>CM077152.1:166184809-166784809 GCA_039583875.1 Platanthera guangdongensis
TCCAAATTTAAAAATACATTATAATTAACAAACATTTATTTAACTAAAAAAAAATAAATGATCGTAAAACATAAAACATAAAATTCTAATATAATTTAATCAGAATTAAATTAAATAAAAAAATGAAAAAAAAATAATAAAAACACGGAAAAAACCGGCACCTAAAAACCCCGGCCCTTCCGCCTCCGGCCTCGCGCTACCAATGCTGCCGCCGCGGAGCCGCCGGCGGCGGTGCCGCTGCCCCCCGCCGGCGGGCAGGTCGGCCGCCGGCGGCCCCGGCTCGCGCGCCGGACAAAGGCCGGCGAACCCGCCGGTGGGCGCCGGGCAGGCTCCGGCGATTCCGCCGACGGCGGCGGGGGTGAGACCGTGAGGGAGCGGGAGGAAAGTTGGGTATCGGGGTTTTTTGTGGCTGGAACAGTGTTTTAAAAGTAGATTTGGTTATTGGCAGGCCTCCTGCTTTGAATCCAACGGCCCGTATTTGATGGAGCTTGATCGGACGGTCCAGATGAGATTCATGGTGTGATTGAGATATGCATATTTATTATATAATAAAGATATAATGAAAACAATTGATGATTATAAATGTTATTTTGACCCCAACTTTATATTGCAAAATTATTTAGGGTGTCAGTTTATTTCTATCAAGTTTTTGCAAAGCTTTTCTTTTTATTGTAAGTGAAATTTACCCTTCATGTTTAGCTTTTGAACTTCACACGCTTAAAACCTAAGCCAAAATGTGACACCTAATGAAAGTCCTTTGATTCATGTTTCCTAGATTTACTTTTAGTACGGTAGCGAGAAAGTAAATTGAGTAAGTTCTTGAGTAGCAGTATTGATCTTTGATTTAGATTGATATGATTATAAAATGTTTCTTAAATTTTAGTAGCAACTCAATATCCTTTTCATTCATCACCTTACATAATTTTTAATTTTGCTTAAAACATGGGATGATTTATTTTTATACCAATGAAAATTGAAAACTTTTGGGCCGAGACTAAGTAAGAATGTTCAACTTTTTTCACAATTTCTCTACCTTAATTTTGCATCGTACTCGTGTTTGGCATAATCAACTTGTTTGGTTAGTCCTTTTTATCTTTGCTAGCTCGTATGTCTTTGTTTAGGACAAGAAAAATAATAAGTCTGGGGAATTTGATAATGCATAATTTAATCTAAATTATTAATACAAAAATATTAATAATCTAATATATATTGTTAATTTAATCCATTAAACAGTATCGTTTTATAAATTTTCCCTAATTATGCTTATTTTACTATTTTGCAGGCTCTTGGGACATTCTGATAAAAATTCTAAAGAGCACACCCTTAGTTAGGGCATGCCAACTTAAATATCAATTAGTTCAATCGTGCTATCGTGTTGTTGAGCCGAATTCATGAAGAAATTAAAGTCTTAAGCAACTAAAAGGTCAGCCCAAGCCCCTCCAGCCAGGCCCATGCCACTCCCAAGTAAAAACCAGCCATTTGGCTGGACTTTCACTACCGCTGGCGGTAGCTCTGCCGATAAGCCGTCGGGCCGATTTCGGGGTCACTTGCCTTCAGCCACCTTCACACCTATTCTAGCTACCACCTGCGTAGTTAGCTACTGCCCGCGGTAGCTCCTAGGACTATAAATAGAGTCCATTTTCTCTTTTTTCTCAAGCAATCTATCCTAGCTCATCTTAGCTTTTGAGAGACCTGTTGGGAGTTTATTTTAGAGTACTATAGCTTAATGCTTTTATTGCTTTAATGTTCATGCAATTTCTTTTTTTCTTGCATTTCTTTCTTTAGAGCTCTTGCTATTTGCTATTTTCTTGTTAGCCTACTTGTAATCTCCTTGCACTCTTGTGATTTCTTTATGCACCTTTTATTCTTGTAATTTCTCTTTTATAAAAAAAAATAAAATAGTTGTTCTTCCTTTACTCTCTTTCTTATTATCCATCATCTTAATATGATTTTCATTTTCTCCATTATTATAAGCAACTAAACTTTGTTTAGTGCTTGATCGAGATGATCCGAGGAATGAAATGATCTCATTATCTTAATTTATATTTTATCTTTCTCTTTTAACGGATGTTTAGGATTTAGCCTTGATTAATATTTAGAGAGGTGGCATATCATCGATATATGATTTTCTCTTTTGTTTATGTATTCTAGTAGCTGAAAGGATCATGCATATGCATCGATTACTCACGGATAAAGGGAGTTGAATGCAATCCTTGAAAGAAAATGACGTAAATTTTTCGGATTGTAGTCAAATCCAATAGAGGGGTTCACCACATAAAGCGAGTTTTAGGGGTTTCAATTATAGAATGAAAGTTCGGTTGATCAACCTAAACTCAGTTGGTGTAACCTTGAAAGAGGTGCGTTCATATTTTGAGAACCTCCACGGTCCAAGCATTTTCGTTAAAAAGAATTAGAGTTCTATCTATTTTTGGTCATTTCCATTTCAAGGTGACTCGAGATGAAGTACTAACCTTTTAATTATAGTTTAATCATACTCTTTTATATTATAACCTTCCTCTTATTTGCAAACCAATTCAAGATGTGTATTGGTTTTAATACGACCTTGATATTATATCATATACTATAATCGTTAAAGTACACTTGTCTTTATCGAATGCAGATTCGGAGAACATCATATTCATCATCATATTCTTTCTTTCATAAAATACCTCCGGAATTTTCTCCAACAACAAGAAAATTTAAGGAAAAAAACACAATAACAACAACACTCAAGCCATAATCCCACTATAGTGGGCTATATGAATTCATTGTCGCCATTGTGCCCTATCTTTAGTCATAATCTCACTAATGCCTAAGTACATTATGTCTTTCCTAATAGTTTCATTCTAAGTCTTTATTGGTCTACCCCTCCTCCGTTTAACATGCCTAATGATTAAACTCTCACAAAGAATAACAGGTGCTCCTAATGGTCTCCTTAGTACGCATCCAAACAATCTTAGTCTCTTTCTCGCATCTTCTCTGCAATTGGTGTCACTTCTGTCTTATCCCATATACATTCATTCCTAATTTTATTCAGTCTTGTGTGTCCACACATCCACCTAAGAATTGTCATCTCCGCAACTCTCATTTTTTATGCATGTACATAATTCACTACCCAACACTCAGAACCATAGAGCATCGCTGGTCTAATTGCAGTACGGTAAAACTTGCATTTAAGTTTTAATAGTACTTTATGATCATATAATATCCCTGACGCGCCTCTCCACTTCAACCAACCTGTTTGGATTCTATGTATCAAATTTTTATTAACACCTCTATCTTTTAGAATTACCGATCCAAGATATTTAAAGCACTCACTGTGAAAAATGTCTTGATCACCCGACTTAATAATGAAATCATCCTTCCTTCTTGCACTGTTAAATTTAAGCTCTATATACTCTGTCTTTGCCCTGCTCAGCCTAAAACATTTCTTTTCTAAATTTCCTTGCCAAGATTCAAGTTCCGCGTTTACACCATCGCATGCCTCATCGACCAAAATTATATCATCTGTAGACAATAAATACCAAAGCATTGCTTGTTGGATATGTCCAGTGAGCACATATAAGATAAGGGTAACGAGATAAGTGTTTAAAGGTGAACCTTGATGTAAGCCAACAGTAATAGGATATTCATGTGTTAATCCTTCATATGTTCTCACCCTCGTCACTGAATTTGTATACATATATTTGATTATGTCAATGTACGATACATTTACACCTTTATTTTCTAACACACTTCATAAGATCTCTCTTAAAACACTATCTTAAGCCTCTCAAGTTTGATAAACAAAAATGGAAATTGTGTTTTCTTTCTTGATAGTTGTCAGTGAGTCTCCTCAAGATAAGTATAGCTTCTATGGTCGATCTCCGTCGCTTGAATCCAAATTGATTCTCTGAGATGGTAGTCTCTCGTCTTACTCTTCTTTCTATTACTCGTTCATAGAGTTTCATGCTATGACTCATTATTTTAATTTATCTATAATTAACACAATTTTGTACATCTATGTTGTTCTTATACAAATCTACCAAGATATTATATCTTCATTGGTCTGACATACTTTTTGACTTCAGTATTTTATTTAAGAAGCATGCAAGCCACAAAATTTTTTCTTTCCCTAGACAAATTCATACTTTGATGGTCTATTGTCTTAGCCCAACAGTCTTTTCCTTTTTCATCTTCTTTAAAGCATCATTTATCTTTGATACTTGAATTTTACGATAAAACTTACGTTACTATACTGCTCTGAGCAATTTTATATATGTTAAGCTCTCCATCTTTGTTATCTAGTCACTAATAAAATTCTTCAAAAACATAACTTCTTACTTTACTTGTTGCATATTTAGCTTCTTTCTTGACGATTTTATACCTTGTAAAATTTTCAATATTCCTACAGGGGTAGAGTGTTTTATAGCTAACCCCTTTGCCTTCATTTTGTCTTGCATTTCCTTTTTGCACCATCAATATTCTTTATTTGGGGAGTATGATCTTTTGATTCTCCAAGTACATTCTTTTCACTTAACTATAAATATGAAGACATAACTTTGTATGAGACACTAGGATCAATATAAGGATTAATTAGTTGTTCCATAACTACTGTTTTGAAAATAACCTGCTTTTTCATTTTCAATTTGTGACTTATTTGATCCAATTTTAAAATTAATCAATGTTCTTCCCTCTTCATGAAAAGAGTATTTATCATAATTAGCACATGTGTTATGACAAAGTCTAAAATGCTTCTTTCATCTTAATTTTTTTTCCTCTATATTCAAATCCTACATGAACGACTGTATAACTTATATTTTTCTTTCCTAAATGTCTATTTATGTCTCCTCCTATGAAAATATTCTCTTTGTGAGATTTACTTTACTAAATCATCTAATTATTCTCAAAATTGCATTTTAATAGTTTCACTTAATCCTATGACGCATAAACATTTATCACATTAATAGTTTCATTCTCTATGACCAATTTAAGAGCTAAGATTATATCACATTTTTAATCACCCCAATAACTTCATCCCTCCATGTAGTAATTACAATAATACCTACTTCATTGCTTATTTTATTTTTTGTTGTGTACCATAATTTAAAAAATGGATTGTCTTAAAAGTTAGTTTTCTCACTCATCTATCTAGTTACTTGCAGACATGAGAAATTTATCTTTCTCCTAACCATCACATTCATTACATCCATTATTTTTCCCGTTAGCATACATATATTCTTACAAACCTAAGTCGGTCACAAATCCTACAACATTCTTTCCTAGGACGTCTAATATGTGATGACTTTTACCTATTTAGCACTATACTTAAATCCTCTTGGAGGTGCAGCGGCCTTTGCCAAGACACCGCATTCGGACCATACGATGAGGATTCTTATATTTAACACGACATCCAAATCTTGAAAATGTAGCGGTCCATGTTAAGACGCCGCATTCAGACCATACGACGTGTTCCTTAGGAGGAACAACCTAACTTTTATACAATTTCTCAAATGATTCATATTCTCAAGCGTGATTAAATTTTATGTTGGTTGTCTACTTAACATAACTCTCATCATTTCTCATTCGGGCTTGGGACCGGCATAGACTGGTTTTAAAGGGTAACTCGGTGCACAAAGACATCCTCGTGCAACGAGGGTCCGGGAAAGGTTCCCACCACAAGGGTGAAATAAAGGCAAACCTTACCATACGGTTTTGCAAGGGGTCGCTTCCAGGACCCGAACTCATGACCACAAGGTCACACGGCAACATCTCAAATGGTGCACAACGAGAGAGATGTTGGATGTATTATCGTCGCATAATACCCAATACTTTACATAGGGGAACAAGGTATGATGGTGATACGTATATATCTTGCGAGCAAAGACACACCAACCAGTGGATTATATTGTATTTGCACTTTATTATGCATTTCTTAGAAGTACAAATAAGGACTGCCGGGACTAGGTCCTCATGGGACCAAGCTTTTTTGTTGTCGGGCCCAAACATGATCGTTCTCAAACCGAGCCCAAGCTAGGCTGAAGCCTCACTAAAATAAAGGGGCATGTATGAGCCTACCAGACTAGGCCCAAGCAGGCCAGACCTAGGCCTAGCTAAGCAGGCCAGACCTAGGCCTAGCTAGGCAGGCCTCCAAATAAGTATTTTGGGCGTCGTTGTTGCCTGCAAAATAACATCAAACTGCTGTCAAACGACAACAATTGCTACTACCGAGTGGCAGCAGAATTGTTGGGCGGCCACGCTTAGCATTTAATGTTAAGCGCTTCCTAGCATTAATGGCCAACGGGTATCAGGCTTAGCAAGATTGGACCAGCCTAGGCCTGACCCAAGCCAGGTTGGGTCTTAGTCTAATAAGGGGGCCTGATGAGTCCTCATTGGCCTGGCCCAGGCCTAATCAGGCCTAACCAGGAACAGGCCTAGTAAGACCCAGGCCAAAATAGCATCTTTATACATCATTATGTGATTTGTCTTGTAGTGGTGGGGGGAGCCTCCATTTATATAAGGAGCCCTTGGGTTATGAGTGAGGTATCTTTGGAGTGTTAGTCTTTTTCTTTGGAGAGGGGAGTGCCTTGGACGACCCAGCCTACGGGTGCTTGACGGAGCTTGTCTTCTGATTGTATCTTTTATTTCATGCAATACACGTTCATGTTCTTCTTCTCGTTCTTGATACGACCTTCGCGTATTAATTAGTCTGATCTTCCTCTTGTTTAGGGTTTCCGCTGAAACCCTAATTGGATCCATGTTCCAACCGCATTGTTGATTCTCGCCTGAGCTCTTGACTGGTCGTGACCTCCCCGCGCAGCGCCTTTGAGTTGATTCTACGCGCATGTCGATCCCAGACCGTCGATACCGCCGATTCTAGGGCATCCAATGTCATCGTTTGCTTCCACCCGCGAGTCTGTCGATCTCAGCGTTGTCGGCCCCATCTTCTCTAGTGATTCCAACACTGCTTCCAGCTTCCAGCAACGCTCCCGCGGATTCCAGAGCCCAACAACCTCCGTCAGCGCCTCCTCCAACCCACCTCCTCCTTCTAGCCGCGCCCATCACCGCTGTAGGCCGCTGAAGTGTTTGGCCGCCCTTTCAGCGGCTCCTGTAGCCTCCCGACGGCCTCCAGTATCTCCATCAGCATCCAATCGATCGCCTGCACTTCCCTCTACTTCATAATGGCCCTCACCCCCCCCCCCCCCTTCTGCATTCTGACGGCCCTCCTGCGGATCCTTCAGCATTTTGGCAGCCCTTCAGTTCACCCTACAGCATTCTGTCGGCCCTCACATTCCTCCACCATGGCCCTCATTTCAGACTCAGTGCACGATCGATGCAATCGAATTGAAGTTGCCTTGGATAACCTCCTTGCCATGGCGCTTGCGCTTTGTCGTCGGCTTCATCCACACACGCCCTTACGACTCATGCCATCTTCTCTGATTTCCGACGAGGTTCCTCCTCCCTCCATCTCACCGCCACTCTTCAGTAGGTCTTCGACCATTGAAAACCCTGCCATTTCCTCCTTTCCCACCCCCTTCATTCTCTCACTGTTGACCGCAACACGCACCCCCTAATACCCCTCCATCTTGCGATTTGCACCAGTTTCCCTCCAACCCGCTCGCCTTCTGACAAATCTATGATAGATGCTCCACATGAAGGCTCGTCATCCTTTCACACAATGTTACATGTTTTTCTGCCCCCCCCCCCCCCCCGTTAGGGGTGTGCAGGAAAACCGAAAACTACACCAAACCGACAAACAATACCGCATTTCAAACTGAACTGCTCGGTTGCAGTGCAATTCGATTGTGTCAAAATCAACCCCCAGACGGCGTGGTGCGGTTTATAACTCCATAAAATCGAGAAAACAACATTGTACCGTGGTATGTGACTGTTTTTAACTTTTAAAATTTTATGTCAAGCAAGAAAACTGCCTGCACCGTGATTTGTGAATTGGTTTAGCGATCTGGCTGGGCAAAGCTTTCATGAGATTTCAATATAACTATATAATACATAAAATATAAGTAATAAAATTATATTAATATAAGTTTAATACATCATTACAGCTTGCAGGCCCGCACCCCTGATACATTTCATTCGACATTCACTCGTGAGACGTCCGGACCGTCCCTGAACTCCACCTTCAATCTTCAACTGAAAAGGCAAAAACCCTAGGTGAAAGTTGAGATTGTTGCCCGTTCTGCGAGTTCTTCCTTCTCTTCTTCAAAAACTGACGGCGACAACGAGTAACCGACGAACCATATTCTGGTTTTAGGGTGTGGTTTCTACCCTTCTCCTTTTTCCTGTTCTTCTTGTTCTTTTGGTCTTCTATGTTTGGTTATCTTGTTTGGCTGCTTGGTGGCTTGAGATCCGCTGTGATTAGAGTTGGTGCGGTGGTGCAGGGCCTGACCGCGTTGTCTGTAGAATTCTGTCCACTCAAACAGGCTTCACTTTGAGAGGCTACTTCTCTTGGTTGCAGGATCCGTTGGCAACATAATCGTCCGCCCAAGGCCGAAGATTGGAACGATGTAAGTGTATTTATGAAGATTTTAAAATTACTTTGTATAGTTAGGCGGTTTGCAGAACAAAATATCCAACTTCGCATTTAGTTCTTCAAAATATTTCTGTGATGGAATGTTTTACCATCAAAACTTAAAGGCAAGTTATACTGTACTGCAATTAGACCAGCTATGTTCTACAATTCAGAGTGTTGGGGAGTGAATTAGTACATGAACAAAAAATAGAGTTGTGGAGATGAGAATGTTTAGGTGGATGTGTGGACACACGAGACATGATAAACTTAAGAATAAATGTATCAGGGATAAGACAGGAGTGGTGCCCATTGCAGAGAAGATGTGAGAAGCTCGACTAATGAGCGAAAAGAGCTAAATAACAGAACTTTATTGTTCTAAAAAGTTACATAATACATGAGTATGTCCTCCTATTTATAGAAAAAGAGGGAGTAGAGAGAAAATACAAGAGAGAGAATATACAACGTCTGTCACAAGCGATTTGACTGATAGATAAAACCTAACTGCTAGGGTTGTGCGGTTAGAAGAGCTAACCGCACGACTATACAGAGCGAGAAAAGACACCAACAGGATTGCTCTGGTCTGTATCCGACAGTGTCCAGCGAATAGCTCTAGGAGAGAAAGTTGCAGCTAGACAAAGTCTAACCGCCAGGTTGCACTAGAGTTGTGCTTGAGAACTGCGAACACCAACTTTGGCCAAGCCTCTGCTGATCAACAAAGTGCACAGTTGCGTGAAGAATAAAGAAGCATCTCATGCGATTAGGTAGGAGCTAACCGCCTGACCGACAACTGGATCTGACCTCAGCAGTTCGCACAGTCACTACCCATGATAACCAGAGCGCACTGCAATTAACTGGTGTGGATTACAACGGACTACTGCTAGACCGCTAAGCCGGGTCGCCAGACCGGCTTGACTACTGCTTAACCGCCAGAGAGGAATCGCTGCTAGGATCATTAGAAAGGCAGACCGCTAAGTCTGTCCGCCACTGTTATCCGCCAGACAACCAAACTTGTCTGCCATGTCTGTCCGCCAGACCGCCTGGATTTGGGTTCCAACACTCCCCCTCAAGCTGGAGCATATATATCAATCAAACTTAGTTTGTCACAAACCTCTGAAAAAGAGTATATTGGTTTGCTAAAGATATCAGCAAACTCTCTATCAGAGGTGACAAACAGAGTGCATATTTGATTCTTCAACACCTATTCTCTGATAAATTGTCAATTTACTTTAATATGCTTTGTCCACTCATGATGCATTTGATTCTTCGAAATATATATAGTTGTCTTATTGTCACAGAACATTGACAGTGGATGATCATAAACTTCTCTCAAATCAAACATCAGTGTCCGTAACCACTTCAGCTCACAGGTGGTCATGGTCATGCTCTTGTAGTCAGCTTCAGCACTTGACCTGGAGACAACATATTATTTCTTGCTTTTTCAGCTTACCAGATTTCCTCCTACAAAGGTACAGAAACCAAACGTAGATTTCTTATCCTCCTTATCTTTTGCATATCTGGCATCAGAATAGGCTTCAACTCTCAAATGATTATCCTTTTGAAATAGAAGTCCCTTTACAGGAGATTCTTTCACACTCCAAGATCTTTAGAGTTGATCGTAAATGACACTCCTTTGGAGTTTGTATAAACTGGCTCGCTCTTCATATTACATAACAAATATCTGGTCTTGTGAGTGTCAGATAAATGAGTTTTCCCACAAGTCATCGGTACCTGGAGACATCTGCAAGGGGAGTTGAATCTTCACTCCAACGCGTCATCACCAACGGTCATTGGACATTGTGCATGTTTAACTCTCAGAAGACCTGTCTCTTTTAAAAGATCCAAGGCATACTTCCGTTATGAGAGTACTACAAAACTGGGCTTCTGAGAGATCTCAATTCCCAAAAAATACTTAGGAGAACTCATTTTTGTAATAAAATATTGACGAAGATGCTTCTTTGTTAGATCAATTCTCTTTTTATCATCCCCTGTAAGAAAAATGTCATTCACATAAATAGCAAGAATAACTAGCCATGTAAGAAGTCTTGTGTATGAAGAGAGAGTGATCTGCAATACTCCAAACAAACTCAATAATAAAGATAACCTCACTGAAATTCTCAAAACAGGCCCACGGGCTTTGCTTAAGTTCATAGAATGCCTTCCTCAGTATACATACCTGAGACTCTCCATGAGCAAAATACCCAGGAGGTTACTCCATATATACTATCTCCTGTAGATATCCATAAAGAAAGGCATTTTTGACATCCAACTGAGACATTTCTCAGTCTCCGTTAACAGCCACAAAAAAGAGGACACGGATCGTGGTAATCCAAGTAACTGGAGAGAAGGTGTCAAAGAAGACCACACCATAGGTTTGGGTAAAGCCTTTGGCCACAAGCCGATCCTTATAACGATCGATGGTACCATCAGGAAGAAACTTGATCACAAAGACACAGTGACAGCCAACCACATCAGGTCCTGTAGCAGTAGGGACAAAGTCTAAATACCTCGTTCTGTTAGAGTTTTCATCTCATCATCCATGACGACTTTCCATTAAAGAATAACAAGAGTCTCATGATAGGTAGCCGGGATGACATAAGCTGAGAGAGAGAGAGAGAGCAAAGCTCTTACAGGAAGGAGACAGCCGGGCAAAAGAAACATCATCACGAAGAGTATGTTGAGTGCATGTGCAAACTCCCTTATGAAGGGCAATCGGAAGATCAAGGTCTGACTTGTTTGTAGTATCAGATCCGTTCGTCAGAGAGACTGCTTGCCCGAGAACTATCTGCAGCGGCTCAGGGAGAGAGGCAGAATCAGAAGAAAGAGAAGGAGAATCAAAGTCTGGTGGAGAAGGAAGAAACACGGGAGCAGGTAGCGGTGCAGATATAATAGGTAGAGAAGAAGAGTAATCAACAGGTGGGAGAGTAGAGGAGCGAGAAAACTAAGGAGCATCCTCAAAGAAAGTAACATCCACGGACACAGACTGTTTCCGGTGAATAAGATCATAGCATCGATATCAATTTTGTGTCAGGCAGTAGCCCAGAAAAATGCACTTAACTGAGCGAGGAAAGAGTTTGTAACGTTCAGGAGGAGAGTGAACAAACATTGTACATTCAAGCACGCGTGGAGGTAAAGTAAACGGTGTCGCACTAGGATACAGAATGGAGAAAAGAGTTTTGTCGTTGAGAACCAAAGAAGAAATGTAATTGATGGGGTAACACGAGAGAAGAACGTCATGGCCGCAATAAGATCGAGGAACACTCATTTGAGTGAGAAGATTGTGAGCCGAATCAAGAAAATGACAATTTTTGCGTTCAGTAACCTCATTCTGTTGAAAGGTGTAAGGGAAACTAATTTGATTTATAATGTCACGATGCATACAAAATAGTGAGAATTGATGACTAAGGTATTTTTTGGCATTATCAGTATAAAACATTTTAATATGAGCATCAAACTGAACACGAATGTCATTACAAAACGTAGTAAAAATAGAAAAAAGTTCAAAACGTTCTTTTAAAAAGTACAACCAAGTAAATCAAGAAAAATCATTAATAAATGAGACAAAATACAGACTACCCCTACCAACAAATTTGGTAGGAGGACCCCATATGTCAGAATGAACAAACTCAAAAGGACGAGAAGAGATACGGCCTTGTTTTGCTGGAAAAGATGAACGGTGGTGTTTTTCAAGTTGACAGGCTTCACAATTAAGAGAAGAGTTTCACTGAGGTAGATCAGGGAAGAGTTGGTGAAGAAGACAAGGAGGAGGATACACAAGGCGAAGATGTCACTGGAGAAGAGAAGTAGAAGCAGAAAAAGCAGAGACATCGTCAAGATAGAACAAGCCGCAACTTTTAGTCCCAGTAGCAATCGTCTTATTCGACTGAGGATCCTGAAAAAAACAAGTAGTCGCGGTAAAAATAGTCGTGCAATTAAGTTGTTTGCATAGAGAATTAGCAGAAAGTAGGTTGCACTGAAAAGTTGGGACATGGAGAGTGTCCGCAAGTTGAAGAGATGGAGTGACATGCACTATGCCAGATACGCACATAGGGGATGGAGAACCATCCACAATAAAAACCGGAGGTGACCGGTTGTGTTTGTCCAAATAAGAGAAAGACGAGGATTGTCTGTCATATGATTAGTAGCACCAGAATCAATGAGCCACCAACCCGTAGTGGTCATATTTGCACTACCCGAAGAGGTAGCAAGCAAAGTAGACTTCTTCGAGTTAGTATCATTCGTAGCGGGGCGTAGATGAGAATGCTTGACCCAGCAGCGATTAACAAGGTGACCGGTCTTGCCACAGTGAGAGCAGATATATCTAGAGGAGCCACGACCACCGTAGCGGCCTCCACGACCACTGGGAATATCAAGACGGGCCTGAAGAGCAACAGTGTCTGGAAGAGGCGGAGCGGTAAGCAAAGGACGCTGAAGAAGAGCAGTAACAGCCGAAATGCGCGCAGTAGTAGCATCCAGAGTAGGAATAGCACGCTCTCCATGAATTTGTTGTCGAACCATATCATAAGATTCAGGTAAACAAAGCAAAAAACACATGACCAGAAGCTCCTGAAAGTGTTTATGTTGCTCAGCGAGATTAGCAAAAAATGACTGATGCTGAAGAACATGCACCTCCTGATAAGCAGCAGCAGGAGTCATAACAGGTCAGGCAAAAAGATCAGCATACAACGTATATATGCGGGAAGTTTGATCTCCCTTGGAGTACAGAGCAGTAAGATGATTCCAGACAACCTTAACCGTCGCATCATGTCTAATGACGGAAAGACAGTCATCAGATAGACTATTAGCAAGTCATGCTCTCACCAGAGCATCATTGGCATCCTAGTCATCAAAAGCTGCAGATACATATGCAGGAGGGTCATCAATTAGATGATGACGGTTACACTGAGAGCCTGGTAAAAAGACAAAGGAAACACTTTAATCGGGATAATTTGGCCCAGTGAGCTTGGAAGTACTTAAATTGTCTGAGGTAAAGACAGGAGCGGACAGAACAGGGAGCACAGATATAGTTGAAGAAGAGAAATCAGACATCTCCATAGAAAGAAGAAAAAACGGGTAGAGAAATCTATCCGCAACGAGAAGAGAGATCTATCCGCACAGAAAAGTCTACCCGCAGCGGGTAGAGAAAGAAGACCGGTACAAAGACTAACCGCATGCACGGTTAGAGAAAGAGACTGGAAAAGAACTTGTCGCAAAAAGAAAAAAAAAAGGGTCGCACGAACAGACCAAGAAGACGCGCGAACTTAGCAAGAGGTGGCGAGAAGAAAGCTATTCGTCTGAAGTGCGAATAGCAAAGGGAGGGCGACAACAAGCAGTGAAAAGAAGAAACCGCCGCTAAAGAAGAGAAGACTGTGGAGCAGAAGAAACAGCGGAAAGAAGCGGATAATAAAGAGAACCACGACAAGAGAAGAGAAGTGAAGAGCAGGTGGTTAAAAACTTAGAGACTGCTTGCGCTGTACCACGGCTGAGTAGGCCGAAAACGGAGCAAAGGACCGATTAGATCAGATACCATGCGCAAGAAGAGCTAACTAACATAACTTTATTCCTCCAGAAAGTTACATAATACATGAGTATGCCCCCTATTTATAGAAAAATGGGAAGGAGAGAGAAAATACAGGCGAGAGAATATACAATGTCTGTCACAAGCAACTAGGCGGATAGATAAAACCTAGCCGCTAGGGCTATCCGATTAGAAGAGCTAACTGCACGACTATACAGAGCGAGAAAAGACACCAACAGGATTGCTCCGGTCTCTATCCAACATTATCCAGCAAATAGCTCTAGAAAAGAAAGTTGGGGTTAGACAAAGTCTAACCGCCAGGTCGCACCAGAGTTGTGCTTGAGAACTGCTGCGGAAACTAACTTCGGTCAAGCCTCTGCTGATCAACAAAGTGCACAGCTGCGGGAAGAATAAAGAAGTATCTCATGCTAGTAGGTAGCAGCTAATCGCCTGACCGACAACTGAATCCGACTTCAGCAGTCCGCACAACCACTACCCCTGATAACAAGACCGCACTGCAGTTAACCCGTGTGGATTACAACGGACTACTGCTATACTGCTAAGCCAGGTCGCCAGACCGCCTCGACTACTGCTTAACCACAGAGAGTAATCACTACAAGGATCATCAGAAAGGCAGAGCGCCAAGTCTATCCGCTAGACCGCCAAACCTATCCGCCATGTCTATCCGCCAAACCGCCTGGACTTGGGTTCCAACAATTAAGATGGTTTGGACACATACAACGGAGACCATTAGAGGCACTTGTTAGGCACTGTGAGAGTTTAGTCACTAGGCATGTTAAACGGGAGGGGTAAACCAATAAAGACTTCAAATGAAACAATAAAGAAAGACATGATGTACTTAGGCATTAGTGAGATTATGACAAAAGATAGAGCACAATGGCGACAAAGGATCCATATAGCCGACCCCACTATGGTGGAATAAAGGCTTGAGTGTTGTTATTATTTCTATGATGGAACTTGCAATTAATTCTATGTGTGATAGTCATGATCCGACAATGAACATTGTTGCAAATTGGATGAAGACATCGTTCAATAAGTATTGTGGTAGTTTAGACAAAAGTAATGGTTTACTATATGTTGCTTGTGTTGGACCCTCAATACAAGCTAAAACGACTTACAAAGTGTTTCAAAGCAGTAGATGATATAGCAAAAACAAGGATAATGATGAGTTGACAGAAAGCACGCTTTATCGATTATACGGTCATTATGACACAAATGTAAACAAGACTTCAACTCAAAATATTGATGGCCAAAGTTCAATTTTTGAGAGTTGCATGAGTCAAGTTGATGTGGAATTTAGTTTTGCTGTTTATCAGAAGAAAATGTTTATGGATGATTCTGAAGAGGATGAAACAACTATTTGTACATCTGAGATTACCCAATACTTGAAGGAGGATCCATTAAAGTATAAACAAATTTTGATATTTTTAATTGGTGAAAATTGTACTCTTCTAAATTTGCAATATTATCAAAAGTGGAAAGAGATTTTTTAGCTATTCCAATTTCTACAATAGCCTCACGCTCTTAGCACAGGACACATTCTTGATTTTTTCATGAGTTTATTAGCACCTAACAGAGTTGGAGCACTTATTTGTACTTGTAATTGGTTGCGTAGGAGGTTAAACCTCAACGAGATTGAAGAGATGATTATCAATGTTGAAATTTATAGATTGATAGATTGATAATTTAACAAATAATTTTCTACATTTATTTGCAACAGTCTCATTCAATTCAATATGAAATTTATAGATTGATAATTTAAACATTGTATTTAATTTAATGAGTTGATCTTTTTGACTGTTCCCTATCTGTTAATCTGCTGATGGTTAAACTCCAGCAATTAAATATCTGTAATTCTGTACGAGCGTATGACTGAATGACTGAATGGTTTGGTTTCTCCTTAAATAATTGCTGAACTTCAGAAATCACTCATGTGAAAATTAATTGTTGAAGTATAGAAATTATAGCACACGGTTAAACTCGAATGATTGTTACTCGAGAAGGAATCCGTTTTCGACTTTTCATAGAAAAACCTTGCCCAAATTAAAGATGGGACAAAAAAACGGACAAAAACCAAAACCAAACCGCAAAAACCGACCCAAAATAGCACTGAATCGAAACCACACCGCACAGTTTTGGTCGGTCATAAATCGCACCTATGCGGCGTTGTTAGATTTTTATGGAGCTTGGCGGACAGGCAGTTTGGTCGGGCGGCCTGGCAGTTAAGTGGTCTGTCGGTTTGTTCTAGGCGCATGGAGGGTTTACGGTCTGGCGGCTTAGTCCAGGCGGTTTGGAGGTTTGGTGGACTAACAGCCTAGTCTAAGCAGTCTGGCCGATTAAATGGTGGATTGAGTTTAGCGGACTGGTGGGATAGCCTTGGCGGTCTGGTTCCCGCTATGTTGTGGACTGTCTCTGGCGGTCTGGTTCCCGCTATGTTGCGGACTGTCTCTGGCGGTCTGGTCAGAGGACTAGCAAGCTGTGTTGCAATCACGCTCTGATCTCGCTGTTGCGGACTTGGCGAACAGAGAGTTGAAGTCGCTGCGGATAGAGGGACGGCTGAAGCTGCGGTCTGAGGAGCAGCTGAAGTTGTGGATACAGGCGACTGTTGCGGCCTGATGTTCTAGAGAGCTGACCTGGAGTTTGACAGATTTGTGCTTCTGTCCGCTTGGGTGGAGCGTACTGTTGTTCTCCGTCTGCGGCAACGAACTGCAAGTAGAGTCCGACAGATACAAGTGTGAAGCGGACAATGCCTAACTGCTCAGTTATAGCGGTCTGAATTTGTTTGTGACCGCCTGGATCGCATGTTGTGTTTTATTCCTAAATCGTCTGTTGTATTTTTCTTCCTTCTTTTCTCCCTATAAATAGGGGGTCATACTCATGTAAATTAACTTTTTGTGGAATGCAAACCTTGTGATGCGAAGCATAGATGAGCACTCGCAATGCAGGACGAGTTTTGGGCTCATTCGGGGCTGATTTGGAGACTTTCCATATATGGCGGCCCAGATCGACGATCGGACTTCGCAGATGTGTTCGGATTCGCGTTGCGAATCAATTTGATATATTATTTCACTATTTTGCATTTTATTTTGATGTATTTAGTTGGCCCCACCTTCGGCCAATCATAACCATCGATTGTGGGTTGCCCTAATCCACCTTTTATTATAAATAGATGGTTTGTGGGCTGGCTGAAGGCATTGCAGAATTTGGTGAAAAGAAATCCCGGATTCCAGCGATCAATCCACGGTGCCGACTCCGTGGAACCCTAGGTGACGACTCCTAGGTGCCTATCTTCCACCACAAGGTATCCCCTAACCATAGCCCCCTTTTCCCCTTCTCAAAACCTCTTCTGCAGCCCTCCACAACCTTCCAAACAGCTCACCGTTGCTGTCCAGTTTTCCTTGCTGTTTTTTTCCTGAATTTCACTATTCATTTATGAAATTCACTATTCATATAGTATAATTTTTTCCGCCTATTCCAGCCGCCAACCACCCCCTGCTGCCCTCCGCCGGCCTAAAACAGCAGCTTCCTGCTGAATCTCAGCCGCCTGCTCCCTCTATTTCCTCCACCGTGGAACCTCAGCCAGCTCCTGTTTTCCCTCCAATAACCAGCCGCCGACCTGCACCCCCTCTGCCATCCAGCCCGCCGCCGGCCCTCCCCTTGCAGCCACCCACAACCACCCTCCCAGCCCCACTTCAGGCCACCACCGCCCCTTCTCACCCTAATTTCCCCTTGCCGACAGCCCCTATTTCCGTGGAACCACCTTCCAAAACCTACTCCCCTTCCGGATAAATCTAGATCTGGAATTTTTCAGCCCGGATCCGATCTCATACTGTCGGATCGACTCTTCCCCGCTCGGATCTACACATATGTGGCTGGATCTACCCATTTTCAATTTGATTCCACCTTCCACCGCCAAGGACATCGACCTGCATCATTTTCCACGCCGCCGGTTCCACCTCGGATCATCGTGCACGCATCTCCGGCTTCGGATTCTTCATTGTCTCGATCAGTCCACTACTTGGTGAGTTTTTGTTGTATCGGATAATTATTTTAAGCATATTTGCATTGGACTGGATGCTATAGTTTTTTAGATATACTGTATTGTGATTGTTAGATAAATATTGTGATTTGCAGGATTCATTCTCCGCGCACTCTCACTTTGGCCCTCCACGCGAAGAAAATCCTAAGCTTGTTTTTGCCCTAATAAAATATTGTCTTGCTGTGAATTATCTGTGTGTGATGATTTTAATTTATTATTTAATTTGTGATTTAAATCCGTCGGGCCTTGCATGGCATGTAGGGTTAGGTCGCAGATTTTCCGCCGCCTATAGATTCGCCTTGCGTCACCTTGTTATTTAGATTTTCTCACATGTTATCAAAGCTCACCTGATCCTTGCGGTTTCTGCTTTTCTAACCACCTGCTTTGTTCTGTAGTGATCCTTGTGGATTCTGATTTCTAACCGCCCGCCTCTAGTGGTTTTTTCAGTTTGCGCGGATTCCTTTTCTAACTGCACGCCTCTAGCGGTTCCTTCAGTCTGCTTTGCACTCGTTTTTTGCGGTCCCTGCGGACTCCGGTTTTTCGAACCGCCCGCTGGTCTTTTCTTCTATCCGCGCGGATTCCTTTTCTAGCCGCCGTCTTCATAGCGGATAACGAGTGCTCTTCTTCCAATTTATACGCATCTTCTCAAACCACACCAGCTATTTCTACTCCTTCTGGTAACCTTGGAAATGCTTCCAAGTTGACTGGCCTGAATTATCCAGACTGGAGTGTTTCATTTATATTTTTGCCGAGGTCTCAACCCAAACGCCATCATCTCACCGATGACCCTCCAACTTGTGGATTTGTTGTCTTTGATGATTGTGATGCAAATGATGCTTTGGTCAGGACGTGGCTTGCTAATAGTCTCTCTGATGAGTACTTACCGGTTATTCGACATGATGACACCGTTAAAGCTGCTTGGACTAATCTTGCTACTCTGTATTCGAAGGACGCTCGGACCTCGCGCATATACACGTTATATGCTGATTTGTTTGCCCGTCCCACTTTGACTCATATTGCTGCTTATCAGGAAGTGGAAGTTTTTAGCGCTGAAATTCTACAACATCGTCTGTTCTCCCTTGATCTAGCTGAGCATCACAAACACTTCCAGGAGCTTCTGGTTGTGTGTTATCTTCTTCGCCTTCCAGAATCTTATGACATGATAAGACAACAAATTTTTGACGAAGCTGATTCTCTCACTCTAGATGTCACTGCTGCTCGTATTGCAGCTGTTACCACCCTTCTTCAACGCCCTCTGCTTGCCTCGCACCTCATCCTGATACTTTTGCTCATCAGGTTCACTCTGGTAATTCTAGTGGTCGTGGAAGTCATACTAGTGGGCGGGGTGTGTATCGTCATGTCTGCTCCCATTGTGGAAAGGCAGGTCATCTTGTTGATCGTTGTTGGGCTAAATATCCTCATCTTTGTAACAACCCACTTTTAGCATATATAATAATAATTTTATTATTAATAATAATAATAACCCGATTTCTCCTCTTATATTAAACCTACCCGAGCCCCCCCCCCCCCTGCTCTTATTCCCGCAAAGCCGCAACCCGTCGGCCAGGTTTTTCCATTCGCGCAAACCCCCGCTCCCGTGCGTTGCTTCCTTTCCCGTCGGCGCCTTCTCCGCCTCCCCAAGCCGACGACATCTCCTCCGGCTCCTCCCTCCACGACTGATGTTGCCTTCTGCTCCTTCCTCTCCAGATTTCCGCCTCCTCTCGTGCTCCATTTCTCTGGCCGACGACTCCAACCTCAAGCAGTCGGCATCTTCTCCCTCCAGCAGCCCCCTCTCCGCTTTCTTCTCCGTTTCCGGAGGTCGACTGCTTCAGCTTCTCCAATATAGGGCCGGCAGTCCCTTCCTCCTCCCTATTTTTCGTCGATTTGGCCGCGGATTTCAAGAAATGACTAGGGTTAGAGTTCCCTCTCTTCTTTGGGCCCGATTTTGATTCTGATTGGTAAGATTCCCCTCCTGTTCATCTCTATTCAGATTTCCATGAATTTTCTTGGAAAGTTTGCGCTCGGATTTCATATATTTGGTGATTCATGATTTTTGCCCCTATCGTAGTCGTCTAACCCTTGTGTGTTTGTATTTTCCGGCGCCGCTCCTCGATTCAGTTGGTGGGACTCGTGTGAAGCCCTCTCCGATTTAGGGTTTTCGCAACCTATTCGTCGCCAAGTCCCTGCTTCTACGTGGTATCTCTTCGCCCCTCACCTTTGAGGGAGGTAATTTATTTCTCGTGCTAACGTTAGGGTTTTTGATAACTCATTGTTGTATATGGTGGTGCTTCAGCAGGTCTGATATTAAGTTTTTCGATTTCGCTTGTGCCGCAATTTGGTCTCCTCCGTCAGCTTCAGCTTCTTTGAGGCAAGTAGAGATCACCTCTCTCTTGCAAACATTGAACTTAATTGTTTTGTCTGATCTTATGTAACAACCTCCTTAAAACTTAATACCTACCCCCCCCCCCAATTTTATTAATAATAAGAATAATAAAATTATAAAAAAAAGACTTATAACCTAAACTTACCCCCCCCCTCTTTAAAAGAAACCGAACCGCAACTCAAAATCCCGCACAGCCGCAGCCCGCAGCCCCGTCTCCGCGAAGACGAGCGACCCGATGATCCCTCCTCCGTCTCCCGAGCGCCCGGCGGCCCTCTCCTCCGCCTCCATTGGCCGGCAAATCCCTCCTCCAGGCCCAGCGCCCCTTCCTCTTGCTTCCCCGCCGTCTCTGGCGCTTCCCTTGGCCGGCAACTCCCGCAACAACCCTTCTTGTGGCCGGTTGCTTCCAAGGAGGACGACCACCCCTTTTTCCCCCTCCTCTTCTCCTTCTCCGGACAGTGAGGGCAAAGACGACGTTTCTTCTCCGGCAACCCTAGCTCTTACTCGTTCCGGCCGGTGGATTTCGTGAGGGACTCCTAGGGTTTCGCTCGAAACCCCCTTTTCGTGGATTATTGAGCCCAATCTGGTCTCCTTGGGTAAGGAACTCCGCCTCACTCTCATTTTCAGTTTGCTCTAATTTTTTTACGCTAATTTTCGCTCCCCAATCGATGTATCCACGTCAATTCAACGTGTGTTCGTCGTATATTCGACTAATCCAGTCTTATTTGTGCTTTCCGGTGCATCTCCTCGGATTTAGGTGGTGGAATCGCTCCAAGACCTCTCCGAATTAGGGCTTTTCGCATCCAAATGCCGCCAAAATTCCCGATCCCTCGCGGTAGCCTTTTTTCCCCTCACTCTCGAGGGAGGTAAATTCCTAACTCCTTTCATATTGCGTAGCGCTGTCACCAAATGCGTGTGCAAGTGTAGGAACCTTATTATTGCTTTGAAGTACAATTTTGATCTTGGAACAGATTTAGCTAGAGCCGTTAACCTCGCTTGCACCATTTAGCTGTCGCTAGCGTTTTCGACGTCAGCTTAAGGCAAGTAGAGAACCCCCTCTCACTTGCAAAACTTTAGATTTAATCTGGATAACTGTTTTTTTACAAATGCTTTTTATACAAAATTCTGAACTCTCATCATGTTGACATAACATAATATGATAAGTAACCACCTAAGTATGAAACATAAAGACAAATCCTTAGTTGTAAGCAAATCTTTGAATTGTAGCGTCTAACAGGGCATCTGTCTGCTGGCATGGTCACGGCAAGCAGGATTACTTTTCTAATAAGACTTGCACCTAGATCTGAATGTGAGTCATGTGCGCCCGCTATAGCACCTACAATTCATCGATCACGACTTACAACATTTTTGCATTAGGCTATACTCAGGAGTAGGCTAATCCTTCAGAAATGTCTGTTGACCTGATTTTTGGTATGTTTGGTAGCTTTGTACAAGATAGACCAGTACTTGAATATATCTGTTTGTTTTTGCTCACATTCTAATTAATTAACTTGCTCAGGTTTAAATCTTAAGTTCTAAGGCATTTTTCTTATGTCTTGAATTTGCCTTAGGTTTCGTGATTGCGCCTCCTGCCCCCTGAGCTACTTCCCGTTCAGTTGCAGCTTTGCTTGGAGGTTTTTCCTTTATAGTTGCTTGTATCAGGTTCTATGTATTTGAAACATTTACTGTCTGTTCGCTTATCATGTACTAGTTATGGTAAGACATTTTATTTTGTATCATGGACAACTTCAGGGATGTTTTTGTGGTACTAGATCATTTCATGACATTTCCATTACTGTTGTTATTGCATTTATTTCCGTTTCAGTACTGTGTAGGGCTGATATCGAGTCGAGTTCGAGCGATTTTGGCTTCGCTCGAAATCGAAATTTTCGACTCGAACTCGGCTCGAAATCGACTCGAAATCGAAATTGATTTCGAGTCGAGTCGGCTCGACTCGAAATGACTTGATTCCGAATCTGCTCGAAATCAAATCGAGTTGGCTCGAAATCGAATCGAGTCAGCTCGAAATCGAATCGAGTCGGCTCGAAATCGAATCGAGTCGGCCCGAAATTGAGCAATATTTCGTTTTATTCCTAGTTTGCTCAAAATTAAATTTGACAACTTATAAATTTAGTAAATGAAACACTTAAAGTCTTCATTCTTTTTATTTATGTTTAAATTTCGTTATTTTTAATCTTAAAAAAGAATATATTAATAAATGCATAATTTTTTTAATTAATTCGAGTTGATTCGAATCATATTTCGAGCGATTCAGGGCTGACTCGAAATCGACTCGAAATCAGATTTGAGTCAAATTGAATCGACTCCAATTGAGTCGAATCAATTTTAACCGATTCCGATTCGGCTCAATTTTCGAACGATTTTCGAGCGACTTTCGAGTTTCGAATAATATGCTCAGCCCTAGTACTATGTGTAGCATTAAATTTTACAAACAAATACATGTGCATTAAATTTTAACTGTTTTAAAATTTTAAGCGCTTCCGCATATACTTTTTTTAAAAAAAATCATAACCTTTTAAACAAAACAGCTATTTAAATTTCAGATTTTCTCTGTATCTGCCTTAGCAGGCATGGTTTCTTTTCGCCCATGCCTATGGCATCACGGCCCGTCCGAAGCGCACTCTGACTTTCGTCGAGACGGGTCGTGACAGTTGTTATCAGAGCCAGGTTTGCTCTAAAAAGAAAATGAAGTATTTTGAAATTATCAAATATTTTAAATGTTATTATGTACATACAGGAACATGCATCATATCTCACTCACCCTGTCATTATTTGTTGTTCGCGACTGAAACATTGCACACACTCACTCATAATCATGAGTAGTATGCACACGAATGTTAAAGGGTTATGGGCAAACTTAACATTTTTGTGCATATGAATTTCCACTAGTGTATACAGTGCTTGCGAATATTAAATTGTATGAGTGGTTTAATATTTTTCAAGTGCGATGACATTAGAATCATAATATGCATGTCATGTTAAGTGATATGGGCGCTTAACATGACATGTGTATCCATTCATGAACATTCGTAGGAATGCATTTTAGACATAATTGCATTGCATGCATAACATAACTCATTACACAAATATTAAGGCAAGAACAACAGATGATGATTGTACACACATGGATTTAAAAATTGTTTGACATTGCATGTGATTTCTTGTCATTTTAACATGAGCATTACCTAGAGTTGTCCAATGAAAATGGTGTAACTAATATATGATTTATGTATTCGACAGTATCAAAATGCTAGAACCTGTTGTTCTGTAATCTTCTATGATTAACGTAACTGTCTCTCTTAATCGATTTCTTTGTGTTCCTGTTTAGATGGCCCCTAAGAGATCTCAGCGCAAGAAGGCTACCCCTCCTGCCGGAGCAACTCATGAAGACGCCACTGCCCAGCTGTTGAGGCAGATTCTCAAGCGTCTCACTCGCTTAAAGGAAGATCGTCAAACTCCTGACACAGCTCCTGATTCTGGCAGTGCACGGACAGCTGGAGTCACTGCTACCGCCGCTCTTGGAACCACCCCTCTTGCACCTGGTTCAGGAACGGGCTTGCGTACTGACACCCTGGTGGTCTCGCTGTGCCAGGTCTAGTTGCTCCTCCTGTAGCGATGGCAGATACGTTGATGTTCAAGAGGCTGAATCTGCCGTCCTTCAATGGCAGTCGTGATTTCTTCGTCATTTCAGAGTGGCTCTCCAAGATGGAAAAGCACTTCGAGTATGTCGGTGTCCCTGAGGCACAAAAGGTTCATCTTGCGGCCTACCAGCTGACCGAGGATGCATACACCTGGTGGCTTCAGCGTCGCAGTCTCCCCAATTCTTCCGCTATGACCTGGGAACAGTTCAAGAATGCGCTCATGGAAAAGTTTCTTTCGTCCGTGGAGCGAGACAAGTTAGCTGAGAGGTTCCTATCCCTTCAGCAGCCCGGCAGGACCGTGACTGAATATGAGATAGAGTTCTCTCGCCTATCTCTACTTGCCGCAGAGTTCGTGCCCGATGAGTCTAAGAAGATCAGTCGATTCGTGAAGGGCCTCCGACATGACTTCCGTCAGCATGTGGTAGCCCACGGCGCCACCACCTACGACGAGACTGTTGGGGCCGTCTTGAAGGTTGAGGCTATTGAGCTGGACCGCACTGCCAAGAAAGTTCAGCATGGTACGAGCAATGTCGCTGCACCTGACCACAAGCGTAAGAGTGCTCCACCACAGGAGCAAGGTCCCAAGTCACAGGAGGTGTGTGCCTACTGCCATAAAGTTGGTCATACCATTCTAGTTCGCCGCTCCCTCCTGAAGAACCAGAAGATGGTTGTGCCCGCACAACAACCCCGAGTTACGCTTTCCTTTGCCTCCTCCGTCTGTACTTACTGCAAGAAGTCGGGTCACATGGTGGGAGATTGTCGCCGCAAGATGAATACCTGCTTCAGATGTGGGCAGTTTGGGCATCAGATTAAAGATTGTCCCGTGAAGGAAAGTCCGATCCCCGCTCAGCCTTTGCAGGCTATTTCTGGTGCCCAAGATAAGGGCAAAGCTGTGCTGAACGTCACCACTCAGGGCGAGGCGTTCGCATCTACCTCTGTCATCTCAGGTATGTTTTTTGTAAAGTTTATTTTGTTAATTTCCTACATCTTTTCATTTGCTGCCTTAGTGCCAAATAATCTTGAATGTGCCTGTAATGTTCATTTCTAGGGAGTTTTAGGATCAAGAACAAATGGATGCAGATCCTATTCGATTCTGGGGAAACTCACTCTTTTATAGCGCGTCATATCGTGGATCTCCATAGTTGGCCTACTTCGCCACTCGAAGTCCCTTTCGAGATTTCTGTGCCTGGTCATCTGCACTTGTCAACTAGAGGCATTTTCAATTGTCTGATACTGCTTGGTGAATTACAAGTTGTCGCCGATCTCATAGTCCTGGATATGACAGAATTCGACGTAATTTTGGGTATGAACTGGCTGGTCGCGTATCGAGCAAAACTGGACTGTGTGGCAAAGATGGTCAATCTCAGTATCGATGACAAAGACTACAGCGTCCATGTTAGGACCACCCGCAGCCACCTGCAGGTAATTTCTGCTGTGCGCGCCTCTCGACTTCTTAGCCAGGGATGTTTTGTTTGCTTTGTCTATGCTTCACAATCAGATGATGTCATACCGCAACTTGGGTCTAACCCTATTGCTTCTGAATTCCCCGACGTGTTCCCCGCCGAGTTGCCTGGAATGCCTCCTGTTCGTGAAGTAGAGTTCTTCATCGATGTAGAGCCTGGAGCGCGGCCCATATCTAAAGCTCCATACCGCATGGCACCTCGAGAACTGAATGAGCTTAGGTCGCAATTGGATGAGTTGCTTGAGCGTGGGTGCATTCGTCCCAGCTCTTCTCGTTGGGGAGCTCCCGTTCTCTTTGTTAAAAAGAAAGACGGATCCATGAGACTGTGCATCGACTATCGGGATCTGAACAAGGTGACCATCAAGAATAAGTACCCCCTCCCGCGCGTGGATGACCTATTTGACCAGCTCAAAGGCAGTACCATCTTCTCCAAAATAGATCTCAGGTCGGGTTACCATCAGCTGAAGATCAAGGAATCCGACATCCCCAGGGCAGCCTTCCGGAATCGGTACGGACACTTTGAATTTTTGGTGATGTCTTTTGGGTTGACTAACGCCCCTTCTGCTTTCATGGATATGATGAACCGTGTCTTTCGCGACTACCTGGATAAGTTCATCATTGTTTTCATTGATGATATCTTGGTCTACTCAAAGACTCGTGAGGAGCATGCAACCCATCTTAAACTCACTCTCTCCACTCTTCGTCAACACCAGCTCTATGCCAAATTGGCGAAATGTGAGTTCTGGCTGGATCGTGTTGCCTTTCTGGGGCATGTCATTTCAGGCGATGGACTTTCCGTTGATCCTGCCAAGGTCTCCGCTGTTATGGATCGGAAGCAGCCTTCTACCCCTACCGAGATTCGCAGTTTCCTTTGTTTGGCGGGCTATTACCGGCGTTTCGTCAAAGTCTTCTCCTCTCTTGCTTGCTCCCCTGACACGACTAACCCAAAAACATGCCCGATTCGAGTGGTCAGATCAATGTGAACGGGCCTTTTTTGAATTGAAGCGACGTTTGTGTTCAGCGCCAGTTTTAGCTCTTCCTTCGGAGGGGTTGGACTTTTCAGTTTATACCGATGCTTCCGGAGTGGGCTTGGGCTGTGTCCTGATGCAAGAAGATCGTGTTATTGCTTATGGGTCGAGACAGTTGAAGACTCATGAACGCAACTACCTCACTCATGATCTGGAGTTCGCTGCGGTGGTGTTTGCTTTGAAGCTTTGGCGTCACTACCTTTATGGCGTGAAGTGTCACTTCTTCACTGACCATCAAAGTTTGAAGTATATTTTCGTTCAGAAAGATCTCAATCTTCGTCAGAGACGATGGCTAGAATTCATAGCAGATTATGACCTGCAGCTCACTTATGTGACCGAGAAAGCCAATTCAGTGGCAGATGCTTTGAGTCGTCAGGCTTCAGTTGCCACCTGTGCACCCATGTCAGCTTCTCTCGCGGCCCTGATTGATGACCTCGAGTGGATGGACATATCCTTCTCACCTGGAGGCCAAGGAGAAGTCTCTGGTCCATTATGGGTAGAACATGTAAAGGATCTGCAACCATCTGATCTCGCACTCCAGCGCATTTGCCGACAGGTTGAACTTGGTACTCTTCCAGATTTCTCTATCTCCGACGATGTTCTACGTTTCCGAGGTCCCTTATGTATTCCCGATGTCCCTGAGTTACTGGATAGTATTTGCCGAGAAGCTCACGAGTCCTGCACATCTGGTCATCCTGGCAACAACAAGATGTATCATGACCTGAAGCAGATCGTGTGGTGGCCTGGTATGAAGAATTATATCGCACGCTTCATCTCTCGATGTCTGACATGCCAGAAGGTGAAAGCTCAGCGTCAGCGTCCTGGTGGACTTTTGCAGCCTCTGTCTATCCCTGAATGGAAGTGGGAAGATATCTCTATGGACTTCATCACGGGTTTGCCCCGCACTCCGAGGGGACATGATGCGATTTGGGTCATAGTAGACCGCCTGACTAAAGTGGCCCATTTCATCCCGTATAAGGAGGGTCATTCCACCGAGAAGATGGCCCGGATTTATGTTTCTGAGATTGTTAGGCTCCATGGGATTCCTCTGCGGATTGTTTCTGATAGTGACTCGAGATTTGTATCTCACTTCTGGAAGGGATTTCAGCAAGCTTTGGGCACTGATCTCAACCTGAGTACCGCGTATCATCCGACGACCGATGGCCAGACTGAGAGAGTTAATCAGATTCTCGAAGATATATTGCGGTGTTATATTTTGGACTACAAGGGAGCTTGGGATGATCATCTACCCTTGGTTGAATTCGCCTACAACAACAGCTATCAAGAGAGTCTCAAGATGGCTCCCTTCGAAGCACTGTGCGGGCGTCGTTGTAGGACCCGCTCTACTGGTCAGAGGTTGGCGAGAAGGTGGTGTTGGGTCCAGAGTTACTTCATGAAATGGAAGAAGCCACCAAGAAGACTCGTCTTCAGCTCAGTCGTGTCATTGAGAGGCAGAGAAAGTATGCAAATCAGCGCCGCCGTCCGTTAGAGTTTGCTGTGGGCGATCAAGTGTTTCTGAAGGTTTCTCCTGCTCCTGAGGTGAAACGGTTCGGTCGTCATCATAAGCTCAGCCCGAGGTTCGTGGGACCGTACTACATTTCAGAGCGTGTTGGAGGATCTGTCTATCGTCTGGAACTACCTGCTTCTTTGGCCGGTGTCCATGACGTCTTTCATGTTAGCCAGCTTCGGAAATATATCCACGATCCAAATCGTGTTCTTGAAGAAGTTCCAGTGATTCCTGAAGCCAATCTGTCTTTTCTGATCGAGCCTTCGAAGATCGTCGAATTTCAAGAACGCAAGCTTCGCAAGAGAACCATTCTGATAGTGAAGGTACTTTGGCTGCATGGCAAGTCCGAGGAGTACACTTGGGAACTCGAATCTGATATGCGCAGCAAGTATCCACAACTCTTCTCTTGATCTAGGTACGTCTCTAAGTCTTCCGTGTTATTTCAACATCTTTCATAGTCAGCTTTCATGCGTTAATCTGCGAACTTTTGTTTGAAGTATATGTCATCTGAAACTTCGTTGTTTAGTCTTATTCAGAGAGTTCTCAGGAAAGTTTCGGGACGAAACTTCCTAAGTGGGGGAGAATGTAACAACCTCCTTAAAACTTAATACCTACCCCCCCCCCCATTTTATTAATAATAAGAATAATAAAATGATAAAAAAAAGACTTATAACCTAAACCTACCCCCCCCCCCTCTTTAAAAGAAACTGAACCGCAACTCAAAATCCCGCAACCCGCACAGCCGCAGCCCGCAGCCCCGTCTCCGCGAAAACGAGCGACCCGACGATCCCGCCTCCGTCTCCCGAGCGCTCGGCGGCCCTCTCCTCCGCCTCCAGTGATCGGCAAATCCCTCCTCCAGGCCCAGCGCCCCATCCTCTTGCTTCCCCGCCGTCTCCGACGCTTCCCTTGATCGGCAACTCCCGCAACAACCCTTCTCGTGGCCGGCTGCTTCCAAGGAGGACGACCACCCCTTTTTTCCCCCTCCTCTTCTCCTCCTCCGGCCAGTGAGGGCAAAGACGACGTTTCTTCTCCGGCAACCCTAGCTCCTACTCGTTCCGGCCGGTGGATTTCGTGATGGACTCCTAGGGTTTCGCTCGAAACCCCTTTTCGTGGATTACTGAGCCCAATCTGGTCTCCTTGGGTAAGGAACTCCGCCTCACTCCCATTTTCAGTTTGCTCTAATTTTTTTACGCTAATTTTCGCTCCCCAATCGATGTAACCACGTCAATTCAACGTGTGTTCGTCGTATATTCGACTAATCCAGTCTTATTTGTGTTTTCCGGTGCATCTCCTCGAATTTAGGTGGTGGAATCGCTCCAAGACCTCTCCGAATTAGGGCTTTTCGCATCCAAACGCCGCCAAAATCCCCGATCCCTCGCGGTAGCCTCTTTTCCCCTCACTCTCGAGGGAGGTAAATTCCTAACTCCTTTCATATTGTGTAGCGCTGTCACCAAATGCGTGTGCAAGTGTAGGAACCTTATTATTGCTTTGAAGTACAATTTTGATCTTGGAACAGGTTTAGCTAGAGCCGTTAACCTCGCTTGCACCATTTGGCTGTCGCTAGCGTTTTCGACGTCAGCTTAAGGCAAGTAGAGAACCCCCTCTCACTTGCAAAACTTTAGATTTAATCTGGATACCTGTTCTTTTACAAATATTTTTGCTACAAAATTCTGAACTCTCATGATGTTGACATAACATAATATGATAAGTAACCACCTAAGCATGAAACATAAAGACAAATCCGTAGTTGTAAGCAAATCTTTGAATTGTAGCGTCTAACAGGGCATCTGTCTGCTGGCATGGTCACGACAAGCAGGATTACTTTTCTAATAAGTCTTGCACCTAGATCTGAATGTGAGCCATGTGCGCCCGCTATAGCACCTACACTTCATCGATCACGACTTACAACATTTTTGCATTAGGCTTATACTCCGGAGTAGGCTAATCCTTCAGAAATGTCTGTTGACATGGTTTTTGGTATGTTTGGTAGCTTTGTTACAAGATAGACCAGTACTTGAATATATCTGTTTGTTTTTGCTCACATTCTAATTAATTAACTTGCTCAGGTTTAAATCTTAAGTTCTAAGACATTTTCCTTTTGTCTTGAATTTGTCTTAGGTTTCGTGACTGCGGTTCCTGCCCCCTGAGCTACTTCTCGTTCAGCTGCAGCTTTGCTTGGAGGTTTTTCCTTTATAGTTGCTTGTATCAGGTTCTATGTATTTGAAACATTTACTGTCTGCTCGTTTATCATGTACTATTTATGGTAAGAAATTTTTTTTTATATCATGGACAACTTCTGGGATGTTTCTGTTGTACTACATCATTTCATGATATTTCCATTACTGTTGTTATTGCATTTATTTCCGTTTCATTACTATGTGTAGCATTAAATTTTACAAGAAAATACATGTGCATTAAATTTTAACTGTTTTAAAATTTTAAGCGCTTCCGCATATACTTTTTTTAAAAAAATCATAACCTTTTAAACAAAACAGCTATTTAAATTTCAGATTTTCTCTGTATCCGCCTTAGCAGACATGGTTTCTTTTCGCCCATGCCTGTGGCATCACGGCCCGTCCGAAGCGCACTCTGACTTTCGTCGAGACGGGTCGTGACATCTTATATTTATATTGAATCAACCCTTGATAGCTTGTTTCGTCAGAAAAATTTAGAGATTGAATCATTTATTAGACTTGTTCCTAGTTTGAGGTTCACGCGATAGAATTAGCATGAGTCGTGAATGTAAATAATGATATGTGAGTAATTGGGAGACGAGTTAGTGAATGATAGTTAATTGGATATTCAATTTGAGGATTTGCATTTTGTTTGATGAATAATTTGAGGACAATAAGCTTGAGTACGAGCATTAATAGATTTGAATGATCATTGTTAAGGCTCCTGGTTAGGGATTTAAAGATGGTTGAGTTATGTCACGCTCGTACCGTACACACATTTGAATTGGAAAATTACACTTGTAACGAATTATGAATAACAAATATATGTTTTGTGCTTCTACATCATGCTCGGTAGTGAACGCATATTTTTCTTGAAATATAACTGTGCCCTAGAATTTGTTTAACCGAGGCGAGTGTTCGATATCTCCGATCCGACACCTGTCAACTTATCTCTACAATTTACTCAATAAATCTTTTTGATATTATGACCTTAACCCCTCGAACTCGCAAGAGTCAAAACTCACTGTTTGATTTTTGCTGTCTCGTCGAATCTGGTTTCTGATGTATGTCTGGTTTTTGATGCATTTCTGGTTTTGATGTCTGTCTGATTGTAATATCCGAGTAAAACTTATTTACTAATCTGATCTTTCTCGTTGACGTGAATATGTTTCACAATCTGAAGTTTTCTCTCATAGTGTTGTCATAAAATAATATGATAAATAATCTCGTATGAAACTCGAAAACAAATCCGTTGTTGTAAGCAAATCCTTGAATTGTAGCGTCTAACTGGACATCTGTCTGTTGTCATGGTCACGGCAAGCAGAATTACTCTTCCGACAAGACTTACACTCAGATCTGATCGTGAGTCATGTGCATCCGCTATAGCACCTACACTCTTCATCGATCACAGCTTACAACATATTACATGAATAATTTTAGGTTATTCTCCGGAGTAGTCTAATAAAATAACTTGTTCTGTTTATGTCTTTGTTTGTTTGTCTCGGATAGTTTTGCTTCATGAGAATCTGGTACTCATACTTTTCTGCTTCTATTGTTGTTTTGTACTTTACTTTGCTCATTCTGTTTATTTCAATGTTCTGAGGCTTTTCCTTTGTGCTTTGGAATTGTCTTAGCTTTCGTGTCAGCGCCGCCAGGTTCCTGGGCCTGATCTGCATCAAGTTTCTGTTTTCCGATGATTGATCTTCTAGCCGTGTCAGGTTTGATGTTTTTGATTCATTTCTTTTATTGTCAGTGATTTTTTTTATGTGATAATTATGAACAGTAATATATGGACAACTGCTAGGCTATATAAATATTTATGTACTAGAATCTGAATATAACGCATGTGCACTCTCTGTTGCATCATAATGACATGAAAACTATAGTAGTAGCCTGTAAAACATGAATTTTATAAAATATATATGCATTTAAAACTTTAAAAGCTTCCGCATAAAAAAATCTAACTGTTTTTCTCCAAATTAACGACTTTAAAACTATTTTCAGTGTTCTCTGCATCCGCCTTAGTAGGCATGGTTTTCTTTCCGCCCATGTCTGTGGCATAACGACTTGTCCCGAAGCGTACTCTGACTTTTGTCGAGGGTCGTGACAGTTGTTATCAGAGCAGGTTTGTTTTAAAAGATAAAGTATTTTGTAATTATCAAATATTTTGAACTTTATTAAAATATATATATAAGCATATATCATTGCTTCACTCAGCTTGTCATTATTTATTGTTCGCGGCTGAAACACGCACACACTCACTCATAAGCATGAGTAGTATGCACACGAATGTTAAGCGGTTATGGACAAACTTAACATTTTTTGTGCATATGAATTTCCACTAGGATATACATCGCTTGCGAAAATTAAATTGTATGAGCGGTTTAATATTTTCAAGTGCGCTGGCATTAGAGTCCTAATATGCATGACATGTTAAGTGATATGGGCCTTAACATGGCATGTGTATCCATTCATTTGCATGCATATCATAAATCATTGCACAAGTGTTAAGCCAAGAACAACAATAATGATTGTACACACATGGATTTACTATCTGCTTGACATCGCACATATTCTCATTTTTGCACTCGCATGATTATTGTCTAGAGTTGTCCAATGAAAATGCTGTAATTATTACATAATTTATGTACTTGATAGTAGAAAATGTGTTAAAATCTCTAATTGCTAGTTCCCGATATTTGTAAATAGTTATTACTGTTTCGCGTGTCTGTCAATCTTGTTTGGTCAACTTGTATCTCATTCTAGATAGCTTCTGAGTGTCAGCAAAAAAATGAGATTCTTCCTGTGAATTTTTTTCAGCGTTGATTTGTGTTCTTCCATCTCTACGATGACTCGCTTCTGTGGACAATCAATCGTCATTCTGTTTCTTTTCCCTGTTGATGTTCTATCTTCGCTTCGTGCAAGATCTCTTCATTTTCGGATTCGCGCGTCTTGCCGCTCAATTTCGAGCTAAGGGAAGCATTCATGTGCTCCCTGAATTCAATCTTTTGTGTTTGTCCGAACCTGCTAAGTCTGAAGAGTTTCCCCAATGAATGTGTATCTGACCTGTGTAGTAAGAATTCAGAACTTTTTTCTTGATTTTGAAAAGTCTTCGCGCTTGTTCTCCTCTCTGTTTTTTTGTATTCACAGTTAACTTCTATGTCTTGATCTGCAAACATTGTTGGAATGAATGCCAACTGAATTTTCGCCCTAAGAGTCCACATTCATAGAGCTTCTTAGGGAAGTTTCGGGACGAAACTTCCAAAGTAGGGGAGAATGTAACAACCCACTTTTAGCATATATAATAATAATTTTATTATTAATAATAATAATCTGATTTCTCCTCTTATATTAAACCTACCCGAGCCCCCCACCCCCCCCCCCCCCCCGATTCTCTTATTCCCGCAAAGCCGCAACCCGTCGGCCAGGTTTTTCCATTCGCGCAAACCCCGGCTCCCGTGCGTTGCTTCCTTTCCCGTCGGCGCCTTCTCCGCCTCCCCAAGCCGACGACATCTCCTCCGGCTCCTCCCTCCACGGCTGATGCCGCCTTCTGCTCCTTCCTCTCCAGATTTCCGCCTCCTCTCATGCTCCATTTCTCTGGCCGACGACTCCAACCTCAAGCCGTCGGCATCTTCTCCCTCCAGCAGCCCCCTCTCCGCTTTCTTCTCCGTTTCCGGAGGTCGACTTCTTCAGCTTCTCCTCTATAGGGCCGACAGTCCCTTTCCTCCTCCCTCTTCGTCGATTTGGCCGCGGATTTCCAGAAATGACTAGGGTTTGAGTTCCCTCTCTTGTTTGGGTCCGATTTTGATTCTGATTGGTAAGATTCCCCTCTTGTTCATCTCTATTCAGATATCCATGAATTTTCTTGGAAAGTTTGCACTCCGATTTCATATATTTGATGATTCATTATTTTTGCCCTATCGTAGTCGTCTAACCCTTGTGTTTTTGTATTTTCCGGCGCCGCTCCTCGATTCAGTTGGTGGGACTCATGTGAAGCCCTCTCCGATTTAGGGTTTTCGCAACCTATTCGTCGCCAAGTCCCTGCTTCTACGTGGTATCTCTTCGCCCCTCACCTTTGAGGGAGGTAAATTTCTTAGTCCCTCTCTTATTTGAATCTTGCGATAATTTATTTCTCGTGCTAACGTTAGGGTTTTTGATAACTCATTGTTGTATATGGTGCTGCTTCAGCAGGTCTGATATTAAGTTTTCCGATTTCGCTTGTGCCGCAATTTGGTCTCCTCCGTCAGCTTCAGCTTCTTTGAGGGAAGTAGAGATCACATCTCTCTTGCAAACATTGAACTTAATTGTTTTGTCTGATCTTATGTTTATATTGAATCAACCCTTGATAGCTTGTTTCGTTAGAAAACTTTAGACATTGAATCATTTATTAGACTTGTTCCTAGTTTGAGGTTCACGCGATAGAATTAGCACTAGTCGTGAATGTAAATAATGATATGTGAGTAATTGAGAGACGAGTTAGTGAATGATAGTTATTAGATATTCAATTTGAGGATTTGCATTTTGTTTGATGAATAATTTGAGGACAGTAAGCTTGAGTATGAGCATTAATAGATTTGAATGATCATTGTTAAGGCTCCTGGTTAGGGATTTAAAGATGGTTGAGTTATGTCGCGCTCGTACCGTACACACATTTGAATTGAAAAATCACACTTGTAACGAATTAGGAATAACAAATATATGTTTGTTGCTTCTACATCATGCTCGGTAGTGAACGCATGTTTTTCTTGAAAGATAACTGTGCCCTAGAATTTGTTTAATCGAGGCGAGTGTTCGATATCTCCGATCCGACACCTGTCAACTTATCTTTAAAATTTACTCAATAAATCTTTTTGATATTATGACCTTAACCTCTCGAACTTGCAAGAGTCAAAACTCACTGTTTGATTTTTGTTGTGTCGTCGAATCTTGGTTTCTGATGTATGTCAGGTTTCTGATGTATGTCTGGTTTCTGATGTATGTCTGGTTTTTGATGTGTGTCTGTTTTCTGATGTCTGTCTGATTGTAAGACCCGAGTAAAACTTATTTCCAATCTGATCTTTCTCGTTGATGTGAATCTGTTTCACAATCTGAAGTTTTCTCTCATAGAGTTGTCATAAAATAATATGATAAATAATCTCGTATGAAAGTCGAAAACAAATCTGTGGTTGTAAGCAAATCCTTGAATTGTAGCGTCTAACTGGACATCTGTTTGTTGTCATGGTCACGGCAAGCAGAATTACTCTTCCGACAAGACTTGCACTCAGATCTGATCGTGAGCCATGTGCGTCCGCTATAGCACCCACACCGTTCATCGATCACAGCTTACAACATATTACATGAATAATTTTAGGCTATTCTCCGGAGTAGTCTAATAAACTAACTTGTTCTGTTTATGTCTTTTTTTGTTTGTCCCTGATAGTTTTGCTTCATGAGAATCTGATACTCATACTTTTCTTCTTCTATTACTGTTTTGTACTTTACTTTGCTTCATTCTGTTTATTTCAATGTTCTGAGCCTTTTCATTTGTGTTTTAGAATTGACTTAGCTTTCGTGTCAGCGCCGCCAGGTTCCTGGGCCCGATCTGCATCAAGTTTCTGCTTTCCGATGATTGATCTTCTAGCCGTGTCAGGTTTGATGTTTTTGATTCACTTCTATTACTGTCAGTGGTTTTCTTTATGTGATAATTATAAACAGTAATACATGGACAACTGTTACGCTATATAAATATTTATGTACTAGAATCTGAATATAACGCATGTGCACTGTCTGTTGCATCATAATGACATGAAAACTATACTAATAGCCTGTAAAACATGAATTTTACAACATACATATGCATTTAAAACTTTGAAAGCTTCCGCATAAAAAAATCTAACTGTTTTTCTCCAAATTAACTATTTTAAAACTACTTTCAGTATTCTCTGCATCCGCCTTAGCAGACATGGATTTCTTTCTGCGCATGCCTGTAGCATCACGACTTGTCCCGAAGCACACTCTGACTTTTGTCGAGACGGGTCGTGACAATCTTTGCCAATCTGTGGGAGACAAGACAAAGAAGTCCACGTCTCTTGTCTCCTCTTCTACCAGTGCTAATGTAGTCACTCAGGGTAAGTGGTTGATTAATTTAGGCACTACTAATAACATGACAGGTGATTCTGGTTTATTCTCTTGCTTGAAATCCTCTGGTTTTTGTTGCGGACGGTAATCCGTCTCCTGTATGCGGGACTAGTACAGTCTCTGTCACTCCGACTTTGTGTTTTGAGGACACGCTTTACATCTCGTCTTTTCCGTGCAAATTATTTTATGTTCCTGCTCTCTGAAAACAGTTTAACTGCACGGTTACCTTTACGTCTACTACTTGTTCTTTTCAGGATCCACACTACAAGGAGAAGATTGCTACTGGGACTGAAAGCAATGGCTTCTTCTACCTAAACAATGTCACTGCTTTTTCCGCTTCTCTTCTGCAATGGCATCTTCGCCATGGTTATGCTCCTCGTCTTATCTACCAACTCCTACCGGATTTGTCTAAGGAGGACTCCTCTTTGAACTCTGAGGCCTGCCAACTTGGCAAACATCGTAGTCCTGCCTTTCTAGCAAGACAAGGATGTAGCTCTTCTCGTCTATTTGAACTTGTTCATTCAGATGTTTGGGGTCCTGCTCCTGTTAGGACTGTTGGTAGAGTAAGTTTATATTTTATTAAATTTGTTGATGATTTCTCTCGTTGTATTTGGTTGTATCTCTTAAAAGAGCGTTCTGAACTTTATTCTATGTTCACAATATTTTATAATGAGATACAAACTCAATTTGATGTTTCTCTTAAAATTCTTCGAACTGATAATGCTCGGGAATATCTTAGTCAACAATTTTCTGATTTTTACATATATCGTGGCATAGTTCATTAAACTAATTGTCCTTACACATCTCAGCAAAATGGGGTTGTTGAGCGCAAAAATAGACATCTCCTGGATGTTACTCGCACCCTTCTCACATAGAAAAATGTTCCTCGCTTGTATTGGGGACATGTTGTGCTTAATTTTTGTTATCTTATCAACCGTATTCCCTCGTCGGTTCTTCAGGGCCACACCTCATTATCCATTTTACATCTAGGAGCTCGACCTTTTTCTTTACCTCTCTGTGTTTTTAGTTGCACAACGTTTGTGTATTCTCCATCTCCCGGTCGTGACAAGCTTTCAACTCGCTCGGTAAAGTACATCTTTTTGGGCTATTGTCAGACCCAAAAGGGATATCAGTGTTTTGATCCCCTGCTAAGGAAACAGTTTATTTCTGCTGATGCTACATTCTTCGAAGAAATGCCTTATTTTTTTCGAGCTTCTACTCTCACACCATCTGATTCTTCATTATTTCTTCCTATTGTTTCTGCACCTTCACCTACATCTATTCCACCTTTTACGTCATTATCTTCTCTCCACATATCAGTTCCTTTATCTTTGCCTTTATCTTCTGATTCTCCCTTGCCTTTGGAGCCATTCCTGACAGTTCTCATACTAGTAATCTCTCTGATAGATGGATCTACCACAGCAGACAATCAGATTTTGATCTTCCTATTGCTCTACGAAAGGGAGTTAGAACGAGCACTAAACATTTCATTCATGCTCGTTTATCCCCAGCTAGAAGGAGATTTGTTCTTGCTCTCTCGGCAAATGTTGTCCCGGTTAACTATCAAGACACTCTTGCTATTCCGCATTGGAAAGCGACAATGGATAAAGAAATAAAGATCTTAACCGAAAATGGTACTTGGACACTTGTCCTTACTCCTCTAGATGTGGATGTGGTTAGTTTTCAGTGGGTCTTTCTCATCAAATTTCATCTGAATGACACTATTGACCGCTATAAGGCTAGGCTTGTTGTCAAAAGCTTTATTCAAACGTATGGTGTGGACTTTTTTGAAACACTCCTAAGTTGCTCGTATCAGCACTATTTGTGTTCTTTTCTCTGTTGTTGTTAACAGAGGTTGGGAGATGCGTCAGTTAGATGTGAAAAATGTCTTCTTGTATAGTGATCTATAAGAGATAGTTTACATGGAGCAACATCTTATGTATGTTGCTCAGGGAGAGTCTCAGGTATGCAAGTTACGGAAGGCAATTTATGGTTTAAAGCAAAGCCCACGGGCCTGGTTCGAGAAGTTCAGCAAGGTTGTCTTTCTTATTAGCTTCACTCGCAGTTCTCTTGATCACACTCTTTTTATTCGCAAGACTACTAAAAAGCTTGTAGTTCTTGCTGTCTATGCGGATGATATTCTCCTTACTAATGATGATAAGGAAGGAGTTGATCTAGTAAAGAGGCATCTTCGGCAACATTTTGTTACGAAGGATATGGGCTCTTCTAAGTACTTCCTGGGAATAAAAATCATGTGAAAACACAACTTTGTGGTGCTCTCACAACTGAAGTATGCATTAGATCTTTTGAAAGAAACTGGCCTTCTTGGGGCAAGACCTATTCGCTGGCCTATGGCCGTTGGTGATGACAAGAGTTGGACGAAAAATTCATCTCTTCTTTTAGATAGTACTATGTACATGCGACTTGTGGGCAAACTTATCTATCTGACTGTTACCAAACTTAATATTTGTTATGCAGTAGTGAAGGTCAGTCAGTTTATATAAGCTCCCAGAGAGTGTCATCTTTATTCCGCCTTGAAAATTATGGAGTATGTGAAAAGGTCTTCAGGGAAGGAGGAGTTGTCTCAAAAAACATAAGCATCTGAAGATTGAAGTATATTTTGATGCTAGCTATGCTGACAATAAAGAAGATAAAAAGTTTACTTCTTATTTTTGTACCTTTGTGGGAGAAAATCTTATCAACTGGAAAAGCAAAAACAGTCTGTTGTATCATGATCTAGCGCTGAAGCTGAGTACCAAAGTATGGCATCAACCGTTTGCGACTTAAAATAGTTGTGTGCACTTATGTTTGACTTGGGAGAAATATATGACTATCATTTACCTATGTTTTGTGACAATCAGGCTGTTATACATATATCAAAAAATCCAGTTTTCATGAAATGACAAAGCGCATTGAAGTTGACTGTCACTTTATCAAAGAAGAAATTTTGAAGAGTCAAATTTGTACTTAATTAATCCCTTCTGACAAGGAGCTTGCAGACATCTATAACAAACCAGTGTCTGCTTCTCTTTCAGATGTATGTGACAAGTTGGGCATGGTTGACATATATACTCTAGATTGAGGAGTGTTAGATTTTATGGAGCTTAACGGACTGGCAGTTTGGTCGGGTGGTCTGGCAGTTAGGAGGTCTGCCGGTTTGGTCCAGGTGGTCTGGAGGGTTTGCGGTCTGGCGGCTTAGTCAAGGCCGTCTGGACGTTTGGCGGACTGACAACCTAGTCCAAGCGGTCTGGCAGATTGATTGTTGGATTGAGCTTAGCGGACTGGCCGGTTAGCCTTGGCAGTCTATTTTCCGCTATGTTGCGGACTATCTCTGGCAATCTGGTCAGAGGACTAGCCAGTTGTGTTGTGATCACGCTCTGATCTCACTATTGCGTACTTGGCGAATAGAGAGTTAAAGTCGTTGTGGATAGAAGCGCAGCTAAAACTGTGGTCTGAGGAGCAGCTGAAGTTGCGGGTAAAGGCAACTATTACAGCCTAATGTTTAAGGGAGCTGACCTGGAGTTTGGAGGATTTGTGCTTCTGTCCGCGTGTGTGGAGAGGACCGTTGTTCTCGGTCGGCTGCAGTGGACTACTATTAGAGTCCGACGGATACAAGTGTGAAGCGGACAGTCCCTAACCGCTCAGTTATAACGGTCTAAATTTTTTTGTAACCGTCTATATCGCATGTTGTATTTTAGTCTCACATCATCTATTGTATTTTTCTTCATTTTTTCCCGATAAATAGGGGGTCATACTCATGTAAGTTAATTTTTTGTTGAATGCAAATGTTGTTATTTAGATTTTCTCATAGGCGCAGTTTTGGTTTAGACCCCAACCGCACTGCTCGCAGGCCTACCCGTCGTTTCTTTGAGACCCTTGCATGCCTGTCAACTTTCTTATTGGATGTACGTCTCCTGCTGCCCAATACTTTACACAGGGGAACAAGTTACGGCAGAGGTTGTTGATTTTGAATGATGGTGAAGGCAATGAGGAGTGAAAGATACGACCAAGGTTGTCGATTTTGCATGATGATGATGGAGACAAATCAGCAGTGAATTTGGAAGATAAATAATCTATGTATTAAAAAGAAATTAGTTCTACAATAAATAGATTTTGAGTGTAATTTGTAGTAAATATCAAATGTCTTTTATTCTATTTTACGACTATCATTTATTTGTTATCAGTCTTTTAATTATGTTTATTTGTCTTCGTTCTTGACGCAAAAATTGCATAACTCTGGAAAAAAATGCATGAGGAGTTATTAACATGAGATTTTTAAAACAAGCAATACCCAAGTTTATTAGGATCGCACGATCCTACGATCCGGGTTACACTTTTCGATCTGGATCGGAATTAAGGCACGTCCATGCGGGATCGCGATTCGGATCGTGGAATCTTTAGGATCGTGATCCCTAAACGATTCCACGATCCCGTCTGTCGTATTAAAGAGACGTGGAATCTTAGGCTAGAAAATCGCCCCCCCCCCCCCCCATTTTGTTTCCGCTCCCGACGGAAACCCTATTTCGCACCTGATTCTGCTCTCAGAAAAAGCTCTCACGGGTCTTCTTCTTTTGCTGCTTCTTCTTCTGTTGTTGCTTCCTTCTTATTTTTCTTCTTCTGCTGCTTCTTCTTCTTCTCTTACGTCTTCCTCTTCTGTTGCTGCTTCTTCTTCTTGTTCTGTTGTCGCGGCTGCTTCTTCTTCTTTTTTTGTGTTGTCGCGACTGCTTCTTCTTCTTCTGCTGCTGCTGTCGCGACTTCTTCTTCTGTTGTCGTGACTTCTTATTCTATTGTTGCTGCTCTCTGGTTTTCTCTGATTTTCTCCGATTTCTGATTTCTGATTCTTCTCTGATTTATGATTTCACAGGAAGCACTCACAGGAAGCTCTCACAGGTATTCTTCTTATTTCTGCTTGATTTCACTTTTGGGGTTGTATGTATGTGTGTAGAACTGTAGACGTATTCAAATGTATTCTCTTCAGGCCCACGCGCCAAAAATATATATAGCATACATCCCCTCCTAATGTATAGTTGACCCCACTATAGTGGGATAAAGGCTTGAGTGTTGTTGTATTCGTGAAACTACGAAACTATATCCTATGAGCTCACAATATAATTGTGACTTATGATCACCAGAATGAAAGAATTGGTTTTTTATGTGTTAATTGTGGGTAGTTGGATCATAAAAAATGTATTTACAGATTTTAATTCTTAATTTATAATTTTTGTAGGATTTTACGATGCTTGATCCGATCCCGCGATCCGATCCGATCCAACCGGAAAACGATCCTACCTAGGATCTCGATCCTGACAACCTTAGCAATACCCAATATTTGTACGTGGAAAGCAATTAAATCTTTATTTTCTTGATAGTGATTACAAAGCTAGATGAAGTATCTGAATTTTTATTAGTATAATAAAGAACAGTTTAATGATCAAGATATATTATTTGGCAAGCGAAACTCACAGCATAGAATCAGAGAATGATCAAATCCACAAGAAACATCTGAAACTTCAATGGAGCTCAGCTCTGAAATAAGAGTAGGTTCCCAGTTTATCGGCATAAATTTCTCCATACTCTTTTCAGCAACAGGCTCCTCTTCAACTTTCAGCAAAGGGACAGAACTGTCCAAGGAACCATAAGAATTTGAAAATTGTGGGCTTGAGCTAAGTGATACCTCCACCATCTTCCCTAACCTTCCATTCTCAGCATAGCCCAACCCAAATAGTTTCCAATCCCTTGTGAGAGCCAATACATGCCCCCATCCAAAAGATACTTGTATGTGATGACAACGCACGGATCATTTTCATTTGCTACACTTACTAGGACTAATTATCTAATTCAGCGTTGAAAAAATACTGGCAGGGGATGATCATAAACTTTTCCCCAATCAAACATTAGTGTCCGTAACCAATTCAGCTCACAGATGATCAAGGTCATGCTCATGTACTCAGCTTCAGCACTTGACCTGAAGACAACAGACAGTTTCTTGCTCTTCCAGCTTACCAGATTTCCTCCTACAAAGGTATATAAACCAGATGTAGACTTCCTATCATCATTGTCATCTGCATAGTTGGCATCAGAATAGGCTTCAACTCTCAAATGATTATTCTTTTGAAACAGAAGTTCCGTTTCAGGAGATCCTTTCATATACTCCAAGATCTTTAGAGCTGATCGTAGATGACTCTTTGAGATCTTGCATAAACTGGCTCACCCTTTCTACTGCATAATACATATCCGATCCTGTGACTGTCAGATACATGAGTTTTCCTACAAACCGTCAGTACCTGGAGACATCTGCAAGGAGAGCTGAATCTTCACTCCAACACTTGTCATCACCAACAGACATTGGACACTGAGCAGGTTTAGCTCCCAGAAGACCTGTCTCTTTTAAAAGATCCAATACATATTTTCGGTTGTGAGAGTACTACAGAACTGAGCTTCCGAGAGATCTCAATTCCCAAAAAATTTTAGTAGACCTCATATTTTTTGTAACAAAATGTTGACAAAGATGTTTTTTCGTTAGGTCAATTCCTTTTTTATCATCTCCTATAAGAAGAATGTCATCCACATAAACAACAAGAACGACTAGCCCTGTAGAAGTCTTGCGTATGAAGAGATAGTGATCTGTAGCATTTCGAACAAACCCAATAATAGAGATAACCTCACTGAACTTCTCAAACCACGCCCACGGGCTTTGCTTAAGTCCATAGATTGGCTTCCTCAGTCTATATACCTGAGACTCCCCCGGAGAAACATACTCAGTAGGTTGCTCTATATATACTATCTCCTGTAGATCTCCATAAAGGAAGACATTTTTGACATCCAACTGAGACATTTCTCAGTCTCTGTTAACAGCCACAGAAAATAGAGCACGGGTCATTGTAATCCTAGCAACTGTAGAGAATGTGTCAAAAACGTTCACACCATAGGTCTAGGTAAAGCTTTTGGTCACAAGTCGAGCCTTATAACGATCAATGATACCATCAAGAAGAAACTTGATCACAAAACTCAGCGACATCCAACCACATCAGCTACTGGAGGGGTAGGGACAAGAGTCCAAGTATCCTGTTCTGTTAGAGTTTGCATCTCTTCATCCATGACGGTTTTTCAATGAGGAATAGCAAGAGAATCATAATAAGTATTCAGGATGACATTAGCCGAGAGAGAGAGCAAAGCTCTTGCAGGAAGGAGATAGTCGGGCGTAAGAAACAACATCATGAAGAGGATGTTGAGTGCATATGCAAACTCCCTTCCAAAGGGCAATCGTAGATCAAGGTCTGACTTATCTGTAGTATCAGATCCGTCCGTCGGAGAGACTGCTGGCTCGGGAACTGTCAGCAGCGGCCTAGGGAGAGAGGCAGAATCAGGAGAAAGTGGAGAATCAGAGGCTGGTAGAGAAGGAAGAAACACGGGAGTAGGTAGAGGTGCAGAGGTAACAGGTAGAGAAGAAGAGTCATCAGCAGGTTGGAGAGTAGAGGTGCGAGAAACTTAAGGAGCATCCTCAAAGAAAGTAACATTCGCGGGCACATATTGTTTCTGGTGAATAGGATCATAACAGCGATATATTTTTTGTGTCAGACAGTACCCAGAAAAATGCACTTAACTGAGCGAGAAGAGAGTTTGTTACGTCATGAGAAACAGAGTGAACAAACGATGTACATCCAAACACACTTGGAGGTAAAAGAAACGGTGTCGCACTAGGATACAGAATGGAGAAAGTAGTTTTGTCATTGAGAACCGAAGAAGAAATGCAGTTAATGAGGTAACAAGAGAGAAAAACGGTATGTCCCCAATAAGATCGAGGAACACTCATTTGAGTGAGAAAAATGTTAGTCACATCAAGAAAATGACGATTCATGCGTTCAGTAACCTCATTCTGTTGAGAGGTGTAAGGGCGACTAGTTTGATTTATAATGTCACGATGCATACAAAATAGTGAGAATTGATGACTAAGTTATTATTTGACATTATCAATGCGAAGCACTTTAATATGAGCATCAAACTAAGTACGAATCTCATTACAGAACGTAATAAAAATAGAAAAAAGTTCAAAACGTTCTTTTAATAAGTACAACCAAGTACATCGAGAAAAATCATCCATAAATATGACAAAATACAGACTACCTGACGCAGGATGAATCTATAGGCGGCGGGAAAACTCAGTGACCTAACCCTACATGTTATGCAAAGTCTGACGATTAAATCGCAATTGAATAATAAACTTTATCATCTCACGCAAATAATTCAAGACGAGACAAAATAATTTAATGAAGGCTTCATTTGTTTTGTCGGTGGCGGGTCGATCCGGCGGGTGAAAACGGAGTGTTCAAAATGGAGGGGGGAGGTGGCTGCTCCAAACGGAGCATTTTGGGGCGTTTTTCAAGGCGGGCGTTCAAAACGGAGGGGGGAGGTGGCTGCTCCAAACGGAGCTTTTTGGGGCGTTTCTCAAGTCGGGCGGGTGGAAACGGAGCAAACACCGCCGGAGGTTCATTTGTTTACCCTCCTTCCGGCGGCGTTTGCCCAAAACAGAGCAGCGAAACGCCCAAACAAATAGAGCCTAAGTGAAGCAAACTTGAGCTTTCCTCCGCGTGGAGGGCCAAAGCAAGAGCGTGCGGCGATTAAACCTTGCCTGCAGTTAGAGATTAATCCAGACACAAATAACTATAACAAGATGAACAACCAAATTAACCTGTAATAAGTCAACCATAACAATGTCATACAACTCAATACCAATACAAAACACCACAAAATATTAGGGATGCTGCTAATGAGATAGATCTGAACGTTGGAGGGCTCAAAAAGGGGTTCCGGTGTTGGTTGGCAGGATCGGGCAAGGGGAAGGCTAGTCGGAGTTTAGGAGGACTGGATCGGGATGTGGGTGGCTGAAATCGGACTAAAATACCCAGGTCTGGACAGATTTGGTGTTGGATGACTGTTTTGAGGTGGATCCACGTATTTGGAAGGGTAGGGACAAGCAGGGGAGGGTCGGGCTTGTGGGGATTGGGGGTGGATTTGCCCAGGGAGGCGGCTGCAGTCATTGGGAGTGGTGGCGGCTGCTGGACAGGGGCAGGAGAGGGGACATGTAGGGGGGCCGGTAGCTGGGCAGAGCCTGAAAGGTGGCTGGGGGCCTGATGGCTTGCTGGAAGGGAATTAGGGGGTGGTGGTGGACTGCTGGAAGGGAGGAAGGGCTGGCGGCGAGATTGCTGGAGGAGGGAATTGAAGGCCGGCGGTGGTACAAGGCCTTGGGAGCGGTGGAACTGTTGTTGGCAGGCGGTGAACTAGGGAGGAGTAAACTATAGGGTTAGCATAGGGAATTTCATTAATCTAAAGTAAATAGGAATAAGAAAAGGGAAAATCTAAACAACAAGTTGTGGCTGGATCTTGTGGGGGGTGGCCGGCTGTTGAAGGGGTTGGATGGCATGCGGGGCTGGATGGCAGGCTGGGGAGGAGGAGGAGGTTGGAAAATCAAAACAAGATACACTTACCCAAGGAGTCGTCACCAAGGGGGCTCCACGAAGTCGGCACCGCGGAGATCACCGGGATGAAGGAAGAAGGCTCTTCAAACATTCAGCAATGCGAATGACAGGAGCCCTAAACATCCTATTTATAAAAAAAATAGGGCACCCGGAATCAACGGTTATGATCGGTCGTTGGTCTCGGGGCCAAAGCTACATGAAATAAAATCCAAAAAGTACAAAGATATATATGAAATTGATTCGCAGCGCGAATCCGGACGCATCCACGGAGTTGGATCATCGATACGGGTACGCCATATATGGTAAGTCTCCAAATCAGCCCCGAATGGGCCCAAAGCTCGTCCTCATCTCTGCTCCACATCAATCTCCCCGGATTTAAAGAATTCATCTCCCGATGAATATGGATCAAATTTCTCTCGCCAGGTAAAACTCGAAGAGCTCCACCGTAGGTCGTCCAAGTGTCGTCGATGGAATAGTGTCCTCATCAATCAACTCCTCCAGACTGAAAAGCTTCCATCTCCAATGAATGGAGACGGTCGTACTGAAGTCGAAGTCCAGGGCGAGTCGATCAAGCTCCGCTGGTAGCATCCAGGTGTCGTCAATGAAGGGTCGTCTGCGCCAACAAACCAGGTAGCGACACACAAGACCGTCTATAGAGGGGACAGACTTATACGTTAAGATTTCAGTGATAATCTCATCTCTCAACACAGTAACAGAAGGATCCGGTGGGATCTGAGGTGCCAATGGTCGAACCGTTGGGGACAGGATCCCGGGTAAGTGGGGGTCAGAAATGGGATGAGCACGGGGCAATGAAAGTGGTGGCAAGGGCTCGGTTGTAGACTGAGTGGTGGGTGGTAAAAACGGTGGTAAAGGCTCGGGAGGGACGCCCAGATGTGGGCCCGAATACTCGTGAGGTTCAAAGTATGGCATCAGGTCCTCGACATTGAACACAGTATGGGTACCCATTCTCGCGGGGATGTCCAGCTCATAAGAATTTGTCCTGATGCGTCTCAGAACTGAGTAGGGACCCATTCGCCTAACGCACAAGCTTTTAGCAAGCCTCGCATAGATCCTCACAATGCAGATTCTTACCATCATCTGCTCGTCTTCATGAAATACCTGCACTTGTCAATGAACATCTGCATGTGATTTACAAGATTTATTACCAATATGGATTATTCGTCGGATTGACTCATGACACACATGCAAACGATGAACAAACAACACAACAAACTCATCCAAAAGATGACGAAACGACTCAACAGACTTATATAAATGATGCAAATAACACATGACCGACACAATATACCTGCTATGGGAAAGTCTAATAATGACCGGGACGTCTATAAAATATGGCGGCCTATCAGGGGCTCTCTCGGTGAAGTGTAGAAAAACTCATCTCGTGTGTGACAAGTGCTCTAATGACCGTGAGAGACATATATACTTAAATGCGAGCTCGTAAAGAGCCAAATGTCCCTCGGGGAACATAGCACATCAGGGGACTCACCAGGAGGTGTGTACGAAAAGTCATCACAGATAAGGCGACCACCTGAGTGAAAGTCGCGTACACCGACTAGAAGATGTGACTCTCGATTGTGGTGCGTGTTTCGGGAAAGAAAGAGCTCGTCTGGTGGGTCAGCAGGTGGTGCGTCCCAAAACTCATCGATGGTGCAATGCGTCATAAGGTAGGTTCTCAAAATATGAGTAGGCTCAAGCGTACTCAAGGAAGGCCTTACATACATTATGCACCACGCAAGATCAATTCTCTGGGGCAAGGTTATAGATGACAACGAAAGAGATGTCAATAACTCAAAGCTCATAAACGAGCATCTCACCCGAATCGTATCCTCACCAGAATGTGGCGGCTCATTAGGAGGCTCAACAGGGGGATCATCGTAAAACTCATCACTGGGGCCAAGATCCTCCATGTAAGTACCATCGTAAGGGGTTGTGCCCCCGTGAATGGGTGACATAGTCACTACAAGATCAACATCAGGCTCTGCGCTCTCAGTCATGATGTGACTCTGGGTAATGACACTGGGAGAGCGACACAGGCCTACACTCAAGAATGAATCTGTGGGTGCGGTGTCAGAAAATAGGTCTGTGGTTGGACTGCTAACTAACCCGGTGTACGACAGAGGAGGTGTGGGTGAGGGACACAACACTATAGACTCAGCAGGTCGCTCAGACTCACTCTCAATCGGAGTCTCAAGAGGCGGGTCAGAAACAAGAGAGGTCACTCACTGGGTCATGCACCTCACTTGGGTGAGAGTAATCCGCATCAGGTATCACTTCTATCGTGGCAGACAGGACAGTGGTAGGCGTCGCGGTGACCTCGGTATGGGAGGGGCTCGTACTGCGGAGGTCAATGTGAGAATCTCATCGACCATCTCTTACAGATCTCAATGACTGTTCATAACGAAGGGTGAGCTGATATGTCTACTTGATGGACTCCGAGCTATGATAAACTACCTTAGTATGAATGTCAAATCGAAGCCCAGACTGAAATCCGGTAGTGGTCATGGCTGGGTCCTCTCGGATATTGCTCCTCACAACTAACTCATCAAAGAGATCCATGTACTCAGCGACAGACATGGATCCTTACTGAACGGAAAATAATTGGTCGACCAAGCGACTCTGGTACAACGAAGTAAAATACCTCTAACACAATGTACGCTTCATGTCTACCCAATTGGTGATGCGATGTAGAAAGTCTCGCTCGCGAGTCCTCTCAACGCTAGCCCAATATGTCCTCGCCTGATCTAAAAGTCTAGGTTTCACAAACTTGACGCGACGCTCACCGAATTCCTCAAAATAATCAAAATAATACCTCATATCCACGAGCCAATAACTGAAAGACTCTGAACTCGATGTGTCGTCAAAGAAACGGGCAGCAGTACAAAACTTACTCTCAAGATCTCTCTCAGAACGACTATCCTCATAATAATCATCTCTAAGATAACCGAGTCGTGTCGAATGATCAACACATTCCGCTCTCATGTACGGATAAGAACGACGACAATCATCATACTGATCGTCTCTAGCATAGAGGGGTCGTGTCGGTGGGTCAACACGATCTCTGAAAGTGGTGCACTGCGATCGAGAATGATCGTCGTAATAATGTGAGGATCTCCCTGGCGGGATTCTGTGAGAGCGGGTACAAGTGGGCTCGGGACCTCAAAATTGATGCGGCGAATAATTGTGACGCATAGACATGACGGACAAACCTATAGACTTTATAACGGCATATCGAAAGTGTGCGCAACATAGCTGCGCGTAACCTGCACTCTAATACCAATTGACGCAGGAGGAATCTATAGGCGGCGGGAAAACTCGATGACCTAACCCTGCATGTTATGCAAAGTCTGACGGTTAAATCGCAATTGAATAATAAACTTTATCATCTCACGCAAATAATTCAAGACAAGGCAAAATAATTTAATTAAGCAAAGCAAGCTTAGACTTTCCTCCACGTGGAGAGCCAAAGCAAGAGCGCGTGGCGATTAAACCTTTCCTGCAGTTAGAGATTAATCCAAACACAAATAACTATAATAAGATGAACAAACAAATTAACATGTAATAAGCCAATCATAACAATGTCTTACAACTCAATACCAATACAAAAACACCACAAAAATATTAGGGATGCTGCCAATGAGATAGATCTGAACGTTGGAGGGCTAAAAGAGGGGTTCCGGTGTTGGTGGACAGGATCGAGCGAGGGGAAGGCTGGTCGGAGTTTAGGAGGGCTGGATCGAGATGGGGGTGGTAGAAACCGGACTAAAATACCCAGGTCTGGACAGATTTGGTGTTGGATGGCTGTTTTGAGGTGGATCCACATGTTTGGAAGGGTAGGGACAAGCAGGGGAGGGTCGGGCTGGTGGGGATTTGGGCTGGATTTGCCTAGGGAGGCGGCTGAAGTGTTTGGGAGAGGTGGCGGCTGCTGGACGGGGCAGGAGAGGGGACCTGTAGGGGGGCGGTGGCTAGGCAGAGCTTGGAAGGTGGCTGAGGGGTCTAGCGGCTTGCTGGAAGGGGATTAGAGGCTTGTGGTAGAATGCTGGAAGGTAGGGAGGGCTGGCGGGATTTCTGGATGGGGGAATTGATGGCCGGCGGTGGTACAAGGCCTTGGGAGCGGTGGAACTTTTATTGGTCGGCGGTGAACTAGGGAGGAGTAAACTATAGGGTTAGCACCAGTGTTTTAAATGTCGGATGTCGGGTAAATATCGGATTGGGTTTTTAAATGTCGGATGTCGGATGTCGGAGACATGTCGGAGACATTTGAAAATATCGAATTTCAAAATTATTAGTATCTGTATCTAACATAATATATTATTATTTGTTTTATAAGTTCTTTTTTATTATTTATATTGACAAACAATGATAAATGACATTTCTTTAACACCTTTTTTATTTGCAGGTTAGTTCGACCATCAAGTAAATATTCCAAGCAGATTGAGTAAAACAATAAATATTCAAGTACAATAAATAAAAGAATACTTTGAATCTTTTGGAAAAATGAAGAATATTGTACCATATTTTTATAAATGAACCCCTGAGTATGCTGAAGATGATCCAGAAGCCTTCCAGGAGTAGCATATTTTTTTGACCTTGCACCAAAGGTGGTTAATGATGGAAATGCAAAACATTGCGGTCTTTTTTTATATAAGAATTCAAATTTGAATATTGTTCCACTAAGGAAAGTTTAATGAAAAGGGATATACACAAACATATATCATAGATTATCAAGAGAGATTTCTGTAGTAAAATTAAACATCATGCACGGATGCACCATTTCTAACATGTCTGAAAGTTAAACTCGTAAAATACTCTGTTCGACTCCTCCAAAAGTTGAACCTGTTACAAATATCAATTACACGAATTAGAGACAATTTAAACATGTTAAACAACATTGTACAAAAGTTGCAAGTGAACTTCTATTTGACTAACCTCAATCATCCTCGATCCCTTCCGAACGCATTGTTTGATTTGTTTCATCGTTATCTGTCTCGTAATCACCTTCTGAAATCTCCTCTACAATGAGGTCCTCCTCTGATGAAGCAGATAACTCTACTTCCTTTTCTTCATCGACACAATCTAATTTTCTTTTGTTTTTCTTCTTTGATGATTTAGTATTCTGAGTCATTGAAGATTGACGAGACTCACGAGAGCATTTTCTTGATTCTGTATCAACATCCATACACTCCGCCACTTGCTGCCAAGTAGACCCCTCTCCAGGAAAGACCACATCATCTTCATCATCAATTGATTCCTTTGAAGAACTGGAGTCCATCAACCACTCTATCACTTTTCCATCTTCAAAGTTTTTTGCAGCTATTGGATCTCTTTTAGCATCCATTGACCTTGTTTTTAGAGTAGCACTGAATTTTATGAAGACAAGATCATTCAATTTTTTATGATCCAGTCTATTTCTCTTTTTTGTATGAATCTGTAATTTATAAAGTCAATCAATCCAATTAATATTAAATTTGAGATAATCAATATATAAAAATTTAATTACAACTTATAAATAAATAATAACTTACCAACTCAAATATACTCCAATTTCTTTCACAACCTGAAGAGCTAGTAGTGAATCCGAGAATACGTACTGTCATGTCTCTCAAATCAGGTGCGTTATTCTCATTAAACCTCCACCAATTCACTAATTATATTTAAACAAAAAATAGTATAAAAAAATTAGCAACACAAAATTATAAAAAAACTATTCAGTAAAACAAGTGAATAATTTAAGAAATTTAAAATTATTTATACCAAAATCAAGAGAACTATTGAGACTTTGTCTCTTTGCAATTTCTCTTCCAAAAGATCACCTCTTATTTCGATAGAAACATATTTGGTCAGCAATACGATCTTGAAAAGCCACATCCCTCTCATACATCTTAGACATATAATCAATTACCGCATCCATGTATTTACCGTCTTTCTCCATTTTTTCTCAATTTGCAAAATAAAAGTATGGATTAAGGTAATGACCAACAATATGAAGGGGAGTGCTCAAGTTACGATCAATCCTTCTTTCAATTAGCTTCCATATGGGAAGATACCGAGATTCATTATGATTTAGAGTTATCTCAATTTCTTCTTTAGCCTTTAGCATATCTCCGTATATCCACCTCATAGAAGGCGTATCTCCATCAGCTCTTCTCATCACCTTCACTAAAGGAGCAAATATGCTAACAACAATCTCTGTATCTTTCCAAAATTTCACATTATATACAATTGCACCGGCCTGTAATTTTAAATAAAGCAAAATTGATCATAAGTCATAACCGTTTAAGAACTAAAAAGTAAGAAGTAACACAAGTTAATCATAATTTAATTATAAAACAAAGTTTTGTATTTTACCCTTTTTGCAGGTGGTGTGCTAACTAACTTTGAGTTTCCCATTTTTGCGATGAGAATATGTTCTTTAGCACTTTCTTCTTATCTAAAATACTTTGCAAAGACAGAAATGCAGCAGCAAATCTAGTCACATCTGACCGAATAAGTTCATGAGAATTAAAATCCTTTGTAAATTGTCTCAGCAAATCCGGAGAAATGGTATGTCCATATATAAAGACTGTCAAAATAAGACCAAGGGTGATGGCATTTTTGATTTGTCTTATTTTTGCAATATCTCCAGATAATAAATTAATTGTGTGGACTGCACAGGATGTCCAAAATATGGCAGGTCTTTTCATAGATAGCATATTTGCCGCTAACATATTATTAGATGCATTGTCCGTGACAACTTGTACCACATTGTCTTCTCCTGATCCAGACTCAGATCTGATAGCCTCGTCAACAAAATCAAAAATGAATTTTCCATCATGAACGTCAGATGAGACATTCCTTGGCATCCAAAATGCTACTCCTGCTTCACAGTGAACCATAATATTCATAATACTCCTTCCCTTTCTGTCACTCCATGCATCAGTCATAATGCTACAACCACTAAACCTACAAGTAGCGGTGAATGTGTTTAATGATTATTTTGTTCACTCAACCTCTTTCTTGAGATGTTTTTGACTCAACTTATATGGTGTAGGGCCTTTCAACCTTTGCCCACACTGCCCAATAGCTTGTAACATGTGATCAAAGGAAGGAAGCGTCACAGAATTAAAGGAAACACCGGCCTCATATATCCATCTTGCAATATATGTGTTTGTATCCTCCCTTATTTTCTTCTTCCACCTATCTCCTCTTAATGCCAATTTTCCACTTTTACTTGTTTGTCCAACACTATCCGCAAGTATTTGGAAATGTATATCCAAAGGTCCTTTTGTCTTCGTTTTAGAATACAAACTCCCATGTGATTGAAAGTTGTCTTCTGAATCCATTGCACCTCCAACTACTACTTCATCACGATCTGTCTCCAATCTGGCGATTTTGGCTTCTTTCAGTACTAGTTGTGACTTTAAAGCAGCATCAGCTTGAATTTTCACCTCTGCTGGTACTTTTGGGCATGGTTTAATATTGCCTCGTATCCCAGCTAGATGCGCCTTCAACCGACTCACCCCTCCACTTAGCACTTGACTGCAATACCGGCATCGAACCCTATTTGTGTCATTCACATCAACCTTCTCACCGTGACACCAAAAAGGATCTCTACCTAGCTTAGTACTTGATTCCTTTGTTGAAGCTTCAGACGACATCATGAGTTCTACTTTTAATAACAGGACTTGGTTGATCTGTAATTAGAGAGACATACACTTATACACATGAATAAAGTATAAGAAAGCTCAAAAAGAGCTATAATATATTTGCACTTCATGACTTCATAATTAAGAGTTTAGATGTTAGTATACTTTAAAACCCAAGCACTTTCATGCTTAGAAACTTCGATGATCAGCATAATCAAATTAAATTTTGAATTAACATACATAATTGAATATGTCATTAAAATTATTGAAGAAAAAAGAGAGCTTGCACTTGCTAAAACTTCCAACCTGAAATAATTAGAACACTTCAATAACAATACTAGAGTGAAAAACAACGAAAAATATGCAAAACTAGATTAAGTATAAGAAAACCAACACGGTAATATCACCAAATACATAGCTTCTAAACAATCATTAATGTAGTAAAAATTTGATATGGTTGACCTAAATTCAAGAATCATGCAACTTAGAACATGTAAGTGTAACAGTTACAACACTAAGATACTCATCTAACTATTGAAAGCATGTCAATAATAATGCTCATAAAACACACAGGGCGCTTTAGCAGACTGCAGACTAACCCATGATGGCAGCAAGCACAACGCGATTATCTAGGCTCCAAACAAGCAAGACTATAGGACAATGACAGGAGAAAGGGGGAGGGAAGAAGAAGACATTTAAGAGTTAAGAGAAAATGAAGAATTGGGTGCTTACGGCCGACGGAGGAGGAGGAGGGAGGAGCAGGAAGTGGCTTCGACAGAGGAGGGAGGAGCAGGAAGTGGCTTCGTTCACCGCCGATGGAGGAGGGAGGAGGAGTAGGAAGTGGCCGTCGACAGAGGAGGGAGGAGCGAACTTCATTCTCATCTCATGGCCGCACTGCACAAGAACTCGAGCAAAAATTTAGGGCAAATTATCAGCGAATGAAAAACTCAATACGAAACCAAAAAAAGAAGCTTACCGCCGACGAAGGAGTAGGAAGTGGCTTCGTTCACTACTCACCGCCGACGAAGGAGGAGGAGGGGGGAGGAGCCGGAAGTGGCTTCGTTCACTGCTCACCTCCGACAGAGGAGGAGGAAGGAGCAGGGCTTCTTTCGCTGCTTACCGCCGACGGAGGAGGGAGGAGCAGGAAGTGGTTGGCGACAGAGGTGGAGGGAGAAGCGAACTTCGTTCTCTCCTCAGCGCCGGATCGACGATTTTTAGGGCACAACTCAGTCATTCTTTTCTAGGAAATTAAAAAAATGAAATAAGAAAATGTCGGCCGACATTTTCTTAATCAGATTCGGCCGAAATTTCGGTCAAATTTCGGGTTTTGACCGAAATTTCAGCCGAATTTATTAAAAACAAAATATTCTCCTTAAATTGAAAAAGTAGGTCGTTTTTCCTTGAAATCAGACATGTCGGCCGACATTTAAAACACTGGTTAGCACAGGAAATTTCATTACTCTACAGCAAATAGGAATAGGAAAAGGGAAAATCTAAACAGCCAGTTGTGGCTGGATCTTGTGTGTGTGTGTGGGGGGGGGGGGGGGGGGGGGGGGCTGGCTGTTGAAGGGGCTGGATGGCAGGCGGGACTGGATGGCAGGCTGGGGAGGAGGAGGTTGGAAAATCAAAACAAGATACACTTACCCAAGGAGTCGTCACCAAGGGGGCTCCACGGAGTCGGCACCGCGGAGGAGATCACCGAAATGAAAGAAGAAAACTCTTCAAACATTCAGCAATGTGAATGACGGGAGCCCTAAACCTCCTATTTATAAGAAATAAAATTAGGGCACCCGGAATCAACGGTTATGATCGTTCGTTGGTCTCGAGGTCAAAACTACATGAAATAAAATCCGAAAAGTACAAAGATATATATGAAATTGATTCGCAACGCGAATCCGGACGCATCCAAGGAGACGGATCGTCGATCCAGGCACGTCATATATGGTAAGTGTCCAAATCAGCCCTGAATGGGCCCAAAGCTCGTCCTCGTCTCTGCTCCGCATCACTACCCCTACCAACAAATTTGGTAGGAGCAGGACCTCATATGTCAGAATGAACAAACTCAAAAGGACGAGAAGAGCTACGTCCTTGTTTCGCTGGAAAAGACGAACGGTGGTGTTTTCCAAGTTGACAGGCTGCACAATTCAGAGAAGAGTCCCCGAGATAGATTAGGGAAGAGTTGGTGAAGAAGACGATAAGGAGGATGATCAAGGCGAAAATGTCACTGGAGAAGAGAAGTAGAAGCAGAAAAAGCAGAGACATTGTCAAGATAGAACAAGTCGCCACTTGCAGTCCCAATAGCAATCGTCTCCTTCGACTGAGAATCATGAAAAGAACAAGTAGTCGTGGTAAAAATAGTCATGCAATTAAGTTGTTTGCATAGAGAAGTAACAGAAAGTAGGTTGCACGGAAAAGTTAAGACGTAAAGAGTGTCCGCAAGTTGGAGAGATGGAGTGACATACACTGTTCTAGATTAACACGGAGGGGATGGCGAACCATCTGCAATAAAAAACGAAGGTGACCGGTTGTTTTTGTTCAGATGAGAGAAAAGATGAGGATTGTCCGTCATATGATTAGTACCACCAGAATCAATGAGTCACTAACCCGTAGTGGTCATATTGGCACTACCCGATGAAGTAGCAAGTGAAGTAGACTTCTTTGAGTTAGTATCAGTCGTAGCAGAGCGAAGATGAGGATGTTTGATCCAGCAGCGGTCAACAAGGTGATCGGTATTGCCACAGTGAGAGCAGAGATATCTAGAGCGGCCACGGGCACCGAAGCGGCCTCCACGACCACTGGGAATATCACGACGAGCCTGATGAGCAACAATGTCAGGAGGAGTCGGAGTGGAAAGCAAATGACGCTGAAGAAGAGCATTAACAACCGAAATGCGGACAAAGTTCAATCTTCGGGAGTTGCATGAGTCAAGTTGATGTAGAATTTAGTTTTGTTGCTTATAAAAAGAAAATGTTTATGCATGATTCTGAAGAGGATGAAACAACTATTTGTGCATCTGAGATTACTCAATACTTGAAGGAGGATCCACTAAAGCTATAAACAAATTTTGATATTTTTAATCGGTGAAAATTTAACTCTTCTAAATTAGCAATATTATCTAAAGTGCCAAGATTTTTTAACTATTCCAATTTCTACAATAGCCTCACGCTTTAAGTACAGGAGAACACATTCTTGATCTTTTCAGGAGTTCATTAGCACCTAACAGAGTTGGAGCACTTATTTGTGCTTGTGATTGATTGCGTAGCAGGTCAAACCTCAATGAGATTGAAGAGATGATTATCAATGTTGAGAAATATGAGGAGTTTGATAAAGGTAGTGTTTGAGTTTTTATTTTTCTACATTTATTTGTAACATTCTCATTCAATTCACTATTAAATTTATAGATTGATGATTTAAACATTGTATTTAATTTAATTTAAAGCTTGAAAATGATATGGAGTTAATATAGAGGACGATATTGTAGAAATTGTTGAAGATGGAAGAACTGGCGGTGGAAACTATTATGGTATGCATTCAGTTTTCAATGAGTTGATCTTTTTGACTGTTCCCTGTCTGTTAATCTGCTGATGGTTAAACTCCAGTAATTAAATATCTGTAATTCTGTATGAGCGTATGACTGAATGACTGAATGGTTTGATTTCTCCTTAATTAATTGCTGAACTTTAGAAATTAAATATTTTATGTGAAAATTAATTGTTGAACTGCAGAAATTATAGCTGAAGGCTAAACTCCAGTGATTGTTACTGGAAAATGAATCAGTTTTCAACTTTTCGTAGAAGAATCTTGATCAAATTAAAGATGGAACAAAAAAACGGACAAAAATCAAAACCATACTGCAAAACCCGACCCAAAATCGCACTGAATTGAAACCACACCGCACGGTTTTGGTCGGTTAGAAACCGCACCTCTGCGGCGCAGTTTTGGTTTAGGCCCAAACCACACCGCTCACAGGCCTACCCGCAATTTCTTGGAGACCCTTGCTCTCCTGTCAACTCTCTTATTGGATGTACAATCGTCTCCTACTGCACAATACTTTACACAGGGGAACAAGTTACGACGGAGGTTGTTGATTTTGCATGATGGTGAAGACAAATGAGGAGCGAAAGATACGACCGAGGTTGTTGATTTTGCATGATGATGATGGAGACAAATGAGCAGTGAATTTGGAAGATAAATAATCTATGTATTAACAAGAACTTAGCTTGGCAATAAATAGATTTTGAGTTTAATTTGTACTTGTGGAGGAAAACCGAAACTTGTATATACTTTCACAATATTCAAATACAAGGTATGAATACACACTTATATGAAGGAGAGAGAGAGAGGAGATCCATATACATGATGTGGGATTAAAGAGGAGAAGAAAAAATAAACTAAAAAAGAGCTCCAACATGTGCCTCTTTACATGGGGTTTTCCAACACTCCCCTGCAAGCTGGAGCGTACAAGTCATATGCACACAGCTTGGACAGGAACTGATAAAATAGGGTACTTTGTAGGGTCTTCGTGAGGATATCAGCAACTTGTTCAGTACCCGGAACATGCTTCAATTCTATCTTCTTCATTTGAACTTTCTCCCGGATGAAGTGACAGTCCACTTCAATATGTTTCGTCTTTTCGTGGAAGACCGGATTCTTTTCTATGCGTATAGCCACTTGACTGTCACATAATAGGATGGCTGGTGAGGGAAGTTTTACTCCTAGATCAGCGAGGCGACTTTCAATCCATGTGAGTTCAGAGACAACCAATGTCACCGATCGGTATTCTGCTTCAGCCGAGGAACGAGCAATCACGGCTTGTTTCTTACTCTGTCGGGTAACAAGATGACCTCCAAAATAGGTACAAAAACCACTGGTTGACCGCCGATCATCCAAGGAACCAGCATAATCTGCATCTGATTACGCAACCAACGTTGGAGTGGAGGATGAGATTTTGTAAACCACCCTTGACCTGGAGTTGTTTTAAGGTATCTTAGGATGCATTCGACGGCTTGAAAGTGAGATATTCGAGGAGCATACATAAACCGGCTGACAACCCCAACAACAAAGGATATATCCAGTCTTATGACCGTTAGGTACATCAATTTTCCAATAAGTCGTCGATAGTATTCCGGATTTTGAAGAGCAAGATCAGTATCGGAAGCATGCGCACAAAGCTTGTGATTTGCATCCATTAGAGTAGTAGTCGGCTTGCATCCAGAGTAGCCAGCATCTTGAAGGAGATCAAGGCAGTAATTTCGTTGGGAGAGGACAAGTCTATCTGGACGTCTCGCGACCTCAAGACCAAGGAAGTATCGAAGGTGCCCCAGATCTTTTGTTCGAAAGACAGAGCCAAGATGTTGTTTGACCGCTTGGATTCCCTTTGAATCGTCTCCAGTTGATTAAGATGTCATCAACATAAACAAGCAGAAGAACCGTCCCTGTTGCCCGATGTCGAGTGAACAAAGAGAAGTCTGCTGAGCTCCGAGTAAAGCCAACTTCTTGAACTGTCTTACTAAACCTGTCAAACCATGCCCGACGGGATTGTTTGAGAACATAGATGGACTTCTTAAGATGACAAACTCGGAACTCCCCCGTGGTCTCAAACCTGGGAGGTTGCTGCAGGTAGACTGTTTCCTGGAGGTCGTCATTCAGAAACGCATTCTTGATATCCAGTTGATGTAAGGGTCAGTGGCGATGCACAGCCACGGAGAGGAGGACACGAACGATGTTGAGCTTGGCCACTAGAGAGAATGTTTCATCATAATCGAGACCTTGTTTTTGGGGGAAGCCATGAGCCACCGAGCGGGCTTTCTGATGTGATTTAAAATTAGAGCTGTGTGTTTCAAAATAATAAATGCGATCTTTAAAATATTTAGGGCGCGGGAGGACTTGCGCGGGCTATTTCTAACGAACTAAACGACCAAGACGTCGCTCGCGAACGCAAGGCTACCGCACGAACGTAAGAACATTACGAGTCTCAATTTCACAGGCTTAACATCCGAGTGAGCGACAACACAGGAATGAAATTACGGTAATTAAGAGACACGATAGTCGGGCAAGCTCTAAATAATTAACCATTCATTTAATATTCAAGCACAAAATAACTAGTGAATGCGGGTGGGAATGAAGAGGTATACCCAAGGAGGAAAGGCAGTGGCTGGAGTTGTGATCATCAGAAAACTGAACGGCGTCTGGAGCAAAGGGAGGGTGGCTGGAAGCTTGATGAGCTGCTGGAGGAAATAGATGGAGTAGGGGAGGCGCCTCTGCTGACTGGAAACAGGGAGAGCCGGCTGGAAGCAAGGAGAGATGTCGGAGGCACACTGAATCCACCGGAGGAGGGAGATGGGGCCGACGATAATGCCCAAAGAAGGCTCGGGCGGGCTCGACGGCGGCTAGACAGGCTTCAGGCAGCCGATCTGGTGGCGGGAAGGCTCCCCCGGCGGTCGTCGTCGAAGTAGAAGGTGCGTCGAAAGAGGCGGAGCGGCTGGAGACTTCCGTGGGGGATGAAGAACGACGGTGGCTTGAGCGACAAACAAGGTTCGATCGGCTCTGGGACTGGCAAAGAAAGCCTCGCCGACACTTGGGATGAACTCCAGGGGTGGTGCCAGAGCTGGACGAGGAGAGGAGAGGCTGCGTCGAGCGATTTCTTCGCGGGCTTAGGGCAGCACTGAAGAAAACCCGAACGAGGAAGAATATCCCGTTCAGTTTTCTATTTCCAGCCGCCGGATAAGAGTGGGGAGGGTTTGTTTTTAAAAGTGAAGGTTTAGGGTTTTGATAAATTGGCTATTGGCAGATTTGTTAACATGTGAAGAGGACTTGGAGGGGATAATCAAAGGGCAGGAGCTCGCTAGACATAGGGGAAAATATATTTGTTTTAATAATTAATTACCTAAGGCTTGCCCGAAATAAATCTACCTCCTAATTAACGGACCTATGCATTTAGGGTCTCGTTGGCCGATCGCACCAACGAGCCAAACAAAAATTTGCGCGAAAGAGTGCGCGATACCAAATTACATCAAAAGCGCAAATACGTGCGCGATGCAACTAGACGCTACACAAAAATTCAAAATTGCGCAAAAAACGTACACTACAATATTAAAAGATACGTGCAATAAAAATAACAAAAACGAAGCGACGCGGGTTGCATCAATTCTCCCGGGGTTGAAAGAGCTCGACCCCGACGAGACTCAATGTAACCTGCAAGTAGAAAGTCCAAGTGTCGATCGAAGAGATGCTACATACTGTCTTGTTGATGACATGGCTGCAACCCAAGACCTGGAAGTAACCTCGCATCCCAAAAGCTCGCGATGCATTAGTCAAAATTTCATGCCAAATATTTAAATAAACAGTAATTATTAGAGCTTGCAGAGGATGACAAGGGCGGTGTGTGGCAAATATGAGGCAAGGGGAAAGCAGGAAACACAAGCAAGGTAGAAAGTAAAGCAGGAAGCAAGCGTGACCAACCTGTGGAATTATTATTTCATAACGCATCATAAGTTCGCCCGATAGAGACCTACGAACGTCAGCTAGACTAGGGTCGTCTATCGTCATGATTTCACCTGTCAACGTCCCACTCGAGTCACAAAATTTTAAGAAGATCCCAATTTTACCGTGTAAAATTTTTCATAAAAAATATTTGAAGCGAGTGTCCCGATGAGGAGTAAAAGATAAGTAAAAAATCTAAGCATGGTCTTGACTCCCTCGAGACTACTAAACCTAGAAGTGTCAGAACACAAACGGTAGTGATGTGGTGGTGCAACATGTTGTCCTATATCCATAAAGAAGTGATGTGAACAAAACGCGTGCTCGTGAAAAACAAAATCAATAAAGGGTGGTGACTCGAGGGCCACAGGTGAGGGGCCACCAAACATAATGTTTGTGGGCTCAAGGGTTTGTGTCGGTAGTGTGCTAAGAAAGTCAGGACATAAGACGCACGAGTCAGTGTTACCCAAGATGAGGGTCTCATCACTAACCAACTCCTCTGGGAGAAGAGATAGTGATGAGGTGTCATCCGAGGTGAGTGACACATCCCTAATAAGACTTCCCTGGAGTGGGGCCTCAGGAAACAACTCGGCAACTGAAGTAAGTGAGTTAGTGGGGGAAAGGGGACACACCAAGTCAATCGGGAGAAAGGAATGAGGAGGGAAGAACTCATCTTCCTGGAGCAGGGTCTCGGGAAGAACCTCCTCAATCGAAGGGGGTGCTAAAGCGGAGACAGGTGGAGATACGTCTTCAATCAGGGTGGTGAAAATAGGAAGAAGCTCTTCTTCCTGGAGCAGGAGCTCGGGAAGGACCTCCTCGACTGAAGGGAGTGCTGTAGTGGAGACATGTGGAGTCATGACATCAGTCGAGGCGATAAAGATAAGAGGAAATTTTTCTCCCGGGAGCAGGGGCTCCGGAAGAATCTCCTCGACTGAAGTGAGCGTCACAGTGGGGGTTGGTGAAGCTAAGGTGCTCGTCGTGAAACTGAGGAGATGTGGACTAACGAAACACCTAACCTCGGGTTCCACTATGTGGCATGAAGTGTGGAGGTACGCAGGAGCAACATAATGTGTGCGCATTGCCACCTCCAGGTTGTGAGCAGAGGTGCACAACCCACGCAGATTTTGTCGGACGTCAGCAGTGACGCACTCAACATCTTTCACCAAAACTCTAATGCGCGCGTCTAAATCGCTCATCATATTTTTTTTAAAACGAAAACAAATTGTAAATCTAGAATTTGAAAACGACCGGCGCTCGACTATCTCACGATAGGAGTGAGATATCCCAGCAGCCACACCAAACTAATGTGATTTAAAATTAGAGCTGTGTTTCAAAATAATAAATGCGATCTTTAAAATATTTGGGGCGCGGGAGGACTTGCGCGGGTTATTTCTAACAAACTAAACGACCAAGACGTCGCTCGCGAACGCAAGGCTACCGCACGAACGTAAGAACATTACGAGTCTCAATTTCACAGGCTTAACATCCGAGTAAGCGACAACACAGGAATGAAATTACGGTAATTAAGAGACACGATAGCCGGGCAAGCTCTAAATAATTAACCATTCATTTAATATTCAAACACAAAATAACTAGTGAATGCGAGTGGGAATGAAGAGGTATACCCAAGGCGGAAAGGCAGTGGCTGGAGCTGTGGTCATCAGAGAACTGAACGGCGGCTGGAGCAAAGGGAGGGTGGTTGGATGCTTGATGGGTTGCTGGAGGAAATAGATGGAGTAGGGGAGGCGCCGCTGCTGACTGGAAACAGGGAGAGCCGGCTGGAAGCAAGGAGAGATGTCGGAGGCACACTGAATCCACCGGAGGAGGGAGATGGGGCCGACGATAATGCCCAAAGAAGGCTCGGGAGGGCTCGACGGCAGCTAGATAGGCTTCAGGCAGCCGATCTGGTGGCGGGAAGGCTTCCCCGGCGGTCGTCGTCGAAGTAGAAGGTGCGTCGAAAGAGGCAGAGCAGCTGGAGACTTCCGTGGGGGATGAAGAACGGCGGGGGCTTGAGCGATGAACAAGGTTCGATCGGCTCTAGGACTGGCAAAGAAGGCCTCGCCGACACTTGGGATGGACTCCAGGGGTGGTGCCAGAGCTGGACGGGGAGAGGAGAGGCTGCGTCGAGCGATTTCGTCGCGGGCTTAGGGTAGCGCTGGAGAAAACCCGAACGAGGAAGAATATCCCGTTCAATTTTCAATTTCCAGCCGCCGGATAAGAGTGGGGAGGATTTGTTTTTAAAAGGGAAGGTTTAGGGTTTTGATAAATTGGCTATTGGCAGATTTGTTAACATGTGAAAAGAGGACTTGGAGGGGATTATCAAAGGGGAGGAGCTGGCTAGACATAGGGGAAAATATATTTGTTTTAATAATTAATTACCTAAGGCTTGCCCGAAATAAATCTACCTCCTAATTAACGTACCTATGCATTTAGGGTCTCGTTGTCCGGTCACACCAACGAGCCAAATAAAAATTTGCGCGAAAGAGTGCGTGATACCAAATTACATCAAAAGCGCAAAAGACGGGGGGAAGCTCAGAGCGATCACGAAGTAAATATAATCACGTCATCCGAGAATAATCACCAATAAAAGTTAAAAAAAATAGCGATACTCAGAAAGGCTAGTAATTTTGTACGAACCCCAAACATCAGAGTGTACTAAAACAAAAGGAGCTGAGCTCCGAGTATAATGAGATGGAAAGGATGAACAGGGCTGTTTGCCGAAAATACAAGATTCGCACTGAAAAGGAGGAAGAGATACATCTGGTAGAGCCTTTTGGAGGACCGGTAGATGGGCATGCGCAAGACGCTGATGCCAATCGACGGAGGAGAGGATAGTAGGAGAGTCATCAAGAAGGTAGAGCTTATTCTGCAGTCGTCACTTACCAATGATATTTTGTGTCCGTCGATCCTGTATGAGAAAGGAAGAAGATGAAAATGTTACGGAGCAATTCAAATCGTCAGTTAGGCGACTAACAAAAAGTAAATTAAATGGAGAGCCCGAAACATAAAGAGCCGAGCGTAGGGATAGAGAAGAAGTGAGAGGGATATCAGCAGAGCCGGAAAAAGGAACAATATCCCCATTGGCCACTGTGATACACCGTAGGGGGTTGATGTTGAATCCAAGCTTCAGTCAAAGTCTTTGCCAGAGCAACAAAGGAGGTTAGGTCGGCGGCCCCGGCAACGTCAAGAATCTGAAGATCTGTTATGATATCATACAAGTGTTGGAGACTATCTCTGGCAGAATAGAAAGAATGGAGCTCATCCCACATCGCTTTGGCCGACTCGTGATACATGGTCATGCAATAAGGTTCACCATCAAGGGAGTTGTGGAGCCAAGTCTGAATACGGTCATCGTTGCACAACCAATCTTCAGTGGAAGCATCGGGAACTGCTTGGATCAAATGATGTAGAAAGCCTTTGAACTGGAGAACTCGACGAACAGAGTGCACCCACTCCACAAAGTTCTTTTTCCCGGCTAAAGAGATATTGGTTATCCGCAATTCATCCCCGAGTTCAGGAATAATGGTCGGGCGGTCTGCAGGAGAGGAAGCCGCTTGTCTGATAGAATCAAGAGAAGACTTCATGGCAAGGCGGCCAGGAGGCAGGACCGGCGGCGAGAAGACCAGTGACTAGAGAGGAAGTCCGCGCAGAAAGCAAGTCGCGCGGGTAGACAAGCAGCGATCAGAGCGAACCACGGCGAGTAAGTCACACGTGCACGGTGAAAACACACCAGCGGCAAGAAAAGAGACCGCGACCAAGATGCGGAGCCCGCAGCCGAGAGGAGAAGCCGCAGCGACTAGAGAAGTCGCGGCGAGAAGAAACCAGGGAGGAGACCGCACGGTCACGGTGGCAACACACCAGCGGAAAAAAAGAAGCCGCGACCAAGATGCGGAGCCGAGAGAAGCCGCAGCGACTAGAGAAGTCGCAGCGAGCATAAATCAGGGAGGAGACCGCACGGTCACGGTGGCAACACACCAGCGGAAAGAAAGAAGTCGCGACCAAAATGCAGAGCCGAGAGGAGAGGCCATGGCGACTAGAGAAATCGCAGCGAGAAGAAAACAAGGCGGAGACCGCACGGTCACGGTGGCAACACACCAGCGCCAAGAAGGAGGCCGCGACCAGGATGCGGAGTCCGCAGCAACGGCCAAGCCGCGCGAGCAGATCGCGCGAGGAGAGCTACGAAGGGAGAAGGTTGTGCGAGCAAACCGCACGAGAAGGCGAGTAGACAGGAGAAACCGCACTACAAGGAGACCGCAGCGAGAAGCAAAGGAGGAGCAAGTAGACAGGATAAACCGCGCGGGGAGGGTTGCGGTTAGATGGGGAAGGGAAAATGCTATAGGAGGACCTAGAGAAAGAGGGAGAAAGAGGGAGGTGGAAGCCACGAGCGAGAGCAGGAGGAGCGGCTAGAGAAAGCTAACCGCGCGGGTAGCAAATCGAGAGCAGGCCGGCGGTTAGATAATGCTTAACCGCACAGAGGACCAACCTCCCTCTGATACCATGTGGAGGAAAACCGAAACTTGTATATACTTTCTCAATAATCAAATACAAGGTATGAGTACACATTTATATGAGGGAGAGAGAGAAGAGATCCCTATACATGATGTGAGACTAAAGAGGAGAGAAGAAAAAATAAACTAAAAAAGGGTTCCAACATGGACCTCTTTACATGTGCTTTTCCAACAGCAGTAAATATCAAATGTCTTTTATTCTATTTTACAACTATCATTTATTTGTTATCAGTCTTTTAATTATTTTATTTGTCTTCCTTCTTGACCCAAAAATTGCATAAACTCTGGTAAAAAATGCATCAGGATTCAGGAGCTATTAACATGAGATTTTTAAAGCAAGCAATACCCAATATTTGTACGTGGAAAGCAATTAAATCTTTATTTTCTTGATAGTGATTACAAAGCTAGATGAAGTATCTGAATTTTTATTAGTATAATAAAGAACAGTTTAATGATCAAGATATATTATTTGGCAAGCGAAACTCACAGCATAGAATCAGTGAATGATCAAATCCACAAGCAACATCTGAAACTTCAATGGAACTCAGCTCTGAAATAAGAGTAGGTTCCCAGTTTATCGGCATAAATTTCTCCATACTCTTTTTAGCAACAGGCTCCTCTTCAACTTTCAGCAAAGGGACAGAACTGTCCAAGGAACCATAAGAATTTGAAAATTGTGGGCTTGAGCTAAGTGATACCTCCACCATCTTCCCTAACCTTCCATTCTCAGCATAGCCCCACCCAAATAGTTTCCTATCCCTTGTGAGAGCCAATACATGCCCCCATCCAAAAGATACCTGTATGTGATGACAACGCACCGATCATTTTCATTTGCTACACTTACTAGGACTAATTATCTAATTCAGTGTCTAAAAAAAAGAAGCAAGTGTATCTAGCCATATGCAAAGTGCTAATGAATATGTACTTATGTAGCCCTGGAAATTTGTAGAAAGCAAAGATAAACAAACGCGTAAATCTTTCAAAAGTTAAGGGCGTGTCATATGGAGAATTGAATAGGACTCTGATACCATGTTTAAATGCACATCCCATTAATGAAATTAGGCTGACAGCAACCTATTTATACAATATCGCTCCTTATACAAAAGAAAAAGAGAAAATACACCCAACACAATAAATCTATACAAAATGCAATGTATTACGGATCAGTTTCCGATCCTCGTCATTTATTATATCATATGTTGTATTGAGTTTGTATTAGGAGTCTAAATCTTTATTAAGTCGTTTTGAGTCAAGCCGACCTCACTATAGTGGGATAAAAGCTTGAGTGTTGTTGTAATATTTTATCCGTCTTGATGTAATTACAGGTTTGCCACCCGGGGGTCCTATAAATAGGCCTTTAGTGTCGTGTAGTAGGGATCAATCAAGAAATGAAAAGTTCTAGTTGTTTATCCCCTCTTGTGAGATAATTGATAGCTCACTCCTCTAACGAACAAGTCTCGCTTAGGCAGTCGCGGTTAAAGCTCAATTGTATCCTCCGCCACCACCATCTCCACCTCCGGCCACTACTCTGGCAAAGTTACCGCTGTTACGGAGAAATATTGTAACAAAATACTGATTGTAACTCCAAATAAGATCATACGCATAGCAAAATGTACTTTTGTTCATCTAACAAAACAACAAAGCGAAATATTTCACCTTAAAAAGACAGTTCTAAATATTGACAACAGAGCGTAACCTCAAAGATGCAATCTTCAAAGTCCCACCTTACTTATTTCTTGTCCTGAAAGTGCTTCAACTTTGGAAGGCATGATAGCTTCCATAACTCTTTTACCAAGCCCAAGCTGCCCCCTTTTTGAACTACCCCAAACCCACAAAGATCCATCATCCCCAACAACAGAAGAAACCACGCCAGAAGCATATGCAGATTTGACCTTCACATTATTAAGTCCCAACACCCTCTCTGGCTTGCACCATGTGGATCTGTGACACCATAAATTGTAAAATAACAAGAGAACACAAGCATAAACTGTTCGGCAACCACTAAGCCTGAGAATCTAGTTTCACATTGGCCAGAACCCAAGGGACTGAACCAGGCTATAAAAGAATTGAGCCGGGTCCCTTTTTGATAATGCTGTAGAAAATTATTTGAATAAAAAAAGGGTAACACTTGCTTATTCTAATTGTTTTTATTATATCAACAGGTTGGATGATATTAGGTTTTGAATTTATCATATTAGCCTATCTTTATAAATATGGGCTCTATGACTTGCACCAAGATAATAGAGTAGAGAACCTAACAAAAGACGGAAAATGGTATACTCGAGAGGCACGACTGTCACACAAGCAGATTCTTGAAACTTCTATTCCAAAATAAGCCCAAGATACACTATGATGCAACCTCTCACAATTAAGTAAAAAGACACCTCAAGTTAAAAAAAGTAACATTTTAATATGAGTAATAAATATTAATAATTAGACTTTATAAATTCCCCCCCCCCCCCCTTGAGATTCCTCGAACATTAAATCATGTTAACAATGAAGGAACCGGCTGAGGAGGAAGCGGCGTTGGCAGCGTTGGTGGTGAGCCAGTCAACAGAGGTGCAGATGGTGGTGGGTGAGCCAGGCGATGGAGAGATTGTTGAGGTTCTGGCGGTTGCAGTATCTGGTGAGGTGGAGAGTTGAGGTGGGCGGCAGGGCCGCAAAGAGTTCCTCATCGAGGAAATAAGCTTGCTCCATATATCGCAGGAGAGAGTAAGCGGGTTGTGGTCACAAAGGTTTGCGCTGATGTTTGGTTATGGGTATGCTAGGAAATACCCAAGATAAAGGCCAGGAGAGAGTCTGGTAACGTGTGTTGTTGAAGCCAGGACATTCTCTACTCCAAATATTTGGATCTAAGTGCAGTTCAAGGTTACTAGTCCCGCGATTCGGCTGACCGGTTCTGAAGACGAGCAAAGAAGAGAGAGAGACTACTAAAGGACCTCAGGCGCTGCAGCAGGGAGATTCCAGCACGTACCCGAATGTTTAAGAGAAAATTTCACCTCCACAACCAAAATGGTAGAGCGAGGTACGAGGAAGGCGCCACTTAGAGAGTAGTAATCTCTAAATGGGGGGTCAAGATTTCGAGGTGTTATTCCTGGTACCCCTGGGGTCCTATTTAAAGACAAATCCTGGGGGAAGGGGTACGTAGGCGAGAATACCCAGCCCCTGCGAGGTGGCCTCTCTAGGCCTGACGATCTTGCGACATGCTATCGGGGGACTTTTGAAGGATCTCGCACACGCCTGGCAAGATCTCACGGATAGTCGCCAACTGGGCGAGCACCTCTGATGCTCGCCAACACAGCTAATAGTCTCCTGCTTGCTGATTATCCCTGATACTCGCTCCTAGCCATAAATGCTCATCTGCCCTGCTTGCTGACTTTGACTTGTCTTTGACTTCGACCCTGGCTTACGTGGCATAACTGAACCTACTCTTGACGAATATGGGTAGTACACAATCTCCGCCCTTTGCGAGCGATCATGAGGCTCTGAAAGAAACATTCAACCCCTATTCAGCAAGGCCTCCTGGTGAGCAATTGGCGTGTTCGGCACGGCCTCCTGGGGAGCAACTGGCTTGTTTGGCACGGCCCAAGGGCCAACCCACCGCTCTCTATAAATAGGAGGGGCACCAAGACTGGACACCCTTTATGGAATCTCGCGAGATCGCTGGAAGAGCCAAAAGGTTTACGGCGAACATGCGTGTTTTGGGGGATCTTCTAGGTCTGGGCTCCTCCAAACGTCGCCGCCTTGAGGACGACAATGGAGACCATCATAGGAAGAAGAAGAATAAAACTGTAAAGCTTGGGGCCGAACCGTCCGCTCCTGCTGACTATGCTCTGAATCCCGCAGAGCAGCCCACAGTACCTACCCAGGCCCAAGAGATCCGGACTCAATTGGGCTTGGACGGGGATCTCGATACCCCCGTCGACGAAGAACTAACTACCTGCTTTGCAACACCAACAGTCTGATGAGGACCCGCTTGCACAATCAACACAGGTCCCTTCGGCCGAAGAACTAACTACCTCGCAAGGTACAGACAAGGCGACTTTTGCTAAGACTTGATTTTCTGGATACTCACTCTGACAACGATGTCTTTTTTGCAGGCCGAGAGAATATCGAGACTCTAGGAGAGCCGAGCTCTGTGCCTTCTCGCCCGCCTTCCTCACCAGTCCCTGCCCCTGACGTGTCAAGCACCGGGGCTACTCGCTCGGTGAGCATAAATCTAACCACCAGGAGAGTCAACTAGGGACCGAGTCATCGAGCACTCCATCAGAGAGGACTCCTTCAGCGAGTAATCCGGTTGTCAACCAGCCTCCACTGCAGCCTCTGCATCAAAACCTTCAGCCTTCCATGACGGCTGCACCAATCGCTCCACCGCCGCCACCCTCACACAATGAGGGTAACAGGAAGATCCACCCTCGCGATGATCGAGGAAAGGGTCTTGCCGATCAACCAGCTGACACTTCTCGACGCCCCGGAACCTCGCAGCAGCAATCCGCGTTTCTGAACAAAGGATATTGCGGAGACCTGCTTTCGGGGAGGTGAGGTTCTCACCATCGCTCCCCCTCTCCTCGCCGAGTTCATACCACCCTTGTAGGGGGCGTTACCCCTCCTCGACGTGAATCTCCTCGTCGGGAGCGCTCCCCTCATTGGCGTGACGCGAGGCTTCCTACCCCGCGCGCTAGTAATCTTTTGTCCTGGAAGCTTATCGTCGTTTTGTCCATGTTGAAACTATTCTGATTGAGTCTTTACGCAGGTTGCGCCTCAACCCCGGGTGGCGCGCTGATCGACGCTATCGGCCTCTCTCTCGGCGAGTATTAGGAAAAGGTCGTATCGGCATACCTCGAGCTAGAGATTAAATTCGAGCAGCTAGCAATCTGCGAGCCGCAACGCCGGATTGGCGCGATGGAGACAAGGGTGGCCCGTCTGGAGGAGTTCGAGGATCGGCTGATCTTCGCAGAATCGAGGTTCTACGCGGTCAACGAGCTAGAACGGCGACTTGTCATGGTAGAACATCGGCAAGATCTGCTCCACAATGAGCTCCGCGGAATAAGGACAAGCATCGGCTCGGTCGGCATCCTGGCGAGGATGGATAACATTCGCCCAAGCGAGGAATACCTGGCAAAGGCAAATGAGCACCTTTGGTGCGCGCGAACAAGGATGGTCTAGGCAACATGCTCAACCCGACAAACGGAGTGTGAACCTCTGGATGTCGTAGCTGTGCTGCCTATTCTCGCTCTTATTTTTTCAATTATGTAATAATTAAGTAGGTGAACATTATTGTTTATTGACAAACTCGCTTTGGCGAGTATCTGTAATGCCGATCTTCTATATTTTTATGCATTTTTGCCTTTCTTTGTGATTATGGCGATGTTTGATGTGTGCCGACCAGACGAGTATGATGATTTAGGATTAGCGCAATGCCTAACCAAGTTGTAGGGCTCGTTTTGACATTCGCGCGAGTAGTTTGACCATAGTGTAGGTTTTGGAGATGTAGCGACCTGCAATGTGTTGGATCTCACCCGTCGGCGATCGTGATGAGTGCCCTGCAATGTTTTGGGTCTCACCAAACTCGATCGCTACCCCCCTTCCCTTTGTCTATAAATAGTAAGGGGTGGCCATAAGGCACTGCTTTTGTGAACCCGAACATCCTCGCTACCTCTTCCCGCAACTCACATACTCGCCACAGAAATAATGGTGTCTATCGATGATGCCCAAGCTCGTTGCCTAGGATATGCTCAGCTCTTCTCCTCGGCGACGTTCAAGAAGCCAATCACAGATCGTACCGATATGGATGACTTCTACAATTGATTCAGGCAACCCGAGAGCAGATTCGGGGTTAGACTTCCTTATTGTCACGAGCGGATCAACACATTCCTCTCCAACCGACTCATCCTCCCTATCCGTCATTTCGAAGTCGTCCTACGACTTCCTTTCTGGATGGAACTATGTCAAAACCTTCGACACTACAGACTAGTGTCGGCCCAGATCAACCTCAATGGTGTGGTGACCATCGTTGGGTTCCTCACCTTCCTAAGGTCAGAGAAAATCGCCTTCGACCTCGCCGCCTTCAAGAGGATCTTCAACTTGGGGGGGGGGGGGGGGGGGGGGGGGGGGGGGGGGGGATCACAGGAAGTGTCATCTAATTTTGCAGTCATACATGCACTATCGTCGACACGGTAAACAAGGTGCACCATTGGACGGAGCATTTCGTCATCGTCAGAGGCCCCTTTGGCAACCTTCCCTTCGCCCCACAGAAGTCGTTGGAGCACGTCTTTGCCCCTCCAACCTTGGGAGACGATTCGGAGGAGCTGAGAAAGGCCTTCCGGGGGCGGAAGTTCGACGTCTCTTACGGGTGGCGTGAAATCGACAAGCTCTTCTTTATCTTCCCTGGGACAGGTATGCTTTTGGAGAACATCTGAACTACTTGCACATTTTACTGTTCATGTGACTAACATTTTACCCTCTTCAATTACAGCTTCTCGCATTGTTCCGCGGTAACCTCTCCCTCCTGCAAAGGACCCAACTCCCCCTCCACCGGAGCACATTTTTTAGGTTTGATCTCAGTCACTCCTTCCTCCACGAAGTAGAAAAGCATGGTTTCCTGACTTGGATTTTTGAACGAAACCCGGTCCCAAAAATCTCTCACAGATTTGATGCGGAGGCAGCCAAATATTAAATTTGGGATGCCAACAAGCACTACCAGGGGCCCTGTGTTCATCATTAATTGCAAAATAGACTAAGCGTTGACTGCAGACAAGAGCGCTTGGATGCAAACAATTTCTTAAGGGTCGAACGATGTGGGGAGGTCGTGGCTCTAGGTGATGATGTTGACCTACGAAAAAGGGATTGATTGTTGAGAGTGCAGCGAGGAAGAAGATTGGTTGGAAGATTGACGAATGTTAGAAGCCGATATTAAGCTATCCACAAAACCGAACTAATTGGTCGGTTCTGCAGCTTGAGCTGAAAGGCTTCACAAAGAAGATGAGCTAGAACCCAAACGAATACAGAGCAGGAGATGAAGCTTATCGGGAATTTCATCACACCACCACAGGAGGTCGATGGTCTGGCCGCTGGGGATCTCTTCGACATCCGTCATGATTTGCTGGGTGAAATTAGACTTGCGATTTGCAGAAACCTGCGGTGATTTGCAGAAACATGCTGAAATTTTCTCCATTTTCTTAATGATTTGTGATTTGCTGGGTGAAATTTTCAATGTCAGAAAAATTTGGACCGAAAATTTTATCGGAACCATCCGCCAACCCAGCAATAAAATTGGTTTTGGCCCGTTTTCAAAACGTACGGGTTTTCGGACTTGGAACCAAAACAAATTCCCTCCATCTAAAACCTGCCAAACGAACGCAATGCAAACCTCGCATCCATAGAAGTACCCGTAGGGACCGACAGAGAAAGCTTCTCTCTAAACTAAAGGGATCTAACACTGAATCGAGCAATGATTACAGTTCCCCCTCGACGTTCTAAATCCTAGCACAAGATGGCGCCTGATTGGAAAGAATAATACCTGAATTGGTTATCAGATAGGTTTGTTAAGGAGATGAAAAAAAATATAGGATGGACCTCGGCGCGTCTGCCCCCCGACCTAGCTGGCCCTCGTTGTTTCTTCCCCAAGCCCAGACCTCACCGTCTGCATTAACAGCAAGAGAGTGATAGTGCCCGGAAGTGATGGCGGTGATAGTAGCTGGGAGGTCTGGAACCCTCGCTGGTTCGTAGGCGCCGAGCAGCGGAGAGGAGATTCCTAGGGCCCCATTGCTATTATCGCCAAAACTCCAAACGGAAGCGGCTCTTCGATAACCGCCCCAGTAATTGGATCTTGCCAACAAAAAAACTGCGCCGGTGCGAAGAATGACGCCGTGGGACAGCAGACTTCTGCTCATGAAGTTCAACCGCACAACCGAAAATGAAAGTAATAAGCAAACTCTTATAATCGGAAAATTAACTAGTTTTCCCCTTCAAGGAAAATTAACTAGTTTTTCTTGTTTCATCTTGGAAGACAACTCCTCTACACATACCTCCCACTAGCCGTGTCCAGCCCAGATCGGCCTGACTGATCCGGGCTTTTGACACCCAGACTCGGGCCAAGGCCTAGCTTTAGCCAGGCTCGGGCACCCTCTCAAAGAGAGGGCCCGTCAAGGCCCCGGCCCAGCCGGCATGGTCTCGGGGTGGCCCGGGACCTCGCTGGCATGGTTATGATATAGGAAGAAAATCCTGCCTGTTTTGGAAATCCTGCCTGCAAGCGAGATTTGAACTGGCATGGGTGTCAGGCCCAGGCTAGGCCCGATGCCCGGGCTTAGCCGGGCCTGGCCCCTGTGAGACGATATGGGGGCCTTGTTGGGCCCCCATAGCCGGGCCTGTGGCGGGCATGCCTAGGCCCGGGCCTGTGGCGGGCATGCCTAGGCCCGGGCCTGAGCGGGCTTTTTTCGAGCCAGGCCGACCCCGCCAGTCCCAGTCTTTTTGAACACGACTGGTTCTCAGTGAGAGTAGTCATTTTTTAATTAAAAATTGCACGCCTTTTAATTGGATTTTTTGTGCGTCTATCCCCTCGTGCGAAAACTAATACAACGTGTGGGCCTCATTCAGTAAACATTTCGGAATACGTCAAGCTTCTCTTCCCTCCCAAAAAAAACCTCACGTTACCACCTGGGCGGATCTAGGGGGTCGGCCCTCCACCCAAGAATTTTGGTAAAATATATGATGAATTTGGATACCTCTCATCGATCCAATGAATTTTGACTACTTAAACATCAAAAATAGTATCTGAATAAGAGAGAAAAGGGTCTGAAAAGGTGAAAACGTTTAAATTTTTTGTTAAAAGAGTAGAAATATGACATGAGAGCTAAGTGGTTCAATTAATTTTTGGGGAGATAACATGTAAATTTAGTTGAGATATCTCCAATAAATTTTGACCTCACCAAGTCCACCTACTTATTTACTCGTAATTTCTTTGGAATCTCCGAAAGAAACACTAGTGTCATCCTCGACACGATATAGCGTGACATCTTCTTTACTCAAGTCTTGTAATTTCGCTTGTTTTAATAGTGTCTCATTTTTACACCCAAAGAGTACACGAGATCAGAGACAATGAATTTTGACTACTAGTTTCTTAAACTTCTTAAATGGTCTGGGTCCTGCTTGTTAAAATTTTCATCATCTACAATAGGAGCATGTGTCCACGTACACAATTTTTAAGGTTCATTTTATTACGAAGTTCTCTTACTTTGAGTAGGAACTTTTGTATGCTCTTAGGGGTGTTAAAGAATGATGGCAACAATGAGGTCAGTTGAATGTTTAAATACTTATGATAATACTTTACACTTTTATTGTAACTCATATTTTACAGTAAGAAGTTCATCTTAAATATTTTTATTGCAACCAACATATTTTTTTCTTGTATTTATTTACTTCATGTAACGGCCACCCCAGCTCATAGCACGAAAGGGTGACCGCTGACACCCCAATATCCAGCTTGTAAGGGTTCAGCATCAACAGGTCTGTAGACCGTACATCCTCAACCTCTCTCCAGGCCAACTAGCGGATTATTGAAGGTCTCAATCTCACTTTGATGAGGGAAACTCGATAGTTAAATAGACAACATGGGGACTTCCCAGGAGGTCACCCATCTGAGACTACTCCCACCCGAGCATGCTTAACTATGAAGTTCTTTCACACCACATCACCAATTGAGCTGCAGCTTGCAGCTCAATTGGTGATGAGAAGTGAAAGAACTTCAAAGTTAAGCGTGCTCGGATGAGAGTAGTTCTGGGATGGGTGACTTCCTATGAAGTCCCCCTATGGACACTTAACTGGATCACTTCTCATTGAAAAGAGGTTGCGACCTTCAACAACCTACCTTTGGATGGAGAGGGTTAGGGTGCTTGGTCTACAAAGCTGCTGAGGCTAAACCCTTTCGAGCTGGATGCTCGGAGCGTCGGCGGTCATCCTTTCGAGCTGTGTGTTGGGGAAGCCGTTACACATCTTCACACCAACATTTAACCAAAACATTTGAACAAATAAATCAAATTGGAATTATTGATACTCTTTACATTTACACATCTCAAATTATTGTAAATTTAATATTATGTGTACTGCAACTAAAATTAGGTCAGCATATCACAACATTTTTATTTGGTCCGAAAGTTGATGAAAGATAACTCAGATTTCTCTAAATAGATAAGTTTTAATAAGATAAATTTTTTATTGTAACCAAATTGTGATATCTTACTTGTGTAAATTTTGGTATAGTCTTTGATCAACAACAACAAAAAATTTCGCCTTTTGATTGCCCCCCATTCAAACTTCCTAATTCCACCCATGGCGACCACTAAAAAGCCCCAACTCCTGGAAACGAGAAGTCGCTTTTGAATCATCGGCCACCACAAATAAGTCCCCCTTTGATGCACTAGAGGCTACTTCAACGTACTTTGCCCTAAATTTCCTCTCCAAAGCTTCCTCATTTGTCATGGATGGGAGCGGGGAGAAATCTTATGACAGTTTGAAGGTTGAGAAATTTCTACCACCGAAAGCAAGCACCCGTCCCATCACTGAAACATGAAAAAATCCAGTTACTTTAAGAATGATCCGTCATTTGCATTTTTTGTCGCGATACGACCGTTTTTCCCATCTTCTGCTACAATGTTTTTACACAATGGTTTAAACAAATGCCCATAAGGATTGTAAGTTCAATGATTGATTTGTTATATATGATCGTATCACAAGGAACTGTATATATTGTCGTATTTGTAGAATGCATCATAAACTAACTTTTTTTGTTAACGAAGTGTATGTATGGTCATATTTAACTCAATTTTTATTTTGATATGGTCGTATTTTATCCTAAACTATCTCGGATATGATCGTTAATTTCAATGTACGTTCATATGTTTTGTATAACAACAAATATGACGGTAGATTTACTGAACTTTGATGTTGAAGTATTTTATTTTTTTGTAGATGACTCGCACTCCAACTTTAAATTGTAGGTATGTTGTATCTTCTTTCAATGAACGTGCAAAGCCCTTTCTTGACGTCATTAACCAGTAATCTAAGAGCGACTTATATGATATAGGGCTACTACCTTTGTTCTCTCATTCTCAAACATTAAGCAAAATATACCTCTACTAAGAACTTTGGTGAGATCTTACGTGGATTAAAAGGGGCCTTCATTTTAGGTAAAAGTTATGTACAGTTTATCGTCAACCAAGTTGCTATGATATTGAGATTGCTGAACAATGATGAAGAGTTCATTTTTTAGAGGCGCCCCTTATTTTCATTCAAACAGAAGGTTATAGTAGTTGAGATTGGAAGACTAGCCACTGCTGAGCGATCGGGGGTGCTAGAAAAGAAGTGGACAAACATTTTGGGAAAATATATCTTGTGCAAGTTATTTTTTTCCCTCTAAATATAAAAAATTTCAGTTTCTGTGAATAATTTTGGAGTACTGGAAGACTTTAGAAAGTATAATTGGCCAAAGGCGGTGCATAATTTTTTGCACTCGCAATTTCGGTCTTTAAGTCGCAAAGCTGCGACCAAAACTAAGAACGAAAGTATATGTTATTTTGACGATTGTCCTCTTTTGTTGGTGATAAGTAAGGGCATATTTATTATATTATGTGTTACAGAGCAATTGAAACTTAACCCCATATTAACAAATATTTCTTTTATGTTTGGTTTTGAGGTATCAAAATTTCATGAATGTGTTGATGACTTAGCTCGACCCTGACTATACCGGTGGTCTTCTAAGATCAATTTCCCGATAAAGATATGTTTATCTTTATGGTCCAAGTCAAGAGGACGTGATCAAGTAAGAACTATTTTCAGAATTATCCAAAACACAAATATTTTTTAAAAATTCTAATATATCAATACATTATCCACATAATGATTAGGTTTGCAATACATTCGACAACATTCTTCCATCTGAGAAGCAACTTCTATGAGTAGAAGATCAAGAGTTTTCTAATTTTGAAGAAGTTAGAAAAGAAGTTGACGTGGCCGGAGAGGGGAGAAGGAGGAGGAGTAAAGTCTTGAAAAGAACATTAGGGAAGATGATAAGGAAGGAGAAGAGGAATCAACTAAAAGATGAAGAGATAAAAGAAATGAAGAGGGAAATGTTAGATGGGGTTGAGGAGAAGGAAGGGAGGAATAAGGAATTGTATATGGAGTTTAGGATCCGGTTATATGTCGATTAAAAAGTGTCAAAGTTAAGAAGTTATTGAGATGAAAGGTTTGAAGCATTGGCCGCTCATTTCTCTATTGATCGACACTTGGCGCCATCATCTCCATTATACCCGCTTCATTCTTCCTCAACATCTTCATCAGAGCATACAATATTCACCCCCACACCATTATCATCACTACATTCATCTGTGCCTTATTCACCCCCATCATGATTGCAGTATGATGAAAGTTTTGGATCTAGTGGCCAACCTTAGAGTTGGGTGACTAAGGTTTGTAGAGATTACTGTGATTTTTAAAACTTTTTGGAGGAAGAATACACTTTCTGGAAGTTAGCGCTGGGTGGTAGGATTACCATCAACTGTATTTGTTGGGTACTGTATCCACAATTACCTGGATTTGAGGAAGCCACCTGTCAAGCTAAGATGAATTCACAATGTATTTGATGAATCCTCTTAAGTTGTGCTTGCAGTTCCTCCACGCTAAGTGCACACCAATGTCAGGGTGCAGTAGGTCAATATACACGGGTCTGCACGACGTAATCCCTCGTTGAGCAGATCAGTGTGTTGGCCTACGTGTACTCTCTCTATTGGAGTGCACTTACTTTCAAGTACAGGGCCGTTCATATGCAAGAGAAGACAAGGAGCATGGATGGGTCAAGGAGCAGCTCCTGGGTGGAAAGACGAAAATTCGTCCAAGGAAAATTCGACGAGAATCACCAAGTGATTCTCGCCGATTCGGCGAGAATCACCAGTGATTCTCGCCGAATCGGCGAGAATCATTAGTGATTCTCGCCGACTCCTTCAGGCTACCTCAAAACGGTGCCAAGTAAGATTCGGCGAGAATCACTAGTGATTCTCGCCGAACCAGTGGTTAAGCAGATCATGAATACCAAGTGAAAATCGTTGAGAATCAATAAGTGATTCGTCGAGAATCACTTGGTGATTCTCGCCGATTCGTCGAGAATCACCTGCGATTCTCGCCGATTTTCACTTAGCGATTTCTCGGGATGCTGCTGGATCGGATTCTGCCGCTGGACTAGTTTGAACCGGATTTCGGGGTTATACCTGTGGGACCCACAATGGTCATATTGTATGGGTCTACGGTGTATAAATACATGTGTATTTTGAACAGTAAACACAGGGAATCAGAAACCGAGCCGCGACGTAACCCTAAAATCGCGATTCCTCTCCGCCGCCGCCGTCGCGCTCGGGCAAGTTGGTCGCCGCTGCTGATCGATTCTTTTCCCGATCTCCGGCGACAGAAGCTTAGCAAAGCTTGAGTCTCACGCGTCTATCCAGAGATCCCTTGTCTCTCGATTTGTTGATCGGGAAAAACTTCCCATCCGAATCGATCGAGACGACCGATCCTCGTGTGACCGTTGGTAGACCTAGCTTGCTTCGCTACGAAGATTGGATCTCTATTTTCAGCAGCCGCTCATCATCATAGCCGCCGATCCCGAAGCTAGCCACCGCTCGTGTTGCCGCCGCCGGTTCCGGGGAGATCCTCTCCAAGAGAGACCAAGGTTGTAGACTTTTCGTTGACTTCACGAACACGTCGTCGAACGAAGAGGAACACCGTAGTCTCCAAACAAAGTTTGTATCTCGTGTACATTCTATATTTACTTTTGTTGTAAAGGAACTTTTGTTCCGTATTGTAAGGGTTGGGTGTAACCCGTTTTGTGGGAGTGTTGACTCTCACGTGTGGAAGGGTTCCTTCCGATAGTGCAGGGATTGGATTTCAATCCTGTTGGAGAAGAGACCGAGTCGTCCCTTGTTGGGAGATAGGTCGAAGGGGGAAAGTGGATGTACCCAAGTCGGGGAACCACTATAAATTGCCTGTGTATTCTGTGTGCTGTGCTTTTTATTTTTATTGTGCAGGTACATTCGTAAATTCCGCAAAAGCGCTACACGTCACCTATTCCCCCCCCCCCATAGGTGCACATAGTTGACACTAGGTGGACTTTCAAGTGGTATCAGAGGGAGGTTACTCATCAAAAAGGTTAACACCTTGAGTAGAAATCCTGCCACCAGTGTCAGAAGCATGAAGCTGGATTATGAGATACCGCCACTCAAACTCCCCGCATGCACAAAGGATTATTATCCCATCTGGAGAATGAGAGTGTCATTTCACCTTGATGCTATCGATCCTCGAGCATCCTTCATCCTGGAAGAGGGTCCGTTTATTCCCATGAAGACCTCCGACTCTGGGATCCAAGTGCCCATGGGCATTGCTGAGATGTCAGAGACGGAACTATCACTATTTCACTTGGACGAGAGGATTCGTCAAATTATCATGGATATCTGGTCTGGAGCCTCTCGCTCTAGATTGGAAAAATGTAGAACGGCAAAATCTCTGTGGATGATGATCTCAGAGCTGATGGGGGGGGGTCAGAGAAAGCTGGAATATGCTGTCAATCAGAGGATGAAGCGTATGTGGGGGTCCTCACTTCTGAAGATGAAGGCAAGGATCCCTCGGATTTCATCAGAGCTCCAGTGTCCGTGTCAGAGACTGAAGAGGACAGTGAGGAAAGCAGCTCTGATGTGGATGAAACAATAGTCACTGGATCTAATGACAATAACACAGAAGAGCAGGTAACTTCTTCATCCTGCCCCGTATCTCTTGAAATCTCTGAAGACAGGAACTGCCCCCCTTCAGAAAATGCTGATTCCCTGAAGAGAGCCCTTCAGTCAAGCAACCTACTTGCTGAGGAGCAAGCTCAAGAGATTGCTCGACTGAAGATCTTGTTGGTTCTCCAATTGGCGTCCAATAAGGCCAAGGACTCTAAGATCTCAGCTCTAGAGAGTAGTCTAGATAATGAGAAAAGAATAGTATCAAACTTCTCCAAGGTTGATGCCATTAAGAGAAAGCAAGAAAACGGGTGGATCTCCCGGATTATCAATTCGTGGAGAAATGGGGAAACGGTATTCCGACCCCCCACTCCAAGCAGGAAGGCAACTCATCATGCCTTCAGGTATGACCACAGGCATAGTCGTGGTCACTGCAAGGGTGATCTGTCCCCATGTGGAGACACCCGGAGTGCAAGGGCCGGCGTGGCCACCCACGAGAGAATACCTAAGGCTCATTCTGAGCCCTTTGTATTCACTGCCACTGCCTCAACACAGTGTGGATCTGCATGTCCTAGCTCACAAAAGACTTCTCACCACTCTAGGACACGGGATAGAGAGGATAGAAGTCATGATGTCAGGCTCCATGTGGCCTCAGTAAGGGAGATGCCTGAAAGAATGGCACCACCTTTCCGGCCTCATAACGCTCACAACATGCATTCTTTCCACCCTTCCACGTGTCACGATGGAAGAGGAATTTTTGTGACAAGATCATGCCCTATCCCGTTTAGGCCTAGGACCGTGACTACATCAGTCACTAGATCAGGTCTGAAATGACGATACAACATTCACCCATGTTGGTGCTGCGGCAAAGTGGGGCACTTTGCCATCGACTGTTGGCACAACCCCTTTGTGCCCACGGCAAGGGCTTATCCACATTCTCGGGACAGAGGTAGTCTTCCAGACAGGTTTTCTGAAGGAAGGCAGTTGCGTTCCTATGCTAACAGGAACCTATGACCCAATAGAATTTGGGTTCCTAAGGTAAAGTAATTCTTTCTTGCAGGGTAGTCTAGGTTCCCGTGAATATGATGGGAACTAGACAGTAGGTGGCTCAAGACTAAATTGGAACAAGCGTCTGCAATAACAGATGTGATATCTACTTGGGCATACTCACATTGAGCTTCTAATATGTTCTACCTGTGGGACTTAAACGATGACTCTCAAAATCCCAGGTACTCATGATCAGTTCCAAGACTTGAGTCATTTTCAATTGACAATTACCTATATATATATATCCTTATATACAGATACATCTTTGTATATTAGTGTATGTATGCACATCTAAGGATAGGTTAACTCGATACATGCAAACCTTTATACATCAATAAAAAGTTAACGAAGATATGTCATTGTGAATCTCGACAACTCACAATTGACATCAAGAAGTGTTTGGAGAAGCCTCGCTCAAATCCAAATAGATTGTCTTTACAATAAATATGTATTTATCGTTCTTATATTGACTTGACATCAGAAGAATTCGAAAATGTTGCAATGCTTCCTAACGTGAAAATTCCCAGTAGAGAAACCTTTCAATTTCGGATTAGACAAATCCCGCCGACCCATTATATACTCGGAATCGTGGTATCATTTTTATACTTAGTAAAGAAAACCGCCGAAAACCCTTCAATTTCGGAACCTCGGAACCTTTCAATTCCTAGTAAATAAAACCCTTCAATTTCATTTATATACTAAGAATCCCGCCGAATCCCGCCGAAGGAGCTCGCGGACCGTTCAACTTCCTTAAGTATCCCGCCGAAGGAGCAAGCCACACGAATCCCGTCGACCTTCGCCGAAATCACGCCAAGTCACAAGGTTTCCTCCGCTGACCCGCAGGAAGCTCGTCACACCGCCTACGCCAAATCCCGTCGAATCACGCCGACTCTTCCCATTCCCACCGACTCGCGGGAGCACGCCAAACCTCGCCGACTCTCCTCTGCTGGACACTCGCCGAGGGGCAACTAACCGCCGCAAGGGACACTTACCGGAAGGACAACTCGCCGACTCCTGCTGGAAAGCTCGCCAAATCCGTCTCCATCAAAGGTCTCCAGCAAGAATCTCGCCGAAGCTTTCACCGACGAACTCTTCAAGTTTCGATTCTTCTCCACTCGAACTAACTCACCGTCTACATCGCTAGGTATCCCCTCACCCGCACTTGGACTTGATCACTTGTATCACTTCCTTTTTGATTTTTTTTATTAAGCGTAGAAGATGGCTTCTCTCCCTAGATCTGCAATGGCTCCAAGAACAACTGCTGGGTTGGTCTCTGGTTGCGAGCTTGTTCGAACTGGGTTTTCTCACGCCTCAGACGAATTCCGCAACATCATTCTGATGCTGGAAGAGGCTGGGCTAACCTTCGTCCTGGAGCACCCTTGCAAAATCCTGGACAAAGAGGTGCTGGAGTTCTTCGCTACCGCAAGACTCCGAAATGGCGACTCCCTAATCAAAAGCAAGGTGGCTGGGGCAAAGGTCAAGCTGTCTGCCAGCAAGCTGACTCGCTACCTGCAGCTTTCTAGCTCAGAGCATGAGGACTATCTGGAGGACGAGGACAAAACCAGAACTCTCTTATTCTGCGGTCTCCCACGAGGAACTCGGTCAATAAAGAGAAAGGATATGAATGAAGAAGGGAAGCTCCTGTCTGACATTATTGGAAAGGTTCTCATCTGCAAGCCGAGCTCTCATGACCATATCTCAGGAGATATGTTCAAGATCCTGATAGCTGTTGTCTGCCGTAAGAGGTTCAACTGGGGGGAGTTGCTGTTCGAGAAGATCAAGGACACCTTGGGCACTCCGAGTTTTGGCCGCATCATAAGTCTATATCTAAACCAGCTAAATGGAGACAAGTTTGACATGAGCAAAGGTGTCCCTCTCCACTACTTGAAGAAGATGGACACAAGTGTGTTTGACCGATGGGAGAGACGTATTGGGCAGACTGCAGTGGAAGAGCAACATGGAGTTTCTTCAGCAGTCACCCCCAATGAAGTTCCTGATACATTGACTGCAGGAATCGAGGGGGAGCCTCTACCCCCTCATACTGAGGTAGTATCTGACATCTCCCAGGTGGCCAGGGATGCGGTGGCCGAAATTCAAGAAGAAAGTGACACTGTATTGGAGACTGCTGACAAAGAATTGGAAGAGGCTGCTGATGAAGATGAGTTCATGGATGATGACAAAGAGGATGAAGGGCATGAGGGACATGAAGTATTTGAAACTCCGGATCCTGTTGAATCTCCATCTGACAAGCATGCACCAGTGGAGGGGGAGTCAGATAAATCTCCAGAGGCCGCCAACATTCCTCCATTAGAGACTGTGCTTGTATCCAGCTCTACAGATGCGTCTGCTGAAGGGCAAGGCCCACAAGTGCCTCCGGTTATTCCGTTACGAGATGAGCTAGCCACTCACACTGTCAATGTCATTCAGGGCATTGTGAATGAACTTAAAGCCTCTTTTGATGAAGCTCAGAATAAAATGCTGAAAAGGATTAAGACATCTGAAAAGCTCATGCTCAAGAATATGGTGGAAATCAACCATAAATTGGACGTGATGGAGAAGAAATTTGAAGAGAAGTACACCGAGGCTGGCCAAGCTGTCACACTCCTTATGGCCGGATTGAAAAAGAACACTGATACTCTTGCTGTCGTAAATCAGAATGCACATGTTGTCGCCAACAACATTCAAAAGTTTGACGGTAATATGGTCACTCTCAACGCCAATCAGCAGGCCTTGGTCTCTGAATTCTCCAAGACCACGAAGCATATTGATGACTCCCTACATTCCTATGCCAACTTCATAGCTGTAGAAGCCAAAAAGGGGGAGAAGGAATACATAGCTAAGATGGCTGAGCTCCGAGAAGTTATGATCAAAAACTTCGAGCTGTCAAACAAATACGTCTATGACAGCAACTGGTGGATGCTCTACTAGGTGTTAGGCATCGCCTTGCCTGAACATCCGGCAGATATTCAGGCTCCTGAGACCTCTATGGCCGCTGAGGAAGTATGTGCTGCTGAGGATTTAAGTACAAGTGCTGCAGATGTTCCCACAAATGACGCTGATGCTAGGGCTCTCTCCAAAGCTAAACTGAGGAGCATGTTTGACCAAGAGGCCTTAACAAAAGCCAGGGGAAAGAGAAAAGCTCAGGAAGGGACCTCCAAGGAGACTCTAGCTGAGAAGAGAATCAGAATGAGTGAGGAGGATGTACGAAACAAAAAGTGGAGTCCTGTTTCAAGGAACATCATCTTAGACACCTTCTGGCTGCAAGAAAGAGGAGAGATCAATCGGAACGAAGTATATAGCCAGTATGAGTGGGAAATGCACAAAACATTTGAAGCGAAACGCAACATCTTTTTCAGAAACAACACGGATGCAGATAAAGTTCCTCCTCCTAGGTATTACCCGAAGCCCAAAGAATACATGGAGAGGCAAAGCAAGAAGCACTTGGCTCAAAATCTTAAGGGTGACTTAGCTAAGGAAAAATAGTCAATAATTTGTAGCTTGTCACTTTGTCTTAAGAACATTTAATGATTATTGTTATCATATGAACAATTCTGAGATTATATGTGTATATATATATTGGTATATATATTTGAATTTGTGAATGACTCAAGTCCTGATCTGTTTGCTCATACTCTCTTGTGCTGTGTGTTTAGATTCTAAATGCTATGTTTATTATTTGATTGGTGTTATTCATCTTAGCTAGTAGGGTTTTGGCTTCGTCAAATAAGGGGAGATTGTTGGGTACTGTATCCACAATTACCTGGATTTGAGGAAGCCACCTGTCAAGCTAAGATGAATTCACAATGTATTTGATGAATCCTCTTAAGTTGTGCTTGCAGTTCCTCCACGCTAAGTGCACACCAATGTCAGGGTGCAGTAGGTCAATATACACGGGTCTGCACGACGTAATCCCTCGTTGAGCAGATCAGTGTGTTGGCCTACGTGTACTCTCTCTATTGGAGTGCACTTACTTTCAAGTACAGGGCCGTTCATATGCAAGAGAAGACAAGGAGCATGGATGGGTCAAGGAGCAGCTCCTGGGTGGAAAGACGAAAATTCGTCCAAGGAAAATTCGACGAGAATCACCAAGTGATTCTCGCCGATTCGGCGAGAATCACCAGTGATTCTCGCCGAATCGACGAGAATCATTAGTGATTCTCGCCGACTCCTTCAGGCTACCTCAAAACGGTGCCAAGTAAGATTCGGCGAGAATCACTAGTGATTCTCGCCGAACCAGTGGTTAAGCAGATCATGAATACCAAGTGAAAATCGTTGAGAATCAATAAGTGATTCGGCGAGAATCACTAGCGATTCTCGACGAATCATCGAGAATCACTTGGTGATTCTCGCCGATTCGTCGAGAATCACCTGCGATTCTCGCCGATTTTCACTTTGCGATTTCTCGGGATGCTGCTGGACCGGATTCTGCCGCTGGACTAGTTTGAACCGGATTTCGGGGTTATACCTGTGGGACCCACAACGGTCATATTGTATGGGTCTACGGTGTATAAATACATGGGTATTTTGAACAGTAAAACACAGGGAATCAGAAACCGAGCCGCGACGTAACCCTAAAATCGTGATTCCTCTCCGCCGCCGCCGTCGCGCTCGGGCAAGTTGGTCGCCGCTGCTGATCGATTCTCTTCCCGATCTTCGGCGACAGAAGCTTAGCAAAGCTTGAGTCTCACGCGTCTATCCAGAGATCCCTTGTCTCTCGATTTGTTGATCGGGAAAAACTTCCCATCCGAATCGATCGAGACGACCGATCCTCGTGTGACCGTTGGTAGACCTAGCTTGCTTCGCTATGAAGATTGGATCTCTATTTTCAGCAGCCGCTCATCATCATAGCCGCCGATCTCGAAGCTAGCCACCGCTCGTGTTGCCGCCGCCGGTTCCGGGGAGATCCTCTCCAAGAGAGACCAAGGTTGTAGACTTTTCGTTGACTTCACGAACACGTCGTCGAACGAAGAGGAACACCGTAGTATCCAAACGAAGTTTGTATCTCGTGTACATTCTATATTTACTTTTGTTGTAAAGGAACTTTTGTTCCGTGTTGTAAGGGTTGGGTGCAACCCGTTTTGTGGGAGTGTTGACTCTCACGTGTGGAAGGGTTCCTTCCGATAGTGCAGGGATTGGATTTCAATCCTGTTGGAGAAGAGACCGAGTCGTCCCTTGTTGGGAGATAGGTCGAAGGGGGAAAGTGGATGTACCCAAGTCGGGGAACCACTATAAATTGCCTGTGTATTCTGTGTGCTGTGCTTTTTATTTTTATTGTGCAGGTACATTCGTAAATTCCGCAAAAGCGCTACACGTCACCTATTCCACCCCCCCATAGGTGCACATAGTTGACACTAGGTGGACTTTCAGTATTAATATAAACTATATTATTGATCTATAGAAAATCGTTTCAGTACACGCATGATTAACACTTCAAAGATGCATCAATAGAAAGATGTAATTGCATATCAAATTAAGAAAACCGATTTCATTTAATATTACAATAAGGTTTATATTTACAAAGCTTGATCTCTATGATGCGAGAGATTGGACGCGATGAATAGAAATTTCTTTTTGGTTTCTATATCGACCCTCCCCCTAAAGACCAGTTGGCTCTCTCCCTTCTCTCTAAAGGTCTTCGAGCGGACTCTCTCCCTTCTTCCCAAATATTTTTGATCCCAATTGATTTCGCTGATCTAGATGTCCTCCCCAGATGATTTCTCGCAAAATCCTCCTCGGATTCCAACGACCACCCAGATCAATTTCTACAGACTCCTCCCCATAATATGATGACCTCCCTAGTCGATTTTCCACACGATACAATAAAAGAGAGGACAGGAAATACAAAGTATAAAGATAGAAGAGAAAATAATTGCACCCTCAAATATTATCTACGGAGGTGGTGAGAGATTGCCGCTTATGAATATCGTTCTTTGTGCATACAATCATCCTCTGATTCTTGTTCCTTATTTGTGTTTTTTGAAGTTCTTCGTTCTTGTTTGATGGTAAGAGTTCTTCTCATTGGGTAGCGTCTCCTTACTATAGAGACTGCATAATAACCTTCTATCGTTCTAGAGTTCAGCAACCATCCATCCTGAGAAGAAAAGATCGGTTTTATACAAAGTTAAATAAGCTATCATTAGCGGTATCGCTAACAACAGATGGTAGGTTCATGTACATGTTTTTCTTCCAGATGTCCTACTCCATGTAAGGAAGGTGGCAGGGCTATTCTTGTACTCATCAGTTATCGCAAAGAGGTAGCACTAGCGCGGTGCGATAGTTATGCTTGAGTAAGCGCATGCACAACTAGTCTAAGTAGATAAGGAAGGTGGTGGCTCTTTCCTTGCAAGCATTTGTTACCACAGAGCGATAATGATCTTTTTAACTATTGTCTCCACTATTTTCTCGCGTTGAATACATAGATCGTTGATGTGGACTTCAAGGTAGCATTGTGGATTATCAATAGCACGCAACCGTTGTGTTGGGTATTATTTCCACAAAAATCCTGATTTGAAGAAGTCTCCCTTGAACTAAGATGAATTGTGTTGTATTTGACATTACTTTTGAGTTGTGTGCTTACAGGACTTAATTGTCAAGTACACACCAATGTCAGATTATAATGAGTCATGAAACACAAGACTATGCAATGTAATCCCTCATTGTGTAGGACATGGTGTTGACTAAGGTGTAATCTCTCTATTGGGGTATACTTCATTTTCAAGTGCATAGGATTTAAGAAAAAAAAAGGTTGCTGAAGTCAGGAAGAATCAGAAAATTTCCTAAGTAAAATTCATCTAGTGTATACGTGAAGTCTCGTGTAATTCGTCGAGACATCACATGAACACTCGTGGAATTCGTCGAGTTTACTCGAGAAATTTTTGATAATTTCTTAAAACTTTTTAGAAACGGCTAAGTTAAATTCATCGAGTATATTAGTCTTGTGTCATTCGTCGAGACATCACGTGAATACTTGCGGAATTCGTCGAATATACTCAAGTGGTCTAGTGATTGTTAATAAAAAGTTTTCTGAGTAAAACTCGTCGAATGAAGTCATATAATTCTCGAATCCTCTCGTGTAATCTAAGCAATTTGTCGAGTGTTCTAGCTATTACTCGTCTCATTTCGACTAATGGACTTAACGTATTTCTGGATTGATTTTTCCGACGGGTTATGTTTCATATGACGACCATGCACATTGCACGTGGAAGCTTATTTTTGGAAGGAAATTTTTATCCGTTGGACATGGATTCTATATAAATCAAGGATTCATTCCAGAAGATAATAATCGCTAATTAATCGCAAGAATCAAAAATTCTCTAGACCTAATTTTCAAGATCGAGAATGACCGAAAAACTTCTCTTCCGATCTTCTGTTCTTGGAAACATAACCCGATGACTTTGAAGTTTGCGATCGGCGATTCTTCTCAAAGATAGATTCGAGAAGATCATTGCTTTCAGATTACTCAAAGGTGGTTTTGATATATTCAGATTTCAAGATTTCAGATGGAAGTTTTCAAGATTTCAAGTCTTCTCCTTCAACTTCATTTCAAGTTCTAATCTCCAAGAAGGAAGAAGAATAAATCCATTCAAATCTGAAGAAGAAGATTATTTTCAATATAGAAAGTTGAAAAAACTAATTTTCTTATTGTAGGAAGTTTCTACTTCCGAGTTTGTAGATCCGTGTTATTGGATTGAGTTGTAGGAGAGTTATCTCCGAGTTGTAGGAGAGGTTGTTCTCAGAGTTGTAGGATAGTTGTCTTCGAGTTGTATGAGTTGAGGCTCAGAAGTGTAAGATTTGTATAATCTGAGTTTTGGTGAAGTAGCTGAGTCTATCTCGAAGTGCTAGATAGGCGAGGCTGAACAGTGGGCGTACCCAACTTAGGAAACCACTATAAATCCTTGTGTCTGTGTTGTGCTTTTGTGTCTTTATTTAGTCAATTTTTTATTCCGCAAAAGACGCAGAACTCACCTATTCACCCCTCTAGGTGATTTAGGTATACACATAGATACTTTCAATTAGTATTAGAGGGAGGTTGTTCGTTAAAATATTGACACCTTGAACAAGATCTCAATTTAGTTGTCATGAGTCAAGTACAAGATTTTCTGATATAGATAGAAGCAAGGATATATCCTCCTTGAAGATGTCTATGTTCCAAGGAAAACTTCCTCATGTGGAAGGAAAGGGTCAGGTTCTTCATGAAAGTTGCCGATCCCAAAAATTTTTATATTGTTGAAGAAGGTCTTCATGTGCCCATGACTACTTAAACCATCAACCCAACTTTGATGGTTCCTAAGAAAATGCTGGATCTAACCAAATATGAGATTGCTCTTATCTCTTTAAACAAGAAAGCCAAGAAAATTATTGCAATTATTATGGACGACTCAATGTTGCAGAATTTAATCCACTACAAGTCGGCCAAATATATGTGGACTTCTCTGATTGTCCTTATGGAAGGTACGAAGGAGGTTAAGGATGACCAAAAATCTCTCCTTAATCAGGATTATGAAGCTTCCAACAAGACAAAAGAGACTCCATAGTCGATTGCTACATGAAGTTCTTCAGGATTGTCAATGGGCTAATGAATTACGGTCGCAAGTTTACAAACGGTGAACTTAACAATAAATTCTTGAGATCCTTGACGAAAGAATGAGATAACAAAGATTGCGCAATAAGTGAGTTTGGTTGACTTGCCGACACTAACCCTAAAAATCTGTTTGGCAAGCTACTTTTCTATGAGCTTCAAATCAACATGAGGAAAATTGAAAAAGAAAGAAGCAGGTCCGCAACTAGAGAAAGGTTAGTGGTCCTGAAGTCTGAAGGGTCAAGGAAGACTAGATTTGTATCTCCTACCAGAACACAAACGTCATGTGATCAAGAAGACTCGGAGCCGAGCACCTCATGCTCTGAAATGCTAGATGAAGACTTCTTCTTACTCTCCAAACAATTCAAGAGGATGCTCAACAATAGGAGGCAAATGAGAAATCAGGCATCCTTGCCTAATTATAGGAGATCACATGGTGATGGTGATCACTATAAGAAGAGCTACAATAGCAACGATAGGTATAACTAGAAATCGAACAAACATATTTCAACTGACGTCGTGTGCTACTGTTGTAATAAGCCAGGGCATATGATCGTTGTCTATTCTTACAAGAAGAAGGATGGATCTAAGAAGGAAGAAAGGAGAACCTTCAAAGGTAAGAAGAAGGAGGAGAAGAGATTCATCGCAAAGAAGCTGAAGACTCTGAGCGACAGTGACTCAAACAAGTCAAGCTCAGATAAAGAAGCCTACTTCGGGCTAATGGCTCAGTCAAATGAGGATGATGGCAACTATTAGTATAATGGGAAGGTAAATTCTCACACACCTCTCTCCGAGTTTGAAACTGCCTCAAAAGGCCATGAATACTATTCTTCCGAAGTGGAATCAGATTTATTGGCTCAGTATAAGGTACTGTTGACAAGTTTTGACAAATGTCGTAAGGTAGTCAAAACTCAGGCCAAGGAGGTTAACACTCTCAAGACAGCAAAATTTGATTTGAGAGAAGGAATAAAAAATGATTCCTCTCAGAGATGAAGTCCAATGCTTACAAGAGGAACACTTGACATCTACTAAACTAATAAGGCTGAAAGAGAAAGTCATCGATGAATTAGAAGAAAATTTGTTAGCTGAGAAGAAGCTTGTAGTAAGCTTATAGAAGCCCAACACTGTCATTCCTCTTATCGATGGATTTTCTGCTCCCTAGAAGTGTAGTGGAGTGGGACACACATCCACTAAGGGTAAAGGGAAGGATGTTCAAAGTCACACTACGTTCAAAAAAGGTTATCTTCCATACAAATAAGTATGACTTTGAGGCATCCTATAGTCACATTGCTAGGCTGACATCGTTGATCCTAACCAAAACTACCAAGGATGGAGCCACCCGAGGAATTTTGGAACGATTGCTCTAAAGGCACCTTATGAAGAAATTATCCTTAAAGATTATGGTCCATTCGTTCATGGACTGAGTGCAAAGAGAACACCAAAAGTAAAACCTGCTGTTGGCAAGCCACTTGAGACGACGAAGTCTTATGTGTGTTGTAATCACGAGGATTCTACCTCCAAGTCAGTAGATCCTACTAGACCTCCCGTTCAAAAGGTAATGCAGGAAAATAAAAAAATACATGTTTGACTGTTGGTGTTGTGGCAAGGTTGGTCACTTTGTCACCAATTGTTGGTTTAATCCCAAGAACTATTGATGAGAATTTTATAGTTTTAAAAATTATATCCAAACTATAATCTCGAAATAGGCAAGTGTACCTATCGAAATATAGTATAAGAAATGTCGTATTAGACTCGGGGCCTGTTGAGTACTCCTACTCACGCAAATTAATATTATTTTATCAGCAAATAAAAGGAGTGAATTAAAACTATTATTAGAAAATAAAATAAAAGGAAGCACTTGATCTAGACTTACTTTGAATTGAAATAAACTTATCTTAAAGACAAACTTCTAGATTATCCGCTTCGACCGTGGAGGTTCCTAAAATACGAAAATGCCTCTCTCGAGAATACGCTCTCGACTAAACTTAGGTTGATCGATTAAGACCTCTCGGCCAGTCGAAACCCCTAAGCCTGCTTTAGGAGGTGAACCCCTCTATTGGATTTCACTCCAATCCGGAAGAGTCATGTCGTACTCTCTCGAGGATTGCAATCAACTCCTTTTATCTTTGAGTGATCTCCCCGTATCCGCAACCTCTCGGTCATTTAGGATACGGATCTTAGATCGGAATCAAAGCTAATAAATCAAAGCTAACTCGAAACGATAAGAAAAGAGTTTGACAAAAAGAAATATTTTATTATAATGAAAAGCTTATCATGATCAAGTGGAAATGAAAATAGGGATACATAGAAAGAAAATAAAAAAGAGCTAGAATTAAAGGCTAAACTATGAAATTGAAAAGTACATAAGCAAAATGCATAAAAACTTGAAAATAATCTACTGAAGCTACTCCTAGATTGGCCACCTGTCCCCTCCTTTGCTTCTGAACTCATCTGCAATTTATAGGAAAAATTTCTGCAAGGTCACGCCCTAGGTCACGCCCATGACCTAGGGCGTGTCAGGCTCGAAAACTGCCGTCTTGAAAGCCCGGGAACGTTGGAGGAGAAACCGCCAAAATCTGTTAAATGGCGGGTCACGCCCCTAGGTCACGCCCGTGACCTAGGGCGTGTCACTTCAGTTTCTGGAAAACCGCGGGAAGCTGAAAACGGCGGGAGTAAATTCTGTCAGTTCCTCAAGTGTCACGCCCCTAGGTCACGCCCGTGACCTAGGGCGTGTACTGACCGGGTCAGCAAACGACTGAAAACGGCGCATTCTGGCATCAATTCGGCAGTTTCGGGTTAGTCACGCCCTAGGTCACGCCCGTGACCTGGGGGCGTGTACTTGGGAAATGTTCCAGAATTACCCCGGAAAGATTTCTGGAGAAAATTATTTTCTTGAACTAGTCACGCCCGTGTTCACACCCTGGTCACGCCCGTGTCCTTGGGGCGTGTACTTGTGAAATTCTCCAGATTTGTAGAGGACGTCGTTCTCTTTCCGTTGACTGGTTGCACGTCCCGTAACTCTTCCTGATTTGAAAGTTATGGCCATTTGAATTTCAGCTATCCGTGACGAAAAATGTTAATTGCCTCCATATATTTTCAGATCTTTGCCATGAACTTGAAAATGATATTTGCAGCTCATATTGACCTGAAATATAAAAATAAACGAATTATTATATATATTAATATAAAGATAAATAAATTATACTATTTATTTATAAAAAAACTAAATAAAATAACTATATAAATTAACTTATCAACTATAGAACTCCACAGTCTTACTCTGCTAGGACGACCACTCATAATGTTAGCACTCCCAATGGTGTTCAACTAACCAGGAACCAAGGACCCAAACCTATTTGGGTTCCTAAGTGAAATTAGTTTATAAATGCAGGTATGTCCAAAGGCTAACAAAATGCCAATATGGTATTTGGATACTGGATGCTCGCGACATTTGACCAGGACAAGAAGCCTACTACAAGAATATACCCTAGTTGAGGACGACCCAAATGTAATTTTGGCGGTTCAAACATGAGAATCATTAAAGACTATAATATGATTACTAACGGTATAGTTTCTTTCATAGGCTTAGCGTATGTTGAGGGATTACAACATAATCTCATTAGCATAAGTCAATTATGTGACAAAGGCTATATTGTAGAGTTCTAAAAGGATAAGTGCATGATAAAGTCATCTGATAGCTCAGAAACTTTTTTAACTAACACTCGGAGTAGAAATAATTTCTGCTTAAATTTTCTATGTTTAGACTCTTCTACACCAGTGTGCTTTTTAACAAAAGATAATGCATATCTATGTGACCAATGACACAAGATATTAATGTTGAAACCGGAACCCGGCTTCCTGTGGAGCTCGCCCTTGGGGAAAGGGGTGGTCTCGCGCCTACTTCGCTCCTGCAAGGAAAAAACAACAAGACAAGGAGAAACAGACCCAAGGGCTCGGCGGGGAGGTCCCACCACAAACCCGGAAGATCTCAGAGCGCTTCCCCTCCTTAGCCTGAAGCCGAGCTAAGGTACCCTCAGAAAGCACTTAAAGATTTTGGGGAGAAGAGCACAGGAAGAACCCCCTTTCTGGGGTACCCCTTGGGTCCTATTTATAGTTTTTGAAGTCCGGACTGCCAATAACCAAAATAACTGACCTGAAATTACCAGGAAACCCTTAGCTGGGCCTGCCAACAGCCAAACTCTGCTGTTTTGAAGGGCTATGGGCAGACCAGCAGGGGTAAAACAGTAAAAAGTACCTCTGACCCCCAGGCGAGCTGGGACCCCTGACCACCTCGATATGCTCTGCTCGCCCGCTGCTGTTGAGCTCCACTGCGAGGGCGCGAGTTGCAGCCCGCTCGACGAATGCCGAGCTCGGGGTCGCCGATCGACGATCTCTGGCCGACGGATGCCGAGCTCAGCCTCGCCCCTGCCACTGCCGAGCTCGCCTGCTGCTCCCCGTCTGATCTGCTCACCCCCTGGTGACCTTGCTCGCCGGACACGGGGTTGTACACAATCCCCGCTCTTTTCGAGCTTGTCAAAAAGCTCGGAAAGAAACATCCAACCCGAAGTGTGCGGCGAGCTCTGGCTGGCGAGTTGGAGGGAATCTTCTGGTGGGGGCCACCTGCGGCTATATATATGCACCTGCTCTGCTGCCTGGCTCTTGCCATTCCCCATGTTGCCTTGCCAAGATGCCCTTTCCCAAGGAGATTCAAGAGCGCATAGACCGAGCCCGCCAGGCTTCCGCAGCTCGCGTTGCCGCGCTGATGGCGGTCCCCGCAAAAGTTCCCCAAATTGATTCCGCCGAGCCTAGCTCCAAGAGGACAAAACCATTCCCCGAGGCGGCCGAGCCCATCTTCCACGACCTGAAGGCCACCCTGGCTCGCGAGACCGGTTCTTCTACTCGAACTATTCTAGAGAATGATAGGGAGGTCGTTGTTGTCGGCGACGATCAGGGCAGCCTACCAGATGGCGAGGGCGCCGCGCCGCGGGTCCCCACGCCGCGAGGCGAGGTCACGCTCGCCACTTCACGACTCTCGGCACTGGACAGCCATCCCTGGGATCCGCCACTCCTCTTCGGGATCCTGCCTGTGAGCTCGCAGAGGCCAGCTTCACCACAGGGCTCCCCTCCTCGGCAAATTGATGCGGCCGCCGGGGGAGGTCTGGGGTCCATTCCTGTCCCGGGCTTCGAGCTCATCTCGCCGGGGACTTGTGGCCCAGGTCGCGGGAAGGACCTGAGGTTCATCCCTCCTCGCATCTCCTTTGAGTTGCCGAGCTCTTCAGGTCTGCCTCGCTCAACTCTGTGCTTCACTAGCTTTTGCTCCGCTGACATTTGCCTTTACAGCCCTTCCCAGTCAATCGGTTGCCGAGGAGTCCTCGCGGGCAGCCCACCATTCTCCCCTCCCGTCTCCGAGCTCGTTGGACTCTTACTTGGGTCCGGAGGTGGATCAAGGAGAGCTATCGAGGAGGGAGGTCAAGCTCCTCAAGAAGCTGGTGTGTGGACTGCGCGAGGTGCAAGGAGTCAACGAGACGCTGCAGCGCGACTATGCACGTCTTGCTGAGGAGGTGCGCCTCGGCCGACCTGGCGAGTTGATGTCTCCCTCCCGACTCCTGGATGAGATAGACGACGGTCTCTTGGTTGCGCAAAGGAATTTTGGAAGGATCCGCGAGCTACTCCGCGCGCGGCAGTCTGGGGGGCGGGGGTCGCGAGGCCGGGGTAGGTAAGTCTGCGGGCTCCCCTGCCGAGCCGACCTGCGCTCGCATCCCGGTGCCCTCCCTGCTCGCGGGCCCCATTTTCTGTTCCGAACTTTCCCCTGCTGGGATGAATAATTTTTAGAGCATTCTTAATTATGTTATTTAAATAAAAAGCCGTAATGTTCGACTTAGCCTTAGTTGGGATGCGTTAGAAGTCGGCGAGCTGGGGTGGCGACCTGGGGTGGCGAGCTGGGGCGGCGAGCTGCGCCGATGTGACAGCCTGCCTCAGATTCCTTTTCCTATAAATAGCCCCCCACCTCACCAACCCCCGTACTGTCTTTATTGCTTTGCTTTCCCTTCCTTGCTTTTTCCTTTCTCTGCTCGCGCAGCGCTTCGCTTCTTCTCTGCGATCATGGGCAAGACCAACCCGGACGCCGATGGCCGCTCCAAATGCGCGCAACACTTCACAGATTACCGCTTCTTCGACGGCCACACCAGCGAGGAGGAGCTCGCTGAATTCATAGTCGCGTATATGCCGCCGGGCTTTGAGGCACGCAGGCCGGGGCCGGGGGAGGCCATCAACATGTTCTATGAGAACGAGCTCGCCTTCCCCATCTCGCACTTCGAGGTGGGGCTGCGACTTCCCTTGTGGCCGGAGATCCGGCAGATCCTGAAATACTACGGGGTCATCCCCGCGCAGCTGAACTCAAACGCCATCGCCATGATGGTGGCGTTCGCGAGCTACCTCCGGCGGGAGAGGATCGAGTTCAACCCGACTGTGTTCAGGAAACTCTTCTCCTATAAGGCGACGACGGACGGGGTCGCCTACTTCGGCGGCTCCTTGATCAAAGTTCGCGAGATCGCGAACAAGCACCATACCTGGATGACTAAGATCGCCTTCATCAAGGGCGATCTCGGCAACATCCCCTACTCGCCGCAACGAAAAGGCGAGGAGGTGTACCGCCCGCCGGCCGTGTCCGACAATGACGCCGAGCTCCACAAATTCTTCCTCCACAAAGATTTCAAGGTCGACTTCCTGCGGAGGGGCCTCGACGCGCTCCCCCCGGTTCTGCCCGGCGAAGGTATGCTCTCCTCATCTTGCCGAGCTCGCCTACTCGCCGAGCTCGGCACATCATCATATCTGGGATCCCTAACCTTTCCAAGTATTTTCCTGCAGGGGAGCGAATAATCCCCGCGAACCCGCCATTTGCGGACCCGGGGCTTGATACAGACCCTCTTGCTCGCGAGAGGGCGGCGGCGGTGGCCTGCCGAGATGAGGCGGCCCTCTCGCAGCCCTCTTTCAGCAAGAGGCGATCTGGGGACGCGAGGCCGAACCCGCCATCCGGCCCCCGTCAGATGAAAAAGATGCGGAGAGCCCTGCTGGCTCCGCGGGGGCAACAACAACAACAACATCAGTCCAGCCCCAAGTACATCAGCTCGTCGGAGACTCCTCCTGACGCGTCCCCGAAGAGCCCATTGAAGGAGACGACCAGCAAGGGTCGAAAGGGTGGCAAGGCCCCCTCTTCCTCGGCTGCGATCTCCCCTCCTCCTTCGGCGAAGAGGGCTACCCGTGAGCGCGCGACGCCGAAGCAGCACCCCCTCTTCAACTTCGGCGTGCGCTGGAAGGATTCCGCGGGCGAGCCCATGCTGCAGTGGGACGAGCTCGCGCATCGAGTCTCCGTCTCCACTCTGCACCCGTCCTGGCACGACCGCGAGCCCGCCACCGGTCACGCCTACGCCCTCGGCTTCGGCCTTTATGGCTGGGAGGATGCCGAGGCCTACAAGAGGACGACCCTCTGGTAGCTCGGCCATGAGGGTCTGCAGTCCCACCTGCGGACTCTGGAGCTACACCACATGCTGGCGCGCCGCAGCTTCGCCCTCAGCCACCAGCTTGAAAAGGCCGAGCAGGCTCGCGACCTCTCCAAGGAGCAGGTCGCCGACCAGGCGAGGCGGCTCGGCATCGCGGATAGCCTTCTCGCCCAGACTGCTGGCGGGCTGGTAAGTGTTACGCACCGCTCTCTTTTACTTTGAAAGCTTTGTGCTACTGTTAAATGGGCTTTTTTCCAGGATGCCAAGGCGGGGGGCGAGCTCCAGGCTCGCAACACTGAGCTGGGGAGGAGGTCAGCCGGCTGCGCGCGCAACTGGCCGCGGATGCCGACGCTGCCGGGGAGCTCTAGGCTCGCAATGCCGAGCAAGGGGAGTAGATCGGCCGACTGCGCGCACGCCTTGGCGAGTTGGAGGGTGCGAACGCGAAGCTGAAGGGGGAGAACCAGCACCTTCTCGGCGAGGTGCGTCGCCAGGCGGAGATCTTCTTCCCGTCGCACGACATCGATCCCACACTCCCCTACAAGAGCCCGCGCATCTTCGGCGAGGCCGACCTCATCGAGAGACTGCGGATCAACTCAATCCAGACCGCCGAGTGCACCCTCGCGATGATGAAGGACTCCGGGGTGCTGGTGGAAGGATGCGGGGAGATCTCTGCTCGGGACCTGATGCCGAGTCTGTTTCCGGCGACGCCGCCCAGCGAGAAGGAAGATAGCCTGGACGCAATGTTCGGGAAGAGCTTCCAGGACCATTCGGGCGACGGCGAGGACCAGTCCGGCGGAAGGGGGTGAGGCCAGCTGACAGCCTTGTATTTTTTCTTTTTCTTTCTTTCCTATTTTGACTACTCGCCGTGGCGAGCTCCCTGTACATTTGTGAATAGTCAATGAAAGTTTTTTGATCATACCTGTGCTCCTTTACTATGCTTGTTGTGTTATGAATGTATGCGAGTGCTTCCTCCCGCGACCTCGCAGGGACAGGTTCCGCGAGTAGAGTGATTACGAGAGCGCGCACGCGAGCGAGACGCGCTTGGGGTGTTCGCCGAGCCCCAAACGATTTCGCGGTGAGTTGCTCTCCGCCCTTATCACGCCACTATTACTCGCACGTGGCCTCCACCCTTCTATCCGCCTACCTTTACTCACATGCGATCCATCCAGGTTGTGCCCGTCGAAGAAGAAATTTTTCAAGTGTAATGGGTGAAGGGGGCGAGGTGTCCCGATCTGGCTTGCTTCCTTTGGCGAGGCCCGGGCTTGCGGCCTCCCCACCAATGCCGGGCCGGAGATGACGAGCCCGAACTCGCCCATGCAGAGCCATTCAGCCCGACCTGCCTTCCTGATTGTGCCGAGCTGGGTTTGCCGAGCCCGAGCTCGTCCCGACAGAACCTTTTCCCCTTTGCCCCCTGGCACTTAGACTTTGACCCGTATCTGACGATCTCCAGGCCGACACTATCGAGTGAACTCCAGCCCTGCCAGCTAGTTGAGAGCCTGACAGCGGGATCTGCTCGAGGCCAAGGATGACACCGAGTGACTTCCAGCCCTGCCAGCTAGGTGAGAGCCTGACAGCGGGATCTGCTCGGGGTCCGTTACTACCACCATCGAGTGACTTCCAACCCTGCCAGCTAGTTGAGAGCCTGACAGCGGGATCTGCTCGAGGCCAAGGATGACACCGAGTGACTTCCAGCCCTGCCAGCTAGTTGAGAGCTTGACAGCGGGATCTGCTCGGGGTCCGTTACTACCACCATCGAGTGACTTCCAGCCCTGCCAGCTAGTTGAGAGCCTGACAGCGGGATCTGCTCGAGGCCAAGGATGACACCGAGTGACTTCCAGCCCTGCCAGCTAGGTGAGAGCCTGACAGCGGTATCTGCTCGGGGTCCGTTACTACCACCATCGAGTGACTTCCAGCCCTGTCAGCTAGTTGAGAGCTTGACAGCGGGATCTGCTCGAGGCCAAGGATGACACCGAGTGACTTCCAGCCCTGCCAGCTAGGTGAGAGCCTGACAGCGGGATCTGCTCGGGGTCCGTTACTACCACCATCGAGTGACTTCCAGCCCTGCCGGCTAGTTGAGAGCCTGACAGCGGGATCTGCTCGAGGCCAAGGATGACACCGAGTGACTTCCAGCCCTGCCAGCTAGTTGAGAGCCTGACAGCAGGATCTGCTCGGGGTCCGTTACTACCACCATCGAGTGACTTCAAGCCCTGCCAGCTAGTTGAGAGCTTGACAGCGGGATCTGCTCGAGGCCAAGGATAACACCGAGTGACTTCCAGCCCTGCCAGCTAGGTGAGAGCCTGACAGCGGGATCTGCTCGGGGTCCGTTACTACCACCATCGAGTGACTTCCAGCCCTGCCATCTAGTTGAGAGCCTGACAGCGGGATCTGCTCGAGGCCAAGGATGACACCGAGTGACTTCCAGCCCTGCCAGCTAGGTGAGAGCCTGACAGCGGGATCTGCTCGGGGTCCGTTACTACCACCATCGAGTGACTTCCAGCCCTGCCAGCTAGTTGAGAGCCTGACAGCGGGATCTACTCGAGGCCAAGGATGACACCGAGTGACTTCCAGCCCTGCCAGCTAGTTGGGAGCCTGACAGCGGGATCTGCTCGGGGTCCGTTACACATCTCATTCTACCATGCAGGCTAGTTACAACATTATCAGAGAGCTTGAAGGAATTTATTATAATCAAAGCGCTTCTTACATGTTTTAGGGGAAAAATCGCTTGAGGTCGTCACCACTCCAGGTGAGACTCAGGGTCTCGCCCTCTACATTTTGGAGTCGGTAGCCCCCTGACCCCAAGGCTACCTTTACAATGAATGGTCCCTCCCAGCTGGGATTGAGCTTCCCTACAGATGCTGACCTCCCTGCTGCATCTACTTTCTTCAGCACCAAGTCCCCTTCCACGAACTGCTTGACCCTGACGTGCTTGTCAAAGTACTTGGCCATTCTTCTTTTTACCTCCTCCTGCCAGATAGCGGAAAGGTCTCTTACCTCTTCCACCATGTCAAGGGAAAGCCTTAGTTCCTCCTCATTCTCTGCTTGCCATTCCTCACGGCCTTCTTTTATTGCCACGACTCGCGGTGTTTGGACTTCGAATTCAATGGGGAGCACGACCTCGCACCCGTGGGAGAGTTTGAAGGGGGTCTCTCCTGAAGCTGTGTTGGGGGTGGTTCTCAGGGCCCAAAGAACCGCGGGAAGCTGCTCCACCCAACTCCCTTTCAGGTTCTCCACCTTCTTTTTGAGGAGGTTGACGATGATGTTGTTTTCGGCCTCCACCTGCCCGTTACTCCTGGGGTGATGGACCGAGGTGAACCTGAGATCGATCCCAAGCTGTTCGCAGAAGCTGGTGAACTCGGCACTAGCGAACTAGGGCCCATTGTCTGTGACGATGGCCTGGGGCAGCCCATGGCGACAGATGATCTCCCCCTAAACAAAGTTCCTGATCACCTGGGAGGTCACCTTGGCCAATACTTTCACCTCCATCCACTTTGAGAAGTAGTCAATCATCACTAGGAGGAACCCTCTCTGGCCGCTGGCTTGGGGGAAGGGCCCAACTAAATCCATTCCCCAAATTATGAAGGGCTATGGGGCCGTGATACTTCGGAGCCGCTGGGCCGGCTGCAGCTGGAGAGGGGCAAACAGTTGGCACTTGTGACATCTTCTCGCGAACTCTGCCGCATCTCGGCCCAGGGTGGGCCAGAAATAACCTTGCCTGATTATTCTCCCTTCCAGGGTCCGACTCCCGGAGTGACTTCCACATTCCCCGGAGTGGACTTCCTCCAAGATCCTTCGCGCTTCTTCCTCGGTTACGCAGCGGGCTAGCATCCCTGAGAGGGTCTTCCTGTATAGCTGCCCGTCTTGGAGGAGGTAGTATGCTGACTTGTACCTCAGCTTCTTCTTGTCCACCCCCTCCGGATACTCTCCTGTGGAGAGAAAAACAATCACTGGATCCATCCATGAAGCTTGCTGATCGATTTCCATGAGCTCTCCTTCTTCGATGGATGGGCGAAACAGGTCGGTGATGGTGCCCCCCACCTGGGGACCATGCTTAGCCAATTGATCGACTTGTTCATTCTCTTCCCTGGGCACGTGTCGGATGGTGAAAGTTTGAAAAGTGCCAATGACCCCCTTCACCTTGGCCAAGTACGATCGCAGGGTGGGCTCCCTTGCCTCAAACTCCCCGTTAATCTGAGAAGCCACTACCATGGAGTCGGTAAGGACCTCCACATCTGATACCCCCAGCTCCCTGGCTAGGCGCAGCCCTGCTATCACAGCCTCGTACTCGGCCTGGTTGTTGGTAATGGGAAAGTGCACCACCACCGTTTGCTCAATACGAGTCCCCTGAGGGCTTTCCAGGATCACCCCCACTCCAAGGGAATGCCTTCCCGAGGCTCCATCCACCCTCACCTTCCACGGGGCCGGGCGAGTGAGCTCTTCCTCCGCCACTTCAACCACGTAGTCAGCAAGAAAGTCGGCCATCGCCTGGGCTTTGATCGAGAGCCGCGGAACGAAGGAGACGTCGAACTCGCTCATCTCCACCGACCACTTAGCCAACCTGCCTGAATGCTCCACCCCCTCAAAGATGTTGCGGAGGGGGTGGTCAGTCACCACTCGGATTGAGTGTGCCTGGAAGTAAGGTCGCAGCCTCCGAGCCGAGATGATCAGTGCGAAGGCTAGCTTTTCCAAAATCGGATACCTGAGCTCGGCCTTCTTTAGGACCCGGCTCACGTAATAGATTGGGAGCTGTCTCTTCCCCTCTTCACGAACCAGGACCGAGCTCAAGGCCTCCGTCCCGACCCCCAGATACAAGAACAGGTCCTCCCCCTCCTTCGGCCCTTGGAGTAGTAGAGCCTGTGTCAACTACACCTTGAGGGCCTGGAAAGCCTCTTCACATTCCTTGCTCCATTCAAACCTCTGACCCCCCCTTAGCATCTTGAAGAAGGGGGAGCACTTTTCTCCTGCCCGTGAAAGGAAGCGACTCAGCCCTGCCAGCTTCCCTGTCAGCCGCTGGACCTCCTTTGCATTCCGCGGGGACCCCAGCTCTAAGATAGCTTTGACCTTGTCTGGATTCGGCTCGACCCCTGCGGGGGTGAGGAGGTGCCCCAAGAACTTTCCCCTGCTGGCCCCAAAGACACATTTCAGTGGATTCAATCGCATCTTGTATTTGCGCAGGGTGGCGAAGGTCTCCTCCAGGTCCCGGAGGTGGGAGTCCACATCCTGGCTATTGATCATGAGGTCATCTACATACACCTCCAAATTCCTTCCCCTTTGCTCCTTGAAGACCCTATCCATCATTTTCTGGTAGGTAGCCACAGCATTTTTCAGCCCAAAGGGCATCATCTTGTAGCAGTAGCATCCATCCCTGGTGATGAACGAGACATCCTTGATGTCTGGGGAGTGCATCCGGATCTGGTGGTAACCTGAAAAAGCATCCAAAAAACTCATTACAGAAAAACCGATGGTTGAGTCAACCAGCGCGTCGATCCGAGGCAAGGGGTAACAATCCTTAGGGCAAGCTTTATTAAGTAAGGAAAAGTCGATACACATTCTCCATCGGCCATCCCCTTTTTTAACCATAACCACGTTGGAGACCCAGCCGGGGTACTGAATCTCAGACACGAAGCCTGCCTTGAGGAGTTTCGCCACCTCCTCCCGGATGGGCTCCGCCAGCTTGTCCGCGGTGGACCTCTTCTTCTGCTGAACGGGGCGTGTTCCCGGGTCCAGGTTGAGGCGGTGGCAAGCCACGTCTGCGTCAACCCCCGACATCTTCGCGGTGTTCCAGGCGAAGATGTCCACATTCTTCTGGATGCACTCCAGCATCCTGCCCTGGTCCTCCGGGGTTAGCCCCCCGCTGACGCGGATCTTCTCCATCCTTCCTCCTCGGGTGAGCACTTCCAGCTCCACCACCTCCTCTGCTGCCTCCAGCCTGGATTGTTCTGCCAATCCATCGGCATCCCCTTCCTCCGGAACGGGGGCCTTTATCTCCATCTCCTCCCTCTCGATCCTCACCTCGGTCACCTCCTCCAGATCTCCTCCTGTCGCCTCCTCTGCGCAGCTCTTCTCTCCCAGCTCCTCCCTTCCTGCTTCCTGGTCGACCTCCTCCATCCTTCGCCCCATCTCTTCGGCTCCCTCCTGCCAGGAGATGGTATTCACCGCAGTGACATAACACTCCCGCGCCACCTTTGGGTCTCCCCTAACCCTGACTTGGACCCCCTCGGCGTTGAACTTCAAGCATTGATGAAAAGATGAGGGAACACAGCAAAAGGCGCTGATCAGGGGCCTCCCAAAGATGGCGCTGTAGCTGCTGGGGGCGTCCACAATGACGAACTTGCAGTTTCGGGACTACCCCCCTAAGGTGACATGGAGTCCAACTCCTCCTTCTACTTCCTTCCTCTCTCCTGAAAACCCGAACAGGGGGCCATCCGAGGCCAACACCCTTCTTGTCTCCACCTTCATCGCATCAAATGCCTTTTTGAAGACGACGTTGACGGAACTCCCGTTATCCACGAGAATCCGAGAGACGGTGAAGTTCTCGATGGCCGCCTTGATGACCAGCACATCGCAGAACGGATCCTCGTGGTCTGGCATATCACTCATGGAGAAGGTGATCCTCTCCTCCGGAGGTGGGGTTTGGGATGTAGAGGCGATGCTCCACCGGTACATGGTGTGGAGACTGGCCTTGCGGGAGGCCTCGATCCCTGCTCCCCCGTGGATCATCCCGATTCCCCCTCGGGTCCCCACATCCACCCGGTCTTCGCACCGATCCTCCTCCGCCCGAGGCAGGATCTCCTCAATCCTCACTTCCTGCCTCCCTTGCTGCTGCTGCTGCTCCCTATTCCCCCTCATTTCCAAGAATTCCGGACACGTGGCTGTTGCGTGCCCCTCTTCCTGATGGAAGTCGCAATAGGGCAGCTCCACCCTAACCTCCCTCCTTCTTCTCCTCCACACTCCTCTCCTGGCCCCCAAGGCTATGGCCATGGCCTCCTCTTTATCGGGGAGCCGGGGCCTCTGGCCCTGCCTCTAGCCTGGGGGGTGGAATTGGTCTTGCCTCCCCTGAAAGTGACCCCTTCCGAAGTTTTCCCTCTGCAGCCCATGCCCCTGCCACTCTGGCCTCCAGCCTAACCGATGGTCGGGCTCCTGACGCCCCCACCCCGGCTGTTGCGGCCCTTGGAGCTGCCTCTGCTCCCTCTGCCTCGGTTCCCCTCTTCTCTCCTCTTGTCCTCTTCCCCCCTTCGACTCCCTCTCCTCCTCTATGGCCCACCTGGCCAATTTCGTTGCAAACTCCGGGTTTGACGCCTCCCCGTCAACCTCTCTCGCCGCCCTTTCCATCAACTCCTCATAAGAGAGGGGAGGAACTCTTTTCAGCTCCATTCGGAAGAATCCCTGCTGCAGGCCCAGGGTAAAGGCCATCATCAGACTATGGCCCGACATCTCCTGGACCTGAGTAACCTCCTCCTGAAATCGGTCCACGTAGCTCCCCAACGTCTCGTTTACCCCCTGCTTGATGTGAAACACAGACTCAGACTCCTTCTTCGTCTTCTTCGAGGTGGTGAATCTCAGCATGAATCCTCGGCGCAGGACCTCGAAGCAGTAGATAGAGCTGGCCGGTAGCTGGTGGAACCACTCTCTCGCCTTTTCCCGGAGCGTGATGGCGAAGAGCCGGCACTTGAATCCATCCGACATCTGGCGGATGGAGACCACGTCCTCGAACCATTGGACATGCTGGACCGGGTCTCCCTTCCCGGTGTAATAAGACATCTCGGACTCCCTGAACCCCTCTGGAACCGGAGCTGAAGAGACCAACTCGCTGAAAGGGCTCCCTCCCCCCACTGGGCGAGCTGGCGAGTCTCGCGAGCCCAGCTCGCCGAAGCGACCTCGGCCTGCCGAGCCGGGGAAGAGCTCGTGCCCGGGGAGCTCGCACCCTCGGCCTTCCTCAGCCACTTCCTTCCCAGCTCGCCTGCCGGGAGCGTCCTCGCCCAAGGAGGGGGCCGCCGCGATCTGGATCGTCGGAGTCGAGCACTCGGCCCGCGTGCCGAGTGCGAACTTGACCAGAGTCAACACCTCGTTTCTGAAATCTTCGAACATCCTCACCGTCGTGAGAGGCGGGGGGGGGGGGGGGGGGCGGCGAGCTCGGCCTATCGGATCCTTGTCCCGTCATTGAGCTCGCGGGCACTTTTCTGCACTGACCACTTTCCATGCTCACCGCACCAAAATGTTGAAATCGGAACCCGGCTTCCTGTGGAGCTCGCCCTTGGGGAAAGGGGTGGTCTCGCGCCTACTTTGCTCCTGCAAGGAAAAAACAACAAGACAAGGAGAAACAGACCCAAGGGCTCGGCGGGGAGGTCCCACCACAAACCCGGAAGATCTCAGAGCGCTTCCCCTCCTTAGCCTGAAGCCGAGCTAAGGTACCCTCAGAAAACACTTAAAGATTTTGGGGAGAAGAGCACAGGAAGAACCCCCTTTCTGGGGTACCCCTTGGGTCATATTTATAGTTTTTGAAGTCCGGACTACCAATAACCAAAATAACTGACCTGAAATTACCAGGAAACCCTTGGCTGGGCCTGCCAACAGCCAAACTCCACTGTTTTGAAGGGATATGGGCAGACCAGCAGGGGTAAAACAGTAAAAAGTACCTCTGACCCCCAGACGAGGTGGGACCCCTGGCCACCTCGACATGCTCTGCTCGCCCGCTGCTGCTGAGCTCCACTGCGAGGGCGCGAGTTGCAGCCCGCTCGGCGAATGCCGAGCTCGGGGTCGCCGATCGACGATCTCTGGCCGACAGATTTGTTGGGTACATTGGTCAAATGTACCTGATTTGAAGAAGCCTCACCTAACTCAATGATATACATCATAATGTATTTGATGTTTGTTTGAGTTACTTGTGCAGGTTAGGTATTCACTGGATTGAAGCTAAAAGTTTCTAAGTCCATGTGTCGACACCCAGAGGGAAAGTGTCGACACTTGAGAAAGCTTGTGTCGACATCCAGACAAGCAGTGTCGACACTTGGAGTAATTGTGTCGACACCTGGGAAGAAGAGTCGACACTAGACAGAAAGTGTCGACACTTGGAGCTGTGTCGACACTCAGTGAAGAAGTACGCAGAAAAGCTGTGTCGACACTTAGCAGAAGTGTCGACACCCAGAAGAGCTGTGTCTACACCAGAAAGTGTCGACACTTGGAGTTGTGTCGACACTCAGCAAAATTCTGCAGAGACTAAGGACAAGTGTCGACACTCAACACAATGTGTCGACACTCAAACAGCAGAGTCAACATATGAAGAATGTGTCGACACTCAGCACAATGTGTCGACACACACACAAAGGAGTCAACACTTGAAGAAAGTGTCGACACCTAGCACAATGTGTCGACACTTAGTTGAAGACTCTACACTTGAAGAAAGTGTCGACACAAGGAGCTGTGTCGACACTTAGCAAAGAACAGAAAAGTTTATAAAATATTCTAAGTACAAGTGTCGACACTAAGGGAATGTGTCGACACTCAGCTGAAGAAACAAAATTGAAGACTTGTGTCGACACCAAGAAGCAGTGTCGACACTTGACAGTTTCAACACATGAAGATGTGTCGACACAAAGGAGATGTGTCGACACTTAGAAGAATTCAACAAGTTACAGAAGATCAAGTACTTGTGTCGACACTTATAGACCAAGTGTCGACACTTGAAGAAGAATCTGTGTCGAGACATACAAGGAGTTGTGTCGACACCTTGTAGACTTGTGTCGACACTTACACAACATGTGTCGACACTTGGTCTATAAGTGTCGACACTTAAGAACAGAAAGTCTCGACACTATCTGACAGTTAGAGAATTTCAAGAAGTGACTGGTTGACATGATAGCTGCCGATCCAGCCGGTCTACAACAACTGTCAGAGATGTCAGAAGTCAGTTATGAACCGGACCAGCCGGTTACCATGAAGAATGCCTATAAATAGGCACAGACTGTTTACAGAAACAGTGGTTGTGAAGGTTGTTGATCAAATTATTAACAGAGTTCAGATTATTGTTGAAGTAATCATTAAAGTGGTATACTGAGAATCAACACAAGAAGATCTTGCTGTCCAACAGCAGATCTAAGAAGTTGGAGAGAGAGCTCCAATCAAGAATTCAGTCTTTGGAACTAAGGCTGAGAAGAAGGATTCAGAATCTTCTGGATCTCAAGAAGCATAGGTCAAGGATCAAATGCAGAGGATTCAGACTAATTCAGTTCTAACTCAAGAAGCTTTGAAGGAAGCTAAGTCAGTTTGGATCTAGCTGAGTTCTTCCAAGAACTCTTCAAGAAACTCTCAACTCCTCTCTTATTTACTGAGTTGTAGAGTTAATTATTGTATTTCAATTTTAACTTGTAGGATCCATTGGATCTGAGAGAATTGTAAGCCTATATTATAAAGGCTGAGGGTAGGGCTTGGTTGCCTGAGTGTAGGAGTTGAAGAACTCTGAGTGTAGGCCTTGATTGGCTGAGTGTAGGCCTGGGTGGCTGAGTGTAGGACTTTGTGGCTGAGTGTAAGGCTTTGGGCCTGAGGTGTAGGAACCTTGTTGGGTTCTGAGATAGTGCAGAAGTTTGGCCGAATCTAGTACACTGCTAGATATGCGAAGGGGGAAAGTGGATGTACCCAAAGATTGGGGAACCACTATAAATTTGTGTGTCTGCTGTGCTGTGCTGTGCTGTGAATTAACTGTTTATATTCAGTTATTGCTGTTAGCTGTAGAAATCTGTGAGATAACTGTTTTGCTGCCAACAAAGTTTTAAAAAGGTTTAGGTCACCTATTCACCCCCCCTCTAGGTGTTTAGGTACCATATCTTTCAAGTGGTATCAGAGCGAGGTTCCTCAAAAAGGACTAACTGTCTGAGGAGATCCAGTTTGGCAGATTCAGTGTAAGTCAGAACACAGTTTCAAGAACATCAAGAAACATGGGTTCTTCAGAGAATCACAAGGAATTGGGTTCAATGAAACTGCCCATATGCAGAAAATAGATTTTTGGAATCTGGAAAGAGAGAGTAAGGCTGTTCATGGAAGCCTCTGACCCTAGAATCTACATCACAGTCAAAGAGGGGCCATATGTGCACATGAAGATCTCAGTATTGGATGCAAATCAGAGGACTCCAAAGGATTTCTCTGAGATGACCAAGGATGAAATTGTCCTAGCCACTATGGACAAAAGTGCACAAAACATAATAGTAAGTGCCATTGATGATGCAACTTTTCAGAACCTAATTCACTGTAAAACAGCAAAAGAAATGTGGGATACCCTCATTATCTATATGGAAGGTTCTGAAGAAGTTAGGCAAGATAGAAAGTCCTTGCTTAATCAAGAGTATGAGATCTTTAGGCAAGGAAGAGGAGATAGCATCACTGAATGCTACAAGAAGTTCTATAAAATTGTTAATGAACTCATGTCCTATGGAAGAAAGTTCACTAACTATGAATTGAATGATAAGTTCTTGAGGTCCCTAACCAAAGATTGGGACACTAAGATCTGTGCCATCAGAGAAATGGCAAAGTTGAGAGAAATTCCTCCTCCCACACTGTTTGGCAAGTTGCTGTCTTATGAGATGCAGCTGTCTGTGAGAAAAGAGGAGGAAAAATCAACAAGGACTGAGCACAGGGAAAGGACTGTTGCCTTCAAGTCAGAAGTACCTAGAAAGGGGAGGACTAAGTCATCAACTCCTCCTCCAGAGGTAGTTGAATCAGAATCTGATGAGTCTGTTAGCACAAAGTCTACAAGCAGTGAAAGTGATGAAGACTTTGCTGCATTCACCAGACATTTTCAGAAATTCCTGAAGAAGAAACAGTGGAGGTCCAGACCTTCATTTTCCAAAGGGAAAGAAGTTCAGTATCAGGAGAAGAAGCCTTCAAAGAAGGACAAGAAAAAGACAAAGACTAGCAAGGCAACTGAGTCTAAGATAGTGTGTTACTGCTGCAATAGACAGGGACATGTTATTGCAGATTGTCCTGATAGAAGAAAAGAATCCAGTGACAAAAAGAAGACTCACTTCAAAGGAAAGAAGGAGAAGTCCTTTGTTGCAAAGAATGAGAAGACTCTTTCAGACATTTCTTCTTCAGACACTGAGACAGATGCTGAAGCCTACATAGGGCTATTTGCTGAAGAAGAAGAGGAGTTTATGCAGATCATGGAATCAATCTATGAACAAGAAGAGTGTCAGTGCCAAGGACTGATGGCATTGACTGAAAGTACCAAAATCCTGGAGCAGCCAGGACCTAGTCAGGAGAATCCAAGTGGCCATACCCCAACATGGTACTTGGATAGTGGATGTTCCAGACATATGACTGGAACAAGGGGACTACTGAAGGACTACATTCCAATCAAAAATGGTCCTAAAGTGACCTTTGGTGGTTCTGAAAAAGGAATCATCAAAGGGTTTGGTAACATCTCTTCAAACCTTGTTACCATTACTCAAGTGGCTTATGTTAAAGGGTTGAAACACAACCTCATTAGTATAAGTCAGTTAAGTGATGTAGGGTATGACATCTCATTTGTTAAAAATGGTTGTCATATCAAGAGGTCAAGTGATCAAGAGATCATTTTGACAGGATATAGAAAGAGGAATGTCTACTGCTTAGACATTATGATTGAGAACAATGGTTCTCCTGTTTGTCTTGTAGCTGATGAGACAGTCTCTCATTGTGTCAAGTGGCACAAGAGGCTAGCTCATCTTAACTACAAGACTATTAGCAAACTCTTTAGCAAAGAGTTAGTGAGGAATGGTCCTCAAGTTAAGTGTGTCAAAGATGGCATTTGCTCAGCTTGTCAAAAGGGCAAGCAGACTAAATCCACCTTTAGAAGCTTAGACAACAAAGATGCTGTGAGGTGTTTATACCTCTTGCATATGGATCTATTTGGTCCAATGCCAGTTCACAGCTTAGGTAGGAAGGTCTATACCTTTGTAGTTGTTGATGACTACTCAAGGTTTTCCTGGGTGTTCTTCTTAAAGCAGAAATCTGAAACACCTAGTGTCTTCCATAGCTTTGTTAAGCAAATTCAGAATGAATTGAACTGTACAGTGGTCAAAATTAGAAGTGACCATGGTACTGAGTTTCAGTCTGAAAGCATGACAAAGCTGTGTGAAGACTATGAGATATTTCAAGAATTCTCTTCACCTAGAACACCTCAGCAAAATAGCATTGCTGAAAGGAAAAATAGGACCTTGATAGAGGCTGGTTGTAACGCCCCAGATTTTTATTACGTACGCATGATGGGCGTTACGTTGGCTTTGATTGTAGTTGAGCATGGTTTTTCCCGCGGGCGTGCGAGTGGCTGTTTTGGTTGCCGAGTTGCACGATTCCCCAGCAAACCGTAGTCCAAATAAGGGACTCGGTGAGGCCTCTTAGGGAATGCTTGCACGTTTTCACGCCCGGGGAATGTTGCTCAAAATCAGTTGCTGGTTCAGGAACAAAAAAAAAAAGAAAAGGGGTAAAAAGTGCTTCAGGCAAAAATGGTCTAGGACGTCCCAGGAACATTTTTCACAAAAGGGGAAAATGGTCGTTTTTGTGCTACACGCCCCCTGTCACGGGCGTGACCCAGGCCGTGACCTGGGCGTGACCTCCTTGACTCGACGATTTTTCTTGCGTCGAGTTAAGCTCGACGAATGGGGTACACGCCCCATGACACGGGCGTGTCACGGGCCGTGTCCCGCTTCGTCGAGTGTCGAGTGTCGATCGTCGAGTATCGAGCGTCGAGTATCGAGTGTCGAGTCGTCGAGAGAGGGGACACGGCCTGTGACACGGGCGTGTCACAGGGCGTGTCAAGCTGGGTCGAGTGTCGACACTTTTTTGTCGACGAGGTGTCGAGACACGGGTTACACGCCCTAGGTCACGGGCGTGACCGACCCGTCACGGGCGTGTACCCGGCCGTGTACCGTGTGGATAAGCTGGAATTTGCCGCTTTTCGGCGCCGCTTATGGTACACGCCCTGTGTCACGGGCGTGACACAGGGCGTGACCGGCCCGAAAATCGAATTTTTCCAGTTTTTTTGTGCCGTTCATTTCCTTGATCCTGCATCGAACGGTTCAGCTCTGTTCTGGGTAACATAAGTCCGAAACAGAACTCTTTATTTTCATCTTTTTCCTCTTCATCTTCATCTTCTTCTTCCTTCTCCTCAAAGAGCAAGCACAAAGAGCAAGGGAGCAAGCAAGACAAGGAAAGAGAGAACAGCCGTCGCGACATCGTCTCGGTTCAGGCAAGCGGTGTCCTCCACCCTTGCCAATCTTCGTACTTGATTCAATTCTCTATTTTTTTCCTAGTTTGATCAATCCTCTTGTTTGTAAATGATGACCTTGCTCATGATGACCATGCTAATTATGTATAACCTTGCTACTTTCCAACTTATGATCACGCCAAATATGACCTTGCAAACAAATTCCCTATGCTCTCATGTACTTATTAATTTGCCTAGCCTAATTCATGTAGCTAGTTCCTTATGTTAATTCCCTAGGCTAAATTCCCTAGGTTTAGGTTTGTGATTCATGTAATTATCAATTTGCCTATGCTAATTTACTTCATGTAATTATCAATTTGCCTATGCTAATTTACTTCATGTAATTATCAATTTACCTATGTTACTTCATGTGGTTTATGTACTCATGTTAGTCAATCCTATCATGTGATTCTATTTTGATACAAAGCATGTGATTATGTATTTCTCACACTCTACGTTGGCAATTGGGAGTCATGTATGAGGACGATGAAAGGCAACGTGTTACCTTGGGTTATGGGGTGTTTTGCGAGGCGAATTCGTGAAGCATGGCGGGAGCGTTTGTGTGAGGATTTTGCAAGGGGTGGTGTGGTTTCAGCCTGTGGCCACCGGGTTTTGTTTTTGTGGTTAGAGAGACCACTTTGGCCCCGATTTGGGCTGGTTTTGTTTGGTGCGTTCCACTTTAGGGCCGCCACCGATAAGACCCTTGTGAAATTGAACTTAACCGCTGCTTATGCTTCACTTGTCTAGTAGATTCTTGTTCTATGAATGATGGACTAGGCATGTGTTTTGCCCTTTTGTTTCTGCGGTTGAGCAGGACTTGGCATACTAGTACGCACTTGGTGCGGTTGATCCTTTGGAATGACAGTATTTTTCTACATGTACGCACTTGTTTTGTGCACTCTTTTGACTTAAGCATTGTTATGGGGTCGGTAAGCCCCTTCTTGATTCATTATGCCATTTGTACTCTCTTTTGTCTAGTTTGCTTGATTGCTGAGGTATTCTTTCTTGAATGCCTCAGGTGCAGGTTGTAGCCGGTTGAGCGGCTAGGTTGGTTGGAGGTGTTTCTTGGGAGCTAACCGAGCATTCAAAGCGAGGTAGTTCTTCTTTTGTTGTACAGACATATATGTGCCCCAATGGGTTCGTGTCAGCTTGTTGGCGCCCATTTGGTGGATTTTCTTTTATGTAAATATGAACTACTGCTAATGTACCTCCTGTGGATGTACTCTACTTGCTTTTGGGATGGTTTTCTGGTAGGTTGCATTAGGTATTTTGACGCTAAACCAAAACTATTATTGTATCTCATGCATACATGACTTGATAAATTAAGACTTATTTTCAAATAACGTAAACAAAGAGGATTTCGTATACTAATATCACTATAGGCTGCATATAGGAGCTCATTATAAATAAACCAAGGATTTCCGCCGCGTAACAATGTGTTTTGATAGCTAAGGCCGAGGGATACGGCCCGCAAACGAACTAGTTTTCTTACATATAATTGTTGAACTTGAATTCACAAAGTAAGCGTCAAGGGTTGCCTGAACGTGTGCAGTTATCCCCTGCACGACGTGGCATCATAACCCGTAGTTCCTCTTGCTCTGATACGAGGTACTCGTTGAGGAAATGCGGGTTGTGACAGTTGGTATCAGAGGCAGGTTTGCTTGACATTTGGTCGGGCAAACTTTCCTTTTGTTTTGTAAGTGTAAGCATTAGTTCATACACACACCGAGGTGCCATCAGTATGTCTTGGCCGAAGCACGTACACTACACTCATGGCATGAACAGAAGTATACGGGGCATATTATGTAGTCTGGGATGCATAATATGTGGTTGTATATGGATCCACCATAGGGGCAACATGTGAGGGTTATGTAGTATGGGATGCATAACCTCACCACATGGATGCGACTAGCACGTTTTCTTTTCTTCGTTGCATGCAATGCTCTATAGTATGGGATGCATAGCATTGTGATGCGTACGACCGCTCATGGCATGCATTAAGGCCTTTTCTAGAATGCATAGCACAGCACGCATAACATAACATTGCATGAGCACAACGTGCCAAGCTAAGACTTACATGATGACACCTGTACACACATGGTTTTGGGTCAAATCAAGTCATGCATCCATCGGTTAGGCACAAATTAGTGGGATGACGGTGAGTCATCCTTCGGTTAGGCATACCATCATTCTCAAACTCCCAAAGCAAGTTAGCAGTTGATGTTCATATTTTTATATGTATGGTCTGTACATAGCCGTTGTGTGTTTTGTTGGGTTTGAGATTGACAAGAGTGAACGTGTTTCTAGGATGTCGAAGCGTCCAGTGACAAGACAAACTCCCCAATCCGAGGGTGAATCTTCGGGCGCGCAGAATAATGCGCTGATAGATAGTCTTCGCCAAAGTAATGAGGCTTTGACGAGGCAGGTGCAGGAAGTGCAGTCCCAGCTTCAAGCTATGTCATCCGCTATGTCTGGGCTTGCACCAAGAGGACAAGAGATGGTTAGAGGCCCCACTAGTTCGACTCCTTCAGTGGCAGTGACACCCCCAGTTGTGGTCCCTCCTGCGATGACGTTTATCTCGCAGTTTCAACGACTTGGACCACCGACGTATGATGGCAAAGCAGACTTCGTAATCTTGGATGACTGGGTGATCACGTTAGAAGAAATGTTTGTGTATGCTGGTGTGACTGAGGATCAAAAGGTGATGCTTGCTGCCTATCAACTTAAGGGATTGGCGAAAGGTTGGTGGTTACGAGAAAAGGAAGGCCTAGGGGCGGGCTGTTCGTGGGAAGTGTTCAAAGAAATGGTACGACGCAAGTTCCTACCGGCAGTGGAAAGGGACCGCCTGATGAATGACTTTTTATACTTGAAGCAGAGGACACTCACAGTGAGTGAGTATGAAATTGAGTTTAGCAAGCTCAGTCGGTTTGCCCCGAGCTTGGTAATGACGGAAGCTGATCGAGTCAAGCGGTTTTTGGGCGGACTCCGCAGCGACGTACAGCAGTTCGCAAGTGCTTATGGAGCGACGAGTTACACTGCTGTGGTTGAGGCTGCGTTGAAGGTGGAAGCGATCGAAACTGCAAAACAAAGAGGACAACTGATGAGGAAGGATAAGAGGAAGCTGGTGGGAGGGAAAAGCTCCCAAGACGCAGATGTAAGGAAGAGAAACAAGGAGACATGTAGCTTCTGTGGCCGAGCTGGTCACCCCTTTGAGACATGTTTCAAGCGGTTGGGGATGCAAAAGAAGGAGCAGGTGCACGCCATTCAGGGTGCGCCAACCAGAGACTTGGAGTGTGCATTTTGTGGGAGAAGAGGTCATGATGTGAGCCGCTGCTGGGCCAAAGACAAGGTATGCTTCCAGTGTGGCAGACCAGGACATCTTCGCGCAAGGTGCCCACAGGCTCAAGCTGTGTTGCAACCCGCACCACTCCAGGCTTTGCCTCCGCCTCCGCGCTTGGACAAAGGCAAAGGGAAGTTGAATGTGGTCTCTGCAGAGGAAGCGCATACATCACCGCAGGTTATCTCAGGTTCGATTCCGTCCTCTGGTTCTCGTTTTGTGTATGCCTAGTATGTGTAGTTCTTAGCGTAGCATATATACCTTATAGGAAACTTTAAGGTCAAGAACCGTTGGGCGCGTGTTCTCTTTGATTCTGGCGCGACCCATTCATTTGTAGCGCGAACCTTTCTGGATCGATATCATTTGACACCAGAGCGAGTGGGGAATGCGTTTTTGGTGAAATTTCCTTCTGGCGCTTCTGTGGTGGCAGACTGGGGTCTTCTTGATTGTCCCATTTTGTTGGGGGATTTCATAGCAAGGGTTGATTGCAAGGTAATCGATTTAAAAGATTTCGACGTCATTCTGGGTATGGACTGGTTATCCCGCTATGACGCCGTCATCCAGTGCAGAGGGAAGCGCTTGGATTTTATCAAGGACGATGGTCAGCCAGGAAGTGTGTATGGTGATTCTTGCCAGGATTCTCCAGGGCTTTCGGCGGTATGTGTTCGGACGTTATTTGTTTCCGACTGTTTTGCTTGTCTTGTCTCAGCTGTGGGGACGAGTGCTGTTTTGCCGCGTTTGGAGGAAATTCCTGTTGTGCGTGACTTCCCAGATGTTTTTCCTACTGACCTTCCTGGTCTTCCCCCTGATCGTGACGTCGAGTTTGTTATTGAATTGGAGCCGGGTACGCGACCGATCGCGAAAGCGCCGTACAGGATGGCCCCGCGTGAGCTAGCAGAGTTGCGTACACAGTTGGATGACTTATTGGCAAAAGGGTTTATTCGGCCGAGTTCATCACCTTGGGGTGCACCGGTGTTATTTGTGAAGAAGAAAGATGGATCGATGCGCCTTTGCATCGATTACCGGGAATTGAACAAGGTGACGATTAAAAACAAGTACCCACTGCCAAGAATCGATGATTTATTTGATCAACTGCGTGGCAGTTCTGTATTTTCGAAGATTGATCTCCGCTCGGGCTATCATCAGCTCAAGGTCCGAGAATCTGATATTCCGCGAACTGCGTTTCGATCAAGGCATGGCCACTTTGAATTCCTTGTGATGTCGTTTGGATTGACTAATGCACCATCAGCTTTCATGGATCTGATGAACAGAGTGTTCAAGGACTATTTGGATAAATTTGTGGTGGTGTTTATTGATGATGTTCTTATCTACTCCCGCAGTGCTGAGGAACATGAACAGCATCTGCGATTAGTATTGGCCACTTTACGAGATCAGCGGTTATTCGCCAAGCTAAGCAAATGCGAGTTTTGGTTGCCGCAAGTTGCTTTTCTGGGTCATGTTATTAATCACCATGGTATTTCAGTGGATCCCGAAAAGATTTCTGCGGTCATGGAATGGAGAAGACCGGAAACACCCAAGGAGATTCGAAGCTTCTTGGGCTTAGCCGGCTATTATCGCAGATTTGTCGAAGGTTTTGCGACATTGGCCGCACCTTTGACGCGATTAACCCAGAATAGCGTGGCATTTGAATGGAGTGACAAGTGTGAGACCTCCTTCCTGGAACTCAAACGTCGATTATGTACCGCTCCTGTGTTGGTCTTGCCGACGGAAGGAAAAGAGTATGAAGTGTTTGTGGATGCGTCGCACGTTGGACTTGGCTGTGTGTTAATGCAAGACAAGAAGGTGATTGCGTATGGGTCTCGGCAGTTGAAAAGTCATGAAAAGAACTACCCAACGCATGATTTGGAGTTCGCAGCGGTGATCTTTGCCTTGAAGTTGTGGAGACACTTGCTATATGGTGCACAGTGTAAAATCTTTACAGATCATAAAAGTTTAAAGTACGTATTCACGCAGAAAGAACTTAATTTGCGCCAACGGCGATGGCTTGAGTATGTCGCTGATTATGATGTGGACATTCAATATCATCCGGGGAAAGCGAATGTTGTCGCCGATGCTTTGAGTCGGAAGACTGGGAAATTATTTCATCTTTCTGTTGATCGTCTCGTAGAGGAATTTTTATTGATGGAGATTTCCGTGGGAAAATATGATCCGCAAAGTCATTCGGCAATAGAAGAACCGTCATGGCTGGTGCTTGCAAGACAACATCAAAAAGATGACCCGGATCTTTTACATTTATTTCTTCGAACGGAAAAGGGTGAATTACCAGATTTTGCGATTGATGGTGCAGGCACGTTAAAGTATCGTGGGCGCTTTTGTATTCCTGCAGTTGGGGAGATTCGTGAGATGGTGTGTAAGGAAGCACACGGCGCAAGTATGGCCTACCATCCAGGCTCAACAAAAATGTACCGTGATTTGAAACAAAGTGTCTGGTGGTATGGAATGAAAAGAGATATACCGCAGTTTGTATCGGAATGTCATACCTGCAAGCGGGTGAAAGCTGATCATGGGAGACCTGGTGGCAAGTTGACACCATTGGAGATTCCAACCTGGAAGTGGGAAAGCATCTCAATGGATTTTATTACAGGTTTACCAAGATCTCCCCGAGGACATGACTCCGTGTGGGTGATCGTGGATAGGTTGACCAAGTGTGCTCATTTCGTACCCTTTAAGGTCAACTACCCGATGAAGACAATAGCGGAGCTCTATGTGAACGAGATCATCCGACTGCATGGTGTGCCGATGAACATCATTTCAGACCGAGATTCCCGCTTTACCTCTCGTTTTTGGCGCAGTTTACAAGAAGGTTTGGGGACAGATTTGCGATACTCCACAGCTTATCATCCTCAGACGAATGGCCAAACCGAGAGAGTAAATCAAATTGTAGAAGACATGATTCGATGTTATATTCTGGAGTATGGCGGAGCATGGGATGAACGTTTGCGGCTTATGGAGTTCGCGTATAATAATAGCTATCAAGAAAGCTTGCAAATGGCTCCGTTCGAGGCGTTATATGGGCGACGATGTCGGACCCCACTCTTTTGGACTGAGGTTGGCGAGCGGCCTTTGTTGGGGCCAGAGGCGCTCGAGGATATGGAAGTTGCAGTACGAGGTATTCGGGAGAAGCTCCGAGTCGCCCAAGAGCGATATGAAAAGTATGCCAACCGACGAAGGTCGGAATTAGAGTTTGTAGTGGGGGATTTTGTTTTCTTGAAAGTCTCCCCAATGGTTGGGATTAAAAGGTTTGGGAAAGAGCGCAAGTTAGACCCAAGATTTGTGGGTCCCTTCAAGATTCTTGAGCGAGTTGGAGCATCTGCCTACAAACTGGAATTACCTGTGAATTTTCCTGGTGTTCACAATGTGTTTCATGTGAGCCAACTGCGCAAGTGTCTGCGGCATGACACGCAAGTGTTGGACGTGGTGCCGCCATTAGCGCCAAACCTTTCCTATGTGGAGATGCCCATCCGGATATTGGACTCCCAAGATCGTGTGTTGCGGAAAAAGAAGATTCCTATGGTAAAGGTGTTATGGAAAAATCAGGATGTAGAAAGCGCGACGTGGGAGCTCGAGTCAACGATGAGGGCGGCTGTAAGACCCCCTTTTTTTTCTCTTTTGACCACGGGGGTCTTAGGCCCAGAACCGCCGTTTTGCGGTGACTCCTTCACGCCCTGAAGAGTCATCACCACAAAGCGCCGATTCTGCCGGCCATTTCGATCACAGAAAAGTAGCAAAATAATGAAGTAAATGTAAACTATCTGTCCACAGAGAATCACATGACATAATAAATATAACTCCACGAAGGGAGTGTCCACAGAAAATAACATCAGAGTAGCAAAGCGGGCTTATGCCCGGTACATCAAATCCTCACTACAAAGTCACTCATGCGGAAGCAAAAGCTGAAAAACTACTCAGGGTCGAGACTCACAGTCCCGGCTGTATGAACTCCGGAGCTAGACTGCCCCATCTCCAAGCGCACCGGTCTCTGGGGCTGCTCCTCCATGCTGGTCTCCACGATCCCCTAAATGATGCGGTTCGAAAACCGTTAGTCTAAAAGACTAAGTCCTATCATCCCCCACCCCTTCCCCCACGGCTCCTAGGCACCGAGCGGAGAGGAAGAAAGGGGAGGACTTGAAGGTGGAGAATAACAAAAGCAGATGACAGCGGTCCTATTCTAGCAAGTTCTATAGCATATAAAGACAATAAAATGTAAGCTGAAATGTAACCTTCACTTATGTGGAAAAACACATAAGCCAAGGGGTCTCTTGCAAGGCTCCCATCGTATAAAAAGTCCCATACCGATTTATACGTTGGGGTGACGGTGGTCAAACAGCAGTAACTAAATATATCAAAATTAACCTTAATTTATAAACTTGCCCACACAAGCTTATAGACTAAGGGGTCGTTTTGCAGGTCCTAATGTATAAGCGTCCCATTCCACTTATACATCAGGTGTCAGGGGTTAAATGAATCGATTATGCTATGACATGCAAGTGGGTATGATGGACATGCAAGTGCAACGCACACACCCGACTCTGTGCACACAGACCTTTAGTTCCCCCTTTCTGGAGCCGTAACCTCCCAGGATACCTCCGTAGTGGCAGACGGAAGCGGTGGGTTGGGCCTCGCCCACCTCTAAACCAGTAAGGCACTACCGGTCAGACCTATCGTACGCCTCAACGCTTGGTGCACGAAGCGGACTCCTGCGTACTCTTGCCGGCTGGCGCACCGGACTTCTGTTGGCGAAGTGCTAACCACACTTGCCGAGTCAACGTATTGGCGTCGGTGCATCGACCCTCCAATACCGAAAACCCACCACCTTAATTTATTTTCCTTTTATGCACATGCAGATTTAGCGTAAACAAAACCCGAGCCGAAGCTCCCCGGACCAAGAGTCCGTCTTTTAACCATCCGAGCCGAAGCTCCCAGCTGACTTTTGGTGCTAACAGTGCCTGTGAAATGTGCAACCCTAATTACTAAGTTACTCTTTTCAGCTTGTTAAACAGTTTACGTTAACCCAGGACTGCCCCCGGTATTCCCTGTGAAGGGCTCTCAAGGGGCACTAGGAACTGTGTTGGGATTACGCCCAGCGTTCCCTTTCGCAAGGTACTTATTTTATTATTGGTTGATCCCCTTACCCATTATTTTCTCATGTTTCGATACGCTAATCCTAGGGTGATTTGACTCCAACTCTCCTTGGGTAGGACGATCTTTCGTCGGGCCCGAACACCTTTAAACCCTAGACAAATCCACACCCTACTCACTCATCTTCCAAAGATGCAGCCCTTTCCACTTGTCCTTACAGCAAACCATCAAGACCCATCATACGTGCCCTAATTCAATCCAAATGAAATCCTGCAGTTTTGCTATATGCAGACCACTTAAGCTACGCGACCCGTAAAAGGGGAAGTACATGAAATACTCATCCAGTACCCTCATGATAATTATCAGAGGTCTATTATGATAAGTATAGACTAAATTAAGAAAATCATATTTTTCCCAATTAATCTACTATTTATTGAATTTTCCTCAAAAACTAGGCCATAGTCAATTTGAACATGAACCATAAGATTTTCTCAGGTAATGGCCTCCTAAAATTTGTATTCACTAAATAACAGAGAAATATCATTGGATGCTAATTTTCATAATTTTCCAGATAATTCTTGACCTCTAAAGGATTTATTAAAATAATTCCAAAAATCAAAAATAATGAAGGAAGTGCCACATATATGTCTCCAATAATTATGTAAAAATTACTAGGGCTTCATAGGGAACTAAAAACATCATGATGAAGAAATTAGAATTTTTCAGACAATCTAAAAGTCATTATTAAATTTTCCAAGGTTCCATGGAATTAAATAATTAAAGAAGCAACAACTAAATATCATTCTTCAAAAATTCCATAAAAATTTACAGAGATGGGTAACATGATTATAAGCCCCTTGGCTAAGTTTTATCAAGTTTAAGCAAGTATAGTGCTCTGCAAAAACTCTTAAGTGGAAATTATAAAATATAACTTTGTGAATAAAGTACCAAAAATATTCATCCAAAATTTATTATAAAATTTCCAGAGACATGTATGCCCTAAGCAACTACCCATTCAAAATCTCAGCCCTTTTAAGATAGTTTTGGTATTAGTTCTTATGGTTTCAAAGCTAGTGCCCTAAACTAGGGTTATGGATTTAAGGGGTCTTTAATCTTCCAAATGCCCTAAAATTTTAACCATAGGACCATAGTGACCCTATGGTCATCATTCCCAAGTTTCAAGCCCATCCAAGGTCTTTTGACCCCAATTTCTTCAAACCCTAGAGAATTACCCTAAAGGGCCTACCCTACACTTCTAGGGTTACCCTAGCCCAATCCACTCCAAACTTCATGAGTGAGTGTAAAAAGTTAAATCATATCAGTGGCCAAAGTTTCAGCCTCTGTTGAGGTGATTTGGTCACTTAAAACCAAAAGTGCCACTTTTGACCAAAATGCCCTTCATAGGGTAGAACTAGGGTTGGGTCAAAACCTATTCAACACTCACCCAAACCAACTGAAATTTTATACAGGTACCTAATTGGAGCCCAGGGACCACTCACCAAAATTTGGGAGGGTTTGGGTGTGTTTAGGGCACCTATTTAATTTATCTAATGATTATTAAATGTTTACCAAAACTATAGAAATATTTTCTCCAAAAATTCCCATTTTTGGGCAGGCCCTAGGTATGCCTAGGATAGACCCTCTGCCAAAATTTCAGCCCATTTGGGCTTGGGGTGAAGAGTGGGCACTCATTTTAGTGACTGCCTAGCCCTAAGGACATGTCCCACCAAAATGGGTGCCCTGGTCCAACCAGTGACCCAAAAGGGTCCCAACAATTTTTGCTGCAAACTAGACACCCTAAGCTACAATGTTCATGTTGGGCAAATTTCCATCCAGGGTCCCTAGGTATTTTTAAACATTAATTACATTAAATACATCCAGTGTGACAAAAATGAAATAAATTTTATTTAACCCTATAGTATCTGATCTGATGCCGCACGAATCTTGGCGCAGATCGACGGCATCTGGTCATCGTCCCCACTGAGCCAACGGCTGGGATTGGTTCTGCCTGGAGCGATTTCCAAGCTCTGCCGCCGGCGATCCAGCCCCTTCCCCGGCCGGCCACCGCCACCAACACCTCCGTTGAGGTGGTGGCTGTCGTCAGGCGGCGGCTCCGCCGCCGGAGAGGTGTTTTCTGGCGGATTGAGCAAGACTTTTCCTTGCCGAAACCAGGAGAAATCCTGGATTCGATCGGGCTCAATTGAGCCCGAAACTCTAGCCTAAGGATTCCTAGGATCTACCCGCGAGTTAAGGAGAGGAGGAGGACCTTCCTGGCGGCCTGGATGCGAGAGGAGCGGCGGGATGCCATTGGCGACGGCGGCGGCGCTCGGCTTCTGCAACTGCACGGTGGAAGGGCTCGTCTCCTCCAGGTAAGTGCTCCAAAATGATCCCCTCGGCTCCCTGATGGTGTTTAAAAGGCAATTGGGGGAGGGGAGAGGCTGGTTCTTCAATGGCCATTATCTCCATTAATGGAGTGGCTCGGGTTGTGTGGAGGGGGGCCGAACCCACCCCTTGGTGGCCGGGAAACGGCTGGAATCAACTCCTCTCTCCTAGAGGAGTTGATTGCAGCCATAAAGGGTGGCTGTTAGTCTCCCTTGGCCGGCCTCTTACTTCCCCCTTCTCCTTCCTCATTTCTCTCTCCTCCATTATCATGGAGAGGAGCTTTTTCTCTCTCCTAGTCACCTCGGGTTGACTAGTCAACCCCACAAGCTAAAGGCAGCCCACTGGATTATGATGATCATGGGAATGGGCTTAGCCTAAGGGAGAAGTGTCTTGAGCTTGGGTTAGCCCTTTTTGGGCTAAGTTGACTTGACCCTCAATGAGGGTTGACTTGGCACCTTAAAGGTCACTTGACCCTTGGTAAGGTCACTTTGACCATTTAGAGCTAGAGTTGACTTGGGTCAACATGACCATTAGGGTCCACCCCTATGGATCCTTGGTGACCCATTGACTTCCCTTAGGGTCTAGGTAGGGTTATATGGGGTTGCCCTGCACTTTGGAGGTCACATACCCTTAGTAGGGGTACTTTGACCAGATTAGGGCTTGAGTTGACCTGGGTCAACCTGGCCTCTAGGGCTGACCCCAATGTGTCCTTAGTGACCCATTGTCCTCACTTTAGGGTTAGGAGGGCATAGGTGGGGTCCTCTAGACTAGGAGTGGGTCTATTGGCCCTAAGTGGGCTAGGTTGACCTATTTAGGGCTAGGGTTGACCTTGGTCAACTGGGCCTCTTGGGTTGGCCCTAATGGGTCCTTTTGGCTCTAATGGGTCTCCCAAAATGTTTGGGAGTGTTGTGATAGGGTCTTGGGGTCATGGTGAAGCCCCATTGTCATCCTAAACTATTGTTCAGAATTCTACTACCTGCAGACCATGGTGATCCCTACCTTGGCCTCCTATCTCTTGGCCCATTTCTGGCTTCCCAGGGTTTTGTCATGACCTAGTCATGGCCAAAACCACTCTTAGGGGTCTAGTTGGAAATGGGATGTTACAGCGGCTCACCCTCATTTGTTCCCGTAAGCTGGTATGTGATGTAGTGTTTGATTGGGTTCATGTTTTGGTTTGCTTGTGTGTTGGGTTTTGTGAAAAGTTTCGAGGCGAAACTTTTTGTTAGGGGGAGTGATTGTAACGCCCCAGATTTTTATTACGTACGCATGATGGGCGTTACGTTGGCTTTGATTGTAGTTGAGCATGGTTTTTCCCGCGGGCGTGCGAGTGGCTGTTTTGGTTGCCGAGTTGCACGATTCCCCAGCAAACCGTAGTCCAAATAAGGGACTCGGTGAGGCCTCTTAGGGAATGCTTGCACGTTTTCACGCCCGGGGAATGTTGCTCAAAATCAGTTGCTGGTTCAGGAACAAAAAAAAAAGAAAAGGGGTAAAAAGTGCTTCAGGCAAAAATGGTCTAGGACGTCCCAGGAACATTTTTCACAAAAGGGGAAAATGGTCGTTTTTGTGCTACACGCCCCCTGTCACGGGCGTGACCCAGGCCGTGACCTGGGCGTGACCTCCTTGACTCGACGATTTTTCTTGCGTCGAGTTAAGCTCGACGAATGGGGTACACGCCCCATGACACGGGCGTGTCACGGGCCGTGTCCCGCTTCGTCGAGTGTCGAGTGTCGATCGTCGAGTATCGAGCGTCGAGTATCGAGTGTCGAGTCGTCGAGAGAGGGGACACGGCCTGTGACACGGGCGTGTCACAGGGCGTGTCAAGCTGGGTCGAGTGTCGACACTTTTTTGTCGACGAGGTGTCGAGACACGGGTTACACGCCCTAGGTCACGGGCGTGACCGACCCGTCACGGGCGTGTACCCGGCCGTGTACCGTGTGGATAAGCTGGAATTTGCCGCTTTTCGGCGCCGCTTATGGTACACGCCCTGTGTCACGGGCGTGACACAGGGCGTGACCGGCCCGAAAATCGAATTTTTCCAGTTTTTTTGTGCCGTTCATTTCCTTGATCCTGCATCGAACGGTTCAGCTCTGTTCTGGGTAACATAAGTCCGAAACAGAACTCTTTATTTTCATCTTTTTCCTCTTCATCTTCATCTTCTTCTTCCTTCTCCTCAAAGAGCAAGCACAAAGAGCAAGGGAGCAAGCAAGACAAGGAAAGAGAGAACAGCCGTCGCGACATCGTCTCGGTTCAGGCAAGCGGTGTCCTCCACCCTTGCCAATCTTCGTACTTGATTCAATTCTCTATTTTTTTCCTAGTTTGATCAATCCTCTTGTTTGTAAATGATGACCTTGCTCATGATGACCATGCTAATTATGTATAACCTTGCTACTTTCCAACTTATGATCACGCCAAATATGACCTTGCAAACAAATTCCCTATGCTCTCATGTACTTATTAATTTGCCTAGCCTAATTCATGTAGCTAGTTCCTTATGTTAATTCCCTAGGCTAAATTCCCTAGGTTTAGGTTTGTGATTCATGTAATTATCAATTTGCCTATGCTAATTTACTTCATGTAATTATCAATTTGCCTATGCTAATTTACTTCATGTAATTATCAATTTACCTATGTTACTTCATGTGGTTTATGTACTCATGTTAGTCAATCCTATCATGTGATTCTATTTTGATACAAAGCATGTGATTATGTATTTCTCACACTCTACGTTGGCAATTGGGAGTCATGTATGAGGACGATGAAAGGCAACGTGTTACCTTGGGTTATGGGGTGTTTTGCGAGGCGAATTCGTGAAGCATGGCGGGAGCGTTTGTGTGAGGATTTTGCAAGGGGTGGTGTGGTTTCAGCCTGTGGCCACCGGGTTTTGTTTTTGTGGTTAGAGAGACCACTTTGGCCCCGATTTGGGCTGGTTTTGTTTGGTGCGTTCCACTTTAGGGCCGCCACCGATAAGACCCTTGTGAAATTGAACTTAACCGCTGCTTATGCTTCACTTGTCTAGTAGATTCTTGTTCTATGAATGATGGACTAGGCATGTGTTTTGCCCTTTTGTTTCTGCGGTTGAGCAGGACTTGGCATACTAGTACGCACTTGGTGCGGTTGATCCTTTGGAATGACAGTATTTTTCTACATGTACGCACTTGTTTTGTGCACTCTTTTGACTTAAGCATTGTTATGGGGTCGGTAAGCCCCTTCTTGATTCATTATGCCATTTGTACTCTCTTTTGTCTAGTTTGCTTGATTGCTGAGGTATTCTTTCTTGAATGCCTCAGGTGCAGGTTGTAGCCGGTTGAGCGGCTAGGTTGGTTGGAGGTGTTTCTTGGGAGCTAACCGAGCATTCAAAGCGAGGTAGTTCTTCTTTTGTTGTACAGACATATATGTGCCCCAATGGGTTCGTGTCAGCTTGTTGGCGCCCATTTGGTGGATTTTCTTTTATGTAAATATGAACTACTGCTAATGTACCTCCTGTGGATGTACTCTACTTGCTTTTGGGATGGTTTTCTGGTAGGTTGCATTAGGTATTTTGACGCTAAACCAAAACTATTATTGTATCTCATGCATACATGACTTGATAAATTAAGACTTATTTTCAAATAACGTAAACAAAGAGGATTTCGTATACTAATATCACTATAGGCTGCATATAGGAGCTCATTATAAATAAACCAAGGATTTCCGCCGCGTAACAATGTGTTTTGATAGCTAAGGCCGAGGGATACGGCCCGCAAACGAACTAGTTTTCTTACATATAATTGTTGAACTTGAATTCACAAAGTAAGCGTCAAGGGTTGCCTGAACGTGTGCAGTTATCCCCTGCACGACGTGGCATCATAACCCGTAGTTCCTCTTGCTCTGATACGAGGTACTCGTTGAGGAAATGCGGGTTGTGACACTGGTAGAACCCTATTAAGTGATTCATCACTGCCAGAGTATTTCTGGGCTGAAGCAGTTAACACTGCATGCCATGCGATAAATAGAGCTACCATCACTAAAAGGTTAAACAAGACCCCCTATGAAGTTGTGAAAGGCAGGAAACCAAATCTATCCTATTTCAGGATTTTTGGTTGCAAATGCTTCATACTTAACAATGGAAAGTCTTACCTAACTAAGTTTGCTGCCAAGTCCCAAGAGGGAGTGTTTGTTGGGTACAGCATTAGTAGTAAGGCTTATAGAGTCTACAACTTGACTACACAAGTTGTAGAGGAGTCTGTGCATGTAGTTTTTGATGAGACACAACTAATTAACAATGAGTTGTCTAGCAATGTATGCAGCCCCACAGGTCTTACTAAGAAGATGGACAAGCTAACCATAGAAGATGTACCTGCTGCAAGACAGCAAGTAGAAGGAGATGGCTTATGTCCAGGGGGAGAACTACATGTACAAGGAGCTGAAGAAGTACAAGGAACTCAGTTTGATGAAGATGCTGAAGAAGTTCAACCAGAAGTAAGGATGCCTCCAGCCAACAGGCATCTAAGAGATCATCCAGTAGAGCTGATAATTGGAGATCCAAGACAAGGTGTTCAGACAAGGAGCAGAAATCAGAATGTTGTAGTATATTCAAGTTTTCTGTCTCAAATAGAACCAAAGAAATTTGAAGAAGCTATACAAGATCCACAGTGGACTGAAGCAATACAGGAAGAACTTAATCAGTTCAAAAGGTGCAAGGTTTGGGACTTGGTTCCTAAACCTAAAGATCACAATGTGATAGGAACAAAGTGGATCTATAGGAATAAGTTAGATGAACAAGGAGTCATCATTAAGAATAAAGCAAGACTGGTTGCAAAAGGATATAGGCAAGAAGAAGGTATTGATTTTGATCAAACCTTTGCTCCAGTAGCCAGACTGGAAGCCATAAGGATGTTCTTGGCCTATGCAACCTATCAAGGATTCAAGGTATACCAAATGGATGTGAAGTCAGCATTCCTAAATGGTAATTTGAAAGAAGAAGTCTATGTGGAGCAGCCTGCAGGTTTTGTTGATCCAACTCTACCTCATTATGTCTATAGACTTAGGAAAGCATTATATGGGTTAAAACAAGCACCTAGAGCTTGGTATGAAACCCTATCTAGTTTCCTCATTGAGAACAAGTTCTCAAGGGGGAAAATAGATAAGACTCTATTCCTTAGAGAATCTAGAGGCAAAGTCATACTTGTCCAAATATATGTAGATGACATTATATTTGGGTCTACTGAAAGTAGCCTATGCAAAAAGTTTGCAAAGCTTATGCAAAGTCAATTTGAGATGAGTAGTATGGGAGAACTGAAGTTTTTCTTGGGTCTCCAAGTTAAACAGACTGGAAGTGGTCTATCCATATGTCAGTCCAAGTTCACCCTAGAACTCATAAGGAAGTATGGTATGGATTCATCCAGTACCATGAAGACTCCTATGGGGTCAAGTATGTCTCTGAGCAAGGATGATGCAGGGAAACCTGTAGATGAAACCTTGTATAGAGGGATAGTTGGCTCCCTACTATACTTGACTGCAAGTAGGCCTGACATTATGTATGCTACATGTGTTTGTGCCAGGTATCAAGCCTGCCCTAAAGAGTCTCACTTGACTGCAGTCAAGAGAATTTTGAGATATCTAAAGGGCACTCCCTATCTAGGCCTCTGGTACCCTAGGAATGGAGATTTTGATCTAACAGGCTATTCAGATGCAGACTTTGCAGGATGCAAAGAAGATAGAAAGAGCACTACTGGATCCTGTCAATTCCTAGGTGGAAGACTCATTTCATGGAGTAGTAAGAAGCAAACCAGTGTGGCTATCTCCACAGCTGAGTCAGAATATGTAGCTGCAGGAAGTTGCTGTGCTCAACTTCTGTAGATTCAACATCAGCTAGAAGACTATGGATTTCAGGTAAGTAGAACTCCACTTTTCTGTGATTCTACAAGTGCTATTTCAATAGCTAATAATCCTGTATCACATAGTAGAACTAAACATATTGAGATTAAATATCACTTTCTTAGGGAGCATGTAGAAAGAAATGATATTGCACTTGAATATGTTAAAACTGATAATCAGATAGCTGATATGTTTACTAAGCCCTTAGAAGAAGCTAAGTTCAATAGGTTCAAAATTGAACTAGGTATGATAAACTTAGACTAAGTTTACAGAACTAAAAATTGGCTAAGTAAAAAGGTGTCGACACATAGACAAGTCTATGTCGACACAGAATAGTAAGTGTCGACACTTCAGGAAAATGGTGTCGACACATCTAGGAAGTTGGTGTCGACACTTCAGAATATTAGTGTCGACACATGTCGAGTTGGTGTCGACACATCCAATAAGGTGTCGACACTTAAGTTTTACTCAGAATTTTCTAAGTAACGTCTCGACTACATGTCGAGTAGTGTGGTGTCGACACATAACCAAGTGTCGACACATAAAATCTGTTGACTAAACTTGTGTCGACACATGAGTGTCGAGACATTATAAGTCAGTGTCGACACTTATTGCCAGTGTCGACACATCTTTAGTAATCCATCCCGCCTGTTCGTCTTCAAACCAGAAAGGTATAAATAGGATTCTGTCTTTGTTTGTCGACACGCTTTCAGAGTTTCGAGACCAAAACTGCTGTGTCGACATTTCTCTTTTCTCAAGACTAAATCTCTAAACCCTAATGGCTCCCAAGCTCAAGGAGAATGTTAACGAAGGCTATGAGCTCGTTCGTGGCGCATTCGACGATGGCGATCAAGAAATCAAATCAGTGATAACCCTAGTCACCGATTCTGGATTGGAGTACCTGGTTTCAGAATCAACTAAAATATGGAAGAAGGAAGTACTCGAATTCCTTGCTGGAGCTTCTGTAGATGACTCAGGTTACAAAATCAAATCAAGAGTGCATGGCACCAGGGTCAAGATTTCACCCAAATCTCTGAGAAAGGTACTTCAGCTACCTAAAATTCAAGAAGAAGAGGAAGTGACTACATCTAAGACCAGGGAAGCACTTACCTGGTGTTGCCTAGATCCTAAGCTAAAGATAGGATCTGTATTCAATAGGAGAGGAATGAATACCCAAGGAAAATTCCTGTCAGAAATTGTGGGTAAAGTAATACTCAGTAAGACTGGAGGGCATGACAGGGTGTCAGCCTCCATGTTCAGTGTTATGACCAGAATCATCTTCAACCTCAAAACAGACTGGTCAATGGTTGTCTATAAGAAAGTTAAGGAGAGTCTGAAGAAGCCCAATCTGGGCAGAATACTAAGTCTCTACCTGGCTGGTATAATACCAGAGGTAATGAGCAATGCTGCTGGTACTAAAATCAATCACATGAGAAGGATGAATATGAGGACATTTTCAAGATGGGAAAGGGTGCTGTCAAAGGAACTGTTCACCCCTGAGAAGCAAGTTTCTAAGAAAGATTCACCTCCAAAGAAGAAGAGGAAGATAGCTCCTGTAACTCAGGAGTCCTCCAGCAGTTCAGGTAGTGAAGAACAAGTTGTTTTCACTCCTGATAGTCCAATAGATGTGGCTGCAGAGAAGTCTCCTGCTCCTCAAGAGCCAGCTGAAATCCAGGGGGAGCTGCCTACAGCTAGCCCCATGCATAAGGATCCAAGCTAGGGGGAGCCTCCTACTGTAGAACAACCCTCTACACTGGAGAGTGAGCAAGCTACACTCATTATCCAAGAGGTACTTTCTGACCTCAATAATTTAGATTTTTCTATAATAGATTCTGATTTGTCTGATGTCCATCAGCAAACTCAGCAAGCAAATCAAGAACCAGATGTTGTTCTCCAAGACACATCTGTTGTGCAAAAAGTTCCTGATAAAGTAGTTGATGAACACAGTACATCTCCTGCACAGTCACCTCCTGAATATACAATGGAAGATCTATTTCTTAATTTAGATCAAGAGGATTTTGACATGGACAAGAATGCTGCTGCTGAAGAGAAGGGTGCTGCTATTGAGGGGGGAGAACTTGGAAGTTCAGGATGAGCCTTTGAGGCTAGACACTGAGAAGGCACTAGATGTGCAAGCTGAAAAACCATCAAGCCCTAAGGATAGGGTGAATATAGCCAGTACTTCAGAGTCTGAAGAAGATGAGGCTGAACAAGCTAAGAAGAAGCAATTCTTTGTATTCAAAAGAAGGAGTCAGAGCTACAAGAAGGCTCTACAAACTGTTGCTCAACACTCCCTAGTCCAACAAGCTCCATCAACTGATTACAGTGGATTAATGGTAGCAATGCAAGTTAAGCTGGATGAGCACAGGAGGGCCATAGAGAAGTATATTGATGAAGGCCACAAGTCTTTACAATTTGACTTAGCTCAAGACATCAAGTCAATAAGATTTGAGATGAACCTGAATAAAAAGGAAATGAATGAATGCTTCCACAAGGGTGGAAATGCAGTGGTGTACCTGGCTAAACATCAAGAACAGATAAAAGAAAAGGTAGATGATATAGCATTGAAACAAGGCTATGTGCTGGAAAATCAATTAAGAATGAATGATAATTTGACTGCATCTCACAATGCTATAGTCACTGAACTAAAGACTAAGACTGCTGAACCTTCCACATCATCTGCTGCTGCAAAGGCTGAATTTAATAAAGCATTTCAAGATGAAATTGCTGCTGTCAAGACTGCAATTAAGGATTCATAGAAGGTCATTTCTGAACAGCTTACAAAGCTTAAACCTTATTTTAAGGATGGAATCAGGTACTTGGACAGCCAAATCAGGTTCCAGAAATATGATGTAAGAGATCATGTTGAACAAGAAGTCATAAAGGGGGAGAGGGTGTTAGTCAAAGCTAGCTCTGACCATGCCAAATGGATCTCTAACTCCATCAGAGCTACACTGGGCTATCCTCCCCTGTGTGATGATGATAATGTTGCTGAATCAGGTATTCAAAGTGCATATCTTGGAGGTGAGCAACAGGAAGTAGCTCAGGTGATCTATCCACCTCCAGATTTTGACATGGTTCATGCAGAAGTAAGCACAATGTATAGTCCAACTACTAGAAAGCCTAATGTTGTTCTGGAAAAGGTTATTCAACCAGTTACAGTAGCTATGCAAGAGGCTATGGACAAAGAAGAAGAGACAAGACTGTCAAAGAAGAAGTTCAGGGAACTAGCTGAGCAAAAACCTGATTTTGAACAGTGGAGCCCTACTTCTAGGAACATCATTCTCACAGCCTGGAAAGCAGCCAAGGACAATGCACATGAGAGGAACAAATGGTTCTCAGAAGCAGAATGGAGAAAGCATGAGATTAGGCAGGAAGCCATTGTCCAGTATAGAAGGAAGGCTAAGTTAGGAAAGCTACCTCCTACAGCTGTGGAGCCTAGCAAGTACTTTCCTAAGCCCTATCATTACTTTGAGAGGCAGAAAATCAAGGCTGAAGAACAAAAGAAGAAGGAGTCCAAAGGCAAGAAGACTGCTGATACTGAGCCTGCTGCTGCTGCTGTAAAGGCCAAAGTACAAGCTGGGAAAGGCATAGTTATAAAAGAACCTGATCAGAATTAGACTAAGATTAGACTGAAGAATGTTGTAATCTGTTACATCTAAACATTTTTGTAAATCATTGACAATGTATTAAACACAATGTTTGAACAGTTTTTGATAAATATATTTCATGATTGTTCAGTAGAATGTGTCTAATTCTTGTTTGTTATGTAATGCTGAATGAGTATACATGTGTGCTTTATTACATGTTTAAGTTTACCCTGTTGACATATACTTGCTTTACATCATTCTCTAATTTTTAATTATGAGTGGTGTATATCATTGACTAAGGGTTATGACTTCTCCAAATAGGGGGAGATTGTTGGGTACATTGGTCAAATGTACCTGATTTGAAGAAGCCTCACCTAACTCAATGATATACATCATAATGTATTTGATGTTTGTTTGAGTTACTTGTGCAGGTTAGGTATTCACTGGATTGAAGCTAAAAGTTTCTAAGTCCATGTGTCGACACCCAGAGGGAAAGTGTCGACACTTGAGAAAGCTTGTGTCGACATCCAGACAAGCAGTGTCGACACTTGGAGTAATTGTGTCGACACTTGGGAAGAAGAGTCGACACCAGACAGAAAGTGTCGACACTTGGAGCTGTGTCGACACTCAGTGAAGAAGTATGCAGAAAAGCTGTGTCGACACTTAGCAGAAGTGTCGACACCCAGAAGAGCTGTGTCTACACCAGAAAGTGTCGACACTTGGAGTTGTGTCGACACTCAGCAAAATTCTGCAGAGACTAAGGACAAGTGTCGACACTCAACACAATGTGTCGACACTCAAACAGCAGAGTCAACATATGAAGAATGTGTCGACACTCAGCATAATGTGTCGACACACACACAAAGGAGTCAACACTTGAAGAAAGTGTCGACACCCAGCACAATGTGTCGACACTTAGTTGAAGACTCTACACTTGAAGAAAGTGTCGACACAAGGAGATGTGTCGACACTTAGCAAAGAACAGAAAAGTTTATAAAATATTCTAAGTACAAGTGTCGACACTAAGGGAATGTGTCGACACTCAGCTGAAGAAACAAAATTGAAGACTTGTGTCGACACCAAGAAGCAGTGTCGACACTTGACAGTTTCAACACATGAAGATGTGTCGACACAAAGGAGATGTGTCGACACTTAGAAGAATTCAACAAGTTACAGAAGATCAAGTACTTGTGTCGACACTTATAGACCAAGTGTCGACACTTGAAGAAGAATCTGTGTCGAGACATACAAGGAGTTGTGTCGACACCTTGTAGACTTGTGTCGACACTTACACAACATGTGTCGACACTTGGTCTATAAGTGTCGACACTTAAGAACAGAAAGTCTCGACACTATCTGACAGTTAGAGAATTTCAAGAAGTGACTGGTTGACATGACAGCTGCCGATCCAGCCGGTCTACAACAACTGTCAGAGATGTCAGAAGTCAGTTATGAACCGGACCAGCCGGTTACCATGAAGAATGCCTATAAATAGGCACAGACTGTTTACAGAAACAGTGGTTGTGAAGGTTGTTGATCAAATTGTTAACAGAGTTCAGATTATTGTTGAAGTAATCATTAAAGTGGTATACTGAGAATCAACACAAGAAGATCTTGCTGTCCAACAGCAGATCTAAGAAGTTGGAGAGAGAGCTCCAATCAAGAATTCAGTCTTTGGAACTAAGGCTGAGAAGAAGGATTCAGAATCTTCTGGATCTCAAGAAGCAGAGGTCAAGGATCAACTGCAGAGGATTCAGACTAATTCAGTTCTAACTCAAGAAGCTTTGAAGGAAGCTAAGTCAGTTTGGATCTAGCTGAGTTCTTCCAAGAACTCTTCAAGAAACTCTCAACTCCTCTCTTATTTACTGAGTTGTAGAGTTAATTATTGTATTTCAATTTTAACTTGTAGGATCCATTGGATCTGAGAGAATTGTAAGCCTATATTATAAAGGCTGAGGGTAGGGCTTGGTTGCCTGAGTGTAGGAGTTGAAGAACTCTGAGTGTAGGCCTTGATTGGCTGAGTGTAGGCCTGGGTGGCTGAGTGTAGGCCTTTGTGGCTGAGTGTAAGGCTTTGGGCCTGAGGTGTAGGAACCTTGTTGGGTTCTGAGATAGTGCAGAAGTTTGGCCGAATCTAGTACACTGCTAGATATGCGAAGGGGGAAAGTGGATGTACCCAAAGATTGGGGAACCACTATAAATTTGTGTGTCTGCTGTGCTGTGCTGTGCTGTGAATTAACTGTTTATATTCAGTTATTGCTGTTAGCTGTAGAAATCTGTGAGATAACTGTTTTGCTTCCAACAAAGTTTTAAAAAGGTTTAGGTCACCTATTCACCCCCCCTCTAGGTGTTTAGGTACCATATCTTTCAAGATGCCGAGCTCAGCCTCGCCCCTGCCGCTACCGAGCTCGCCTGCTGCTCCCCGTCTGATCTGCTTGCCCCCTGGTGACCTTGCTTGCCAGACACGGGGTTGTACAATTAACACATATTAATTTCAAAACTATTAATATATTATTTTCTCACAATTTAGTGTGTGATGCCCCCACTGTTAAGTGCATTAAAGAGAGACTTTATCACTCATGTCAAATGGGAAATCAGACAAGGGCTACCTTTAAGAGCATCGTTGGCAAAGATTCTACCAGATCCTTATATGTGCTCCATATGGACTTATTTGGTCCCTTACAAATTCATAGTTTAGGAGGTAAAACTTACATGTTAGTTATTGTTGATGATTACTCAAGGTTTGTATGAGTATTCTTTCTGAAACAAAAGTCAGATACATATGACTCCTTCACTAATTTTGTTAGGAAAATTCAGAATGAATTGAACTGCTTTGTGGTCAAAATCAAAAGTGACCATAAAATTGAATTTGAATCTGGTGCCATGACAAAATTCTGTGAAACTATAGGAATCTTTCATGAGTTTTTCTCTTCTCGCACTCTACAACGTAATGGAGTCGCTAGGAGAAAGAATAGAACTTTCATAGATACATGGAGAATAATGTTGAATGACTCTTCATTACCAGAGTACTTCTGGGTAGAAGCCGTCAACACTGCTTGCCACATGCAAAATAGAGTGCTCATAAACAAGAACCACCGTAAGACACCTTATGAACTATTGACGGGCAAGAAACCAATTGTGTCTTATTTTAGAATCTTTGGTAGCAAATGCTTTGTACTTAATAATGGAAAATATTACAAAACTAAGTTTAGTGAAAAATGTTTTGAATCGTAGGCTGCAGTAACCATAGTAAGGCTTATAGGATTTTCAATAAGAAAACCCTGGTGGTAGAAGAAACTTTTAATGTTGTATTTGATGAGATGAGCATGCTTCATAGCAGCTCTTCTAGGTATTTATTAAAGATGTATGTACAAAGTTAAAAGAGCTAAGCTTGGAAGAAAATAAAAAGTAAGATGCTCCAAGCTCAGTCAAAGTCAACATTCCAAGCCTGGTGGAAGAAGAATTTCAAGAAGAAGAGCTCCATCAAATTGAAAAAGATGCACCAGAAATAGCAGTACCTTTTGGTGGCATAGAGGATGCGAGGAATCTGGTGATCAGACACTCAAGAGATCATCCAGTTAATCAGATCATTGGAGACCCTCGTGATGGAGTAAGAATAAGAAGAGGTATAACTAATGAAATTTTGCACTTGAGCTTTCTTTCGCGGGTTGAGCCAAAGAAATTTGATGAAGCAAATAAAGATGCTTCATGGATCATTTCTATGAAAGAGGAGCTAAATCAATTCAAAAGGTGCAAAGTTTGGGAATTAGTACCAAGACCCAAAGGACACAATATGATTAGGAAGAAATGGGTCTTCAGAAACAAGCTGGATGAAGATGATGTACTTATCAAGAACAAATCCAGACTTGTAGCCAAAGTGTACAAATGAGAAGAAGGGATCGACTTCGATCAAACCTTTGCTCCAGTGGCTAGACTTGAAGTGATCAAGTTGTTCCTCACATACGCTGCTCACAAAGGGTTCAAGGTCTATCAAACGGACATGAAGTCAGCCTTCCTTAATGATAATTTAAAGGAAGAAGTATACGTGGAATAACCCCTAGGTTTTATAGATTCTTCACTCCCTGATTATGTTTACTTTCTTCACAAAGCTTTATATAGTCTTAAGCAAGCTCCTTGAGCTTGGTATGAGACGCTATCTTGCTTTCTCCTTGAGAACAAGTTCACAAGGGTAAAGATAGATGAGACATTATTTCTTAGGAAAGTTAAAGGCAAGATTTTGCTAATGCAAATCTATGTCGATGACATTATCTTTAGATCTACGGATGACAACCTTTGCAAAACGTTTTCTAACTTGATGCATGGGAAGTTTGAAATTAGAATCATTGGAGAGCTGAAGTATTTCTTAGGACTTCAGGTGATGCAATTTGAAGATGGAATTTTCATATCTCATACAGAGTTCACTCAGGAGTTAATTGAGATATTCGGATAGGTGAACACAACCTCTATGAGGACTCCAATGGGTTCAACAATGACTCTAGACAAGGATGAGAAATTGAAACCTTTTGATGAAAATAAGTATATAAGCATATTTGGATCCTTGCTCTACATTACTGACAGTAGACAGATATATTATTTTCAACACATGTCTGTGCTAGATTCTAGGTGAACTCTAAGGAATCTTATTATGTCACTGCAAAGAGGGTTTTGAGATACCTTAAAGACATACCAAATCTTGTCTTATGGTACCCAACATTAATTACTGCGAACTAATTGGTTTTTCAGATGCTGACTTTAGAGGAAACAAAGATAATATGAAAAGCACTTCCTGGATGTGTCAGTTCCTAGGAAGAAGGCTTATCTTATGGAGCAGTAAGAAGCAAAAATGTGTGGCAATATCGACTGTTGAGTCAGAGTATTTATCTGCAGGCAGTTGTCGCGCACAACTTATATGGATAAGGAATCAACTTGAAGACTACAACATAAAGCTGAAGGAGATTCCCATGTTTTGTGACTCTTCCAGCATAATAGTAATTGCTCACAATCCAGTCTCTCACAACTGGACAAAGTATATAGAGATATGGTACCATTTCATCCGGGAGCATGTGGAGAATAGGGACATCAATCTCAGTTATGTCCCGAAGGATAAACAAGTTGTCGATATATTCACAAAGCCGCTGGACAAAGCTAGGTTCAATTTCTTCAAGATGGAACTTGGTATGCTCAACAAGGAGTCATAAATAGTCAAGAATTCAACCAAAAGTACATGAATTCATCATCTCAAGAAATCTAAGGAAAATTCGTCAAGTATACCCGTGTAATTTTGACGAATTTGTCGAGACATCACATGAAATTAGGACTTCTTCACGAGTCATTTCGACAAATTACCCTAGCTTACACGAGTCATTTCTATGAATTTATCAAGATTTCTCGAGACATTTCGCCAAATCTGCTGAAGGTCAATTTTTTTTCTAAGTCTTATATATTGGATCCAAAGAGTCTTTTCCAAATAGGTACGTGCCTCTCTCTCTCTTCAAAACTTTTAAACTATGTAAGTAGGACTTAAAGGCATTTGATTTTCACACATTTTGTTAAGACCTCTCGAAACCTTCCGTCGATTCAACTCCCGACAAAGAGACTTCGCCGACGATTCACCTCTGTCAGTGCAGGGCTTCGTCGTCAAATTCATCAAGGGCAGTTCTCACCGATCTCATCTCCCACAATTTCATAGTTCATTTTCGGAAGTTCTCATCAGTTCTTCTTCCCGTTAGTTCCCGACAGTTCGATTTTTAGAGATGGCACCAAGAGGCAGTGAAAACCTCCAGGTTGTTGGTGAACTTGTGCGTACAGGATTTGCTTCAGCCTCCTATGAGTTCAGGAATGTGATCTTGATGCTAAAGACGACAGGGCTGACAATTATTCTAGAACACCCTTGATAGGTTCTTAACCGAGATCTCCAAGAATTCTATCAGAATGCTAAGCTAAGGTGGGAAGGAACTGTTATCAAGTGCAAAGTCAACAGCTCCTCTGTGAAGGTGAAGGCGAGATCACTAAACTAATACTTGCGGCTACTATTAGTGGTTGAGGAAGATTTACTTGAAGAGACAGATTTGCATCGAGCTCTTCTCTTTTGTGGTCTGCCTAGTAGAACTACTTCGATTAGAAGGAAAGGGATGAATAAGGAAGGGAGGATACTAACAGATATTATGGGAAATGTCCTTTTGTGCAAGGTTGGATCATATGATTACTTTTCTGGTGAGATGTTCAATCTCCTCACAGTAGTGATTTGCAGGAAGAGAATCAATTGTGGAATGATTTTGTTTAGGAAAATCAAGGAATGTCTAAATGCACCAATTTTGGAAGCATTCTCACTTTGTATCTCAACCATATGGACAAGAATCAGTTTAATGTCTTCAGGTATACCAATTCATCACTTGAACAAGATTGACTCATCCATCTTCAGTAAATGGGAGCGAAGGATTCCAGGGAAGGTGGGATGAGAGATGAAGTAGAGGAAGAGGAATTCGCCGAGGAGGAGAGAATTCCGACTCCTATCCCCAATAAAGCACCTGAGAGTTCTGGTGCAGTTGCTGAGGGGGAGACACATTCTTTTGTACAGATTGAACATGCTCCTATTTATTTTGAGCCAGTGCAAGTAGCTACAAAGACTACAGAGATTGCAAAGACAGTGATTACAGAGACAACGGTCGAAGATACAATTGTTCTTGTTGCTGAGACAATTGCTGCTGATTTTGATCTTGATGATATTGCTGAGGATATTGTTGATGTTGATAATGATGTTGTTGATGATGATGCCAATGATGGTAATGCTAAATAAGAAAATGTTATTGCTAATGATTAAATTGTTACTACTGCTAATTTGGTTGTTTGTCTCTCGAAAGATCTTCCAGCTATGGCTGAGGGGGAGCTGAACAAGCCATCAGATTTTCTTCAAGACCAACTTGACAAGTGTACAACCCCGTATCTGACGAGTGAGGTCGCCGGGAACCAGACCGGTCAGTTCAGATCACCCAAGTAGCAAGCGAGCTTAGCAGAGGAATCTGAAGGCAGTAGGCGAGCTCGGTAGGGAAAGCCGAACCCGAGCTCGACATTCATCGCGACCCCGAGCTCGGCATTCGCTGAGCCAGGCTCGGGCTTTGTCGAGTTGAGCTCGACAAATGAATAAAGATCGAATGGCGAGCACCGCAGTCAGCTCACACTCGCCCTATGGAGCTCGGCAGGCAGTAGGCGAGCAGGACCTTCAGGGGTGGCTAAGCTCCTCAGCTCGCCCAGGTCTATGAGGTACTTTTTACTATTTTGCTCCAGCTAGCCTGCCCATAGCCTTTCAAAACAACGAAGTTACACTATTGGCAGGCCAATTTGGACTGCACATAGCCGTTCAGAACAGCGGGAGTTGGCTGTTTGCTGATCATTTTCAAAAATCTATAAATAAGACCCAAGGGGTACCTCAGAATGCATGCTTCCTGCTCTCTTGCTCCGCCTCTCAAGCGCTTTCTGAGGATACCTTAGCTCGGCCTTTGGCTAAGGAGGGGAAGCATTCTTAGATCTTCCGGGTGTGTGGTGGGTCCTCCCCGCCGAGCCCTTGGGTCATTTCTTCCTTGTTTCCCTTGTTATTTTGCTTGTAGGAGCGAAGTAGGTGCGCGATCACCCCTTCCCCGAGGGCGAACTCCACAGGAGACCGAATTTCGATTTTAACATTTTGGTGCGGTGAGCATGGAGCATGGTTAGCACAGAAAACCTTCAGCGAGCTCGATGACAGGAGGGCAAGGATTTGACAGGTCCGACTCGCCGCCCCCCCACCTCTGGCCACGGTGGGGATGTTCGAAGATTTCAGGAATGAGGTGCTGGTCCTCATCAAGTTCGCACTCAGCACGCGGGCCGAGTGCTCGACTCCAGCTGTCCAGATCGCAGCCGCACCCTCCCTGGGGGAGGACGCCCCCAGCAGGCGAGCTGGGAAGGAAGTTGCTGAGGAGGGCTGAGGATGCGAGCTCCCCGGGCGCGAGCTCTTCCCCGGCTCGGCAGGCGGAGGTCAGATCGGCGAGCTGGGCCTGCGAGATGCGCCAGCTCGCCCAGTATGGAGAGGCAGCCCCTTAAGCGAGTTAGTCTTTTCTGCTCCAATTCCGAAGGGGTTCAGGGAACCCGAGATGTCCTACTACACCGGGAAGGGAGACTCGGTCCAACACGTCCAGTGGTTTGAGAACGTGGTCTCGATCCGACAGATGTCGGATGGGTTCAAGTGCCGACTCTTCGCCATCACCCTTAAGGAGAAGGCAAGCGAGTGGTTTCACCAGCTGCCAGCCAGCTCCATCTACTGCTTCAAGGACCTGCACCGGGGGTTCATGCTGAGGTTCACTACCTCGAAGAGGAGGAAGAAGGAGTTTGAGTCCCTGTTCCACATAAAGTAGGGAGTGAATGAGACGTTTGGGGAGCTACGTCAACCGGTTCCAAGAGGAGGTCACCCAAGTCCAGGAGATGTCAGGCCACAGTCTGATGATGGCTTTCACCCTGGGCCTGCAGCAGGGTTTCTTCAGGATGGAGCTGAAGAGATTGCCCCCTCTTCTACGAGGAGCTGATGGAGAGGGCGGCGAGAGAAGTTGACGGGGAGGCATCAAATCCGAAGTTCACCCGGAAGCTGGCCAGGTGGGCCACGGTGGAGGAGAAGGAGCCAAGAGGAGGAAGAGGGCAAGAGGAGAGGAGAGCCGAACCCCGACAAAGGGAGCAGAGGCAGCTCTAGGGGTAGCAGCAGCCCCGGTGGGGGCGTCAGGAGCCCGACCGTCAGTTGGGTTAGAGGCCCGAGTGGAAAGGACATGGGCCACAGATATGGTACCAAGGAAAGGATCGCCAGCAAGGGCGGTATGATAAATTCCACCCCCCGGGTTGGAGGCGGGATCAGAGACCTCGAATCCCCGATCAAGAACAGGCTATGGTCATAGCCATACGGGAGAGGAGGAGAGTAGCAAGGAGGAGGAGGAGAGAAGTTAGGATGGAGTTGCCCTACTGCGACTTCCATCAAGAGGAAGGGCACGCCACAAACATGTGCCCGGAGTTCCTTGAAATGAGGGGAAACAGGGAGCAGCAGCAGTAGCAGGGGCGTCAGGAAGTAAGGATCGAGGAGGTCCTGACTCGGGCGGAGGAGGACCGTTGTGAAGATCGAGTGGATGTCGGGACCTGAGGAGGGATCAGGGTGATCCACAGGGGGGGGGGGTAGAGGCCTCCCGGAGAGCGAGCCTCCATACCATATATCGCCGGAGTGTTGGTTGCACACCCAAACGCCATCCCTAGAAGAGAGGATCACCTTCTCGAGGAGCGATATACCAGATCATGAGGATCCATTTTACGATGCACTGGTCATCCAGACAGGCATCAAAAATTTTACCGTCTCCCGTATCCTCGTCGACAACGGAAGCTCCGTCAACGTCATCTTTAAGAAGGTGTTTGACGCAATGAAGGTGGAGCCGAAGAGGGTGTTGGCCTCGGATGGGTCCTTGTTCGAATTTTTAGGGGAGAAGAAGGAGGTAGAAGGAGGAGTGAGGCTCCATGTCACCGGGGGGGGGCAGTCCAGGAACTGCAGGTTCGTTATCGTGGATTCCCCCAGCAGATATAGCGCCATATTCGGGAGGCCCCTCATCAGTGCCTTCCGGTGTGTCCCCTCATCGTTCCATCAGTGCTTAAAGTTCAATGCCGAGGGGATCCAGGTCTGGGTCAGGGGGGACACCAAGATGGCGCGGGAATGCTATGTCACCCCCGTGATCTCCATCTCTTGGCAAGAGGGGGCCGAGGAGATGGAGTGAAGGATGGAGGAGGCGGAGCAGGAAGTTGGCAGGGAGGAGCTGGAGGCGGAGAGCTGTGTCGAGGTTTAGGTGGCAGGAGGAGATCAGGAGGAATCGGCCGAGGCGATGACCATGGAGGAAGAGGTGGAGGCAGAGGTCCTCGTCCCAGAGGAGAGGGATATAGAGGAATGGGGGGATCAGTCCAGGTTGGTGGCTACAGAAGAGGTGGTGGAGCTGTAGGTCCTCACCCGTAAAGGCAGGGTGGAGAAGGTCTTCATCAGCGGAGGGCTGACCTCGGAAGCTCAAGGCAGGATGCTGGCGTGCATCCAGAAGAACGTGGACATCTTTGCATGGAGCACCGCAGAGATGCCGGGGGTTGACGCGGATGTGGCTTGCCACTGCCTCAACTTGGACCTGGGAGCACGCCCCGTCCAACAAAAGAAGAGGTATACCGCGGACAAGTTGGTCGAGCCCATCAGAGAGGAGGTGGCAAAGCTTCTCAAGGCCGGCTTCGTGTCCGAGATCCAATACCCCGGCTGGGTCTCCAACGTAGTCATGGTTAAAAAGGGAGACGGTCGGTGGCGTATGTGTATCGACTTCTCTTTGCTTAATAAATCTTGTCCTAGGAACTGTTATCCCTTGCCTCAGATCGACGTGCTGGTTGACTCAGCCGTTGGTTTTTCTTTAATGAGTTTTCTAGATGCATTTTCAGGTTATCATCAAATCAGGATGCACCCCCCGGACGTCAAGGATGTCTCGTTCATCACGGGTGATGGGTGCTACTGCTACAAAATGATGTCCTTCGGGCTAAAGAATGCAGGGGTGACTTATCAAAAGATGATGGATAAGGTTTTCAAAGAACAGAAGGGGAGGAATCTGGAGGTGTATGTAGATGATCTTATGATCAAGAGTCAGGATGTGGACTCTCACCTCCAGGACCTAGAGGAGACCTTCGCCACCCTGCGCAAGTACAAGATGCGATTGAACCCCCTGAAGTGCGTCTTTAGGGCCAGTATGGGGAAGTTCTTGGGGCACCTCCTCACCCCCGCGGGTGTCAAACCAAATCCTAATAAGGTGATGGCTATTGTGGAGCTAGGGTCGCCGCGGAATACAAAGGAGGTATAACGGCTGACAGGGAGAGCTCTGTTGATCAAGAAGTCTCGTGGAGCACTCCTCCTCTTCCCTGGGTAGGGGGGGGGGACTATCACCGATCTATTCCGCCCCTCCATCGAAGAGGGAGAGCTCATGGAGGTAGATCAACAACCCTCATGGATGAACCCGGTCACAACCTTCCTTTCCACGGGAGAGTATCTGAAGGGCGTGGACAAGAAGAAGCTCAGGTACAAATCAGCGTACTACCTCCTCCGAGACGAGCAGTTGTACAGGAAGACTCTCTCGGGGATGTTGGCTCGTTGCGTGGACGAGGGGAAGTACAAAGAATCTTGGAAGAAGTCCACTCCGGGGAGTGTGGGAGTCACTCCGGGAGTCGGACCCTGGAAAGAAGGATCGTCAGGCAAGGGTATTTCTGGCCCACCCTAGGCCGTGATGTGACAGAGTTCGCAAGAACATGTCACAAGTGCCAGCTATTTGCCCCCTCTCTAGCTACAGCCAGCTCAGCGACTCAAGAGTATCACAGCCCCCTAGCCCTTTGCCATTTGGGGGATGGACTTGGTTGGATCGTTCCCCCAGGCTAGTGGGAAAAGGAGGTTCCTGCTAGTAATGATCGATTATTTCACTAAGTGGTTGGAGGTGAAAGCGCTGGCCAAGGTGACCTCCCAGGTTATCAGAAACTTTGTTTGGGGGGAGATCATCTGCCGCCATGGGCTGCCCCAGGCCATTATCACGGACAACGGGCCCCAGCTTGCCAATGCGGAGTTCACTAGTTTCTGCGAACAGCTTGGGATCGACCTCAGGTTTGCCTCGGTCCACCACCCCAGGAGCAACAGGCAGGTGGAGGCCGCGAACAAGATCATTGTTAACCTCCTAAAGAAAAAAAGTTGAGAATCTGAAAGGGAGCTAGGTGGAGCAACTTCCCGTAGTTCTCTGGGCCCCGAGGACTACCCCCAACACGGCAACAAGGGAGACTCGTTTCAAGCACTCCCATGGGTGCGAGGCAGTACTCCCCGTGGAATTTGAAGTTAAGACGCCTCGAGTCATCACAGTCGGGGAAGGCAAGGAGGAATGGCAGGCCGAGAACGAGGAAGTGCCGCGACTCTCTCTTGACATGGTGGAGGAGCTGCGAGACCTTTCCACCATTAGATAATAAGAGGTGAAGAGGAGGATGGCCAAGTACTTTGACAAGCACGTCAGATTCAAGCAGTTTGTGGAGGGAGACTTGGTGCTGAAGAAGGTGGATGCGGTAGGGAGGTCGGCAACCATGGGGAAGCTCAACCATAGCTGGGAAGGTCCGTTTATTATAAAAGAGGCATTGAGATCAGGAGGTTATCGACTCCAAAATGTGTAGGGCGAGACCCTAAGTCTCACCTGGAGTGGTGATGACTTGAAGCACTTTTTTCCTTAAAACATGTAAGTGGTGTTTTGATTCTTAATGAAGTTCTTTGACATGCCAATACTGTCATAATAGTTTGTACAAAAAGCCGAAGTGTACATGGACCCCGAGCAGATCCCGCTGTTAGGCTCTCACCAAGCTGACAGGGCTAGAAGTCACTCGGTGTCAGCCTTGGACCCCGAGCAGATCCCACTGTCAGGCTCTCACCTAGCTGCCAGGGCTGGAAGTCACTCAGTGTCAGCCTTGGACTCCGAGCAGATCTCGTTGTCAGGCTCTCACCTAGCTGGAAGGGCTGTAAGTCACTCGTTGTCAGCCTTGGACCCCGAGCAGATCCCGCTGTCAGGCTCTCACCTAGCTGGCGGGGTTAGAAGTCACTCGATGGTGTCAACCCCTAGACCCCGAGCAGATCCCGCTGTCAGGCTTCACCTATCTGACAGGGCTGGAAGTCACTCGGTGTCAGCCTTAGACCCTGAGCAGACCCGCTGTCAGGCTCTCACCTAGTTGACAGGGCTGTAAGTCACTCGGTGTCAGCCTTGGACCCCAAGCAGATCCCGCTGTCAGGCTCTCACCTAGCGGGTAGGGCTGGAAGTCACTCGGTGTCAGCCTTGGACCACGAGCAGATCTCGCTATCAGGCTCTAACCTAGCTGGCATGGCTGGAAGTCACTCGGTGTCAGTCTTGGACCCCGACAAGATCCCGCGGTCAGGCTCTCACCTAGCTGGCAGGGCTGGAAGTAACTCGGTGTCAGTCTTGGATCCCGAGAAGATCCCGCTGTCAGGCTCTCACCTAGCTGGCAGGGCTGGAAGTCACTCGGTGTCAGCCTTGAACCCCAAGCAGATCCTGCTGTCAGGATCTCACCTAGCTGGTAGGGTTGGAAGTCACTCGGTGTCAGCCTTGGACCCCGAGCAGATCCCGTTGTCAGGCTCTCACCTAGCTGGCAGGGATGAAAGTCAATCAACGGTGTCAGCCTTGGACCCCGAGCAGATCCTACTGTCTGGCTCTCACCTAGCTAGAAGGGCTGGAAGTCACTCGGTGTTAGCCTTGGATCCCGAGCAGATCCCGCTGTCAGGCTCTCACCTAGCTAGTAGGGCTGGAAGTCACTCGGTGTCAGCCTTAGACCCCAAGTAGATACCGCTGTCAGGCTCTCACCTAGCCGACATGGCTGGAAGTCACTCGGAGTCAGCCTTGGACCTCGAGCAGATCCCACTGTCAGGCTCTCACCTAGCTGGCATGGCTGGAAGTCACTCGGTGTCAGCCTTGGACCCCGAGCACATCCCGCTGTCAGGCTCTCACCTAGCTGGCAGGGCTGGAAGTCACTCGGTGTCAGCCTTGGACCCCGAGCAAATCCTGCTGTCAGGCTCGCACCTAGCTGGCAGGGCTGGAAGTCACTCGGTGTCAGCCCTGGACCCCGAGCAGATCTCGCTATCAGGCTCTCACCTAGCAGACAGGGCTGGAAGTCACTCGATGGTATAATCCTTGGACCCCGAGTAGATCCATCTGTCAGGCTATCACCTAGCTGACAGGGCTGGAAGTCACTCGATGGTGTCAACCTTGGACCCCGAGCAGATCCCGCTGCTAGGCTCTCATCTAGCTGACAGGGCTGGATGTCTCTCAGTGTCAGCCCCAGACCCCGAGCAGATCCTTCTGACAGGCTCTCAGCTAGCTCACAGGGCTGTAAGTCACTCGGGGAAGTCCTACATTCTCCAGATGGTGTCTAACAAGCTTGGCTTTTATTTTAAGAATAAGAGAGGAGAACTCGGCATAGGCGAGTCCGGGCTCGCCAATTCAGCTCGGCCTCGGTAGAAAGGTGGCAAGCCGGGCCCTTGGACCTCGCTGAAGGGAGGCGGGCTCCGGCAGGACGCTCCACCGCTTCTTAATTTTACTTGTAAAATTTTATGATTTTGGTCTTATATTGATAAAAATAGGCAGCCTGCGAGCTAGCTGGGGGTGATCTGCCTAGTGTGGCGGTTAGTCCACCCCAGGTCGTAATATAATTGGCGAGCTCTCAAAGTTTGCTATCGGGAACGAGTCCTAATAACTGTCCTACTCGCAAAATCTATCTACGCGAGGTCGCCAAGGGAAGGGCTCGTGAGCGAGCAAGACACAACAAAGACATAAAAAAGATAGAAAAAGTGAAAAAGGTTATAATCAAAAATGTATTCCATTGAACAGTAACATTTACAGGTGGAGATCGCCTCGGTGAGAAAACAAAAAGAAAAAATATACATTAACCCTTTCCCCCCTCGCCGGACTAGTGACCATCGCCCCTTCGCTAGACAGGTCTTGGAAGCCCTTCCCAAACAGTGCATCAAGACTGTCTTCCTTCTCGCTGGGCGGCGTCGCAGGGAAGAGGCTCGACATCAGGTCCCTGACTGAGATCTCCTCGCAACCTTCATGTAGCACTCCTGTATCCTTCATCATCTGGAGGGTACATTCGACGGTTTGGATGGAGTTGATCCGCATCCTCTCAGCGACATCAGCCTCGCCGAAGATCCTCGGGCTCTTATAGGGGAAGGCGGGCTCGACGTCGCAAGCCGGGAAGAAGATCTCCGCTTGGTGGCGGACCTCGTGGCTGAGGATCGTGTTCTCCTCCGTCAGCTTCACGTTCGTCCGCTCCAACTCGGCAAGGCGGGCGCACAGCTGGCCAATCTCCTCTTCCTGCCCAGCGGCACAAGCTCGTAACTCGCCAGCGCCCTTGGCATCCTGATAGGGAAGTATATTAACAACAAGAGCAAAAACAGAAAGAATCCTCAGTAAAAAGGGAGAAGGGTAGGCAACAGCCCGATGCTTACCAGTCCGTCGGCAGCCTAGGTGAGAAGCTTCTCAGCAATGCCGAGCTGCCTCGCCATGTTGAAATTTGTGAAGTGGAAGTGGTTGACGGGACAGGCCGGGCGGCCTGGGCGGACAGCTTTGGTGGACTAGGCGGACTGGGTGGACTGTGATGTGCGGCCTGGTGGAAGGTCTAGTGAAAAGCCGACTGTCTTCTGAGCGGGTTGTTTGCATGAAGTCCGCGGACTGTGCGGCCTGGTATCTGCGGATAGAGAGGCTTGCGGACTGGTGCTTTGCTTAGTGGCCATGGTGCAAGCTTGTACTGATAGGCGGTTTGACTCATGTCCGCGGGAAGCTTGCGGACTGATGTGTCCGCGGTGTGGGCTGTTGCGGACTGAGCTTAGAGCTTGGCTGAGGCCTTGTCGAGCTCTGGTGGTACAACAGGTGCTTTGCTGTGGAGGTCGTTGGCGGACTAGTTTTGGAGTCCAGGGATGGTTGCTGCGTTGGACAGAAGTGCGAGGAGCTTGCGGACTGCTGGCGGTCTGTGCTACGGTGTTTGGCGGAAGGGAGTTTATGTCCGCCATGCTCGTATTGGACTTTGATGGTTTTGGACTTGGTCACACTCTGTGCCAAGACCATGGTGTCCGCGGTATCCGCCAAGTCCGCTGTGACCGAGCAGACTGTTGCTATCTGCCTTTGGTCGTGGACTTGTGACGGATTGAGGTGTGAGTCTTGCGGACTGCCTCGGGTTTGGGCGGACTGCCATTGAAGGGGGATTACTGTCCTGCAGTGGTTGGAGCTTTGCGGGCTGATGCCTTGTCTGTATAGCTTGGACGGACTGGAGAGGGTTAGCCAATGTTGCCTTGCTCCTGGCAGTTTTTTACTTGGTATCCAGCTAAGTCCTTGTGGACTCGGCGGACGGTGTTTTGCTATCGCGCAGGCTAGGGTGGTGTCGCTATCTCTAGGGCGGTGACCACACTCATCACCTCGCCTATAAATAGGACCCCCCCTGGCAGGTCTACAGTAACTTGAGTGAATAGTAAGTTGGGTTGGGCAAGGAGCTGCGGTCTCAGTTTGTCTGTCCGCGCGGATTGTTTCAGTGCTGACGTTTGTTGTGTGCAGGTCACGCGGTTAGCTTCATGGAGCCAGTAGTTTGGCTTTGACTTCGGTCAAGTACTTGGAAGTGTGCGGTCTCTGCGGATTCAGCAGGAGGTCGCTCTGCGGCTTGTCAGCTCTGTTTCAACTTTGCCAGCTTCAATAACCTGTCCGCCGGCTTCAGGCGGGTAGGGGGTGTTCCTCAGTTCAGCTTCAGCAGGAGACGAATAACGGTGTGTCCGCTCGGCCTCGCGGCTTCGGCAGACTCCATGGCTATTCGGCGGATTGCAGCTAAGTTTGGGCGATCTCAGCGGACTCAGCGACCTCGGCGGTCTCGGCGGACTCCGGTGCTGTCCGCCCAGCTTGGTGTTTGGTGCTTTCTGTTTATAGCTGTTATACTAGCGAAATCATGTCTCGCTATGTATGCCTCGTGTTGTAAAGAAGTGAATGAATAAAATATCTGCTTGTGCATCCATTGTTTGTTGGGATTAATCTTTGTTCCTTGGTTTTTCGCTGGTTCAACGTGAGAACTGGGTAGTTCCGAAGATATTAATTTGGCGTTTGGGCTACCTTGCTGACCACGGTGAGAAAATTTAACATGGTATCAGAGGGAGGTTCAGTTGCGTGAGCGGAAGTCGACCAGTGTTGTTACTCAGTGCTTGAGTGGTGATCAACTTGTGTTGTTGCTCGGAGCTTCTGAAAGTTGCCAACAGGTGTTGCAATGGAAGGGAGCTTTGCAAGAGGTCTGGGCATTGAACTCTTAACGCCGACTAACTTTAAGAAGTGGAAGTCGTGCATGAAGAGTTATCTTCTTGGCGAGGAGCTGTGGGAAGTCGTTGGTGGTGACGACAGGCAGGAAGTCACGGCTGCGTTCGGTACTGCTGAGCAGGTCAGGCTTTGGAGAAGAACAAATGCTAAGGCGGAGTTCATTCTGAAGAGGGCCGTGTCTCCGGAATTGTTTGATCACATTGTTGGATGTGAGTCGGCTACTGATATTTGGAAAACCATTGATGAGTTGTTCAATAGGAAGAATGTGGCGCGGCTTCAGTTCCTGGAGAATGAGTTGGCCAGGGCAACTCAGGGAGACCTTTCCATCTCGAGGTACTTCTTAAAGATGAAGAGCTTGTGTGCTGAGTTGTCGGCACTGGATCCTGATGAGCCTATCTCTGAGGCTAAGATGAAAAAGCACATTATCCGCGGCTTGCGGAAGGAGTATGTGGCCTTTGTCACATCTGTTCAAGGGTGGGCTACTCAGCCGTCTTTGCTGGAGTTGGAGAATCTGCTTGCATCGCAGGAGAGCTTGGCAAGGTAGATGGCTGGAGTGAATCTGAATCAGGAAGGCAGCGAAGCTCTCTTCTCAGGCAAGAAGAAAGGATGGGAAGGGAAGAAGAAGAAGAAGGTACAGGTCGTTGGTGAGAAGGAGACTTCAACTTCATATCAGCCGGAGAGGAGCAATGCTCCTAAGGACTGGAAGAAGAATTTGAAGTGCTACCGGTGTCATCAATGAGGGCACTTCAAGCGGGACTACAAGGTCAAACTGCAGCCTGGGCATGCTGCGGGAAAGGAGGAAGCTTGCTCGAGAAGTGAAGAAGCAGGATGGGGCAGAGCTTTTATGACGGGGACTTGTGTCCGGGCCTTGTTTGCTGAGGACTTCAACAGCGAGTGGATCGTGGACTCCAGGTGTGGTCATCACCTCACCGGAGACAAGTCGAAGTTCACCTCCATGCAGGCTTACTCAGGTAATGAAGCTATTACCACTGCTGATAATACTGTTTATGCAGTAGAGAAAGAGGGGGTCGTGTCTTTGGGTAGTGATCAGGGGCCACTCACGTTAAGGAGTGTGTATCACGTGCCGGGCATGAAGAAGAACCTCTTCTCGGTGACCAATGCGGTGGACGCTGGGTATCACGTTCTGTTTGGGCCAACATACGTGAGGTTCCTTCGCAACGTATCAGTGGTAAAGGCTGATGTTGCTCATGTTGGGAGGAGGGTGAAGAACTTGTTTATTCTTTCCACCAGTGCTTATGTTGATAGAATGAGAGCCAATGATAGTGCTGCTATCTGGCATGAGAGGCTGGGGCATGTTGGTATGGACAAGCTAAAGGCGATGACTAGTAGAAGTTTGGTGAGGGGGTTGCCGAAGTTGTCCTCCTTTGGTGATGGGCATGTTTGTGCGAGCTGTCAATACGGTAAGGCACATCACCTTCCGTTTGATAAATCACAAACAAGGAGCAAGAAACCATTGGATTGCATTCATGGCGACCTGATGGGACCGACGGTTACTGCCAGCCTTGGTGGAAGCAGATACATGCTTGTCTTGGTTGATGACTACTCAAGGTATACTTGGGTGTATTTCTTAAAGGAGAAGTCGGAAGCCTTCCGTTTGTTTGTGGAGTTTAAGGAGTTGGTAGAAGGCCGGCTTGGCTTGCAGATTAAGAAGCTTAGAACTGATAACGGGGGTGAGTTTGTCTCCTCCGAGTTTTCTAACTTCTGCAGGAAGCACAGGATCCAACGAGAGCTTACTTGTGCTCACACTCCACAACAAAATGGGGTAGCGGAGTGGAAGATCCGTCATCTGACGGAGACCTACAAATGCTGGCTTCATGCGAAAGATATCCGAAGGTCCTTTTGGGCGGAGGAGATGTCTTGTGTTGCTTATGTCATCAACCGGATGCCACTCAACCCTATCAACATGAAGACTCCTATTGAGCTGTTGCTGAAGGAGAAGACGAGTGTTGGACACCTTAGTGTGTTCAGTTCAACTTGATACGTGCATGTTCCGGATGCTTCACGGACTAAGCTGGATGCGAAGGCAAGGAAGCTTGTCTTTGTTGGCTACGATGAGCGGAAGAAGGGATGGAAATGCATGGATCCTATGACGAAGAAGTTCGTGGTGTTAAGAGACATTGTCTTTGACGAGCTGACGTCATATGGAGGTGGCTCGGTTGAGCTAACCGGAAGTAGCAAGGTTGATGAAGCACCGGTGGTGGCTGTTGAAGGCTTGGAAGAGGAGCTTGCTATTTCACCTGCAGCTCCTGTTGCTTCTAACTCCGTGGCTGAGCCTTCTGGCTCAGGAAGCAGGGGGAGCACTGCTCAATGCTTGCCCCAGGTAGGAGTGGAGCCTGAAGAAGCAACGGAAGCAGTGAGTAAGGAGCTGACCCTTCGGAGATCGAAGAGGGTTGTGAAGCTACCGGCTCGGTACTGTGATGGGAATGCAGTGAGCTTTGTCTCCTGCTTCTTTGCAGGTCCTCTGGATGAGCGAGAGCCTGCAAATTTCAACGAGGCCACTGGAGTGAAGGAGTGGGAAGGTTCCATGAAGGAAGAGATCGATGCTCTAAAGAAGAATGAAACTTGGGACCTTGTGCCCAAGGTTGATGGCATTACTCCGGTTACTTGCAAGTGGGTGTATAAGTTGAAGAAGAAGGCTGATGGGAGCATTGATAGGTTCAAGGCTCGCCTGGTCGCTAGAGGATTCTCACAGCAGTATGGAGAAGACTATGAGGAGACATTTAGTCCAGTTACAAAGATGACTTCAGTAAGAGTGGTGATCGCCTTGAATGCTAGCAAGGGATGGAGGTTGTCGCAACTCGATGTGAAGAATACCTTTCTTTACGGAGAGATTGACAAGGACATCTTCATGGATCAGTCGCTTGGTTTTGTCTCTGAAAAGCATCCGGACTATGTCTGCAAACTCAGGAAGGCTCTCTATGGGTTGAAGCAAGCTCCTAGAGGGTGGTATGGGAAGATTGCAGAGTACTTGCAATTCTGTGGATATCTTGCTTCTAACTCAGATTCAAGCTTGTTCGTCAAGAAGAAGGGGGGAGCTATAAGTCTTGGTCCTGCTGTATGTGGATGACATGATCATCATAGGGAACTCGGAGGGGGAAGTAGCGAGGCTCAGGGCAGAGCTTGCTATACGCTTCGAGATGAAAGACTTGGGAGAGTTGCATCACTTTCTCGGTCTTGAAGTGGAGAGGAAGGAGTGCGGGGTTCTCATTTGCCAGAAAGGGTATGCAGATCATATTATGAAGAGGTTCGGCATGGGCAAAGGGAAGAAGTGCTCTACTCCACTAGAACCTGGGCTGAAGCTTCGACGAGATGAGGGAAGGGTTCTTCATGATCCCTTGGTGTTCAGGGCTCTTGTTGGGAGCTTGATTTACCTGACGATTACAAGGCCAGACATTGCTTATACTGTTGGCCGAGTAAGTCGGTATATGGCTGAACCAAGGCAATCTTATCTAGTGGCGGCAAAGGGAATTCTGAAGTATGTCAATGTGACTTCTGACATGGGACTCCTCTATAGAAGGAACTCGGAGTTTGTGTTGCTCGGGTACACGGATGCTGACTATGGCGGTGATTCGGATGATCAAAGGTCCACTTCAAGTTATGTGTTCACTTGCGGTTCAACTAGCATCTCGTGGTGTAGCAAGAAGCAGGACTCGGTGTCGGTTTCAACCACGGAGGCGGAGTATAAGGCTTCGGCCTTGGCTGCTCGGGAAGCCGTTTGGTTGAGGAGGCTTATAGAGGATGTTCATGAAGAAGTGCAAGGGCCTACTTTACTCCAGGGTGACAATGAGAGTACTCTCAAACTGGTTAACAATCCAGTGTGTCACGCCAGGACCAAGCATATAGAGATTGATCACCATTTCATCAGGGAGAAGGTGTTGGAAGGATCTCTGCTGGTCGGGCATGTCCGGAGTGAAGATAATCTTGCTGACATCTTCATGAAGCCACTGTCGAAGGGGCCTTTGGAACGCTTGCGTAGCTTGCTGGGCTTGGTCAACACTTCCCACTTCAAGGGGGAGTGTTGAAATTTGTGAAGTGGAAGTGGTTGACGGGAGAGGCCGGGCGGCCTGGGCGGACAGCTTTGGCGGACTAGGCGGACTGGGCAGACTGTGATGTGCGACCTGGTGGAAGGTCTAGTGAAAAGCCGGCTATCTTCTGAGCGGGTTGTTTGCATGAAGTCCGCGGACTGTACGGCCTGATATCTGCGGATAGAGAGGCTTGCGGACTGGTGCTTTGCTCAGTGGCCGTGGTGCAAGCTTGTGCTGATAGGCGGTTTGGCTCGTGTCCGCAGAAAGTTTGCGGACTGATGTGTCCGCGGTGTGGGCTGTTGCGGACTGAGGTTAGAGCTTGGCTGAGGCCTTGTCGAGCTCTAGTGGTACAGCAGGTGCTTTGCTATGGAGGTCATTGGCAGACTGGTTTAGGAGTCTGGGAATGGTTGCTACGTTGGACAGAAGTGCGAGGAGCTTGCGGACTGCTGGCGGTCTGTGCTACGGTGTTTGGCGGACGGTAGTTTGTGTCCGCCATGCTCGCATTGGCCTTTGATGGTTTTGGACTTGGTCACACTCTGTGCCAAGACCATGATGTCTGCGGTATCTGCCAAGTCCGCTGTGACCGGGCGGACTGTTGCTATCTGCCTTTGGTCGTGGACTTGTGGCGGATTGAGGTGTGAGTCTTGCGGACTGCCTCGGGTTTGGGCGGACTGCCATTGAAGGGGGATTGCTGTCCTGCAGTGGTTGGAGCTTTGCAGGCTGATGCCTTGTCCGCATAGCTTGGGCGGACTGGAGAGGGTTCGCCAATTTTGCCTTGCTCCTGGTGGTTTTTTCCTTGGTATCCGGCTAAGTCCTTGTGGACTCGGCGGACGGTGTTTTTCTATCGCGCGGGCTAGGGCAGTGTCGCTATCTCTGGGCGGTGACCACACTCCTCACCTAGCCTATAAATAGGACCCCCCTGGAAGGTCTACAGTAACTTGAGTGAACAGTAAGTTGGGTTGGGCAAGGAGCTGCGGTCTCAGTTTGTCTGTCCACGCGGATTGTTTCAGTGCTGACATTTGCTGTGTGCAGGTCGCGTGGGTAGCTTCAAGGAGCCAGGAGTTTGGCTTTGACTTCGGTCGAGTACTTGGAAGTGTGCGGTCTCTGCGGATTCAGTAGGAGGTCGCTCTGTGGCTTGTCAGCTCTGTTTCAACTTTGCCAGCTTCAATAACCTGTCCGCTGGCTTCAGGCGGGTAGGGGGTGTTCCCCAGTTCAGCTTCAGCAGGAGACGAATAACGGTGTGTCCGCGCGGCCTCGCGGTTTTGGCGGACTCCGTGGCTATTCGGCAGATTGCAGCTAAGTTCGGGCGATCTCAGCGGACTCGGCGACCTCGGCGACCTCGGCGGTCTCGGCGGACTCCGGTGCTGTCCTCCCGGCTTGGTGTTTGGTGCTTTCTGTTTACAGCTGTTATACTAGCGAAATCATGTCTCGCTATGTATGCCTCGTGTTGTAAAGAAGTGAATGAATAAAAGATCTGCTTGTGCTTCCATTGTTTGTTGGGATTAACCTTTGTTCCTTGGTTTTCCGCTGGTTCAACGTGAGAACTGGGTAGTTCCAAAGATATTAATTTGGCGTTTGGGCTACCTTGCTGACCACGGTGAGAAAATTTAACACGCCAGGTCGACGGCCTTATCCTTAGCGATGTCGCGAGCTTGCTCGGCCTTCTGGAGGAGGTTGCTGAGGTTGAAGCTGCGGTAAGCCACCATGTGGTGGAGCTCCATGGCTCGCATATGGGCCTGCAGGCCCTCATGGCCCAGCTGTCGCAGGGGGACGCCCTTGTAGGTCTCAACGTCCTCACAGCCATATAGGCCGAAGCCTAGTGCATAGACATGACCGGTGGCGGGCTCACGGTCAGCCCAGGAGCGGTGGAGGGTGGGTATGGAGACTCGGTGGGCCAGCTCATCCCACTATACCATAGGCTCGCCCGCCGAGTCCTTCCACCCCCCCCAAAGCCGAAGAGGGGGTGTTCCTTCGGCGGGGTGGGCTCGCGAGCCGCCTTCTTTGCCGCGGGAGGAGCAGATGTCGCCGCGGGAGGAGCAGGGGTCTCGACAACTTCCTTCCCCTTGCTGGTGATCTCCTGGAGCGGGCTATCAGGCGACCCATCGGGGATGACCTCGGGCGAGCTCATGTATTTGTGGCTTCGTTGATGTTGTTGATGTTATTTCGCCCGAGGAACCACCATGGCTCTCCTCATCTTTTTTGGTAATTGTTGGAGATGGGGCGGGCTCGACCCCGCATCCTCAGGTCGCCTCTTGCTGGAAGAGGGTTTGTAGAAGGCCGCCTCATCGCGGTAGGCCGCCGCCGCCGCCTTCGCGCGGGCAAGAGGATCCGCGTGTAACCCCGAGTCCGCAAATGACGGGTTCGCGGGAATTAGCCACTCCCCTGCATAAAATAACTTGGAAAAATTCGAAGATTTCTAGGTCAATATGGCGAGCTCGGCAATGGGGAGAAAAACAATACCTTTGCCGGGCAGAACAGGGCGAAGAAAGTCGAGGCCCCTTCGCAGGAAGGTGACCTCAAAGTCCTTGTGGAGGAAGAATTTGTGGAGGTCGGCATCATTGCTGGACATGGCAGGCGGGTGGCAGACCTCCTCGGCCTTCTATTGGGGGAGAAAGGGATGTTGCCGAGATCGCCCTTGATGAAGGCGATCTTCGTCATCCAATTGTGGTGCTTGCTCGCGATCTCGCGAACCTTGATCAACGAGCCCATGAAATAGGTAACGCCATCCGGCGTCGCCTTGTAAGAAAAGAGTTTCCTGAACACCGTCAGGTTGAACTCTATCCTCTCTCGCCGGAGGTAGATCGCGAATGCCACCATCATGGCGATGGCGTTTGAGTTCAGTTCCGCGGGCACCGCGCCGTAGTACTTCAAGATTTGGCATATTTCCGGCTAAAGGGGGAGTCGCAACCCCACCTCAAAGTGCGAGATGGGGAACGCGAGTTCGTCGTCATAGAAGTTGTTGATGGACTCCTCCTCCCTGGGCCGGCGAGCTTCAAAGCCATGCGACACATGGTCGCCAACAAATTCAGCGAGCTCGGCTTCGCTGGTGTGCCCCTCGAAGAAGCAGTAGTCTCTGAAATGTTGGGCACATTTGGTGTGGCCGTCGGCGTCAGGATTGGTCTTGACCATGCTCGTAGAAAGGGCTGGAGCGCGAATATGAAAGAGAAAAGCGCAGGGAGAGAAAATCAGCAGTTAATACAGTGCACGAGGTTGGTGTGGGGGGGGGGGGGCTATTTATAAAAAAAAAATCTGGGGTCAAGCTGTCCAATCGGCCCAGCTCGCCGTCCCAGCTCGCCAACCCCCAGCTCACCAACTTCTGGCGCGTTCCATCCCACGCCAAGTTAAATAAATGGCAATACTTATTATTTGAATACCACACATCTAAGAATGTTATTTATTACAGCAATCAAGTGCAGGAATAAGAAAACAGGGCGCACGGGCAGGGGGAAACCAGGAGGCGAGTGCCGGTCGGCTCGGCAAGGGAGCCGCCTTCTATCTACCCCGACCTCGCATCCCCCATCCCCCAGACTGCCGCGCGCGGAGCTGCTCGTGAATCCTCCCCGAATTCCTTTGCGCCACCGAGAGGCCGTCGCCTATCTCATCCAGGAGCCGGGAAGGAGACGTCATCTCACAAGCCTGGCCGCTTCGCACCTCGTCAGCAAGATGCACGTAGTCGCGTTGTAATGCCTCATTGACTTCCTGCACCTCGCACAGCCCGCAGACAAGTTTCTTGAAAAGCTTGACCCCCCTCCTCATCAGCTCGCTTTGCTCCACTTTAGGGCCTATGTAATAGTTCAACGAGCTCGGGGAGGGGAGGGGAGAGTAATGGGCCGCCCGCAAAGACTCCTCGACAACGGATTGGCTTGGGGGAGCTGTGAAGACAAAAATATCAGCAAGGGGAGGTGTGCTGGAAAATTGCATAAGAATTCAAGGCCGAGTTTACCTGACGAGCTCGGCAACTCTAAGGAGGTGCAGGGAGGGACAAACCTCAGGTCCTTCCCGCGGCCTGGGCCGCGCGTTACCAGTGAGACGAGCTCGAATCCTGGGATGGGGATGGTTTCCACACCCGCCCCCGTAGTCACTACAACTCGCTGAGGGGAGGTGGCATGCACCGGCTAGTTCGGCTTCTGCGAGCTCACCCCCAAGGTCCCAAAGGGAGGGGACGGATCTTGGGGACGGTTCTCCAGAGTTATGAATCGCAAGTTCCCGAGTGTGGTCTTGGCTCGTGGGGCGGGGTCTCGCGGTGTAGTGCCCCCCATGCCATCAAGCTGGTTGTCCAGGCAGTCACAAAGGACAACAATATTCTTGCCCTTTGCAGTGGTAGGTAGAGTGGAGGAGCCGGTCCCATGCTCCAAGGTGGTTCTGAGGTCATCATAAATGGGCTCGACCGCTTGAGGAAACGATTTCACCCTCTTGGAGTTGGGCTCGGCAGAGTCACCCTGCGGGACAAAGGGCGGAACCGCAGTCAAGGCAGCTACGCGAGCAGCTGAGGTCTGGCGAACCCGCGTGAGCCGCTCTTGGATCTCCTTTGGGATCGGCATTAAGGCAGGGCTAGAACACAGGGAATGGTAAGATTCAGGCAGGTATGCATGTGTATATATAGCTGCAGGTGGACCCCACCCGAAGATTCCCTCTAGTATACCCCGCACTCGCCGAACACTTGGGGTTGGATGTTTCTTTCCGAGCTTTGCCAAGCTCAAGAAGAGCGGGGATTATGTACAACCCCATATCCAGTGAGTGAGGTCGCCATGTTGAAGCCAAAAATGACCTCAACGGGAGTTCAAAATAGGGGTGCCGCCAACACCTACTTCTCTCAAGCCTCAACCCTCAACCCTCGACTAGATTCAAAGATCCCTGGACTGACCCAAAGCCTCAGTAGGGAGGTCCCACCTCACACCCGAAAGATCTCTGAGAGCTTCCCCTCCAAAACCAAAAGCTGGGCTAGGAGCTCCTCAGAAAGCACTAGAAGTTGGAAGATAATGAAAGCTTGCTTTCTAAGGAGCCCTTATGGGTCTATTTATAGACTTTGATGACCTGAGATTACTGAAATGCCCTTGGTTGATCTGCCAATAGCCAAATCCCGCGGTTTATCCTGAGGGCATAGGTGTAATTTTACCAGAGGGCAATTAGGTCATTTTACCCAAGGCCATGGGCCCCACTCGGCAAGAGCTCTGAGCCGAGAGCCTTCTGTCCAGAGTCCGGCACAAGCGGTCTTGCCTGCTTATATGCGAGAGCTCCTTTAAGACAGGAGCTTGGCGCTAGCGCAAGCGTTCTCGCGTTGGCTGCGTTCGACGATCTGGCCTGTTGATTTCCATTCGACGATTTAGCTGCGCTCGACGATCTTGGTTCGACGATCATCGAGCACGGGTCGCTTTGTAGGCGAGGGAGCTTGGCGCTAGCGCAAGCATTCCCGCCTACTTGGGCGAGATCTTCTTTAGGGCGAGAACTCCTTTGGCTAGCCTAATTATTACCGTTGGTGCCTCCTGGTCTGACTCAGCGAATATGGGGTTGTACACAATCCCCGCTCGTTTTGAGCTAGCTCTGCGCTCAAAAAGACATATCCAACCCATAAATATTCGCTGAGTACGTGTCAACATCAGGGAATCTTTTGGTGGGCCGTACCGTGGCTATAAATATATGTGCTGATAGACGGCCATAATTCTGCCCTCGAATCGTCATTCTTCGCCTGAGTTCTCACCTCCTCTCGCGATGCCTTCCAAGCGCGCCGACAAACTGCTTCCGCAGGATCTTCAAGACATCATTGATGCGGCATAGGCGCGAGCCAATGCTAACAGTGCCTTGGTTGCCCCCCAGTTGGCGAGAAAGTCGTCAGCTGCTGAGCCTTCTCAGCCCAAGAAGAAAAAGAAGAAGGCGAAGGCGGTCCAACGAGACCTGCCCCATGAGAACAGGAGCCCTCCTACCCCGACCCCAAGCCGCGCGGATGATCCCTCTCCGCAGAAGGTATATCTGATTCGCTAATCATTGAAACCACTAGTTTCTTCTGCGGGAGGGTTTGTAGCTGACGTGATACTTCTCGCAGGAAACGGTTTCCGACGTCGCCAGGTCCCCGCGGGAGCCCTTGGACCCATCATCTCGCCCTCTTGAGGACCAACCGCGGGTCTCGGAGGCGGCTCCTCCGCCTGACCCGAGAACTGCATGTAACTTTTCCATTCTCGCTCTTAACTCAAATCTCAGAACGCTGAATTGTCTTCCCGCAGCGCCAGCTTCTGCCCAGCCGGGTCTCGCTGCCAGGGAGAACAAAGTAAGGGCCGCAAATCAGCCTGCCCTCATGGTTGATTCCTCCATAACAGCGGGAGGAATGGCTGCCGAATCTTCCGCAGCTCCCCTGGATGCCAGCCATCCCGCGGGAGTGGATAACTCCCCCTGCTTCCGGCCAAGCCTGGATTACCACTCGCACAATCTTCCCCCCGGGAAAAGGAAAGCCAATCCACCTCCTCTTTGGAACTAAGGGGGGGGGGGGGGGTGGGTATTCTCGCCTGCCGCCGGCCGGTGGTTCTCTCCATAATGCAGGTATGCAGTATGTCCATAACGGTTGTCGCTTAGCTCTCACCATAACCGTGGAAATCTTTTGTCAGGGGATCCGGGCTCACAGTCGGGAGCTGACGGAGAGGATGAAGAAGAAGAAGACGAAGACGGAGAGGGGGAGGACAGCGAGAGCTCCCCCTTCCCTTCTTCTGACGAGATGGTGGAGATCTTGACCAGCGCCGGGAGCGCTAAAAGACGGGAGAAGAAGGTTGTCGCTGTCTTGTCGAAGCTTATCCTGCGGGAGCGGGCCCACGACTCTGTGGCAAGAGAGTTCCGCCAGTCAGTGGAGAAGAGGCTAGAGGCTCTAGAGCGGGATTACTTCATTGGCGAGACAGATCGGTCAGGTGGGCCTACCGCTGGGTCCTCTCCCGAGAGGTGCATCGCACGGATCCGAGACCTGTCTCGCCGGATCAACCTAGGATGCACCGTCTTGTCGTCCTACTTCAACCCGCAGGCGCCACCGAGGACTAGGCAACGGGAGCGAGGATGATGGCGGTGGGAACCCTACTGACTTGCGAGACCTCTCCCTTCCTTGCCCCCGGCCTTCCCCTTCCTCAATGTACCCTTATTTATTTTCATCAGTCTGTAACTAAACTTTGCTACTATTATCACCTTTTATTCAGCTCTCGCTCGGCGAGAGTAACTCCGGACTGTTATTGTTATTATTATTTTTTTACAAAGCTCTCGCTTGGCGAGAGTAACTCTGCTTCCGCATATTTTACTTGTCGCGCGTCAACTCATAATGCTTGCGCTAATCATCTGTCAGTCAGTCACTGTCAAACTTGAGCGGGAAAATGAGGCGCCGCCGACTTAGGGCGTGACGGCTGTACCCCCGCCGCCTTTTTGAAATCAGTCATGATGATCGCGGTTCTCTATAAATAGAGAAGTTCACCTACCATATTCATTTCTCCGACACAAATCCTCTCTTTTCCCTCGTCGCTCTCGCGGTTTGCCAAAAGCTCTCGCTTGTTTTCGCCTCCTCCTCCCGTTCTCGCACAGTTCTCGCTCTCGCCTCCCTCCTAAAGACCTCGCCTACAACTTCTCCAACACGATGCCAGGCGGAAGCGAGGGACGTTCGAATTGCGCGGAAGCCTTCCAGAAGCACCTGTTTCCTTCCTGCACCCTGACCATGGGCGAGTTCCAACTGACCCAAACTCGCTATGTTCCCGCCGGCTTCACCGCGCGGAACCCCGGCAACCACAATAAGGTAAACAGCGCGGGACAGGGGGAGCTTGCCATCCCCCTCGAGCACTTTGAGGTGGGCTTCTGCCTCCCGCTGTGGCCCGAGAAGCGCTAGGCCCTCCGGTATTACGGAGTGGTTCCCACGCAACTGAATCCAAACTCGGTCGCGATTCTGGTGGCCTTCATCTGCTATATGCGATCCGAGAGGATCGAGTTCAGCCTTCCAATCTTCCGGAAGCTGTTCACCTTCCGCGCCAAAGGAGGGGTGGTCTTCTTTTCAGGGCAACTGCTCAAGACCACCGGTCTCGCTAAAAAACACCACCACTGGGGCGAGAGGTTCATCTTCATTTCCGGTGATTTCGGGAACGTGCCTCTCGGACCTATTCAATATGAGGACGCCGCTTATAAGCTGCTCTCCTTGGGCTCGCACGAGAGTGCCCTCCTTGAGTTCTTCAGAACCAAGGACTTCGACGTCCAACTCCTCTAGCGAGACGTTGATTCACTCCTCCCCGTGCCTCCGGGCGAAGGTAAGGTCTCGCCTCTGTCTCGCTACTCCCTTCCTTTTTAAGGTTAGAACTGAGTGTTGTCGCTTCCGCAGGAGAGCGTGAGATCCCCGTGCACCAACCCTTTGATGAGACTCACGCTACCGGGAGCCAATCTGCGAGAGACACGCTGGCTCTCGCAAAGGCTGCAGCTCACGCTTGCCGGGACGAGCCGGCCTCGCTTCCTTCGACTGGCGCCGGGAAGAGAAAGCCCGGCACCCCTCTGCCCCCACCGATCAAGAGGCCCAAGATAACTGATGCCGAGAAGGGTAAAGCCGTTGTGGTGCCGCCCTCCCAACTTCTCGCTGCAGGCCGCTCCTTTGAAGAGATCTTGCAGGTCGTCAGTGAGATCGCGGCTACCAGGGGTGGCGCTGAGGCCCTTTCGAGAACCCCCCGGGCCCTGGTGGAGCAGATGGCGAGGGAGCCGCCGCCGGGACCTCCGGCCAGTCTCTGCCTGGAGAGGTGCCGCGGGGCCACCACAATTTTGGTCTCGGCATGAAGTGCCTGGACGCGGAAAATAAGCCGCTGCTTCAGTGGGACCCTGACATCAACATGGTCTCAATCTCGTCTCTTCTGCCTAGCTGGGCGGAGCGAGATGAGGTCACCAGCGAGGCCTTCACCTTGTGCTACTGCCTCTACAGCCGGGAGAAAGCCAACGTCTATGACAGGATGACCACCAGGCTCCTGGCTTATGACTCCACCCGGGATTTGATGCGCGGGCTGGAGCTTGCGCACATGTGTGCTCGCCGGAGCATCACCATCGACCGCAACTTCCAGGATATGTTCAAGGCCAGGGAGGGCGCGGTGGCTGAGGCAGCTACCTTGAAGAAGGAGCTAGAAGACGCCAAGCAACAGCTGTCTTCGCGCCGGGCGTAAGAGGTAAGCGAGACCTTTCTCGGCACTCGCTCTCGCCACTACAGATTTCAACTTCATTCTTTTCCGTTCATGCTAACCTCCCGCTATACAGGATTACGCTCAAGCCGAGGCGCTTCGCGCGGAGCTGGCCCAGGCGCGATACAAGAGCGTCCTGTTGAGGGGCCAGAACCTGCGCCTGGAGGCGAGTGCGCCCCCTCCACTGGACGATAGGTTGAAGAGCCGCTACTACTCCGTTTACGACATCGACAAGCTCCTCCAGGCCAACGCGCAAGCCACAGTCTAGCTGACCCTGGAGATGCTGCGGGATGTCGGTTTCTTGGACGGGAGGGGCAATACCATTACAGCTCAACAGCTCATCCCCTGGCTCTTCAAGCCTGCCCCAAAGCCCCCAGGCGCGCCTGATTCCCTGCCCTCGGATGTCCTGAAATCCCTTGCTGCGGGTGGCGAGACATCCGGGGAGAGCTCAGGAGAGAGCTCCAGCGGGAGTTCAAGCGGGAGCTCTGAGGGGTATAACTTGTCTCCCTGAGGGGCCCCCTTTTTTTTTCTTTTCGCTTCAATGTAAAGAGCGAGATGCTCTAAACTTGTAACTATATAAAATACATTGTAAATGTTTTGTATATATTGTCCTGTTCTTATTGCAAATGCGCTTGATATAATTGTTGTGGCCGAGTGCTTCTTAAGCACATTTTCGCTGAGGCCCTTGGCCTCCCTAGGGTAGTCTCACTTAGTGACGGATAGACGGGAACCTGTCGAAAGAGCCCAGGGCTTGGTCATTTCGTTCCCGCGTTCTGCCGAAAACTGTCTGCCGGGAACATGGCTCGCGGGCCCTTTAAGACGAGGCCGTCCTCCTTTAGCTTGCGCAAACTGTCCGAAGCTTTCGCCCAACTCCTCTCGCTGTCTGACCAAGAAAAGCTTATCTGGAGCCTTCCGCCGAGAATTTCCTCGGTGAGATCTCCTTGACAGGGACCTCCCCAATCGAGACCTTCTCTGTCCAAGACCTATCCTGCCTTTTACCTCTTTTTCATTCCATGGTGCGTTTCTTGCCTTGATCAGAGCATCCGAGTCGGAGTGTCTCCTAAGATCAAAAACTTCCCTCCCCCAGGCGAGCCTTCGGACCTGCCAGCTAGATGAAAGCCTGCGCAGCGGGTCTACCTGGGGCCGAGCCGAGCTCGGGGTGCCGATGAAGTTCTCAAACCAAACCTATCCCCCACAGGCGAGCCTTCGGACCTGCCAGCTAGATGAGAGCCTGCGCAGCGGGTCTACCTAAGGCCGAGCCGAGCTCGGGGTGCCGATGAAGATCTCAAACCAAACCTATCCCCCACAGGCGAGCCTTCGGACTTGCCAGCTAGATGAGAGCCTGCGCAGCGGGTCTACCTGGGGCCGAGCCGAGCTCGGGGTGCCGATGAAGTTCTCAAACCAAACCTATCCCCCACAGGCGAGCCTTCGGACCTGCCAGCTAGATGAGAGCCTGCGTAGCGGGTCTACCTGGGGCCGAGCCGATCTCGGGGTGCCGATGAAGCTCTCAAACCAAACCTATCCCCCACAGGCGAGCCTTCGGACCTGCCAGCTAGATGAGAACCTACGCAGCGGGTCTACCTAGGGCCGAGCCGAGCTCGGGGTGCCGATGAAGTTCTCAAACCAAACCTATCCCCCACAGGTGAGCCTTCGGACCTGCCAGCTAGATGAGAGCCTGTGCAGCGGGTCTACCTGGGGCCGAGCTGAGCTCGGGGTGCCGATGAAGTTCTCAAACCAAACCTATCCCCCACAGGCGAGCCTTCAGACCTGCCAGCTAGATGAGAGCATGCGCAGCGGGTCTACCTAGGGCCGAGCCGATCTCGGGGTGCCGATGAAGTTCTCAAACCAAAGCTATCCCCCACAGGTGAGCCTTCGAACCTGCCAGCAAGATGAGAGCCTACGTAGTGGGTCTACCTGGGGCCGAGCCGAGCTCGGGGTGTCGATGAAGTTCTCAAACCAAACCTATCCCCCACAGGCGAGCCTTCAGACCTGCCAGCTAGATGAGAGCCTGTGCAGCAGGTCTACCTGGGGCCGAGCCGAGCTCGGGGTGCCGATGAAGTTCTCAAACCAAACATATCCCCCACAGGCGAGCCTTTGGACCTGCCAGCTAGATGAGAGCCAGTGCAGCGGGTCTACCTGGGGCCGAGTCGAGCTCGGGGTGCCGATGAAGTTCTCAAACCAAACCTATCCCCCACAGGCGAGCCTTCGGACCTGCCAGCTAGATGAGAGCCTGTACAGCGGGTCTACCTGGGGCCGAGCCAAGCTCGCGGTGCCGATGAAGTTCTCAAACCAAACCCATCCCCCACAGGCGAGCCTTCGGACCTGCCAGCTAGATGAGAGCCTGCGCAGTGGGTCTACCTGGGGCCGAGCCGAGCTCGGGGTGCCGATGAAGTTCTCAAACCAAACCTATCCCCCACAGGCAAGCCTTTGGACCTTCCAGCTAGATGAGAGCCTGTGCAGCGGGTCTACCTTTTGCCGAGCCGAGCTCGGGGTGCCGATGAAGTTCTCAAACCAAACCTATCCCCCACAGGCGAGCCTTTAGACCTGCCAGCTAGATGAGAGCCTGCGCAGCGGGTCTACCTGGGGCCGAGCCGAGCTCGGGGTGCCGTTGAAGTTCTCAAACCAAACATATCCCCCACAGGCGAGCGTTCGGACCTCTCAACTAGATGAGAGCCTGCGCAATGGGTCTACCTAGGGCCGAGCCGAGCTCGGGGTGCCGATGAAGTTCTCAAACCAAACCTATCCCCCACAGGCGAGCCTTCGGACCTGTCAGCTAGATGAGAGCCTGCGCAGCGGGTCTACCTGGTGCCGAGCCGAGCTCGGGGTATCACAAAACACATAATTACGTCATATTATAAAAAATTTCATAATATTCGAGAGAAAATCAAGTCAACTGATGTAGTATAATAAGTTTAATTTCGAGATACAAATTACATCCTTCCCCTTTCATGGGTAGAAGCTTTTCAGGTCATCATCGCTCCAGGTGTGGCTTAAGGCCCTCCCTTCCACGTCCTGGAGATAGTAACTTCCTGTTCCAATGACTTCCTTCACTATGTATGGTCCTTCCCAGTTCGGGTTGAGCTTGCCCACGGGAGCCGACCTTCGTGCCGCGTCAACCTTTCTCAGCACCAGATCTCCTTTGGTGAACTGCTTAACCCTGACATGCTTATCAAAATACTTGGCCATCCACCGCTTGATCTCTTCTTGCCTGATAGCTGCCATGTCCCGCAGTTCTTCCACCATATCTAGCGAGAGGTGCAACCCTTCTTCATTTTCCAATCTCCAAGTCTAATATCCTTTGCCCGCGGCTGTGACCCGCGGGGACCGAACTTTGAACTCCACTGGTAGGACCACCTCACACCCGTGAGAAAGCCTAAGGGGGTCTCACCGGTGGCCGTGTTCGGGGTCGTTCGCAAGGCCCATAGGAATGAGGGGAGCTGCTCCACCCAATTTTCCTTTAAGTTCTCCACCTTCTTTTTGAGCAGGTTTACAATGATTTTGTTTGCCGCTTCCACCTGGCTGTTGCTCCGGGGGTGGTGGACAGAGGCAAACCTGAGGTATATCCCCAATTGAGCGCAGAAGTTGATGAATTCTTCACTAGCAAACTGGGGTCCGTTATCTGTCACTATTGCTTGAGGCAGCCCGTGTCTTCATATGATCTCCCCCCAGATGAAGTTCCTTATGACTTGCGAGGTGACTTTGGCCAAGGCCTTAACCTCCAGCCACTTTGAGAAGTAATCTACCATGACCAAGAGGAACCTCCTCTGTCCACTAGCCAGAGGAAAAGGTCCAACTAAATCCATCCCCCAGATGGCGAACGGCCATGATGCCGTGATGCTTCGCAGCCTCTGAGCCTCCAAGAGCTGAAGGGGGCGCAGAGCTGACACTTTTGACATCTCCTTGCAAACTCCGCGGTATCCTTCCTTAGGGTGGACCAGAAGTACCCCTGCCTGACCACCCTTGCCTCCAACATCCTCCCTCCAGAATGACTGCCACACTCGCCCGAGTGTACCTCTCCCAAGATCCTTTTGATTTCTTCTTCGGTCATACATCTAGCTAGGAGCCCTGACAATATCTTACGATGCAGACCCCCTTCTATCATCAGGTAGTGAGCTGCCTTGTGCCTGAAGCTTTTCCCGTCCTTGATCCCCTCAGGAAGTTCACCGGTGGTTAGGAAGGTCACCAATGGGTCTACCCACGAGGGTCGCCGATCCACCACCATCAACTCTCCTTCCTCGATGGCCGGTCGAAATAGCTCCGTCAAGGTCCCTCCTCCCCGAGGTCCAAAATTAGCCAATTGATTGGCAGCTATACTTTCTTCCCTTGGAACATGTTGGATAGAGAATGATCAGAACCCTCCGATGATATCCCTTACCTTGGAGAGGTATTTTACGAGGGTAGGCTCCCGAGCCTCAAACTCTCTCAGGATCTGTGACGCTACTACCTTTGAATCAGTGAAGGCCTCCATATCCTGAATCTCGAGCTCCTTTGCCAAGTGAAGGCCGGCAATCACGACCTCATACTCCGCTTTGTTGTTGGTCACTGGAAAATGGCAAGCCACTGCCTGCTCTATTGCGACTCCCTGGGGGCTGATCAGAACCACTCCTCCCCCGAAGGAATGTTTTCCCGAGGCCCCATCAACCATCATCTTCCACGCTTCCCGTGGCTGGTGCTCTCCCTCCTCGACTTCAACAACATAATCTGTCAGGAAGTCCGCCACCGCTTGCGCCTTGATGGAGAGTCTCAGAACAAAAGAAATGTCAAACTCGCTTAGTTCAATAGACCACTTAGCAAGTCTCCCTGAGTGCTCTACTCCTTCGAAGATCTTGCGAAGAGGATGGTCAGTTACCATCCTAATCGAATGTGCTTGAAAGTATGGCCGGAGTTTCCTTGCAGAGATGACCAAGGCATAAGCTAGCTTTTCGAGGATGGGGTAGCAGAGCTCTGCTTTCTTTAATATCTGGCTGACGCAGTAGATGGGCAGTTGCTTCTTTCCTTCTTCCCTTACTAGGACGGATCTCACAGCCTCCGCTCCTACTCCAAGGTACAAGGTCAGGTCCTCCCCTTCTTTTGGGATCTGAAGCAGAGGAGCCTGAGAGAGCTGTCTCTTTAGCCCTTGGAAGGCTTCTTCGCACTCGGCGGTCCACTCAAATCTTTGATTCCCTCGCAGCATCTTGAAGAATGAAGAACATTTGTCTCCTAACCTGGAGAGGAACCTGCTCAGCCCAGCCAGCTTGCCTGTCAAGCACTGGACCTCCTTAGCATCACGAGGTGACTCCAAATCCAGGATAGCCTTTACCTTGTCCGGGTCAGGATCCACCCCTGCCGGAGTCAAGAGATGCCCAAGGAACTTCCCGCGGCTGGCCCCGAAGACACACTTCAAGGGGTTCAGCCTCATCTTAAACCTTCTCAGAGTGGTGAACGTCTCTTCTAGATCTTTCAGGTGCGAATCCACGCACTTGCTCTTGATCATTAGGTCGTCAACGTAGACCTCCAAGTTTCTCCCCCTTTGATCTCGGAAGACCCGATCCATCATGCGTTGGTAGGTAGCCCCTGCATTCTTCAACCCAAAGGGCATCATTTTATAACTGAAGCACCCCTCTCTCGTGATGAAGGAAACATCCTTGACATCGGGAGGGTGCATCCGGATCCGGTGATAACTTGAAAAATCATCCAAAAAGCTCATGATAGAAAAACCGACCGCTGAATCAACCAGCGCGTCGATCCGAGGCAGGGGGTAGCAATATTTAGGGCATGATTTATTTAACAAAGAAAAATAAATACACATTCTCCATTTACCACCCCTTTTTTAACAATTACCACATTCGAGATCCAGCCTGGATACTGGATCTCTGAGATGAAACCGGCCTCCAGGAGCATTCTGACCTCTTCGCGGATAGGCTCCTCTAGCTTGGTGGCGATGGATCTCATCTTTTGGCATATGGGGAGAGTGTGGGGGTCCAGGTTCAGGCAATGGCATGCCACATCTACGTCGATGCCCGACATGTCTGCCGCGCTCCAAGCGAAGATGTCGATGTTGCTTTGAATGCAGGCCCGCACTCGCTCCCGGGCCTCGAGACCCAAGCCCCCGCTGACCCACACCCTTTGCACCTGCCCTGCGCTGGTGAAGACCTCCATCTCCACCACTTCCTCGGCCGGCTCCAGCTGTGACTACTCCCAGCTGACCCTTGCCTCTTCCTCCAGCTCCAGCTCCAGCTCCTCCCTTCCTACCTCCTCCTCGATCTCCATTGCCTCCTCTAGCCCCTCCTGCTACTGCTCGACTTCTACGCCACCCTGGTCCTCTCCCTCAGCTCATCCTGCTTCTTGTTCTTCTACCTCCATCGCCCCTTTCGGGCTCTCCTGCTCCTCGTCCCCCTAGACCTCCTGCACATCTCCTCCCTGCTGCTCCTCAGTCTCCTCTCCTCCGACTTCCTATTCAGCTACCACTCTCGCCTTCTCTAGGCTTATCTCCTCTTCTCCGACAACCCCTTCATGTGCCGCCATCTCTTTCTCCAACTCCTCTGCCTCTGCCATCCATGATATGGTCTTAACTGCCGTTACGTAGCACTGTCTCGCCACCTTCGGGTCCCCTCTTACCCTAACCTGCACCCCTCCATTGTTGAACTTGAGGCACTGATGAAATGAGGAGGGGACGCAACGAAAGGCGCTGATGAGGGGGCGCCCAAAGATGGCGTTATAGCTGCTTGGGGAATCCACGATCACAAACCTGCAGTTCCGTGACACGCCCCACAAACTTCACGTGCAGCCCTACTCCTCCTTACACTTACTTCCTTTCTCCGGAGAACCCGAATAGCGGTCCATCCGAAGCCAAGATCCTCTTCCCTTCAATCCTCATCTCGTCGAAGGCCTTCTTGAAGATGACATTTACCGAGCTCTTGTTGTCCACCAGTATCCTTGAGACTGTGAAGTTCTCCACTGCCGTCTGGATCACCAGTGCGTCACAGAACGGATCTTCGTAGTCTGGCATGTCCGCTGATGAGAAGGTGATTTTTTCTTCCGGTGGGGGAGCCTGGGAGGTATAGGCGACCCCCCTTCGGTACATGGTTTGCAGGCTCCCCTTGCGGGTTGCCTCAATCCCCACTCCTCCATGAATCACCCCGATTCCTCCCCGGGTCCCCACGTCTACCCGATCTTCACACCTATCTTCCATCTCCCCCTACTGTACTTCTACGATCCTAACCGGCAGATCCTGCCTCCATGCTCCTCTTGCTTTCCTCATTTCTAAGAACTCCGGGCAGGTGGCCGTTGCGTGACCTTCCTCCTGGTGGAAGTCACAAAAGAGCAACGCCACCCTACCCCTTCTTCCTTCTCATCCTCCCCTTCTCCCTGCTCCTCGAACTCCTCTCCTCGCTCCTCTTCCTCTGCCCACCTCCATGGCCTCTTGCGGCGGCGGGACTCGACCCCTTGGCTCCTGCCTCCACATCGGTTGGTCGAACCTCCTGGGTTCCCATAGATTATCTCTCCCCTAGTAGCCTCCTCATTGCCCCTGGGGGCAACCCTCCTGGGGCCTCCAACCCAACCGGTTGTTCGGCTCCCGGGCCCCCCATCCCTGCTGCTGCCCCTGCCTTTGGGGCTCTTCCTTCCTCCTCTCTTCCCTCTACTCCCTCTGCTCCCTCGGCTCCTTCTGCCTTCCCGCTGCAGGTTCCTTCACATCATCCTCCGCCAGCCTGGCCAACTTCCTGGCGAATGCTGGGTTTGCTCTCTCAAAGTCTATCTCCTTTGCCGCCCTCTCCATGAGCTCCTCAAAGGAGGGGGTGGGGGGCACTCTCTTCAACTCCATACTGAAGAATCCTGGTCTCAGTCTCAGGGTAAAGGCGAGCATCAACACGTACCCTGGGACCTCCTGGACCAGGAGGATCTCTTCCTGAAACCGGTCGACATAGTGACCTAGTGTCTCATCCAGCTTCTGCCTCACTGCAAGCAGACACTCCGCCTTCTTCTTCCGCTTCTTCGATGTTGAGAACCTCAACAAGAAACTTCTTCGTAGATATTCAAAGCAGTAGATTGACCTCGCTGGTAACTAGTGGAACCAGTATCGAGCCTTCTCCTTCAACGTGATGGCAAATAGCCGACACTTGAAGGCATCCGTCATCTACCTTATTGAAATGACATCTTCAAACCACTGCACGTGCTGTACAGGGTCATCCTTTCCTGATTAGTAGGACATGTCAGTCTCCCGGAACACCTCTGGTACCGGAGCTGAGATGATGAGCTCGCTGAATGGGCTCTCGCCTCCTGCCTGGCGAGAGGGCATGTCCCGCAGCCTCGGCTGGCTGGCCCGATCCGCTAGACCGTGCCCAGGGAAGAGCTCTCGCACTGCCACTTACCTCTCACCCAGATTTGTCAAAGTCTCCTTGCCCAAACGCTGGCCTGTGAAGAGCTGCAGCGCTGCCACGTCTCTCTCGCCAGCCTCCGCCGGGACCTCCTTCCCTGGGCGCTGTCCAGGGGCGTTCTCGCCCAGGAGCGGGACCTCCTCTATCGGAACCTGAGGTGTGGCCCACTCGCTTCGGGCCGAGAAGGCCAAGCTGATAGTCTGCAGTACTTCCCGCCCGAAGTCATCCAACATCTTCCTCGTCGCTTCTTCTCCCCGGGTGGGGGAGCCTCCAGAACAAGACCCTTCACCTTCACCTCCAGCCATGGGACAAAACTCAAGGCTTTCTTGTATCGGCTGCCTTCTACGCTCACCACACCAGAACTATTGAAGCCAAAAATGACCTCAATGGGAGTTCAAAATAGGGGTGCAGCCAACACCTACTTCTCTCAAGCCTCAACCCTTGACTAGATTCAAAGGTCCCTGGACTAACCCAAAGCCTCAGTAGGGAGGTCCCACCTCACACCCGTAAGATCTCTGAGAGCTTCCCCTCCAAAGCCAAAAGCTGGGCTAGGAGCTCCTCAGAAAGCACTAGAAGTTCGAAGATAATGAAAGCTTGCTTTCTAAGTTGCCCTTATGGGTCTATTTATAGCCTTTGCTGACCTGAGATTACTGAAATGCCCTTGGTTGATCTGCCAATAGCCAAATCCCGCGGTTTATCCTGAGGGCATAGGGGTAATTTTACCTGAGGGCAATTAAGTCATTTTACCCAAGGCCCTGGGCCCCACTCGGCGAGAGCTCTGAGCCGAGAGCCTTCTGTCCAGAGCCCGGCACAAGCGGTCTCGCCTTCTTATAGGCGAGAGCTCCTTTAAGACAGGAGCTTGGCGCTAGCGCAAGCGTTCTCGCGTTGGCTGCGTTCGACGATCTGGCATGTTGATTTCCGTTCGACGATTTAGCTGCGCCCGACGATCTTGGTTTGACGATCGTCGAGCGTGGGGTGCTTTGTAGGCGAGGGAGCTTGGCGCTAGCGCAAGCGTTCCCATCTACTTGGGCGAGATCTTCTTTAGGGCGAGAACTCCTCTGGCTAGCCTAATTGTGACCGTTGGTGCCTCCTGGTCTGACTCAGCGAATATGGGGTTGTACACGCCAGGAACCAGACTGGCCGGTTCAGATCACCCAAGCAGCAGGCGAGCTCAGTAGAGGAATCTGAAGGCAGTAGGTGTGCTCGGTAGGGAAAGCCGAACCCGAGCTCAGCATTTGTCGAGACCCCGAGCTCGGCATTCGCCGAGCCAGGCCTGGGCTTCATCGAGCTAAGCTCTACTAATGAAGAAAGATCGAATGGCGAGCACTCCAGCCAGCTCGCACTCGCCCTATAGAGCTCGGCAGGCAGTAGGCTAGCAGGGCCTTCAGGGGTGGCCGAGCTCCTCATCTCGTCCAGGTCTATGAGGTACTTTTTACTATTTTGCCCCCGCTGGCCTTCCCATAGCCTTTCAGAACAGCGGAGTTACGCTATTGGCAGGCTAATCTAGACTACACATAGCTGTTCAGAATAGTGGGAGTTGGCTGTTTGGAGGCCATTTTCAAAAATCTATAAATAGGACCCAAGGGGTACCTCAGATAGCATGCTTCCTATGCTCTCTTGCTCTGTCTCTCAAGCTCTTTCTGAGGATACCTTAGCTCGGCCTTTGGCTAAGGAGGGGAAGCACTCTTAGATCTTCCGGGTGTGTGGTGGGTCCTCCCCGCCGAACCCTTGGGTCAGTTCTTCCTTGTTTCCCTTATTATTTTGCTTGCAGGAGCGAAGTAGGTGCGCGATAACCCCTTCCCCGAGGGCGAACTCCACAAGAGACCGAATTTGGTTTCAACAACAAGTTCATCCATGATCTTGAGGAAAGGATTGCCAACATTCCTGATGTCCATAAAGTTCAGACCCAGAAGGATTTGGGTGCTCCAGTTGAGGGGGAGAATCTCATTAAGCTTAATGATGAAGGAGAAACATAGATAGTTCCTTCTTTCCTAAAGGTTGAAGATCATCTTCTACTCATGGCCCATGTTTCTCTAATAACACTTCACATCCAAGGCCTCAGGATGAGGATATGCTTAGTTCCAGTTCTGATAGTGTTCTACTAAAATCTATTGAAGCAATGCTTACAAAGCAAAGAACTCTCTTTGATGATTCTCTGAAGAAAGTACTTAAAAAGGTAGAAGAGGTTGAAAGAGACATGAATAATGGACTTGCTGAGGTCATGGTTAGTTTTGAGAAGCTAGAATCCAACTTGGATAACAGGCTAGTTTAGGGTGGCAAAGCAATTTTACATACGATGAAAGGACTACGCAACAACCTTAAGGAGACAAGGCATGTACATGATATAGTAATGACTATTATTGATGCCCAAAACTGCGGGATGCACCATTTTGATGAACAAATGGTCTACTTTAGAGATAGTATTGTCAATTTCCTCACGGTAGAAGTCAAAAAGGGGGAGAAAAACTTAAGAGCACGGTGAATGCACTAGACGTTGCAATGCATCAAGAGATTCGTGGCGTAAATACTTATTGTTTTGAGAATTTTAAGTGGTTGCATGGTAAGTTCTTTGGAGCAAATATGAATACTAAAGCAAGAATGTCTAAAGTCAGAGTGCCAGATTCAAGACATGCTGCTCTCAGGACTATTATCAATATGGGACAAAGACTGTTGTTGCTGAAGCTGATGTTGAGTTTATTGAAGATCCATCTCAAATTGCTCTCAAGAGGATAAGATATAGAGAAGGTCCCTCAGCTCATAGGTTTGGCCCAAACATGGAACTTGTTGAAGTATGGAGCCCAATCTCCAAAGGTATCATACTGGACACATTCACACTAGTAGACTTGGCTAATGGATACAAATGGTTGCACTATAGCAAAGAAGAATGGCAAAAGCACGATGTGGCTAATATAAATAGGAGGATACATTTCAGAAAATATATGAGAGGTGATCTAGATGCTCCTCCTCCTCCAAAGTATTTCCCAAAGCCAAAAGCATATTTTGACAGGCAAAATGAGACGACTAGGGGAAAGACTGCTTAATTTTCATAGTGTATGTTAGTGATATGTGTGAATTCTGGAATGCCATTAAGAACTGTTTATATAACATTATTGTTTTGTTGAGATTTTTGCTAATTTTATTTTATTCCACTTTATTATATACTTTTTGTTTAAGATTATTTTATGTGCAATTCACCATAGTGTATAAGGTTCTGACTTCTTCAAATGGGGGAAGATTGTTGGGTATTTTTTCCATAATAATCCTGATTTGAAGAAGTCCCCCTTGAACTATGATTTATTGAGTTATATTTGACATTACTTTTGAATTGTGTGCTTGCAGGACTTAATTGCCAAGTAAACACCAATGCCAGATTACAATGAGTCATGGAACACATGACTATGCAATATAATCCCTCATTGTATAGGACATGGTGTTGACTCATGTGTAATCTCTATATTGGGGTGTACTTTATTTTCAAGTACATAGGATTTAAGGAAAGAATGTTGCTAAAGTCAGGAAGAATCAGAAAATTTCCTATGTAAAATTTGTCAAGTGTATACGTGAAGTCTCGTGTCATTCGTCAAGATATCACATGAACACTCGTGAAATTCGTCAAGTTTACTCAGAATATTTTTGATAATTTCTTAAAACTTCTTCAAAAAATGCTAAGTTAATTCGTCGAGTATATACATGAAGTCTCGTGTGATTTGTCGAGACATCACGTGAATACTCGTGGAATTCATCGAATATACTCGACTGGTCCAATGACCATTAACAAAAAAATTTCTAAGTAAAATTCGTCGAATGCTCTCGTATAATCTTGGCAATTCATCGAGTGTTCTAGCTATTACTCGTGTCATTTTAACGTATGGACTTAACATTTTTCTGGATTGTTTTTTCCGATGGTTTCTGCTTCAAATGACGACCATGTACAATGCACGTGGAAGCTTATTTTTGGAAGGAAATATCTAGCCGTTGGAGTTGGATTCTATATAAATATCAAGGATTCATTCCAGAAGATAATAATCGCTAATTAATCGCAAGAATAAAAAATTCTCTAGACCTAATTTTCAAGATCGTGAATGATCGAAAAACTTCTCTTCTGATCTTTTATTCTCGAAAACACAACCTAGAAGGAAGAAGATTGAATCCATTCAGATCTAAAGAAGAAGATTGTTTTCAATCTAAAAAGTTGTAAAAACTATTTTTCTTATTGTAGGAAATTTCTACTTCCGAGTTTGTAGATCCGTGTTTTTGGATCGAGTTATAGGAGAGTTGTCTCCGAGTTGTAGGAGAGGTTGTTCTTCAAGTTGTAGGAGTTGAGGCTCTGAGATGCAAGATTTGTATAATCTGAGTTTTGGTAAAGTAGTCGAGTCTAGCCCCAAGTGCTAGATAGGCGAGGTGGGACAGTGGACATACACAACTTGGGGAACCACTATAAATGCTTGTGTCTGTACTGTGCTTCTGTGTGTTTATTTTATCAATTTTTTATTCCGCAAAAAGACGCAAAACTCACCTATTCACCTCCCCTCTAGGTGATTTAGGTAGACAACTAGACACTATCAAGTTGTCGTTCAACTTAGTCTAGTCGATATCATTCATCCAGTCGACACTGTCTCGTTTAATTAATCCATGCTTGCAATCAATATGATTAATGGTTGGAGGTAGGGCTCTCGCCAACATTAACCTAAGCATCCAATCGATACGTGATGTCTGGTTGACATTCCCTTCAAGTCAACATGCTTCTTCGATATAGTTGTTTGGTCGATCTAAGACTTGTCTGGTTGACCTGAGACTTATCTCGTCAAAATGAGACTTGTTTAGTCGATATGAGATATGTTTAGTCGACATGATACTTGTCTAGTTGACATTTTCCTTAATCTTGAGTAAGTTCAGTTGATATATATAAATTAAGCTAGCCCCTATGGTATCAATAGAACTAACATAACTCACAACAATATAGTTCATGTACGACTTCACACATGTAAACATGCACACTATACACAAAGCATACATGATCAAATACACCTTGGGATTTATTACTATCAAACCTAAGAGATGCAGAACGCGTGTTCCAACAAACTCTCACTTTTATAATAATAAATCTACTACATGAGATGTAAATCACACAGAGCAAGATAGAACGCGGTATAATATAAAAATGAGGAACATGTAAGATGAATAGATTTATATATCTAGATATGCGCATGATAAGAGTAGCTCCCCTATATGTGTTCTTCCCTAGATGATTAGCACGTGACTAACTCATGAACTTTTTATTCTTCCCCTTTGATATTATCAAAAGGGATGAGTATGATCAAAACATTTAAAATATGGAGAGATGCAACAAAATAAGCATATAAAACAAAATATGCACAAAAAGATAAGCATCATAAATATAGGGGGTGACAAAAATAATAAAAAAAGAATTTAAATACATGGGTCAAAACATGGAGGAAGCAAAATATCACTTGAAATTGACTGCACTTGTTATTACTTATTATATATATAATCAATCATAAGTATAGGATACAACACATGATTCTAAATACATAAGATATGTCATACAATGTTATGTGATTTATAAAATTAATAGAAAGCAACATCGTATGTGTCATGAATAACAATCGTGTATTCATACATTCGGGCGATAGACATGTAATGCAATTTTCGTCCAATTCATATGGATAGAAGTGTTAGATAAAATAACGACAAGTGTAAGTGTAGTATCAAAAGAAAGTAACATCAAATAAAATTAGTCATTAATACATGTTATATCTAGTCAATATATATGCTAACACATGAGTAATGAAGTGATTAATCATGTCACGTTTTAATATACACAATACCAAGATTAGCATTGGGTCACTAACTTATTTTTTTCGGGTTCTGCACATGATCGATAAGATCCGTATAACCAAGGCGTGCATCCTCACAATACTTATCGAGGCTTATCAGGAGGAGTGAGTAGCGCTTGGGGGGATATCCTTGTTAACTTTATTGATAGAAAATAATTTTTATTACTATGCTCACTATAAATTTATAAATTTTATTTTATACAAGGTCCCTGAATCTATCGAAATCTACCCTTAGAGGCAGATACACTTCAACCTGTATACAAAAACATTAGCAATATACTTTTGGGCCAAAGTTCTAAGACCTATATATGGAAGATGAACTACATGCGATATTGATTTATCAAGTCATTCCTAGAGTGTTTACACAATAACAAGTTGTAACAAGTAAGCCCTGGAATTTCTACCTGAGTGCACTCTCAAAGAATATGTGTATCGTGAGTGTACAACCCCGTGTCCGGCGAGCCAGGCCGCTAGGAGCCAGACAAATCGGGCTGAAGGCGGTAGGCAAGTTCGGCAGCAGAGGAGCCGAGCCCGAGCTCGGCATTCGTCGACTAGAGCCTGACATTCGTCGACCAGAGCCCGACATTCGTCAACCAGAGATCGGCATTCGTCGACCCCGAGCTCGGCATTCGCCGAGCTAGTCCCCGCTCACGCCCTCGCAACAGAACTCGGCAAAGCGCGCGAGCAGGACCTGCCGAGGTGATCAAGCTCCCCAGCTCGCCTGGATGAATGAGGTACTTTTTACTGTTTTGCCCCCCGCTGGTCTGCCTATAGCCCTTCAAAACAGCGGAGTTGGCTGTTGGCAGACCCAACCAAGGGTTTTCTGGTAATTTCAGGTCAGTTCTTTTGGTTATTGGCAGTCCAGATTTGAAAAACTATAAATAGGACCCAAGGGGTGCCCCAGAAAGCATGCTTCCTGTGCCTCCCTGCTCTAGTTCTCAAGTGCTTTCTGAGGGTACCTTAGCTCGGCTTCTGGCTAAGGAGGGGAAGCGTTCTGAGATCTTCCGGGTTTGTGGTGGGATCTCCCCGCCGAGCCCTTGGGTCGGTTTCTCCTTGTCTTCTTTGTTGTTTCTCTTGCAAGAGTGAAGTAGGCGCAAGACCACCCCTTCCCCAAGGGTCGAACTCCACAGGAGACCGATTTTCGGTTTCAACATTTTGGTGCGGTGAGCGTGGAGAGTGGTTAGTGCAGAAAAGCTTCAGCGAGTTCGATGACAGGAGGACAGGGATCTGATAGGCCGAACTCGCCGCCCCCCGCCTCTCGGTACGGTGGGGATGCTGGAAGATTTCAAGAATGAGGTGCTGAGCCTCGTCAAGTTCGCACTCGGCACGCGGGCCGAGTGCTCGCCTCCGGCAGTCCAGATCGCGGCCGCCCCCTCTTTGGGCGAGGACGCTCCCGGCAGGCGAGCTGGGAAGGAAGTGGCCGAGGAAGGCCGAGGGTACGAGCTCCCCGGGCGCGAGCTCTTCCCTAGCTCGACAGGCCGAGGCCGGTTCGGCGAGCTGGGATCGCGAGACTCGCCAGCTCGCCCAGTGGGAGGGGGTAGCCGCTTCAGCGAGTTGGTCTCTTCAGCCCCAGTTCCAGATGGGTTCAGGGAACCCGAGATGTCCTACTACACCGGGAAGGGAGACCCGGTCCAACATGTTCAATGGTTCGAAGACATAGTCTCCATCCGTCAGATGTCGGACGGATTCAAATGCCGACTCTTCGCTATCACCCTCATGGAGAAGGCGAGGGAGTGGTTCCATCAGCTACCGGCCAGCTCCATCTACTGCTTTGAGGACTTGCGCCGAGGGTTCATGCTAAGGTTCACTACCTCGAAGAAGAGGAAGAAGGAGTCCGAGTCCCTGTTCCACATCAAGCAGGGGGTGAACGAGACGTTGGGGAGCTATGTGGACCGGTTTCAGGAGGAGGTCACTCAGGTCCAGGTGATGTCGGGCCATAGTCTGATGATGGCCTTCACCTTGGGCCTGCAACAGGGGTTCTTCCGGATGGAGCTGAAGAGAGTTCCCCCCTCTCCTATGAGGAGCTGATGGAGAGGGCGGCAAGAGAAGTTGACGGGGAGGCGTCAAACCCGGAGTTTGCGAGGAAGCTGGCCAGGTGGACCACGGAGGAGGAGGAGTAGAAGGGAGGAAGGGGGCAGGAGGAAAGGAGAGGAGAGCCCCGGTAGAGGGAGCTGAGGCAGCTCCAGTGACAACAGCAGCCGAGGTGGGGGCGTCAGGAGCCCAACCGTCGGTTGGGCTGGAGACCTGAGTGGCAAGGGAAGGGGCCATAGAGGGGATACTACGGAAGGGATCACTATCAGGGGAGGCAAGATCAGTTCCACCCCACGGGCTGGAGGCAGGCCTAGAGACCCCGGCTCCCCGATCAAGAGGAGGCTATGGCCATAGCCTTGGGAGCGAGGAGGAGGATAATATGGAGGAGGAGGAGAGAGGTTAGGGTGGAGCTGCCCTATTGTGACTTCCATCAGGAGGAGGGGCACGCAACAGCCACGTGCCCAGAATTCCTTGAGATGAGGGGAAATAGGGAGCAGCAGCAACAACAGCAGGGGTGACAAGAAGTGAGGATTGAGGAGGTCGTGCCTCGGACGGAGGAGGACCGTTGCGAAGACCGGGTGGATGTTGGAACCCGAGGAGGGATCAGAGTGATCTACGGTGGGGTGGGGGCCGAGGCTTCCCGCAAGGCAGCCTCCCCACCATGTACCGTCAGAGCGTTGCCTCCACATCCCAGACCCCACCCCTAGAGGAGAGGATCACCTTCTCCAGAAGCGACATGCCAGATCACGAGGATCCATTCTGTGATGCGCTGGTCATCAAGGTAGCCATCGAGAATTTCACTATCTCTCGGATCCTCGTTGACAACAGGAGCTCCGTCAATGTCGTCTTCAAAAAGGCGTTTGACGCGATGAAGGTAGACGCAAAGAGGGTGCTGGCCTCGGATGGACCCTTGTTTGAGTTTTTAGGAGAGAGGAAGGAAGTGGAGGGAGGAGTAGGCCTCCATGTTTCTTTGGGGGGGCAGTCCAGGAACTGCAGGTTCGTCATTGTGGACGCCCCCAGCAGTTACAACACCATCTTTGGGAGGCCCCTTATCAGCGCCTTCCGCTGCGTCCCCTCGTCTTTCCATCAGTGCTTGAAGTTCAATGCTGAGGGGATCCAGGTCAGGGTCAGGGGGGACCCAAAGGTGGCGCGAGAGTGCTATGTCACTGCGGTGAACACCATCTCCTGGCAGAAGGGAGCCGAGGAGATGGGGCGAAGGATGGAGGAGGCTGAGCAGGAAGCAGGAGGGGAGGAGCTGGAGATGAAGAACTACACAGAGGAGGAGGCGGCAGGAGGAGATCTAGAGGAAGTGGCCGAAGCAATGGCCGTAGGGGAAGAGATGGAGGTATAGGTACCCATTCCGGAGGAAGGGGATGCTGAAGGATGGGGGGAGCAGTCCAGGCTAGAGGCTGCAGAAGAAGTGGTGGAGCTGGAGGTGCTTACCCGTGGAGGCAGGATGGAGAGGATCCGCATCAGTGGGGGGCTGACCCCGGAGGACCAAGGCAGGATGCTAGAGTGCATCCAGAAGAACATGGACATCTTCGCTTGGAACGCCGTAGAGATGTCGGGGGTTGACGCGGATGTGGCCTGCCACCGCCTCAACCTGGACCTGGGAACACGCCCCGTTCAGCAGAAGAAGAGGTCCACTGCGGACAAGCTGACCGAACCCATCAGGGTGGAGGTGGCAAAGCTCCTCAAGGCCGGTTTCGTGTCCGAGATTCAGTACCCCGGCTGGGTCTCCAACGTAATCATGGTCAAAAAAGGAGACGGCCGGTGGAGGATGTGTATCGACTTTTCTTTACTTAATAAAGCTTGTCCTAAGGACTGTTATCCTTTGCCTCGAATCGACGCGCTGGTTGACTCAGCCGTTGGTTTTTCTGTAATGAGTTTTTTAGATGCTTTTTCAGGTTATCATCAAATCAGGATGCACCCCCCGGACATCAAGGATGTCTCGTTCATCATAGGGGATGGATGCTACTGTTACAGGATGATGCCCTTCGGGATGAAGAACGCTGTGGCAACCTATCAAAAGATGATGGATAGGGTCTTCAAAGAGCAAAAGGGGAGGAATTTGGAGGTGTACGTGGATGACCTCATGATCAAGAGTCGGGATGTGGACTCCCACCTCCGGGACCTCAAGGAGACCTTTGCCACCCTCGCAAATATAAGATGCGGTTGAATCCCTAAAAATGTGTCTTCGGGGCAAGCAGGGGAAAGTTCTTGGGGCACCTCCTCACACCCACGGGGGTCGAGCCAAATACTGATAAGGTCAGGGCTATCTTGGAGCTGGGGTCTCCGTGAAACGCTAACGTGGTCCAATAGCTGACGGGGAAGCTAGCAGGGCTGAGTAGGTTCCTCTCCCGGGCAGGAGAGAAGTGCTCCCCCTTCTTCAAAATGCTGAGGGGTGGTCAAAACTTCGAATGGACCAAGGAGTGCGAGGAGGCGTTCCAGGCCCTCAAGATGCAGTTGACTCGGGCTCCGCTACTCCAAGGGCCAAAGGAGGGGGAGGACCTATTTTTGTACCTCGGGGTCGGGGCGGAGGCCTTGAGCTCCGTCCTAGTTCGTTAAGAAGGGAAGAAGCAGCTCCCCATTTATTACGTAAGCCGGGTCCTGAGGAAGGCCGAGCTCCGGTACCTAATTTTAGAGAAGTTGCTTTCGCCCAGATCATCTCAGCCCGGAGGCTGCGACCTTACTTCCAGGCACACTCAATTCGAGTAGTGACTGACCATCCTCTCCGCAACATCTTTGAGGGGGTGGATAATTCAGGCAGGCTGGCCAAGTGGTCAGTGGAGTTGAGTGAGTTCGACGTCTCATTCGTACAGCAGGGCTGCGCCTAACCAGGGAGCTGGGGGTGTTGGATGTGGAGGTCCTCACCGATTCCATGGTGGTAGCTTCCCAAATCAACGGGGAGTTTGAGGAAAGGGAGCCCACCATACAGTTATACTTAGCCAAAGTTAAGGGGGTCATAGGCACTTTCCAAACCTTCTCCATCCGACACGTGCCCAGGGAAGAGAATGAACAAGTCGACCAACTAGCAAAGCATGGTCCCCAGGTGGGGGGGTACCATCACCGACCTGTTCCGACCCTCCATCGAAGAAGGTGAGCTCATGGAAATTGATCAACAAACTTCGTGGATGGACCCAGTTGTGACTTTCCTCTCCACGGGAGAGTATCCGGAGGAAGCAGATAAGAAGAAGCTAAGGCACAAGTCAACGTATTACCTCCTCCAGGACGGGCAGCTGTATAGAAAGACACTCTCGGGGATGTTGGCCCGTTGCGTGGCCGAGGAGGAGGTACAAAGGATCTTGGAGGAAGTCCACTCCGGAGAGTGCGGGAGCCACTCCGGGAGTCGGATCCTGGAAGGAAGAATAGTCAGGCAGGGGTACTTCTGGCCCACCCTAAGCCAAGACGCCACGGAGTTCTCTAGAAGATGTCATAAGTTCCAGCTGTTTGCCCCCCTCCAGCTACAGCCGGCCCAGCGACTCAAAAGTATCACGGCCCCCTGGCCCTTCGCCATTTGGGGAATGGACTTGGTTGGATCATTCCCCCAGGCTAGTGGGCAGAGGAGGTTCCTCCTAGTAATGATCGACTACTTCTCCAAGTGGTTGGAGGTGAAGGCGCTGACCAAGGTGACTTCCTAGGTTATCAGGAACTTTGTTTGGGGGGGGATATCATCTACCGCCATGGGCTTCCCCAGGCCATCGTCACGGACAACGAGCCCCAGTTTGCCAGCGCCGAGTTCACTAGCTTTTGCGAGCAGCTTGGAATCGACCTCAGGTTTGCCTCGATCCATCACCCCAGGAGCAACGGGCAGGTGGAGGCCGCGAACAAGATCATCATCAACCTCCTTAAGAAGAAAGTGGAGAATTTGAAGGGGAGCTGGGTAGAGCAGCTTCCCGCGATTCTTTGGGCCCTAAGAACCACCCCCAACATGGCTACTGGAGAGGCCCCCTTCAAGCTCTCCTATGGGTGCGAGGCGGTGCTCCCCGTGGAATTTGAAGTCCAAACACCTCGAGTCGTTGCGGCCAAAGAAGGTCGAGAGGAATGACAAGCAGAGAACGAGGAGGAGCTGAGGCTCTCCCTTGACATAGTGGAAGAGCTGAGGGACCTTTCCGCTATCCGACAGGAGGAGGTGAAAAGAAGAATGGCCAAGTACTTTGACAAGCATGTCAGGGTCAAACAGTTCGTGGAAGGGGACTTGGTGTTGAAGAAGGTGGATGCAACAGGAAGGTAGGCATCAGTACGAAAGCTCAACCCCAGCTGGGATGGACCATTTATTGTAAAGGAGGCTCTAAAATCGGGAGGCTATAGACTCCAAAATGTAGAAGGCGAGACCCTGAGTCTCACCTGGAATGGTGATGACTTAAAACATTTTTTCCCCTAAAATATGTAAGCGATACTTTGACTATAATAAATTCCTTCAACACTTCAGTACTGTCATAGCTAGCCTGCATAGAGAAATGGAATGTGTTTGGACCCCGAGCAGATCCCGCTTCCAGGCCCTCACCTAGCTGGCAGGGCAGGAAGTCACTTGGTGTCATCCTTGGCCTCGAGCAGATCCCACTGTCAGGATCTCACCTAGCTGGCAGGGCAGGAAGTCACTCGATGGTATTGATAATGGACCCCGAGCAGATCCCGCTGCCAGGCTCTCACCTAGCTGGTAGGGCAGGAAGTCACTCGGTGTCATCCCTGGCCTCGAGCAGATCCCGCTGTCAGGCTCTCACCTAGCTGGCAAGGCAGGAAGTCACTCGATGGTATTGATAATGGACCCCGAGCAGATCCCGCTGCCAGGCTCTCACCTAGCTGGCAGGGCAGGAAGTCACTCGGTGTCATCCCTGGCCTCGAGTAGATCCCGCTGTCAGGCTCTCACCTAGCTGGCAGGGCAGGAAGTCACTCGATGGTATTGATAATGGACTCCGAGCAGATCCCGCTGCCAGGCTCTCACCTAGCTGGCAGGGCAGGAAGTCACTCGGTGTCATCTTTGGCCTCGATCAGATCCCGCTGTCAGGCTCCAACCTAGCTGGCAGGGCAGGAAGTCACTCGATGGTGTCAGCCTTAAAATTGCCAGGTAAAGATCAAGAAGCTCCGAATGCCAAGGAAGAGGTTCTGCATAGGCGAGTTTGGACTCGCCTAACCCAGCTCAGCATCAGCAGAAGGATTCTGCACAGGCGTATTTGGACTCGCCGACGCCAGCTCGGCATCATCAAAGAGGAGGCGAGCCCGGGCTTCGCTGAAGGAAGGCGGGCCATGCCGGGGCACTTCACCCCTTTGCCTGTTTTCCTTAGAAGATTTTCTCTTCTTTTTGAGTTCAACCTGGATGGCTCGTGGGCGAGTCAAGGTGGCGTGACAAGGGCGGAGAGTAGCCTGCCCACGAATCGCTTGGGGCTCGGCGAGCACTCAAAACGTACCCACTCGCGGGAGTGCACTCATGACTACCCTACTCGCGGAACCTGTCTCGGCGAGGTCGCGTGGGGAAGCATTCACGGGTATTTAGAGCATAACAAACAAAGTACAATGAAAAAGGGAAAAGAAAAGTGGCATGGGTATGATCAAAAACTTTCTTTCATAAGCAAGTGTTTTACAAAAATGGTTGCAGGGGGCTCGCCTCGGCGAGTAAACAAAAAAGGAAAAGAAGAAAGAAAGTACAAGCTATCTTCAGGTCTCGCCACCCCCCCCCCCCCCCCCCCCCCGCCGAACTGGTCCTCGCCTTCACCCGACTGATCCTGGAAGCCCTTCCCAAACATCGCGTCCATGTTGTCTTCCTTTTCGCTGGGCGGCTTTGCTGGGAATAGGCTTGGCATCAGGTCCCGTGCCGAGATACCCTCGCATCCCTCCACCAGCACCCCCGAGTCCTTCATCATTTGGAGGGTGCACTCGGCGGCTTGGATGGAGTTGATCCGCAGTCTCTCGGCGAGGTCGGCCTCGCCAAAGATCCACGGGCTCTTGTAGGGGAGGGTAGGGTCGATGTTATGGGGTGGGAAGAAGATCTCCGCCTGGCGACGGACCTCGCGGAGGAGGTGCTGATTCTCCTCCTTCAGCTTCATGTTCGCGCCCTCCAGCTCGGCGAGGCGGGTGCGCAGCTGACCGATTTCCTCCCCCTGCTCGGCATTGCGAGCCTGAAGCTCCCCTGCGGCCTTGGCGTCCTGGTAGAGAAAATTCGGTTTGGTATCAGCGCCGCAGAATGATTCTAAGTAAAAGAGAAGTAGTGCTTGACACTTAGCAGCCCGCCGGCAGCTTGGGCGAGTAGACCCTCCGCTATGCCGAGCCGCCTCGCCTGGTCAGTGACCTTATCCTTGGCGACGTCGTGAGCCTGCTCAGTGTTTTGGAGTTGGTTGCTGAGGGCGAAGCTGCGGCGGGTCAGCATGTGGTGCAACTCCATGGTCCGTAGGTGGGCCTGCAGGCCCTCATGGCCGAGCTGCCGGAGGGTCATCTTCTTATAGGCCTCGGCATCCTTGCGGACATATAGGCCGAAGCCGAGGGCATAGACATGACCGGTGGCGGGCTCGCGGTCGTGCCAGGAGGGGTGCAGGGTGGAGATGGAGACTCGATGAGCAAGCTCATCCCATTGCAACATGGGCTCGCCCGCCGAGTCCTTCCACCGCCCGCCGAAGTTGAAGAGGGGGTGTTGCTTCGGCGGCGCGTGCTCGCAGGATGCCCTTTTCGCCGATGGAGGAGGGGAGATCTCCGCCGTGGAAGAAGGGCCCTCCCCGCCTTTCCGGCCCTTGCTGGTAATCTCCTTCAGCGGGCTCTCTGGCGACGCGTCGGGAGGGGTCTCTGACGAGCTGATTTATTTGGGGCTGGGCTATTGATGTTGTTGTTGTTGCCCCCGCAGAGCCAGCAGGGCTCTCCTCATCTTCTTTGGCGGCCACTGGCGGTGTGGCGGGTTCGACCCAGCATCCTCAGGTCGTATCTTGCTGGAAGAGGGATGTGAGAGGGCCGCCTCATCTCGGCAGGCCGCCGCCACCGCATTCTCGCGGGCGAGGGGGTCCGGGTGCGATCCCGGATCCGCGAACGGCGGGTTTGCAGGAACTATTCGCTCCCCTGCAAGAAAGTACTTTGAAAAAAATCAGAAGAGATTCAGCAACAATATGGCGAGCTCGGCAAGCTTACTCCTTGCCTGCAGCATGCCCAGGCTGCAGTTTGACCCTGCAGTCACGCTTGAAGTGTCCCTGCTGATGACACTAGTAGCACTTCAGGTTATTCTTCCAATCCTTCTTAGGAGCAACGCTCCTCTCTGACTGATGATAAGTTGAAGGCACATTTTCAGCAGCGGGCTTCTTCTTCTTCCCTTCCCATCCTTTCTTCTTCTTATCTGAGAAGAGAGCTTCACTGCCTTCCGTAGTGACAGTGACTCTAGCCATCTGCCTTGCCAAACTTTCCTGCGAAGCAAGCAGGTACTCAAGCTCCAGCAGAGATGGCTGAGTAGCCCAGCCTTGAACATATGCCACAAAGGCAACATACTCCTTCTACAAGCTGAGGATTATGTGCCTTTTCATCTTAGCCTCAGAGATAGGCTCATCCGGATCAAGCGCTGACATCTCCGCACACAAGCTCTTCATCTTCAGAAAGAACTTTGAGATGGTCAGGTCTCCTTGAGTTGTCCTCGTTAACTCATTCTCTAGAAACTGAAGTCTAGCCACATTCTTCTTATTGAACAACTCATCAATGGTTGTCCAAATGTCAGCAGCAGACTCACATCCAAAGATGTGATCAAACAGTTCTGGTGACACGACCCTCTTGAGAACAAACTCTGCCTTGACATTTGTTTTTCTCCAGAGCCTCACATGTTCAGCAGTACCAAATGCAGCAGTCACTTCCCGTCTGTCATCACCACCGACGACCTCCCATAGCTCCTCACCCAGAAGGTAACTCTTCATGCATGACTTCCACTTCTTAAAGTTAGTCGGCGTCAAGAGTTCAATACCAAGACCTCTTGCATAGCTTGCTTCCATTACAACAACCGTTGGTTAAGCTAACTTCCAGAAGTACAGAGCACCAACACAGGTCGATCACCACTCAAGCACAAAACAACAATACTGGTTGAACACCACTCAAGCATCTGAACCTGGCTCTAATACCATGTTGAATTTTCTCAAAGCGGTCAGCAAGGTAGCCTAAAGGCAAATTAATATTCTCAAAACTACCCAGTTCACACTTTGATCATACGAAAACCCAAGGAACAAGCTTAACACCAACCACAAAAAGAAGAACAAGCAGGTCTTATATTCATTCGCACTTCTTTACAAGGCGAGGTATACGTAGCGAGACATGATCTCGCTAGTACACAAGCTACAAACAGGAAGTATAAAACAAGCCAGGCGGACAACACTGGAGACCGCTGAGACCGCCTAGTCTGCCAAGGTCGTCAAAGCCGCCCGAGCTACAACTGCTACAAGCCGAATAGCACACGGAGTGCACTGAGACCGCGAGGTCAAGCAGACACACCGTTATTCGCTGCCTGCTGAAGAACTGAGGAACAGACCGCCTACCCGCCTGAGATCGACGGACAGGTTATTGGAACTTGATCAAGCTGAAGCAAAAAACTGACAAGCCATAGAAGCGACCAGCTGAGACCGCAGAGACCGCACACTTCAATGCCCAACTCCTGGCTCCTTGAAGCTAGCCGCGCGACCTGCACAAAGCAAACCGTCAGCACTACTCACCCCGCGCGGACAGAAAACCGCAACACTTGCCCAAGCCCAACTTACTGTTCACTCCATTACCGTAAACGTGCCGGGGGGGGGGGGGGGGTTCTATTTATAGGCGAAGTGAGGAGTGTGTCACCACCCTAGTGCATAGAAACACTACCATAGCCCGTACACTAGCAAAACATCCGTCCGCTGAGTCTGCAAAGACTTAGCCGGATTCCAAGAAAACCGCCAGAAGCAAGGCACCGATATTCACTACCAGGAGGCCTTGAACCAGACTGCCCACACTATGCGGACAAGGTACAGTCCACACAGTCCACACACATTATCATATGGACATCCACAACTCCTTTAGTGACAGTACGCACATACAAGAGGCAGTCCGCACAACACAAGAGCAAAGCCTCCATTCGCCACAAGTCCGCGACCAAAGGTTGTCCGCCCGGTCAACAACAGACTTGGCGAATACTGTAGACACACTGGACTTGTCATAGAATGTGAGCAAGTCCAATAAAACACCAAAGGCCTGGCGCGAGCTCGTCGGACAAGGCCCTGTCCGCCAATACCCAAATAAGATCGCCAATTCCACGAAGGTGAGCAACTCGCCAATACCACCAAGGTACACAGATCGCCAATTCCACCAAGGTAAGCAGATTGCCAAAAACTACTCGCACAGTTGCCCAAACAAACGGCCAACTGACGGACTCCAAACCAGTTCGCTCAGTCCTCCACAGCAGCTAACACCTACTGTAACACCAGAGCTCGGCAAGGGCCACAACCAAACTCTAAGGCCAGTCCTCCACAGCTAACACCACGGACTCGCCAGTCCACAAGCCTCTTGTGGATAGGGCACCCAATCTGCCAGTTAACACAAGCTTGAGACAAACAAGGCCGCTGAACAGAGTACTTCCTACAGCCCGCAAACCGCAGTCCGCTCAGTCTAATTAGCCAGGCCCGACATCCTTGGCGATAGGCCAACCAAGCCGCACAACAGACCGATCAAGCCTCATACCAGGCTGCACAGGCCACTCCTCAACAGCCAAGCCAACAAGACAGCCAACACCCAGGCCTCAACCCGCAGTCCGCCCAGGCCGCAGACTCAGACCGCTCAGGCTGCACAAGCTGCTCTTCAACAGCCAAGCCAGCCAAGGTCACCAGGCCGCACTAGGAGTCAGCCCAGGCCGCGTACTCAGTCCGCACAGGCCGCTTAGACTGCCCGGCCTGTCCATCACCCACTTCCACTTCACAAATTTCAACAGGTAGTTGTCTTTTCAGTTTTGTTTACCTAGTTCAGACATACTTCTGTTTTTTTGTGGGTTTGTGTCAGCTTGTTGACGCCCACATGATAGACAGTTTTGGATACCTTGCTAGCTGCTTGTGGTTGTCTTTATGATGGATTACTTGCTCTCTGGGATGATTTATGCTAGGAATGCATGTTAGGTATTTTCAAGTATAAAATCTACGATTATTACTTCATGCATTGCATAATTTAAAACTCTAACTTGTTATATTTAGCGACCGTAAAATCTATCTTTACTACTATTATAAATTTAGGGTCTCGCATAGCATGAGTTGTCCTTTGAGGATGTTTATACTCATGTAGGATGTTGGAGTCAATCTAAACAAATATTTTTCGTAGCGTATAATTATATTTTGATTCGTGGATTAGTTGATCCACTAAGCCGAGGGATACGACTAACTTCTCAACTTAAAACTAGATTTCCCTCTAAATAACCTAAAGATCTTTAATTATGTATTAAGTAGGAGTTTTGCCTGAGCGCCCATAGTTATCCCCTACTGGCGTGGCATCATGACGCACATTTTCCCTCACTTTGATATATAATTTAATGCGGTGAAAATGCGGGTTATGCAGCTCAGTTGGTGATGAGGAGTGGTATTAAAGGCTTCTTATCAAGGTTGCGGATTCGAGACCCCGTGGAAACAATGCACCGTGTTGATAAATAGGTCGGAGATGCTTTGGGGTGTACGACTTATAGGCCTTGTAGATTTCAGCTGTACCACCGTGGTGTCATGGGTCCTCCATGGGCTGCTGGTGGGCCGGACGGCGCTAGGGGTCCTCCCTAGGTCGTTACAAAAAAGTGCATTTTTTTTGTAACGACCTAGGGAGGACCCCTAATGCTGCCCGACCCACTAGCAGTCCACGGAGGACCCATGGCACCACGGTGGTACAGCCGGAATATACAAGGCCTGCAGGTCGCACACTCCAAAGCATCTCGCGCCTGTTTATCGGCCGCGCGCATTGTTGCCACGGGGTTTCGAACCCTAGACCTTGATAAGGAGCCTTTAATACCACTCCTCATCACCAATTGACCCGCAGCTCTGTTAGTTATGAGGAGTGGTATTAAAGGCTCCTTATCAAGGTCTCGGGTTCGAAACCCCGTGGCAACAATATGCGCGACCGATAAACATGCACGAGATGCTTTGGGGTGTACGACCTGCAGGCCTTGTATATTCTGGCTGTACCACCATGGTGTCATGGGTCTTTCATGGGCTGCTGGTGGGACGGGCGGCACTAGGGGTCCTCCCTAGGTTGTTACAATAAATCTCGGTGTTTGCGTGCTTAATTATTAAGTAATTTTTATTCTGCAAAAAGACACAAACATCACCTATTCACCCCCCTCTAGGTGATTTAGGTAGATGCTAGATACTTTCAATTGGTATCAGAGGGGCATTTTGTTTGATATAAGGTTAACACCTTGAACAAGATCCCTGTTCTAGCGTCAAGAGATTCCGTTTAGTAACCATGGGCACAAGTAAAGACATGTCTTCGATGAAATTACCAGTGTGCATGAAAGAGAACTTTCCCATGTGGAAAGAAAGAGTCTGGTTCTTCATAGAAGCTGTAGATCAAAGAATTGTTCAGATTGTGGAAGAAGGATTGTATATGCCTACGCAAGCTTTAGCTCTTAACCCATATATCGTGATTCCCAAAAATATGATGGATCTCACAAAGGATGAAATTGCCTTGGTCTCCTTGGAAAAAAAGGCTAAAAATATTATCGCATGTGTAGTGGACGACTCGATGTTACAAAATTTATTCCACTGCAAATCTGCCAAAGAAATGTGGGACTGCCTAGTTGTTCTAATGGAAGGAACAGAAGAAGTTAGAGACGACCGCAAATCATTGCTGAATTAGGCGTACGAATTGTTCAAGCAAGGATCAAATGATACAATTGCTGACAGCTTCGAGAAGTTCTTCAAGATCATGAACGATTTCAGAAACTACCGCCACAAATTCACTAATGACAAGTTTCTCAGATCCCTGACAAAGGACTGGGACACTAAAGTGGTTGCCATCAGGGAGTTTGGGAAGTTGCCTGATATTGACCCTCAGAACATCTTTGGAAAATTGCTCTCCTACGAACTACAGATGAACACCAGAAAGAAGGAGGAGCAAAGCAACTAGTCTTCCAGTAAAGAGAAGTCAGCAGCTCTAAAGGATGAAGGTTCAAGAAAGCCCAAAGCTGTGTCACCAGTAATGACTTGTGCCCCAAACACTCCAGAAGACTCCGAGCCTAGCACGTCAGGCTCTGAGCTATCAGATGGAGAGTTTTCTCTCATATCTAAGCAGTTCAAGAAACTACTCAGCAAGAGGAGATATATGAAGAATCAGTCATCCTCATCTAACTTCAGGAAATTCCATCGTGATGGTTATCATTCCAGAAAAAGCTACAACCGAGAGGATAAGTATAAATCTAAACAGAATAAACATTCTATAACGCCCCAAAATTCGAAAGAGGGACGAGCAGCGTCGAGAGCCAAGTTTGGGTCTTGGTAAGGGTCACACGGGCTGGACACGGGCGTGTCCAAGGCCATGTCATGCTCGGGTTCGTCGAGAGCCCGGAAAGTCAACAATTTTAGTTCGATGAAGTGTCGAGATAGGGAATACTGCCTAGGACACGAGCGTGTCCATGGCCGTGTCGTGCTCGGGTTTAAGGGAGAACTCGGGTGGTCGACGAACTGCGCTCGATGAAGTGTCGAGACAGTGAACATGCCTTGGGATATGGGCGTGTCCAAGGCCGTGCAGTGCGCGTGTTCGACGAATTTACCGCGAAGTCGATGAAAAGGCAGTCGATGATCGTCGAGACTTCGAACACGGCCTGAGACACGGGCGTGTCCCAAGCCATATCCTGCTCGAGTTGTGAGCTGGGCCGTGTAGGGGGATTGAACATGGCCTGGAGCCCAGGCGTGTTCGGCCAAACACAGGCATGTAAATTTCGACATGGGCGTGTCGATTACCCGTGTCCTTCTCGGGTGGTTTTTGATCCTGTGTCGATGGAGGAACACGCCCAACAACACGGAAGTGTACTGAGTGATAAGGGCGTGTTATGTTCGACACGGGCGTGTACAGTGCCCGTGTCCTGTTCTGGGTACGACGGTTTCGACATCGATTGAGGCACACAGCCTTGGACACGGGCGGGTCGTAAGCCGTGTCCGGCCCAGGTGTTTTGATTTTAAGTTCGGATCGTGGTCGTTCGTTTCCTTCTAATGGGATCTGATGCTCCAGGGCTGTCCTTACTGAGTTATGTCCGGGAATAGGGTTAGAAAACCCTCATTCTTCATCAAGTACTCTCTTTCTAAGTTCTAGAGAGAAGGGAGAGCGAGGAAGAAGGTGAAGGAGAAATCCGGCTGCCGGAGAAGCTTCGGAGCCCCAAATCGCGAGCCGATTCCAGATCCGCTGAGGCAAGTCCGTTGCGGTGGTTTTCTTCCGACTAAGTTTCCATGGCTCGGAAGAGGGGTCGTAAGGTAACAATATTTCACCTCTTGGTTTTAGTATGCATGTTTAGCATCTTTTCTTTCAAGATTTTGGGCACCAAATCTCTCAAATGAGAGGGGTGTGGGTCACCATGGTTCAAGAGGAACCTCTGGGTTGATTGAGTCCATCCCCGGCATGTTTTTCATTAGAGATCCGCTCCGTTAGTGGATTAGGCATTGTAGGTGAAGCCATCGTCGCGACCGTTAGTCCGACTCGGTGATGTTGCATACGAGCTTTAAGGAGTTTGTGATGTTTGTATTTTTCCCTTTTTTTCGAGTGAGTACATGTAGCCGGAACCGGACAAGGTTAGCTTCGCAATGGCGGTAGATGGTTTCCTTGGTGCACAAGGTTAGCTCCGCATTGGCGGTGGATGGTTTCCTTGGTGTGCGGGGACGTTGCAGTACAAATGAGGGATTAGGGTGGGAATGATATTGGATTGTGATGTGCAAAGGCGCGACTTTGTCTCCGTGGACGGCTGGCTATCCCGTGACGTGCAAGTCATGTGGGGAGAGTGTCCCAGCGAGACTAGTCCCCTTCTGTGCGACTGACGTGAATGCCAAGCATGGGGAAAGCCCGGGCAATGAGGCCATGAGCGGGTGCGGTCCAACAAGTGTTCTTAGAATCGGTCAGTGTGTTAGATGGAATCCTGACATGAGAAGTCAGAGCTTGTATGCAAGCCCAGGTCGAAGACCATGAGCGGGTGGGGCCATGACAAGAGTAACGTGTGGCGGCTTGTATGCTATTAGGGGAATTACAATACCCTTTTTGTTTGAGGCTTAATGCCAATGGGGAAATTGGAAGTACACAGACGTTTGATGATGTGCTAGATGCATACGCGATAGGGTGCCTTGGGCGAAGCTCGGGTTTTGTATGCATGCTGCATAGTAGGCCCCTTTTTATTATATGCTCAATAATAGAAAACATGCATGTTGTGTGAGACATCCAAGCTTGTTATTTTAGTGCTTTACTTGTTTATGTATATGGTATACGAAGTGCTGACTTGCAGGTTGGAGGGGTATCCCGGGGTCCGTTAGGGGTGGCCGGGAGGAGATGTGTTTGTTACATAGTTTGAGGTCAGCCTTTGCTGAACCACGTTACAACCAATTTTTACAGGGCAAGCATCGCAAGCAGGAACTAGCTCGCTGGCCAATAAGGCCTAAGCTTCACGAAGTGTTTCAAGTTTTGTACTAGATTTATTTTGGTGGCCTTGTATGCTTGATGCGTTTGTTTTCCGGCTTGCATGCCGAGGTAGTCTAGAATTGTTTATGCACATTGTTATTGAAGTTAACTTTTGGAGTTTGGACACTCTTTTGTTGTAAGGACATAAGGACGTTTCGATACCCTTGTGTATGTGGATAACATCTAGTCTTGGTTGATGTTTCTGCTGTTGTTATATATGGAGTTTTGAGATTGGGTAGTTATATCATCTTTTAATGCTAAAGCTGTGGCGTCTGTATGTTGTGGGGCCCCGGCCGGACCCATATTATACGGTCATTACAGGGGAGGTGTTACAATTTGGTATCAGAGCCAGGTTTGATTCAAGGTCAGTGCGTATAGAAGTTATCCACATAGGAGTAACACAGGACCATGAGTATCCTTATGTTTGAGTCTTGCAAGTAAGAGACTGATTCCTTGTTTCCTTGCTTTTCTTAAAGAGAGCAAGCAACGAGGCGGGTACGTCGAGACCAAGAGAAGAGATTTTAGCGAGCATCGCTACTGTTCAGGGTCATTTAGGCATGGGTGTAAACCCAGCCGACTTCTGTCACATGCTTGCAGAAGTAATGGTGGCAGCCCAAGCTGCAGCGACAGCTCAGGTAGCAACCCCTGCTACACAGGATATGGCGACGACCGTGCCGGGCGGAGAAGCCAGGCGAGCAGAGCCTTTGGTAGTAAGGGTGGTTGTTGGGCATGGAGACCGGCAGATGAAGTAGTTTTTGAGCTTCCATCCCCCGACGTTCAAGGGAGTCGGTATGCTGACTGATGCAGAGGATTGATGGGCACGGATTCAAGAGCTTCTGAGGGCAGCAGAGACGCCAGGGGAGAAGAAATTTGAGTTTGCAGCCTTCATGTTGGAGGGAGATGCAAAGTTGTGGTGGGTGATCCATAGTGGACGCCAGTTTCCTGGACGCACCCCATCCATGGAAGAGTTTGGGAATGCTTTCCTGAAAAAGTACATTCCTGTTTCGACTAGGTTGGCCCTCCAAAGGAAGTTCCTGCACTTGGACCTGATGTTTTGATTTTATGTTCGGATCATGGCTGTTCGTTTCCTTCTAATGGGATCTGATGCTCCAGGGATGTCCTTGCTGAGTTATGTCCAGGAATAGGGTTAGAAAACCCTCATTCTTCATCAAGTACTCTCTTTCTAAGTACTAGAGAGAAGGGAGAGCGAGGAAGAAGGTGAAGGAGAGATTCGGCTGCCGGAGAAGCTTCGGAGCCCCAAATCGCGAGCTGAGTCCAGATCCGCGGAGGCAAGTCCGTTGCGGTGGTTTTCTTCCGACTAAGTTTCCATGGCTAGGAAGAGGGGTCGTAAGGTAACGACATTTCTCCTCTTGGTTTTAGGATGCATGTTTAGCATCTTTTCTTTCAAGATTTTGGACACCAAATCTCTCAAATGAGAGGGGTGTGGGTCGCCATGATTCAAGAGAAACCTCCGGGTTGATTGAGTCCGTCCCCGACATGTTTTGCATTAGAGATCTGCTCCGTTAGTGGATTAGGCATTGTAGGTGAAGCTATGGTCGCGACCGTTAGTCCGACTCCGTGATGTTGCATACGAGATTTAAGGAATTTGTAGAAATCCTTTGCGGTAAGATGCCGTTTGTGATGTTTGTGTTTTTCCCCTTTTCTCGAGTGAGTACATATAGCCGGAACCGGACAAGGTTAGCTCTACAATGGTGGTAGATGGTTTCCTTGGTGCACAAGGTTTGCTCCGCATTGGCGGTGGATGGTTTCCTTGGTGCGCGGGGACGTTGCAGTACAAATGAGGGATTAGGGTGGGAATGATATTGGATTGTGATGTGCAAAGGCGCGACTTTGTCTCCGTGGTCGGCTGGCTATCCCGTGACGTGCAAGTCATGTGGGGAGAGTGTCCCTACGAGACTAGTCCCCTTCTGTGAGACTGACGAGAACGCCAAGCATGGGGCAAGCCCGGGCAATGAGGCCATGAGCGGGTGGGGTCCAGCAATGGTTCTTAGAATCGGTCAGTGTGTTAGACGGAATCCTGACATGAGAAGTCAGAGCTTGCAGGCAAGCCCGGGTCCAAGACCATGAGCGGGTGGGGCCATGACAAGAGTACCATGTGGCGGCTTGTATGCTGTTAGGGGAATTGCAGTACCCTTTTGTTTGAGGCTTAATGCCAATGGGGAAATTGGAAGTATGCAGACGTTTGATGATGTGCTAGATGCATACGCGATAGAGTGCCTTGGGTGAAGCTCGGGTTTTGCATGCATGCTGCATAGTATGCCCCTTTTTATTATATGCTCAATAATAGAAAACGTGCATGTTGTGTGAGACATCTAAGCTTGTTATTTTAGTACTTTACTTGTTTATGTATATGGTATACGAAGTGCTGACTTGCAGGTTGGAGGGGTACCCCGGGGTCTGTTAGGGGTGGCCGGGAGGAGATGTGTTTGTTACATAGTTTGAGGTCAGCCTTTGCTGACCCACGTTACAACCAATTTTTACAGGGCAAGGATCGCAAGCAGGAGCTAGCTCACTGACCAATAAGGCCTAAGCTTCACGAAGTGTTTCAAGTTTTGTACTAACTTTATTTTGGTGGCCTTGTATGCTTGATGCGTTTGTTTTCCGGCTTGCATGCCGAGGTAGTCTAGGATTGTTTATGCACATTGTTATTGATGTTAACTTTTGGAGTTTGGACTCTCTTTTGTTGTAAGGCCATAAGGACGTTTCGATACTCTTGTGTATGTGGATAACATCTAGTCTTGGTTGATGTTTCCGCTGTTGTTAGATAAGGAGTTTTGAGATTGGGTAGTTATATCATCATTTAATGCTAAAGCTGTGGCGTCTGTATGTTGTGTGGCCCCGGCCGGACCCATATTATATGGTCATTACAGGGGAGGTGTTACAATTTGGTATCAGAGCCAGGTTTGATTCAAGGTCAGTGCGTATAGAAGTTATCCACATAGGAGTAACACGGGACCATGAGTGTCCTTATGTTTGAGTCTTGCAAGTAAGAGACTGATTCCTTGTTTCCTTGCATTTCTTAAAGAGCGCAAACAACGAGGCGGGTACGTCGAGACCAAGAGAAGAGCTTTCAGCGAGCATCGCTACTGCTCAGGGTCCTTTAGGCATGTGTGTAAACCCAGCCGACTTTTGTCGCATGCTTGCAGAAGTAATGGTGGCAGCCCATGCTGCAGCGACAGCTCAGGTAGCAACCCCTGCTACACCGGATACGGTGACGACCGTGCCGGGAGGAGAAGCCAGGTGAGCAGATTCTTTGGTAGTAAGGGTGGTTGTCGGGCATGGAGACCGACAGATGAAGTAGTTTCTGAGCTTCCATCCCCCGACGTTCAAGGGAGTCTGTACACCGACTGATGCGGAGGATTGGTGGGCACAGATTGAAGAGCTTCTGAGGGCAGCAGAGACGCCAGAGGAGAAGAAATTTGAGTTTGCGGCCTTCATGTTGGAGGGAGACGCAAAGTTGTGGTAGGTGAGCCATAGTGGCCGCCAGTTTCCTGGACGCACCCCATCCATGGAAGATTTTGGGAATGCTTTCCTGAACAAAGTACATTCCTGTTTCGACTAGGTTGGCCCTCCAAAGGTAGTTCCTGCACTTGGTGTAGTGGGACAAGACGGTGGACGAGTACGTACGGGAGTTCACTCAGTTGGGTCATTATGCAGGAATGACAATGGCAGATGATGAAGAGAGGGATAACCTCTTCTACCAGGGGCTGAGGGAGAATCTAAGGCAACCCCTCATCACCATGAAGAGTGCTGGATTCAATGAGTTGGTTGAGGCTGCCAGGACGTTGGAGAGTGATCTATAGCGAAGCCAAAGTCATAAGGGTTTTGCGCCTAAGCAAGGGGAAGGGAAGCCTCCTCAATCCCAAGGAAAGTCTGAAGGGAATAGGTGGAGGAAAAAGCCTCACCTATTCAAGTCCGGTGATAAAAGAAAGTGGATGTCTGGAGGGTCTCACTCTAAGGGACCACCAACATGCTTCAATTGTGGGAAGGTGGGGCACATTGCTCGTTTTTGTAATCAAGGAGGTGCGGAGCAGGAGGCAAGACGGGAGTAGACTGTGCGCACCGACCCCAGCACCGCAGAGAAAGGGAAGATGGCAGAGTCTAGCGCTTCTCGGTTCCAACTGGTGCAACCAAGGGCTTACAACCTTGGACAGCAGGAAACGATCCGCCAACCCGATGTGGTGACAGGTATGAGGAAGTTTAAGTTTAACTTTCTGCTTCATACTTTCAGACCGTTATATTTCATGTCTATGTTTTAGGCTTTATGTTAGTTTCCGGATACCCCGCTAGGGTATTGTTTGATATGGGAGCGTCGCACTCCTTTCTTGTGGAAAGCTTCATCCGGAGAATTGTAGTTGAGTCATTCTCGGTAGACGTAGAACTAAAGGTGCGCATACCCAATGGGTCATCCATGACCACCTGGGAGAAAGGGAGTATTTGTTGGGAGCTAGGCGGAGTTGACTTCGTGTTGATAGCAGCGGTCCTACCGTTGGTTGAGTTTGATGTGATATTGGGAATGGATTGGTTAGCATAGCAGCATGCCAGTATTGATTGTCTATCTAAGATGGTGACCCTAAGAAGCGAAGGGCAAACAGAAGTCAAGTTTGAGGCCCTTAATGAAGTGGCCTGTTCCCTGATTTCAGCCATACAATTGATGCGGGCAGTTAACCAGGGTGGAGTAGCTCTTGTAGCATTATTGGAGGTTCGAATTTCCAAGTTATCACTTGGGGAAGTGCCCGTAGTGGCAGAGTTCAAGGATGTGTTTCCAGATGAACTTCCTAGAGTGCCTCCTTGACGGGAGATCGATTTCTCGATTGAGTTTGTGCCAGAGGCTAGGCCGGTGTCACGTCCTCCATTTAAGATGGCACCAAAGGAGTTGGACGAACTCAAGGTACAGTTGTAGGAACTGTTGGAGAAGGGGTATATCAGACCCAGTTCTTCACCGCGGAGCGCGCTTGTGTTATTCGTGAAGAAGAAAGACGGTAGTATGCGGTTGTGCATAGACTACCGAGAGTTGAATAAATTGACTGTCAAGAATAAGTATCCGATTTCTCGGATTGACAACTTGTTTGACTAGCTGGTGGGGTCAGTGGTGTATTCAAAGTTGGACTTAAAGTCGGGATGCTATCAGTTGCGCATTCGAGACGAGGACATACCCAAGACAACATTTGGTACGTGGTATGGTCACTTTGAGTTCTCGGTGATGCCGTTTGGGCTGACGAACGCACCATCCGTATTCATGGATTTGATGAATCGAGTATTTCAGGAATAATTGGACTCTTTTGTAGTTGTCTTTATTGACGACATTCTGGTTTACTCCAAATCGGAGGTGGAGCATGAGACTCACTTGAGAGTAGTCTTGCAAGTGTTGAGAGAGAACCAGCTTTATGCAAAGTTCTCGAAGTGCGTGTTCTGGCTAGAGAAGGTAGCATTTTTGGGCCACGTGATTAGTGGGGATGGGGTGGCGGTAGATCCAACAAAAGTGGAAGCCATCAGAGATTGGCCTATTTTGAGAATCGTGGCGGAAGTCCGAAGTTTCCTTGGACTAGCTGGGTACTATAGAAGATTCGTAGAAAATTTTTCGCGGATAGCTCTACCCCTCACATCACTAACTCATAAGGATTAGAAGTTTGTGTGGACTCAGGAGTGCAATCAGGCATTTGAGACACTGAAGGAAAGGCTGATGACGGCTCCAATCCTAAGTATACTGAAAGGGATCGAAGGATTTCAATTTTTAGTGACGCATCGGGATGCGGTTTGGGTTGTGTTTTGGTGCAACATGGCAGTGTGATAGCCTATGGGTCTAGGCAGCTGAAGCCTCACAAGCGGAATTACCCCGTCCATGACTTGGAGTTGGAGGCGGTAATTTTCGCGTTGAAATTGTGGCAACACTATGTTTATGGTGCGAAGCTGGAGATCTTCATGAATCACAAAAGCCTGAAGTATCTCCTAGATCAGAAGGACTTGAATATGCGGCAATGCAGATGGGTCGAGTTCCTTGGAGACTACGAGGTGGCGATTCAGTATACGCTAGGCAAAGCCATTGTGGTGGCAGATGCCTTGAGTAGAAAATATTCGGGACAAGGGAATTGAATCGAAGCTCATGATGAGCGGTTGGTGCTAGACTGGGAGTCCCTCGGCTTGGAGTGCGTAGCAAGGGGTGAATCTAGCATGGCTCGGTTGAACTAGATTGAAATGCAGAATGATTTGTCTGATCGTATTCGGGAAGCGACTCGTTTGGATGTGGAGTTTCAACCATACGTGGTGGAAGCTCAAAAAGGCAAGAACAGCGCTTGGGAGTTGATTGATGGGATTCTGAGGAAGGACGTAAGGATTTGTGTACCGCAGTTCAGCAAGCTCTGTTAGGAGTTAATGTTTGAGGCTCACTTCACAAAGTACTCCATTCACCCGGGCAGTACAAAGATGTACCTGGATATGAATAAATCCTTTTGGTGGCCTGGACTAAAGCGGGACGTAGTTTTGTACGTTAATCGATGCCAAACTTATGCCTTGGTGAAGGCCGAGTGTCAGAAGCCGGGCAGGTTCCTGAAGCCTCTTCCTATCCCCGAGTGGAAATTCGATGACATCTCCATGGACTCTGTGTATGGGTTACCTAGATCGCAGCAGGGTAACGACGCAATTTGGGTGATTGTGGATCGCTTAACCAAAGTGGCTCACTTCATCCCAAATCGGAAGGAGGACATTGTGGAGAAGCTGGTAGAGTTGTATGTTCGCAACATGGTGCGACTACATGGGATTCCTAAAAGTATAGTTAGTGATCGCGATGGACGTTTCACATCCAAGGACTGGAGGTTGGTTCAAAAGAGTCTGGGCACGAAGCTAAAGTACAGTACGACTTTCCAACCTCAAACTGACGGGCAAACCGAAAGAACGAATCATACTATGGAGGATAAGCTGAGGATGTGTATTCTTGATTTCGGCAAGAAATGGGAGGATCACCTCTTCACGGTGGAGTTCACTTATAACAACAGTTATCAAGCAAGTATAAAGATGACGCCATACGAAACTTTGTATGGGAGGCAGTGTCGAACACCGATGTCTTGGACAGAGGCGGGAGACAACAAAATTTTGGGAAAAGGAGTGGTTGCTGATGCATGTGAGTTGGTGCGAACCATTCAAGAGCGCATGAAGGTGGCTCAAGATTGTGAAGCAAAATATTTTAATGCTTGCCATAAGAAGCTGGGGTTCGTGGTAGGCGATTGGGTCTATTTAAAGATCAAGTCGTTCAAAGGCATTTCACGCATTCGCCGACTCAAGAAGTTGAGTCCAAGGTTTTTGGGACCTTTCACGGTTATAGAATGGGTGGGAGAAGCAGCATACCGGTTAGCGTTGTCCACGAAGCTGAGTGGATTGCACGACGTCTTCCATGTCTCCGTCTTGAGGAAAGTCTTAGTAGAGGCTAGTGTGGTGATCGAATCGGCATCGGTGCCGATAGAAGAGGACTTGAGGACACTAGTTCGTCCAGTTACTATAGAGTATTCAGAAATTCGGTAGTTGCGGAACAAATAGGTCAAACTCGTAATAGACTGATGGGACAACTACGATCGTGAGGAGCTCTCTTGGGAGCGAGAACAGACCATGATGGAGTAGTATCCAGAGTTTTTCCTTTCAGGTATCATTTAAGTTTTGTGTACCCCTTTTTGATCTATGTAATTTCAGGACGAAATTCTTTTAAGGGGGAGAGAGTTGTAATGCCCCAAAATTCGAAAGAGGGACGAGCAGCGTCGAGAGCCAAGTTTGGGTCTTGGTAAGGGTCACACGGCCTGGGACACGGGCATGTCCAAGGCCGTGTCGTGCTCGGGTTCTTCGAGAGCCCGGGAAGTCGACAATTTTCGTTCGATGAAGTGTCGAGACAGGGAACACGGCCTAGGACACGGGCGTGTCCATGGCCGTGTCGTGCGCGTGTTCGACGAATTTACCGCAAAGTCGACAAAAAGGCAGTCGACGATCGTCAAGACTTCAAACACGGCCTGAGATACGGGCGTATCCCAGGCTGTGTCCCGCTCGAGTTGTGAGCTGGGCCATGTAGGGGGATTGAACACGGCCTGGAGCCCAGGCGTGTTCGACCAAACATGGGCATGTCAATTTCGATACGGGCGTGTCAATTTCCCGTGTCCTTCTCGGGTGGTTTTTGATCCTGTATCAATGGAGGAACACGTCCAGCAATACGGGCGTGTACTGAGTGACATGGGTGTGTCATGTTCGACACAGGCGTGTCCAGTGCCCATGTCAATTTCTGGGTGCGATGGTTTCAGCGTCTATTGAGGCACACGGCCTTGGACACGGGCGTGTCGCAAGCCGTGTTTGGCCCAGGTGTTTTAATTTTAAGTTTGGATCGTAGCCGTTCGCTTCCTTCAAATGGGATCTGATTGTCCAGGGCTGTCCTTGCTGAGTTATGTCCAGGAATAGGGTTAGGAAACCCTCATTCTTCATCAAGTACTCTCTTTCTAAGTTCTAGAGAGAAGGGAGTGCAAGGAAGAAGGTGAAGGAGAGATCCGGCTGCCGGAGAAGCTTCAGAGTCCAGATCCGCAGAGGCAAGTCCGTTGCAGTGGTTTTCTTCCGGCTAAGATTCCATGGTTAGGAAGAGGGGTCGTAAGGTAATGACACTTCTCCTCTTAGTTTTAGGATGCGTGTTTAGCATCTTTTATTTCAAGATTTTGGGCGGCAAATGTAACACCTCCCCTGTAATGACCGCATAATATGGGTCCGACCGGGGCCTCACAACATACAGACGCCACAGCTTCAGTATTATAAGATGATATAGCTACCCAATCCCAAAGCTCATAACACAAAACAGCGGAAACAACAAGCAAGACTAGAAGTTATCCACGCCTACAAGAGTAACAAGATGGCCTTATGGCCTTACAACAAGAGTGAGTCTAAACTCAAATAATACATCAGTCATAAAAGTGCAAAAGCACACCTAGTCTACCTCGACATGCAAGCCGGTCACATGAGAATCATACATACAATGTCATAAAAGTAGAGAAGCAACAAAAAGGTAACACTTCATGAGGCTTAGGCCTTTCTGGCCGGCGAGCTAGCTCCTGCTTGCGATCCTTGCCCTGTAAAAATTATTAGTAACGTGGGTCAGCAAAGGCTGACCTCAAACTATGTAACCAACACATCTCCTCCCGGCCGCCCCTAATGGACCCCGGGGTACTCCTCCAACCTGCATGTTAGCACTTCGTATGCAATATTCATAAGCAAGAAAAATAACTAAGGAAACAGGCTTGGATGTCTCAAACATCATACATGTTCTCTACTGTTGAGCATTTAATAATAGGGCCTACTATGCAACATGAATGCAACACCCGGGCTTCACCCAAGGCATCCTATAGCGTATGCATCTAGCACAACATCACATCATTTGGGTACTCATTATTTCCCCATTGGCATAAAGCCGCAAACAAAGGGGAACCACAATCCCCCAACGACATACAAGCCGCCACACAGAACTCTTGCCAAGGCCCCACCTGCTCACGGTCGTAGACCCGGGCTTGCCGAAAAACTCTGACTTCTCATGTCAGGATTCCGTCCAACACACTGATCAATTCTAAGAACCCTTGCTGGACCCCACCCGCTCATGGACTCATTGACCGGGCTTGCCCCATGCTCGGCATTCTCGTCAGTCTCACAAAAGGGGACTAGTTTCGCCGGGACACTTTCCACACATGACTTGCATGTCACGGGATAGCCAGCCGACCACGGAGAGACAGCCACGCCTTGGAACATCACAATCCAAGACATTTCCACCCTAATCCCTCATTCGTACTGCAGCGTTCCCGTGCAACAAGGAAACCATCTACCACCCATGCGGAGCTAACCTTGTCCACCAATGAAACTATCTACCGCCAATGAGGAGCTAACCTTGTCTGGTACCAGCCACACGTACTCACGCAAGATAACGGGAAGAACACCACAAACATCACACATCACAAATGGCCTCTTGCCGCAACGGATCTCTACGAATCCTTAAACCTCGTATGCAACATCACCGAGTTGGACTAACGGTCGCGACTACGGCTTCACCCACCATGCCTAATCCACTAACGAAGCGGATCTCTAATGCAAAAACATGCCGGGGACGGACTCAATCGACCCGGAGGTTCCTCTTGAACCTTGGCGACCCAAACCCCTCTCATTTGAGAGTTTGGTGCCCAAAAACTAGAAAAGAAAAGATGCTAAAACATGCATCCTAAAACTAAGAGGATAAGTGTCGTTACCTTCCGACTCCTCTTCCTAGCCATGGAAAAATAGCCGGATGAAAAGCACCGCAATCTCTTCTTCCTCCTTCACTCTCCCTTCTCTCTAGAACTCAGACAGAGAACCAGTGGCAGAAAAATAAGGGTGTTGAAACCCTATACACAGGTATATCCCAATCGGATTAACCACCAACCATCGATTCCCACAAAATGGAAATGCACGGCTACGATCTAGGTCTGACCTGGACAAAAGGGGCTGAACACCGCACAGTTCACCAAACCGGAGCAGGACACGTCCGCGACCAATCAAATTGTGTCCGGACATTTAGTCAAGATCCCGCCAAAAAGCACTATGTCGACACTCCGCGTCGATAGAGTCAAACACGCCACAATCCGCCCCGCGCACGACGATCGTCGAGCCAAGATTGTCGAGCACTGCCAAATCGTCGAACGAAGACTTTGGCAAAAATCGTCGAACGCAGGGAAATCATCGAACGCAGATCCCTGGCAAAATCGTCGAACGCAGGGAAATCGTCGAACGCAGATCCCTGGCAAAATCATCGAACGAAGGGAAATCATCGAACGCAGATCCCTGACAAAATCATCGAACACAGGGAAATCGTCGAACGACCCTAACACGCCCTGGGACACGCCCGTGACCCAGGCCGTGTACCCCTACTCGACGATCGCCACTCGATGATTGACGATTGACACTCGACAATCGTCGAACCGAGGGGACACCCCCCTATCACGCCCGTGTTCCAGGGCGTGACCTCCCAAACATTTCGTTAACCGAAATTCGACAACCACGCGCCTTACTACGCCACCCGAGCGAGACACGCCCAGGGACACGCCAAGGGTCACGCCCGTGTCCTAGGCCCTGTGACCCCCAACTAAGACCAAAACTTGGCCAAGAACGCTGATCGTCCCTCTTTCAAATTTTGGGGCGTTACAACTCTATCACCCTTTAAAGAATTTCGTCCTGAAATTACAAAGCAAAAAGGAACAAAACTTAAATGATACCTGAACTGAAGAGCTCTGGATACTCTTCCAGCATGGTTTGTTCTCGCTCCCAAGAGAGCTCCTCATGACCGCAGCTGTCCCATCGGACTTTCACGAGTTTCACCTCTTTATTCCGCAACTGCCGAATCTCCGAATCCTCTATAGCAATTGGACGGACTCGCGTCCTCAAGTCTTCCTCTATCGGCACCGATGCCGACTCGATCACCACACTAGCCTCCACCAAGGCTTTCCTCAAGACGGAGACATGGAAGACGTCGTGTAATCCACTCAGCTCCACAGACAACGCCAACCGATAGGCTGCTTCTCCCACCCGTTCAACAACTTCAAAAGGTCCCAAAAACCTTGGACTCAACTTCTTGAGTCGGCGAATCCGTGAGATGCCTTTGAACGGCTTGATATTCAAATAGACCCAATCACCTACCGCAAACTCCAACTTACTGTGACGAGCATTAAAGTATTTTGCTTGCCGGTCTTGTGCCACCTTCATACGCTCTTGAATGGTCCGTACCAACTCACAAGTGTCAACTACCACCTCATTTCCCAAAATTTTGGTGTCTCCCGCCTCTGTCCAAGACATCGGTGTTCGACACCATCTCCCATACAAAGCTTCATGTGGATCAATTTTTATACTTGCTTGATAACTGTTATTGTACGCGAACTCCACCATGAAGAGGTGGTCCTCCCACTTCTTGCCGAAGTCAAGAATGCACATTCTCAGCATATCCTCCATAGTACAGTTCGTTCTTTCAATTTGCCTGTCTGTTTGAGGATTGATAACTCTAATTTTGTCCATGTTTTTATATTATTTTTATTCAATAATTAATTAGTTTATAATTATATTTTGTAATTTTATTATTGAATTTTTCTAATTTCTTATTTGAGGGCAATCTGGGCTGCAAATTTCAATTTGGAGTCTATAGGGTTGACCAGGAGACAAAACTGGACAAAAGAAGGGAAATTTCAAATGTACACGCCAACGTCACGGGCGTGACCGACATGGTCACGGACGTGACATCCTGACGAGAACCCGGCGCGTGGAAGGAGCTATCTGCCACGTCAATTAAAAGTACACGCCATAAGGTCACGGGCGTGACCATCATCACACGGGCGTGTACTCCAGGCGTGACATCTATTGCTTTGCCCTGACTTCCAGTCAACAACAGTTTCTATTTGCAACACGTCACGGGCGTGACACATAAGGTCACGGGCGTGACGAACCCCGTGACAGCCCGGCGTGCCGACTTAATGCTGCAGTTTCAGGCGCTGGGAGTTTTCTCAAGACACGCCCAAGGTCACGGGCGTGACCACGGGCGTGACCCCTCCAACAACGGCCGGAGTTATTCCCGCCGTTTCTGCTTCCCGCCGTTTTTCTACAACCGTCAAGACACGCCCTAGGTCACGGGCGTGACCTAGGGGCGTGACCCGCCAATTAACGACTTTCAGCGGTTTTGCGCCAACGTTCAGAGGACTTGAAGACGACGGTTCCAAGACCGACACGCCCTAGGTCACGGGCGTGACCTAGGGGCGTGACCACCCATCAACTTTTTCTATAAATTCCAGACAGCTTCAGATGCTCCGGGGGAGATTTTTGGGAGCTTAATTCTATTTTCTTTACTGTTATTCTCTGCATTTTCAATTCATAGTGTAGTCTTTATTTCCAAGTAATTTTTATAATCATGTCTCTCCTCATTCTTTCTTGTAATTCTCCCATCATGATGAGTAGCTAATTTTCAATTAGCACTTGATCATGATGAACTTTGGAATGGAATAAAATTCTTATTTTTGTCTCAAATTAGCAAGCATTCTATTTTCTAACTTTGATTTATCTTTGATTTAAATTTTCTTCGAATTCATAAGTTGCAAATTATGTTTATTCGAGCCTAGATCCGTATCCTAGATTTACCGAGAGGTTGTGGATATGAGTAGATCACTCAAGGATAAAGAGACTTTCTTGCACCCCTCGAGAGAGGAACGCAAAATTCTTCCGCCTTGGAGTCAACTCCATTAGTGAGGTTCACCGCCTAAAGCAAGCTTAGGTCTTTCGACTGGCCGAGAGGTCTTAATCGATCTACCTAAGGTTAGTCGAGTGCGTATTCTCGAGAGAGGCGCTTCGTAGCTTTGGAACCTCTGCGGTCAAAGTTAATAATTTAGATGTTTGTCCTCTTTAATTTCGTGGATTTTATTCTAGCCCAAAGGGATTCCAGATCAAGTGCTAGCCTTTTATTCATCGAATTTCTCCTCTTAATTTAACGTTTGTTTTCGTTTGCGCAAAAACCAATTTTCCGATCGATAAAATAATAGTTCGTCCTTGTGAGTACAAATACTCAACGGTCCCCGAGTTTAAATACGATATTTCCTATACTAAATTTCGATAGGTGCACTTGCCTAGTTGAAAGTTTAGTTTGGATATTTTTCAAAACTTATAAAATCTACACCAAGTTTTTGGCGCCGTTGCCGGGGACTATTTTTTTTTGTTGATATTTTGAAAGCAAAGCTCTATTAATTTTATCATTTTCTTTTGTTTTAGAAATATCAAAATAAAAAAAAAATTTATTTTGTTTTATTTTGGTGTATGACCCGAGGGAATCCGTCGCCTCTTTTTGATTTGGATCCGAAAATCGAGCGAACCCTTCGGCACCACTTACGATTTCAAGTTCCGAATTTTCAAGATACGGAATCCTTAGGAGACACTCCTAATCCTTCATTAATCCTCTCTCCGTCACCGCCTTCTTCTTCTCCTTCTTCATTTAGTTCTTCTTCCCATTCTCCTAGATCTCCATCTTCTGCTTCTTCCAATATGGGTGAGCCAAATGCGGTTGAACAAAGGACTATGTCCTATTATGCCCGTCCAAACTTGGACGAGACTCAATCTAGTATTGTTCGCCCCGCTATTGCCCCCAATAATTTTGAGTTGAAGCCAAGCATCATCCAAATGGTACAACAATATGTACAATTTGATGGGCTTCAAGATGAAGATCCAAACGCGCATATTTCAAATTTCTTAGAAATATGCGATACTTTTAAAATTAATGGTGTATCCGATGATGCCATCCGGCTAAGGTTATTCCCATTTACATTGCGCACTAAAGCCAAGCAGTGGTTGGGTTCTCTACCAAGAGGCTCCATCACAACATGGGCTCAAATGACGGAAAGATTTCTTACGAAATACTTTCCGCCGGCTAAAACGGCTAAATTGCGCAATGATATCACTTATTTCTCCCAAATTGATTCAGAAACGTTATATGATACTTGGGAGCGTTTCAAGGAATTGCTTCGTCGATGTCCTCATCATGCAATTCTGGATTGGTTACAAATCCAAACCTTCTATAACGGCCTAAATTCTCAAACTAGGCAACATATTGATGCCGCCGCCGGTGGAACGCTTAATAACAAAACACCGGCGGCCGCACAAGAGCTTATAGAAGGTATGGCTTTGAATACCTATCAATGGAGTACACCTCGGTCTAAACCACCTAAACCGGCCGGGATGTATGAAATCGATACGGTTTCAAGTTTGTCTCTCCAGGTTGAGCAACTGCAAAAACAGATGAACGAGATGTCTGCTTCCTCATCCAAATCTACCTGTGAGCCCCAATATTGGGAGCCTTCTACTATTGCCGAGCATGTGGATTACATGGGTAATCCGAATCGGCCACCTTATAATCCGGGTAACAATTTTGGCAATACCTATCACCCGGGTATAAGGAATCACCCCAACTTCTCTTGGAGTAATCCAGGGAACGCGGCGCGCCCGCCGAACACGATTCCACCCGGCTATTTTCCACCGCAAGCTCCCAAAGCTCCCAATCTCGAGGAATTGTTCACTAAATATACGACTACAAATGACGCCAACATCCGGAATCTCACCGGATCTCTTCGAAGTTTGGAGACACAAATCGGGCAAATCGCTAAAATGCTCTCCGATCGTCAACAAGGAGCGCTACCGGGCAATACAGAACCCAACCCCAAGGAGCATGCAAAAGCCATCACCCTACGGAGCGGGAAGGAGGTAACCACTTCTCCAAATCCGGTTGATACTTCTCCAATTCCGGTTGATACGGAGGTAATAATTTCTCCATCTTCTCCTCCGTCTAAACCTTCTACTTCTAATAAACCAAAAGCTTATCAACCACCTCTTCCCTATCCATCTAGAATGCAAAAAGACCGGGTGGATGAACATCACGGTAAATTTTTGGACATGTTTAAACAAATCCAAATTAATCTACCGTTTTGTGAAATAATCGCACAAATGCTGAAATACGCCAAGTACCTCAAGGATCTTTTATCCAATAAAAAGAAACTTGAGGATATCTCCACGGTTCAATTGAATGCGGAGTGTTCGGCAGTTTTACTTAATAAATTACCTAAGAAATTACCCGATCAGGGTAGTTTATCCATTCCCTGTTTGTTTGGTGATTTATTAGTAAAACGTGCGTTAGCCGATCTAGGCGCCTCAATCAATTTAATGCCTTATTCTTTAGTTAAGAAGTTGGGATTAGGAGAACCTAAACCCACAAGAATGTGCATTCAATTGGCGGATCGGTCTGTCAAGCTCCCTATGGGGATCATAGAGGATGTGCTTGTCAAAGTTGACAAATTTATCTTTCCGGTAGATTTCGTCATCTTTGACATCGAAGAGGACACCGAGGTCCCACTCATTCTCGGTCGCCCTTTTCTTGCCACCTCGCGCGCAATTATAGACGTTAGTATGGGAAACTTCTCCTTAGAGTCGAAGATGAAGAAGTTACCTTTACTATTGACACGTCTATGAAAAACTCGCTCTCAAATGACGACTCATGTTATTATTTGGAGGCTTCTCTTGAAGAAAACTCTTTTCTTTTTTCTGAAAAATCTTTATCTTCTATTGATCATGATGCCGATTTAGAACATTTAGATTTAATTGCTCATGAAAATAGTGATAATCTCTCGATCACGCACGCACCTATTTTTGAACTTTTAGAAATTGGTAGTGATCGTTTGAAAACTTCTTATGATCAACCTCCCGCGTTAGAACTAAAACAATTGCCTGATCATTTAGAGTATTTATTTTTAGCGGAGGATTCAAAACTTCTGGTTATTGTGTCGGCCTACTTGACCGATGAAGAAAAAATTAAATTATCTCATATTTTAAAACTTCATCGCCGCGCAATTGCGTGGAAGATCACGGATTTGAGAGGGATTAATCCCTCCTTTTGCACCCATAAAATTTTTTTAGAAGAACACGCTCACAAAACTATTCAACCTCAACGCCGGCTAAATCCTAACATGAAGGAGGTAGTCAAGGCCGAGGTAATAAAATTATTAGATGCGGGTATCATCTATCCAATTTCGGATAGCTCTTGGGTGAGCCCGGTCCAAGTGGTGCCCAAGAAAGGAGGGTTAACGGTAGTGCCTAATGATAAAAACGAGTTTGTTCCCACTCGAACCGTTACCGGATGGCGGGTGTGCATCGATTACCGTAAATTAAATGATGCAACCCGTAAGGATCATTTTCCTTTGCCGTTTATTGACCAAATACTTGAACGGCTATCCGGGCACTCATTTTATTGTTTTCTTGATGGTCTCTCGGGATATTTTCAAATCCCAATTGCGCCCGAGGACCAAGAGAAAACAACCTTCACTTGTCCGTTTGGCACCTTCGCCTATCGAAGGATGCCTTTTGGTTTGTGCAACGCGCCGGCAACCTTCCAAAGGTGTATGCTAGCAATCTTTGACGAATTAGTGGAGGATATCATGGAGGTTTTCATGGACGATTTCTCCATTTTTGGAGATTCGTTTGATTTATGTTTGGCAAACCTTTCCCGTGTACTCCAAAGATGTGAGGACACGAACCTAGTTTTAAACTGGGAGAAGTGTCATTTTATGGTACGGGAGGGTTTGGTCTTAGGCCATAAAATTTCTAGTAAGGGCATAGAGGTAGATAAAGCAAAAATTGAAACTATAGAAAAGCTACCTCCCCCTTCAAATGTTAAGGCCGTTCGTAGTTTTTTGGGGCATGCCAGTTTCTATCACCGGTTTATTAAAGATTTTTCTAAAATAACTAAGCCCCTAACCCACTTGTTAGAAAAAGACGCGCCGTTCATTTTTGACGAAAATTGTTTGCGTGCTTTTTCTCTTATTAAAGAAAAATTGATTAACGCTCCTATCATGATCGCTCCCAATTGGGAGCTTCCTTTTGAGATAATGTGCGACACTAGTAGTTTTGCCGTTGGCGCGGTGTTAGGACAACGCATAGATAAAAACTTTCATCCTATCTATTATGCAAGCAAAACATTAACCGCCGCACAGGAAAATTACACGACCACCGAAAAAGAATTATTAGCCGTAATTTTCGCATTTGATAAATTCCGCTCATATCTCACTTTTTCTAAAATTATTGTTTTTACTGATCACTCGACTTTGAGATATTTACTAGCAAAAACAGATGCAAAGCCGCGATTGATTAGGTGGATATTACTGCTCCAAGAATTTGATTTGGAGATTCGCGACAAGAGAGGAGCGGAGAACTTGGCGGCTGACCATCTTTCGCGGTTGGAGAACCCAAATTCGGGGGAGCTCATGGAGGAGGACATTGACGACACTTTCCCCGAGGAGCGCCTTCTCGCCATTCATAAGGTAATCACCCTCCCCACTCCTTGGTTCGCCAATTTCGCAAATTATCTTGTTGCGAGATTCCTCCCGAATGGTTTTTCTTATCAAGAAAAGAAGAAATTCTTTTCTGATTTGAAAAATTATTTTTGGGAGGATCCCTTCCTTTTTCGTGTTTGTGCGGACCAAGTAGTGCGGAGGTGTGTTTCTCATGAGGAAGGCGTACAAATTTTAAAGCATTGTCATGAGGGACCCGCCGGTGGGCACTATAAAGCTAATCGGACGGCTCGGAAGATACTTGAAGCGGGCTTCTATTGGCCAAGCATCTTCAAGGATGCTCACGCCCATGTAAGTCGTTGTGAACAATGCCAACGCTCAGGTAATATTTCCCGCTGCGATGAAATGCCATTAAATACATTTTTAGAAATAGAAGTTTTTGATTTATGGGGGATCGACTTTGTTGGACTGCTACCAACATCGCATGGAAATAAATATATTTTGGTAGCGGTCGACTATGTGTCACGGTGGGTGGAAGCGCAAGCCCTTCCCACTAATGACACCAGAGTCGTGACCCAATTTCTCAAAAAACTATTTTCACGATTTGGAGCACCGCGGGCAATAGTTAGTGATAGGGACACCCACTTTTGTAACACACAATTCGCTAAGGTTTTGTCTAAATATGGCGTTACACATAGGTTAGCCACCCCCTATCACCCTCAAACAAGTGGTCAGGTAGAAGTAGTTAACCGTGAAATCAAACGAATTTTGGAGAAAACGGTTTCTAATAATAGAAAGGATTGGTCGGTCAAGCTTGATGATGCTCTTTGGGCTTATCGGACCGCGTACAAGACCGCTATCGGTTGTATGCCGTACCGATTGGTCTATGGGAAAGCATGTCACTTACCGGTTGAGCTTGAGCACCGCGCCTTTTGGGCGCTTAAATTTTTAAATCTAGATGAAAATTTGTCCTCCGAGCTTCGGAAATTCCAAATTAACGAGCTCGATGAGTGGCGCTCCTTAGCCTATGAAAGTAATAAACTTTATAAGGAGCGCACAAAATTTTATCATGATAAAAAATTAAGCACCCTAAAGATTTCAAACCGGGAGACCAAGTTCTCCTCTATAATTCGCGCCTTCGACTTTTTCCGGGCAAACTCAAGTCCCGATGGTCCGGCCCTTTTATTGTAAAAGAGGTATGGCCATATGGGACAGTGCTTATCTCGCACCCGGAACAAGGAGAATTTAAAGTGAATGAGCACCGGTTGAAGATATTCCTCGCCGGCGATACTGCTAATGAGTACCGGGAGGAAATTAACCTCCCGAACCCATAAACGAGTGCCCCGCTTTGGTCGAGCTCAACGACAATAAACAAAGTGCTTGTGGGAGGCACCCCATGCTTATCGTTTTTTTTCTTATTTAATTTTATTTAAATTTTTGCAGGTTTGAAGAACATCTTTTTCGGCGTGACGATCGACGGAATTGAGCGTCAAGTCTACGCGTTTCTTCAAGTCGATAACTTTTGTTTTATTATCGTTCAGTTGAATCTTTTAAAATATATATATATATATATATATATATATATATATATATATATATATATATATATATAAAAGAAAAAAAAATCAAAAGAAAATTTTTTTTTTTGCTCGTACATGCCTATGTCACGGGCGTGACCTCTTGGTCACGGGCGTGACAGAGACGTGTTTAGTTCGTCGAACGAAACCCGAGAGTGGTTTCGTCGAGCGCAGTGTTCTGTTCGTCTTTCGGTACTATCACGGGCGTGACCATCATTGGTCACGGGCGTGTCTAGCCCGAAATTTCGTTCGACGAAGTGAAGCTGGAAGACTTCTCTTCCTGCCCAGTCATGGCCGTGACAGTTTGTGTCACGCCCGTGACACTAACTAGTCACGGTCGTGACTAGCCAGAAAAATTTTTAAAAAAAAACAACGGAACGAAAATTTTTTATTCTCGCTTTCAGATACACGCCCCAGGGTCACGGGCGTGACCCTGGGCCGTGTCGTCGAATCCGAGGCGTGACCCCGGGTCAACGCCTCGGATTCCTTTGCGTATTTTTATTTATGAGACACACCCCAGGTCACGGGCGTGACCTGGGGCGTGGCCTTGGAATCCAATGCCAGCGCATTGGATTCCTGCGCCGAGCACGCCTTACATGCCCAGAGTCACGGGCGTGACTCTGGGGCGTGACCAGGGAATCCGAGGAAGGAGGCCTCGGATCCTCTTTTATTTTTGTCCCGTGCTTGTCACGCCCCCTGTCACGGGCGTGACAGGGGGGGGGGGGGGGGCGTGACCAACCCGAAAACCCTATAAATAGGGATTTTCCCCCTCTTCTTCCTCCACACCATCCGCCAGCTCAATGTCGTCATGGGCTTCTGCTCGGAGGCTTTTTCCCAATCTCCCGCCTATCTCGATTTAATTACTGATTTCCCGACCGATTTCAACCTTCTCGCCTTTTGGGCGGAAATACGTAGTGACACCGCCCCCTACACCCCAAAGAAATCCAAAGGCAGCCAACTCATTTCTCCCGCCTTACGTATTCTCCACAACCTCCTTACCTTCACTATTTCTGGTCGCGGCGATAGCCACGGGGTGGTGACTCGGGTAGACTTACTATATTTATATAGTATGTTTTATCGGGTCCCCCTCAACCTTGGTTATCTGCTCGCAATTTTCTTTCGGCACCAGGCCGAAAATGCGAGGTTGGGAGCAGTGCACGGCGGGAACTTCATCACTTTCCTCGCGAAGCAGCTCGGCATTTGGGATGCTCTTCCACGCCTCAGCTACGTCCAGACGCCACAAGTCATCCAGTTCCAGACCCTTCAGGCCCTCGGCCTAGCGCGGCGACGTGATGGAGAGTTTGAGGCTATTCCCCCCGCAGTCGGTGGTGGAGATCTTGGCCTTGATTACGGTGCCGGTCCCAGCGGCACTATTCACTCTCCCCAGATTCCTCCACCACTGCAGGACCCTTCTTCCGAGCCCGGCCCTCAGAGCTATTGGGATCGTCAGTTTGCGTCTCTTCACACACGCTTAGATACGATGCAGGCCGATTTTGACGCTCGATTTGTGAGTTTTGACAGTCGATTTACCACGCTAGCGACAAATCAAGCCTCCTCCATGACACGTATTGAGCGTGAGTTTTCCGACCTCCGGACGCACTATCAGGAGCCGCGGCAGCATAGCGATGAGGATTAGCCTGCTTTCTTTTTTCTTTGGGATTGTAGACCACCCTATTGTATCTTTTCTTTTTATCATTTTCTTTTCCTTTGTCATGTATCTTTTCTTTTTCGTAAAATAAAAAAAATATGTTTTGCTTCAGCTTTCTCTTCCAGGTATTTTTTGGTGCTGCATGACCCGCTTCAAGGAAGTCTCCTATCTTTTCTCTTTATTTATTTATTTTTCATTGGGGACAATGTCTTGTTTAAGTATGGGGGGATATTTCTCAAGCAAAATATACAAAAAAAGGGATTTTATTTCTTTTGTGCAATTTTGTTTTTGCTTACTTTACAAAAATACAAAAAAAAGGGATTACTTTCAATATTAGGGAGATCTTTATTTCTCTATTTACTCACATGCGAAATTCTAGGTATTCAACTTTTACATAAGTTTAGAAACTTTTTGATGCTTTAATTGAATTTTGAATATTGTAGTAGAACTGTTGGCCATGCTGTGTTTCTAGTTAAGTGCACATGTTAGTAGAATTTGAGTAGAATTAAAAATTCAGCATACAATTAGATTTTTCTTTTTCTGAATGCGTAGAAATAGTTTATTTTACTTCTACTTGGAAACCGGTAAAATCTAAAAATAGTTTAGGAGAGTGTGTAAAAGTTTACTAGAGAGATATTTCGCGGATCAAGAAAGAGGTATTCTTTCTCGATGTCTAGAACTTGCCCTCTAGCTATTCTCAAGATTTTGCATAGGTTAAACTCATTAGCATGAAAATGATTTAGGCATTTCTTTTGGGCTAGTTTGAGCCTTTGCACCCATACCTAACGTTTTACCCTTGCTAAACCAATTTGAGCCTATACCCTTCCTTTTGTTATTGCTCCACCAACACTTTACCAAAGCCTAAAAAGCATCCTAATTACACACCTAAAACCGAGCTTGAAATTATACATAAAACCAGTTTATGTGTGATTAGGAGCCATTTTATTTTGGTGGCTTTTGAAAATATACAAGAGTTGTTCTATTTTTCACTTCTCCTCTAAAAAAAAACAACAAAATAAAAACAAAAAAAAGGAGAAAAAAAAAACAAAAAAATAAAAAAAAGGAGGAAGTTGAAAAAATATTCAACATATTGAAAAAAAAAACAAAGGAATTGGCGGAGTTTTTCAATTTATTTCTTTTGTGCAAGCTCTCTTTAGGTTTTGGTGTGTCTACCCATCGCATTTATCTTTGTTTTTCCAAACCAAAAACCTAAGCCTACATTCCAACCTACTTAAGTCCTACTGATTTGTGCTTATAAGTTAACCTAGTGCCGTGGCGAGAGTGTGAAAGGGCAAGCCTATGACCATCGACATTGATGGATTTCTTTGGAGGGTATCCCGATCTTCGATTTGTGCAATGTTATCTTAGCAAACAGGCTACTTTCTCCCTAAACATGATTCAAAGATTTATCATGTTTCCATCTTTGAAGTAAAAATAATAAGTGGAAACACATTTTAGAAAATTATAAAACTAATTTGTATGCTGAGTAGGTTCTTCTACAATAATTACTACAAGCATAGGCATAAGACTTCGCATTCTACTTCTTATATTCAATTTTTGTTTTTAGCGTTAAAATTTTTCTACTCTCCATGTGAAGTTGTTTGCTCGGGACGAGCAAACGAGTAAGTATGGGGGTATTTGATAACTCTAATTTTGTCCATGTTTTTATATTATTTTTATTCAATAATTAATTAGTTTATAATTATATTTTGTAATTTTATTATTGAATTTTTCTAATTTCTTATTTCAGGGCAATCTGGGCTGCAAATTTCAATTTGGAGTTTATAGGGTTGACCAGGAGACAAAACTGGACAAAAGAAGGGAAATTTCAAATGTACACGCCAACGTCACGGGCGTGACCGACATGGTCACGGACGTGACATCCTGACGAGAACCCGGCGCGTGGAAGGAGCTATCTGCCACGTCAATTAAAAGTACACGCCATAAGGTCACGGGCGTGACCATCATCACACGGGCGTGTACTCCAGGCGTGACATCCATTGCTTTGCCCTGACTTCCAGTCAACGGCAGTTTCTATTTGCAACACGTCACGGGCGTGACACATAAGGTCACGGGCGTGACGAACCCCGTGACAGCCCGGCGTGCCGACTTAATGCTGCAGTTTCGGGCACTGGGAGTTTTCTCAAGACACGCCCAAGGTCATGGGCGTGACCACGGGCGTGACCCCTCCAACAACGGCCGGATTTATTCCTGCCATTTCTGCTTCCCGCCGTTTTTCTACAACCGTCAAGACACGCCCTAGGTCACGGGCGTGACCTATGGGCATGACCCGCCAATTAACGACTTTCGGCGGTTTCGCGCCAACGTTCAGAGGACTTGAAGACGACGGTTCCGAGACCGACACACCCTAGGTCACGGGCGTGACCTAGGGGCGTGACCACCCAGCAACTTTTTCTATAAATTCCAGACAGCTTCAGATGCTCAGGGGGAGATTTTTGGGAGCTTAATTCTATTTTCTTTACTGTTATTCTCTGCATTTTCAATTCATAGTGTAGTCTTTATTTCCAAGTAATTTTTATAATCATGTCTCTTCTCAATCTTTCTTGTAATTCTCCCATCATGATGAGTAGCTAATTTTTAATTAGCACTTGATCATGATGAACTTTGGAATGGAATAAAATTCTTATTTTTGTCTCAAATTAGCAAGCATTCTATTTTCTAACTTTGATTTATCTTTGATTTAAATTTTCTTCGAATTCATAAGTTGCAAATTATGTTTATTCGAGCCTAGATCCGTATCCTAGATTTACCGAGAGGTTGTGGATACGAGTAGATCACTCAAGGATAAAGAGAGTTTCTTGCACCCCTCGAGAGAGGAACGCAAAATTCTTCCGCCTTGGAGTCAACTCCATTAGTGAGGTTCACTGCCTAAAGCAAGCTTAGGTCTTTCGACTGGCCGAGAGGTCTTAATCGATCTACCTAAGGTTAGTCGAGTGCGTATTCTCGAGAGAGGCGCTTCGTAGCTTTGGAACCTCTGCGGTCAAAGTTAATAATTTAAATGTTTGTCCTCTTTAATTTCGTGGATTTTATTCTAGCCCAAAGGGATTCCAGATCAAGTGCTAGCCTTTTATTCATCGAATTTCTCCTCTTAATTTAACGTTTGTTTTCGTCTTCGCAAAAACCAATTTTCCGATCGATAAAATAATAGTTCGTCCTTGTGAGTACAAATACTCAACGGTCCCCGAGTTTAAATACGATATTTCCTATTCTAAATTTCGATAGGTGCACTTGCCTAGTTGAAAGTTTAGTTTGGATATTTTTCAAAACTTATAAAATCTACACCAAGGATGGAACGCCGTACTGAACTTTAGCTTCGTCCCCAAACTCTTCTGAACCAACCTCCAGTCCTTGGACGTGAAACGTCCGTCACGATCGCTGACTATACTTCTAGGAATCCCATGCAGTCGCACAATGTTGCAAACATACAACTCCACCATCTTCTCTACGCTGTCCTCCTTCCAATTTGGGATGAAGTGAGCCACTTTGGTTAAGCGATCCACAATCACCCAAATAGCATCATTGCCCTGCTGCAATCTAGGCAAACCATGTACAAAATCCATGGAGATGTCATTAAATTTCCACTCAGGGATTGGAAGAGGCTTCAGGAACCCGCCCGGCTTCTGACACTTGGCCTTCATCAAGGCACAAGTTTGGCAACGATTCACATATAAAGCTACATCCCGCTTCAGCCCCGACCACCAAAAGTATTTCTTCATATCCAAGTACGTCTTTGTATTTCCCGGGTGAGTGGAGTACTTTGTGAAGTGAGCCTCAAAAATCAACTCCTCACGGAGCATGCCGAACTGCGGTACACATACCCTTTCGTCCTTCCTCAGAATCCCATCAATCATCTCCCAGGAGCTGCTCTCGCCCTTTTTAGCCTCCACCATATATGGTTGAAACTCCACATCCAAACGGGTTGCTTCCCGAATACGATCGAACAAGTCATTCTGCATTTCAATCCGGTTCAACTGAGCCACACTGGACTCGCCTCTCACCACACATTCCAAACCAAGGGACTCCCATTCACATACCAACCGCTCATCATGAGCTTCGATCCAATTCCCTTGCCCTAAGTACTTTCTACTCAAGACATCCGCCACCACATTATCTTTACCTATCGTATACAGAATCGCCACCTCATAGTCTCGAAGGAACTCAACCCACCTGCATTGCCGCATGTTCAAGTCCTTTTGATCCAAGAGATACCTCAGGCTTTTATGATCCATGAAGATCTCCACCTTTGCACCATAAACATAGTGTCGCCATATTTTCAATGCAAAAATTACCGCCGCCAACTCCAAGTCATGGACGGGGTAATTCCTCTCATGAAGCTTCAGCTGCCTAGACCCAAAAGCTATCACCTTGCCATGTTGCACCAAAACGCAACCCAACCCGCATCCCAATGCGTCACTGAAGATCTGAAATCCCTCGGTCCCTTGCGGTAGACTTAGGATTGGAGCCATCATCAGTCTGTCCTTCAGTGCCTAAAATGATTGACTGCACTCTTGAGTCCACACAAACTTATGATCTTTATGAGTGAGTGAGTTGAGGGGTAGAGCTATCCGCGAAAAATTCTCCACGAATCTCTTATAGTACCCGGCTAGTCCAAGAAAACTTCGGACTTCCGCCACAGTCCTCAAAACCGGCCAATCTCTGATGGCTTCCACTTTTGTTGGATCCACTACCACCCCATCCCCACTAATCACGTGGCCCAAAAATGCCACCTTCGCTAACCAGAACTCGCACTTTGAGAACTTTGCATACAGCTGATTCTCTCTCAACACCTGCAAGACCACTCTCGAGTGGGTCTCATGCTCCACTTCCGATTTGGAATACACCAAGATGTCGTCAATGAAGACAACCACAAAAGAATCCAAGTATTCCCGAAATACTCAATTCATAAGATCCATGAACACAGATGGCGCGTTCGTCAGCCCGAACGGCATCACCGCAAACTCAAAGTGTCCATACCTCGTACCAAATGCAGTCTTGGGTATATCCTTGTCCCGAATTCGCAAATGATAATAGCCTGACTTCAAGTCCAATTTTGAATACACCACTGACCCCACCAACTGGTCGAACAAGTCGTCTATCTGAGGAATCAGATACTTATTCTTGACGGTCAGTTTATTCAGCTCTCGGTAGTCTATGCACAACTGCATACTACCGTCTTTATTCTTTACAAACAACACCGGCGCGCTCCACGACGAAGAACTGGGTTTGATATACCCATGCTCCAACAGTTACTGCAACTATACTTTGAGTTCAGCCAACTCCTTTGGTTCCATCCTAATCGGAGGACGTGACACCGGCCTAGCCTCCGACACTAACTCGAACGAGAAGTCAATCTCCCGCCGAGGAGGTGCTCCAGGAAGTTCATCCGGAAACACATCCTTGAACTCTGCCACTACGGGCACTTCCTCAATAGACAACTGGGAGAGGCGAACCTCCAATAATGCTACAAGCGCTACACCACCCTGGTTAACCGCCCGCATCAACTGCATGGCCTAAATCAGGGAAAAGGCCACTCCACAAAGACCCTCAAATTTGACTTCCGCCTGCCTCTTGCTCCTTAGGGTCACCACCTTGGATAGACAATCAATACTGGCGTGCTGTTCTGCAAGCCAGTCCATATCGAAAATCACATCAAACTCAACCAATGGTAAAACCGCTATTACCAATATGAAGTCAACTCCGTCCAGCTCCCAACAAATGCGCCCTTTGGCCCCGGTGGTCATGGATGACACATTGGGCATGCACACTTTTAGCTCCGCATCCGCCGAGAATGACTCAACTCCTATTCTCCGGATGAAGCACTCCGCAAGAAAGGAGTGTGATGCTCCCGTATCGAATAATCCCTAGCGGGGTATCCGGAAACTAATATGAAGCCTATAACATAGACATCACACATAAAGGTCTAAAAGTATGAAGCACAAAGTTAAACTTAAATTTCCTCATACCTGTCACCACATCGGTTTGGCGGATCGCTTCCTGCTGTCCAAGGTTGTAGGCCCTTGATTGCACCAGTTGGAACCGAGAAGCGCTCGACCCCGCCATCTTTCCTTTCTCTACGGCACTGGGGCCGGAGCGCACCGTCTGCTCCTGCCTTGACTCTTGCTCCACTCTTCCTTGACGACAAACATGAGCGATGTGCCCCACCTTACCGAAGTTGTAGCACGTCGGCGGTCCCCTAGAGTGAGAACCCCTAGACGTCCACTTGCTCTTCTCACCGAACCTGGAAGTGTGAGGCTTTTTCCTCCACCTACTCCCTTCAGACTTTCCCTGGGATTGGGAAGGCTTCCCTTCCCCTTGCTTGGGAGTGAAACCCTTACGATGTTGGGTTCATTCCAGATCACTCTCCAATGTCCTGGCAGCCTCAACTAGCTCATTAAAACCAGCTCTCTTCATGGTAATGAGGGGTTGTCTCAGATTCTCCCTCAGCCCTTCATAAAAGAGGTTATCCCTCTCTACATCATCTGCCATCGTCGTTCCTGCATAACGACCCAAACGGGTGAACTCCTGCACATACTCATCCACCGTCTTGTCTCTCTGCATTAAGACTCTTTTTGGCGCAGCTGCAGCAACATCATACGTAGTATTGGGAAGCAGTGGTGAAATAATCAGCTGTTTTGTAGAGTGGTTGATGCCGGCTCGTCTCCCATCCCCTTGCCCGTTGATGCTAAGAGTGCTCGTGATCAAGTTGCTGTGGATGATGATCAAGTTGCTCGTGACCAAGTTGATGCGGCGCAACATAAAGATGCTCGACGACCTTCTACCGCAACTCGTGACCTCGGTGGCTACAATCTTCGTTCGCGGCGGGCTTAAGCCCTTTCCTTATTTGCACCTTTATTTTCCTTGTTTAATGTTATCATTATTTCATGTTGTCTTTTATTTTGGACATGTTTAATTTTTGGTGTGCTCATAGCCATCCAATAGATGATAAATTGGATGGCTAGATTTATTTTGCTTGTTTTGGGACTTGCCTATATATATGCTTATTTGATGAGAAATGAAGACATGTTATTTGAAAACCTAAATTAATCCTCTCTTGAGAATTTCGGCCACCTCCCTTTGGGATTGCCGCCCCCTCATCCTCCTTCTCCTCCTTGTTAGCCAATCGCTTGGGTGATCCAAGGCTTGTGAAACATGGAGGCGGATGCTTCTCGGTGTGACTCCGGCGAAAAAGAAGGTTACCGCTCGGTGTGATGCCGGTGGTGCGTGGACGTGTGACTCTTCCACTTTCATTGTGTGATCTTCACCCCATCTTGGGGAGGGTAATATTAACATCTTTCCTTTGTGAGTTCTTGTGAGATTTGTAATGGATGCAATGGCTTTTTATCCGCGATCTTGAATACGATCTTTTGGATTTAATCGAAAACCTTCTTGCATTTATTTTTGAAACCTTGCAAGAAGCCGGATCGGGTGGATCCTATTGCTTGAGGAAGATCTTGGCATATAGTTATTGATCTTCCTCTCAAAAAGGTGTGGCGACCTTTGCTTTCGATCTTCGGTGGGAAAGGATTGGACTTTAATTAGATCGTCGCTTTTAGTCCACTCCCCTCCGCGTGTTTGTGCGGGATGACGGTGAATCGTGAGGCTAGAATGTTTGTGTTAGGACGCGTTAGAACGTGTTACGTGGGCTTGAGTTGTAAGAAAATCCGTACGCTATTTTAATCCGACGAATCCCTTCATCAATTTGGTATCAGAGCTAGGTTCTCGTCAGTTTCTTAATTGGCACTCCTCCCCCGCTCAAAATTCAAATTTCAAATTTCGGGATTCAAATTTCGAATTTCAAATTTCAAATTTTTAATTTTTTTAAAAAATTCAAAATTCAAATTTCGAATTTCAAATTTCAAATTTTAAAAATTTTTAAAAAAAATTTAAAATTCAAATTTCGAATTTCGAATTTCAAATTTCAAAATTTCAAATTTTAAATTTCAAATTTCAAATTTTTTTTTTCAAATTTCAAATTTCGAATTTCAAATTTCAAAATTTCAAAATTCAAAATTTCAAATTTCAAAATTCAAAAAAACAGAGAGAAAACTGCGCTCTAGCCTTTGGTTTTTTAGGTTATTAATGCGTACTCGGCACGGTACGGAGTACACGAACCCGTCTACCACCATTATGGCTGAACACCCTGATGAGGAAACTAACTGTTGGGTATTGTATCCACAACGTACCTGATTTGAAGAAGCCCCTGAACAAGCTAAGGTAAATAGGCAATGTTTTTGACAAATTATTTCAAGTTGTGCTTGCAGTTATTCCACGCTAAGTGCACACCAATGTCAGGGTGCAGTAGGTCAATATACACGGGTCTGCACGACGTAATCCCTCGTTGAGCAGATCAGTGTGTTGGCCTACGTGTACTCTCTCTATTGGAGTGCACTTATTTTCAAGCACAGGGCTATAACTATGCAGGAGCAGACAAGGAGCAAGGATGGGTCAAGGAGCACTTCATGGGTGGAAAGACGAAAATTCGTCTAAGTGTAAATCGACGAGAATCACCAAGTGATTCTCGCCGATTCGGCGAGAATCACAAGTGATTCTCGCCGATTCGTCGAGAATCAGTGGTTGATTCTCGCCGAATTCGATCCAGCCACGTCTAAGCAAGCACCTCTGCTTCTAAGTAAGAATCGACGAGAATCACCAAGTGATTCTCGCCGATTCGGCGAGAATCACTAGTGATTCTCGTCGAATCGTCGAGAATCACTGGTTGATTCTCGCCGTCTCGACCTGGCCTAAAGCAGTGCGTGCAACCAAGGCAAATTCGACGAGAATCATCTTTGATTCTCGCCGAATCGTCGTGAATCACCTTTGATTCTCGACGACTCGGCGAGATTCACTTTCGATTCTCACCGATTTTGACTTGGCGATTTTCTGGAACTTCCTGAACCGGATTCTGCCGCTGTCAATATTCTGGACTGGGATTTAGGGATTCTTCTTGTGGGTCCCACAACGGTCTTATTCAAGTTGTCTACAGTATATATATACGGGTATTTTGAACGGAATCTACAGACAGAAAAGAAGCGGAGCTCGATCTAACCCTAAAATCGCGAAACTGCTCCGCCGCCTCCGTCGCCGCTCGCGCTAATTGGTCGCCGCTGTTGATCGCATTTATTCCCGATCTCCGGCGATAGAAGCTTAGCCAAGCTTAGAGTCTCACGCGTCTATCCAGAGATCCCTTGTCTCTCGATTTGTTGATCGGGAAAAACTTCCCCGTCCGAATCGATCGAGACGACCGATCCTCGTGTGACCGTTGGTAGACCTAGCTAGCTTCGCTACGAAGTTTGGATCTCTAAAGAACAGCAGCCGCACATCGTCGTCGCCGCCGATCCTGTGAACCTAGTCGCCGCCCTTCTTGCCACCGCCGGTTACGGGGAGATCCTCTCCAAGAGAGACCAAGGTTGTGGACTCTTTGTAGACTTCAAGATCACGTCGTCAACAAAGAGGGACACCGTAGTCTCCACACGTAGTTTGTATTTCTTGTACATTCTATTTTACTTTTGTTGTAAAGGAACATTGGTTCCCAGTTGTAAGGGTTGGGTGCAACCCGGTTTGTGGGAGTGTTGACTACTACGTGTGGAAGGGTTCCTTCCGATAGTGCAGGGATTAGATTTCAATCCTGTTGGAGAAGAGACCGAGTCATCCCTTGTTGGGAGATAGGTCGAAGGGGGAAAGTGGATGTACCCAAGTCGGGGAACCACTATAAATTGCTTGTGTATTCTGTGTGCTGTGGTGTTTATTTTTATTGTGCAGGTACAATCTTAAATTCCGCAAAAACGTTGCACGTCACCTATTCCCCCCCATAGGTGAAGCTAGTTGACACTAGGTGGACTTTCAAGTGGTATCAGAGGAGGTTACTCATCAAAAAGGTTAACACCTTGAGTTGAATCCTGCCGCCAGTGTCAAGAAGAAGACAAACATCTACTATGGACGGGCTCAAGTTCAGTGGCAAGATCCCCGTGTGCACCAGGCTCAACTTTCCTATCTGGAAGGAAAGGATCAGATTCTACATGGAGGCAGTTGATCCCAGACTCTTCATGATCATGGAGGAGGGACCTTATGTCCCCACTAAGGCATCCACCATTGATCCTACCCAGAAAGTGCCAAAGAAACTTTCTGAAATGGACAAGAATGAGATGGTGCTAGTAGGACTTGACAAGAAGGCGCGAAACATTCTAGTCAGCGCGGTTGATGACTCAATGATGCAAAATTTCAGCAACTGCAGGACAGCACATGAGATCTGGCAGTGCTTGATCATCCTAATGGAGGGCACGAATGAAGTGAGGGATGATCGGAGATCCCTCCTGAACCAGAAATATGAGGCCTTCAGACAAGGGCCTAAGGAAGAGATCGGAGTCACCTACGAGAACTTCCTCAAGATTGTCAACTCCCTCAAAGGATACGGAAGAGTGTTCACCAATGGTGAACTCAATGATAAATTCCTTAGGTCCCTTACTAAGGAATGGGACACAAAGATCTGCGCCATCCGAGAGTTTGGCAGACTAGCTGAAACAGACCCGCAAATCCTGTTTAGGAAGCTGATGTCCTATGAGCTTCAGCTGAACAGCAGGAAAGCAGAAGAAGAAGCAGAGAAGGCTGCAGCCAAGGAAAAGACTGTGGCTCTAAAAGCCAGTCACTCCAGAAAAGGCAAGGGTGCGGTTTCATACCGTGCCAGGAAAAAGGATGAGGAGGAGGACTCCGAGCCATGCTCCTCCAGCTCAGAGCTGTCGGAGGAGGATTTCTCCCTCATCACTCGAGAGTTCAAGAAGTTCCTCAAGATGAGGAATCAAAGAAAGAGAGACGGCTCCTCCTCCAGGCATCAGAAGAAAAATTATTCTTCTGACAGGTATGCTTCTAGACCGAACAAACATCGCTCCTCTGACATTATTTGCTTTGGATGCAATAAGCCAGGACACGTCGTGGCCGACTGCTATCAAGGCAAGAGAGAAAAAGGGAAAGAAGAGGAGCACAAATCTTCGAGAGATAAGAAGAAACAGCGGAGCTACATCGCCAGAAGGCCAAAGACACTAAGTGAGTCTGATTCCTCAGACTCCAGTGATGATGAGGAAGCCTACTTCGGGCTGGTGGGTCGCTCCGACTCGGAAGGAGAATGTCCCCCATTTACTGGGAAGGTAAAAGCTCACACCCCTCTCTCCGACTCTGACTCTCATCCTGAGTCTCAGGATGATGAACCTGAGGATAGCCTTTCGGCCCGTGAAGCTGAGCTCCTCGAGAAGTATGAGCTTCTGCTCAACACCTTCGAGGAGTGCCGTAAGAGACTGAAGGCTGAGAAGAAGGAAGTGAAATTCCTTAAGGGTGAGTGTGTATCCCTAAGGGAAGAGGTCACTAGCTTGATTTCTCTCCGACAGGAGCACCTTGACCTGACTTCAAAGCATTCAGAATCTTTAAAGCTCCTTGATCTTAAGCAGGAGGAAGTCGACAAGTTGGAAGAACAACTTGCGGCAGAAAGGAAGATCGTCAAGAGCTTCTCTATGCCAAAAACAGTTCTTCCAGTCGTTGATACCTTCTCTGCTCAGGCCAAAGGAGCTGGCTTGGGGCATGTAGGGGTATCTGGTTCCTCATCCAGGAGAAACAGGAACCAGAGGAAGAATAAGGGCGCCAAGAAGGCCTCTGATGATGAGAAGGGTAAGGCTCCTCTTAGTCCTGTTGCGTTCAGAAAGCCTAGCTTTCCTTGCAACCAACATGACTTTGAATCGACCTTTGGTCATCATTTCCGGCCCTCGGTTGCAAAGCCCAAGAGCCGATATGATGGTTGGACCTTTCCCCGGAACTTCGGTGAGAGTGCCCTCAAGGCACCTTATGAGGAAATCCACATGGGAAATTATGGTCAATTCTCTAGCGGCCATAATGGAAAGCAGGCACCAAAAGCCAAGCCTGTTGTACAGAAGGTGACGAAGTCGTGTGACTGCTGTCACCATGAGGCCTCCTCCTCCAGATCCAAGGCCCCAGCTGTACCCACCATTCCAAGGGTAAGGCAGGAGCCTAGGAAGAGGTACAACAGATTCGTCTGTTGGTGCTGTGGCAAAGTCGGTCACTTTGCCGTGGATTGTTGGTTTAATCCAAGGTATTACGAGACTCCCTATGTTAGCACTGCGAGGCCGACCACTCGTAGGGTTAACCAACTGAGGGAGAGTGTGCTAACCAGGAATCTAGGACCCAAGTTCGATTGGGTTCCTAAGGCAAATTAATTTTGTTTTGCAGGAATGTCCAAAGGCCGCCAAAACGCCGATCTGGTATTTGGACAGTGGATGCTCCCGGCATATGACTGGGACAAGAAGCCTGCTGCGTGATTACACTCCAGTCGAGAATGGACCCAAAGTTATCTTTGGAGGGTCAGATCGAGGAGTCACCAGAGGTTACGGTATGATTTCCAACGATATAATCTCTATCACCGACGTGGCTTATGTTGAAGGGTTAAATCATAACCTGATCAGTGTAAGTTAGTTATGTGATAAAGGTTATGACGTTAAGTTCTGCAAGGATAAATGTCTAATAATTTCACGTACCTCTTTTGAGATGGTATTGTCAGGCATTAGGAGCAGAAATATCTTCTGCTTAGATTTTCTCAGTATAGATTCAGCTACCCCCGTATGCCTTGTGGCAACAGGCAGTGCATCTCTTTGTGATCAATGACACAAGAGATTGACACATATTAATTTCAAGACAATTAGTATGCTGTTTCCTAAGAACTTAGTAAGAGATGCTCAAAGTATCAAGTGCATCAAAGATAGCCCCTGTCCTACATGCCAGATGGGCAAACAGACTCGGGCTACCTTTAAGAGCATCGCAGACAAAGACTCTTCACGATGCCTCTACCTCTTACATATGGACTTGTTTGGTCCAATGCAAGTTCATAGCTTGGGAGGCAAGTCCTATACGCTAGTAATAGTTGATGATCATTCTCGGTTTACATGAGTGTTCTTTTTGAAACGAAAGTCAGATACGTTTGACATCTTCACTAATTTTGTCAAGCAGATTCAGAACGAATTTAACTGCTCAGTGGTCAAAATCAGAAGTGACCATGGAACAGAATTCGAATCTGGTGCTATGACAGAATTTTGTGAAGAACAAGGTATCTTCCATGAGTTTTTCTCCCCGCGCACTCCTCAGCAAAATGGAGTTGCGGAGAGGAGAAATAGAACTCTCATTGAAGCGTGCACGACAATGTTGCAAGACGCTTCTCTCCCAGAATACTTCCGGGCAGAGGCTGTCAATACAGCTTGTCATGTACAAAACCGAGCCTTGATCAACAAGCATCATCACAAGACGCCTTACGAGCTACTGAAAGGCAGGAAACCAACCATGTCCTACTTAAGGATTTTTGGTTGCAGATGCTATGTACTGAATAATGGGAAGTACCCGCGTACTAAATTTGGTGAAAAATGCTTTGAAGGCATATTCATGGGCTATAGTTCCCACAGTCGGGCGTATAGGGTCTTCAATAAGAAAACCCTAGTGGTAGAAGAATCAATAAATGTTGTATTTGATGAAGGAAGTTTGCTTAACAACAATTCTTCCAATGGTATTCTTGAAGATGCAGGTGTACGACTTGAACAGCTGAGTCTGGATGAGACTGCTAAAGATGACACTCCTAAGTATGTCAAAGTTTCCACATCCACGTCATCTGAAAATGTTGAAGATCCAAATGGAACCAATCTCTTAGAAGAAAGAGAAGCCCAAGAAGTAGTCGAAGCTCCAGACGCCAGACTTCTAGAGCTCCGGCATGTGAGGGATCATCCTAGAGATCAGATCATCGGAGATCCTCGTGTCGGTGTCAGAACTCGAAGAGGTACTATTAACGAAGTTTTGCATCTTAGCTTCCTATCACAGGTTGAGCCAAAGAAGTTCGACGAGGAGAACAAGGATGCGGCATGGATTCTGGCCATGCAAGATGAACTACATCAATTCGAACGTTGCAACGTTTGGATGCTAGTTCCCAGACCATACAAGCAGAATGTGATTTGCACCAAGTGGATCTTCAGAAACAAGCTGGATGAACATGGTGTCATCATAAAGAACAAGGCAAGGCTGGTGGCTCAAGGTTACAGACAGGAGGAGGGGATTGACTTCGACCAGACCTTCGCACCAGTAGCAAGGCTCGAGGCAATCAGATTGTTCCTGGCATACGCTTCGCACAAAGGATTCACAGTTTATCAAATGGATGTGAAATCAGCATTCCTGAACGGAGACCTGAAAGAGGAAGTATATGTCGCTCAACCCCCAGGTTTTGTCGATCCTACTTTTCCCAATCATGTCTATTTTCTTAATAAAGCGTTATATGGGTTAAAACAAGCTCCACGAGCTTGGTATGCGACTTTATCTAGTTTTCTTCTTGAGAACAAGTTCTCTAGAGGTAAAATAGATAAAATATTGTTTCTCAGGGAAGTCAAAGGCAAGATTTTGCTGGTGCAAATCTATGTCGATGACATAATATTCGGCTCAACGGACAACAATCTTTGCAAAAAGTTTTCTAAACTTATGCAAGGAAAGTTTGAAATGAGCAGTATCGGAGAGCTCAAGTATTTCTTGGGACTTCAAGTGAAACAGTCTGAGGATGGAATCTTCATCTCTCAGACGAAGTTCACAAATGAACTCCTTAAGAAATTCGGTATGGAGAATGCAACCTCTATGAGGACTCCAATGGGCTCCACTATGTCTCTAGATAAGGATGAGAAAGGTAAACCTTTCGATGAAACCAAATACAGAAGCATCATTGGATCCCTGCTCTACCTTACTACCAGTAGACCGGATATTATGTTCTCCACATATGTCTGTGCCCGATATCAGGTGAACACTAAGGAATCTCACTATGTCGCTGCAAAGCGAATTCTAAGATACCTTAAAGGTACTCCTAATCTTGGCTTGTGGTACCCGAGAAACAATGATGTCGAGCTAATAGGCCTTTCAGATGCTGATTTTGCAGGGAGTAGGGATGACAGGAAAAGCACCTCCGGGACGTGTCAATTCCTCGGCAGGAGGCTTATCTCATGGAACAGTAAGAAACAGAATTGCGTTGCAACCTCCACAGCAGAGTCTGAGTACATCTCAGCGGGCAGCTGTTGCGCACAACTCCTATGGATCAGAAACCAGTTAGCCGACTACGACCTTCAGTTCAAAGAAGTTCCCATGTACTGCGACTCCTCCAGTGCGATCGCAATTGCCAACAACCCGGTATCGTACAGCAGAACGAAGCACATTGAAGTGCGATACCACTTCATTCGGGAGCACGTGGAGAACAAGGACATTTCTCTCTGTTATGTCCCCACGGACAAGCAGATTGCTGACATATTCACAAAGCCCTTAGACGAGGCCAAGTTCAGTCTTTTCAAGACTGAACTGGGGATGCTAAATTATGAGGAATGAAGACTACAGAAGCTCCATGCAGGCGCAAGAACTGAGGGGGAGCAAGATACTCAAGTATGAGCACATGAGCATGAACTGAGGGGGAGCACAGGGTCAAATGCTACAGACCCCGATTTGCAGAAGCCGAAAAGGGGGAGATTACCCTCTCGGCTACGGCTAAGGTGGCTCCACGCTTGCTCTCAAGAAATTGGTACTGGTCATATAACTCAATTTCAAGTTTATGATTTTCATTCCTATATGCTTTATTCACCTTAGCTTGTAGGGTTTAGGCTTCTTCAAATAGGGGGAGTTTGTTGGGTATTGTATCCACAATGTACCTGATTTGAAGAAGCCCCTGAACAAGCTAAGGTAAATAGGCAATGTTTTTGACAAATTATTTCAAGTTGTGCTTGCAGTTATTCCATGCTAAGTGCACACCAATGTCAGGGTGCAGTAGGTCAATATACATGGGTCTGCACGACGTAATCCCTCGTTGAGCAGATCAGTGTGTTGGCCTACGTGTACTCTCTCTATTGGAGTGCACTTACTTTCAAGCACAGGGCTGTAACTATGCAGGAGCAGACAAGGAGCAAGGATGGGTCAAGGAGCACTTCATGGGTGGAAAGACGAAAATTCGTCTAAGTGTAAATCGACGAGAATCACCAAGTGATTCTCGCCGATTCGGCGAGAATCACAAGTGATTCTCGCCGATTCGTCGAGAATCAGTGGTTGAGGCAGATGAGGGTTATGAGATGGATGGTGTACCTAATGATATGGAGGATGGACACCTACTTAGCGTTATGCATTGTATTCTGACGACCCCTCACCCGTTTGACGATTGGAAGAGGTCCACTATTTTCTCACTCATCTTTAAGAGTGGGGACAAATATTGTAAGCTCATCATTGATAGCGGCAGCTGCATGAACGTTGTTTCCGAGAACGCCGTTATGCGGATGCATTTGGATACCGAGCCTCATCCTACCCCTTACCAAGTGGCTTGGGTCAACAAGGTAACCATCCCGGTCACCAAGCATTGCCTAGTTCCACTTACGATCAAGTCATATACGGATGAGGTGTGGTGTGATGTCATCCCTATGGATGCTTGTCATGTGTTGTTAGGCCGCCCTTGGCTCTATGACCGTGATGTCACCCACTACGGGAGGGCAAACACTTATGAGTTCAAATATAATGGGAAGGTAGTCACGTTAAAACCCACGGCCCCAAAGGAACCTAATAGCCCAAGTACGGATACCACAATCCCAGTCGAGAAGAAATTGGTAAGCCTAATGGGTAGGAGAAAATTTGAGAGGGACCCCTTTGTGGATGGGATTATTTATGCATTGGTTCTTTTGAATAATAATAAAGAAAATGGGGTTTTAGAAGATTTACCCAAAGAATTAAAAAAACTGCTGGAAGAGTATAAGGATGTCTACCCGGATGAGTTGCCCCTTACATTGCCCCCTCTACGTGATATCCAACATGCCATTGACTTTATGCCGGGCGCCTCATTGCCTAATCAGCCCCATTATAGGTTGCACCCCACCGCCCATGAGGAGCTCCAAGCCCAAATTTCAGATTTATTGGTGAAGGGGTTCATTAGGAACAGCAAGAGTCCGTGTGCGGTACCGGCTTTGTGGGCTCCAAAAAAGGATGGTACGTGGCGTATGTGTGTAGACAGTAGAGCCATAAATAAGATCACTATCAAGTATAGGTTTCCCATCCCTAGATTGGACGATCTTTTGGATATGTTGTCTGGTGCCTCGATCTTCACGAAATTGGATTTGCGGAGTGGTTACCATCAGATTCGGATACGTGATGGGGATGAATGGAAAACTGCATTTAAATCTAAGGACGGGCTCTACGAGTGGTTGGTCATGCCATTTGGGTTGTCAAATGCTCCAAGCACCTTCTCACGAATGATGACCCACGTATTCCAACCATACATGGGACGATTTGTGGTGGTGTACTTTGATGACATATTGATTTATAGCACCACTTTTGACTCACATGTGTCTCACCTACGGATTATTCTATCTACACTGCGGGACAAAAAATTATATTTAAATTTAAAGAAGTGTATATTTTATGTAAAGGAAGTGGAATTTTTGGGCTACCTGGTTGGATCTGAGGGAATAAAGGTAGACCCCAGTAAGGTGAAAGCAATTCTGGAGTGTCCCGAACCCACAAGCTTGAGAGACGTTAGGAGTTTCCACGGGTTAGCCTCATTTTATAGATGATTTATTCGGGATTTTAGTACTATTATGACTCCCGTGACGGAATGCATGAAAAGGGGTGAGTTTAAATGGACGCCAGCAGCTACCCAGGCATTCCAACACATTAAGAAGATGATGACTGAGGCTCCTATTTTGCGCTTACCAGATTTTAATAAAGTATTTGAATTGACATGTGACGCATCCGGAGTAGGAGTAGGAGGTGTCTTAAGCCAAGAGGGACACCCAATAAGTTATTTTAGCGAGAAATTGGCGGGTGCAAAACTTAATTATTCCAATTACGATAGAGAGTTCTATGCCATCATTAGATGCCTACACCAGTGGAGACACTACCTCCTTTCCAAGGAGTTCGTGATTCTCTCTGACCATGATGCACTTAGGCACATTAATGGGCAATCTAAAATCAGCCCCCGTCATGCAAAATGGGTATCTTATCTGCAAGAGTTTTCGTTCACCTTAAAACACCTTAAGGGCACTGAAAATCGTGTGGCCGACGCGCTTAGTAGAGTGACACTTTTATTGTCGATCATGGAAGTAAAGGTTGTCGGATTTGAGAGAATAAAGGATGAATATGCCATGTGTCCTGATTTTGGAGAAGTGTATCTAGCGGCACACGATGACTCACCAATGATAGTGTCAGCATATGTATTGAGAGACGGTTATTTATTTCGGCACGCTAAGCTATGTATTCCCCGTACCTCCCTACGCCATCACATAGTATGGGAACTACATAGTGGCGGGTTGAGCGGCCATTTTGGGCGGGATAAAACGATAGCCTTAGTCGAGGAGAAATTTTATTGGCCTAAACTTCGCGTTTTAGTTGGGAAAATCGTGAGTAGCTGTCGGGTTTGTCAAGTGTCTAAAGGGGGAAAGACTAATGTGGGACTATACACTCCGTTGCCTATTCCATCTAGACCTTGGGAGGACGTGAGTATGGACTTTATTTTGGGGCTTCCTCCAACCCAGCGATGACACGATTCCATTTTTGGGGTGGTTGATAGGTTCTCTAAGATGGCTTATTTCATAGCCTGTAGTAAGACTAATGACGCGTCTCACATTGCAAAATTATATTTTAAAGAGGTGGTGAGTCACCGCGGCGTTCCTAAGACCATTGTCTCGGATCGCGACGTTAAATTCACAAGTTATTTTTGGAAGACGCTTTGGACATTAATGGGAACGAAGTTGTTGTTTTCCGCCGCCTATCACCCACAAACTGATGGGTAGACGAAAGTGGTAAATAGGAGTTTGGGAAACTTGTTGCGTTGTCTTGTGGGTGACCACAAAGGCACTTGGGATTTGCTCCTCCCCTAAGCCCAATTAGCCTACAACAACTCTACCAATCAGTCTACGGGTATGTCACCAAATGAAGTAGTGCACGGGTACCTTGCGAATGTGCCCATTGACTTGATTCCGTTACCTCCATCTTATCATACAAGTTAATTTGCACAATCTTTTGCCGAGTACATATGTAACAACCCCATCCATTCATATGATATATTCTAGAAGGTCCGGCCGGGGCCCCACAGGATATATCACAAAACAGTCGGTGAAGGTACATGATGATACCAGAGTAGCGCATCGCACCTATCACAAAGCATTCTAGCGGAAGCCTAGACTCCAACTGGAACTCCTCATGAATGTCCAAACATAAAACTCCACATTTTATAAAGTATAGGAATGTCTTACATCAAGTACAAAGCGTTGGCCTTATGGCCTTACATGGCTTTCAAACAGTGGCCTAAACAGATTGGCGCGCAGGCCGACCACAATAAAAGAAACACTCAAAAGAACACACTTAGCCTTCGAGGGCTAACAGCAGCAGTAGCAACACCAGCAGGAACATCAACCTCTATGCATCCCGCTCGGTTCTCCTATACCTGGAAAGGGACAATCCACCCACCGGTGGCAAACAAAAGCAACGGTCAGCGTTCAGCTGACCAAATTATAACGACCCTACCCCTTCTCTCGGGGCAGCGGTATTTTTCCCTGCAGGCATATCATATCACAAGTATGGCAAGCTATATCATCAAAAGGTGCTTTCACGCACACAAGCCATCACAACCGTTCGCCGCCCGGCCCAATGGTCCGTGCACTCAGGGCACATTCTTGGTGTTCTGGCAACCTCTTGCCCACCACCGTATCAGGGTCACAACCCAACGGTAAATCTCTTGAGCATTTACTCCATGGCGTGCAGCCGGAGTTAGTCTTCCTACACCGGGATGGCCCGTAGCCCCCCATTGTGTCATGGCGCGCAGGCCGAAGACTCTTGCTATGCGCTCCAACAGACCGCACTTTTTGGTCTCACGTCAGACGGACATAGCGCAGGTGGCATCCTCCACCCCCCGTTGCTCAAATCGCCTTGCCTTCTCTGAGTACAGCGTACTCATGGCTATATCAAAGGCGCGGGTCGGTCTCACCAATCCTGTTCTTGGCATTCCAGCCTGGGTATTTCTCTATACCCATTTCTCTCACAGCAACAACGGGTCTTTCCTGGGCACACCAGTACTTCCTGTGACTCTCTCCACAGGTGGACACCGCACAAGCACAAATGTCAGGGGTCTTTCCTAGCTATCATGCCAGTACTTCCTGTTACTCGCTTCACAGGTGGACACCCTACGACATCAAGCATCACAAAAGGGTCTTTCCTGGTCCCACCAGTACTTCCTGTGCCTCATTCACAGGTTGGACCCAAAACCATCACATGGCTATTTTCCTGGGCTACCACCCCAGTACTTCCTGCTACTCCTTTTTGCAGGCAGAACCCGTAGACTCCTTACAGTACACGTTATCACGGAGTCTTCTCCGGTTCGTATGCAACATCACCAATCCAGATCAACCTGTCCAGATGGGCTTCACACATCATGCCTATTCCGTACTCCATTTCCGGATCTATGTGCTAACAAAGGGGATTTCAAGAATCACCCAAACGACTCCCAAAAGAAGCCACCTCTTGGTGGGGGAATCACAATTATATGCCAAAAGGAAGCCTTCACATGGCTAGGAAGAAAAGTCGTTACCCTTGACGATCGCTTCGGTGCCATGGACTCCAAGCTAGCTTTCAAGACTCGCAAGAGCGTCTCCTCCGCAACGGCGGCTTCGGATTTCTCGTCGGTAACCAACAACACCACCAGCAGCAGCCCCCTTTCCTTCTTCCTCCTCCTTTCTCTCTCTCTTTCTCTCTCTTGAAGAAAGATGAAGGCCAACTCAAAATGAGAATTACTTCTCAGTTTTCGGCCTTTAAGAAAAAGAGGAAGAAGCTTCAGCCCTTGGATCCAGACTGAAGGAATGGACGGCCACGATTCTGCCAAAAACACAGATTTTGACCCGACACGGCCTCTGACACGGCCGTATGCCAGGCCGTGTGCCTCAAGCGGTGGTCAACCGACTTATCCAAACCAGTGACACGCCCATGGGACACGCCCGTGTCATGGGCCGTGTCACCAACATGCCTTCAGACACGCCCGTGTCTGTGGCCGTGTATCTGGGTGAAAAAATCCCAAATCATCCCGAAACTTCACACGGCCTGTGACACGCCCGTGTCCCAGGCCGTGTGCCCAGACACGGCACAAAGACACGCCCTGTCGAAACCTTCGGCGGGCTGAGTTCGTCGCCTGATTTGACACGCCCTGTGACACGCCCGTGTCACAGGCCGTGTTCAACACTCAACACTCACTTCTCGACACTCGACGATCGTCGAGACAAAAATCGTCGAGCATGCGACACGGCCTTGGACACGCCCGTGTCCGGGGCCGTGTGCCTCCTCTCGACGCATCGTCGAGAGAACAAAAATCGTCGAGATAAAGGCCGATCGTCGACACAACCTCGACACGCCCTGCGACACGCCCGTGTCGCAGGCCGTGTCAGCTGACACGCCCTAGGCCACGCCCGTGTCCCAGGCCGTGTCACCCAAAAATGCCTGTTTCCGAACTTTGGGCTGTTACAATCCTCCCCTCCTACAAGAAATTTCGTCCTCGAAATTGAGATACAGGAAAGGCAACAAACTTAGCAAGAAAAATGTGACAACATATATAAAAGTTTATGTTACAACATTCTTGCTACAGGTTACAAAAACAGCTCAGGGAACTCTTCTCGCATGGTCTGCTCGCGCTCCCATGTCAGTTCTTCACGGCCGCAGTTGTCCCATCGGACTTTTACCATACCGACCGTCTTGTTCCGCAACTGTTTCTCGGCTCGATCTTCGATCTGAATGGGTCTAACTCTCGTTGTTAGCCCATATTCCACCGGCACACGATCAGCCGTGATCACTTAAGCTGGATCTTTCACGGCCTTCCGAAGCACCGAGATGTGAAAGACATCATGTAACCCACCCAAGTCCGCCGATAGAGCTAGCCGATAAGCCGCTTTGCCAATTCGCTCAACCACTTCAAAAGGACCCAAATATCTTGGACTCAACTTTTTCAATCGTCGAATCCTGGAGACACCTTTGAATGGCTTGATCTTCAAGTAGACCCAATCGCCAACCGCAAATTCTACGTTCCGGTGCTTGGCGTTGTAGTACTTCGCTTGTCGATCTTGAGCAATCATCAATCTCTCTCGAATAGTCCGAATGGTTGAGTTTGCTTCATACACCTCATTTGGTTTAACAACCCGGGCTTCACCCGCTTCTATCCAAGCCAAGGGAGTACGACACTTCCTTCCATATAGGGCTTCATATGGTGCCATCCCAATGCTTGCCTGGTAGCTGTTATTATATGCAAACTCGACCATATAGAGATGATCTTCCCATCTCTTTCCAAAGTCAAGGGCGCACATTCGGAGCATGTCCTCCATTGTTCTGTTGGTACGTTCAGTTTGGCCATCCGTTTGGGGATGAAAGGCCGTACTGAAAGTCAACTTCGTGCGCAACAGTCGGTGAACTAGCCTCCAATCATTTGACGTGAATCTCCCACCTCGATCACTTACGATGCTCTGAGGAACACCGTGAAGCCGCACAATTTGATCAACATATAACTTTGCCAAACTTTCAACCGAATCATCCCGCCTGTTCGGGAGAAAATGTGCTACTTTTGTTAGCCGATCAATAATTACCCAAATGGAATCATTTCCTCGCTGCGATCTTGGCAACCCATGCACAAAATCCATGGAAATATCATCAAATTTCCACACTGGGATCGGCAGTGACTTCAAATAACCGCCCGGCTTTTGGCATTCCGCCTTCACCATCGTACATGTTTGGCATTTGGATACATAGAGGGCAACATCTTTCTTGAGCCCTGGCCACCAGAAAAGCTTCTTCATATCGTTGAACATCTTTGTGCTCCCGGGGTGAATGGAATACTTGGTATAATGCGCTTCATACATCAGTTCTTCGCTCAGTTTCCCCACATTTGGGACGCACAAACGACCCTCTTTTCGCAAAAGACCGTCATTCCAGGTGAATTTGCCTTCTGGCCCTGCATTCACATAACGCAAGAGCTCTTCATCCAACTCCATTGCCCGTCGAACTCGGTCCGCGAGGTCACATTGCACCTCGGTCCAGTTCAAACATGCAGTGGCAATGGAATTCTTGTCAACACAATAGATCTCTAATGCTTCCAACTCCTGGATAAGACGTTCATCATGCCTTTGTAACCAATTTGCTCTAGCTGGAACTTGCCGACTCAAGGCATCCGCGACAACATTCCCCTTCCCGGGCGTATAGTGAATCTTGAAAGTGTAGTCCCCAAGGAAGTCCAACCACCTTCGTTGTCGCATGTTCAAGTATTTCTGCTCCAAAAGATACTTTAGGCTTTTATGATCAGTATAGATCTCCACCTTCACGCCATAAAGGTAGTGTCGCCACAACTTGAGTGCAAAAATCACCGCCGCTAATTCCAAATCATGGACGGGATAGTTTCGCTCGTGCACCTTCAGCTAGCGTGAGCCATAAGCAAGCACCTTTCCGCTCTGCAGAAGAACGCAGCCTAAGCCGCTCCCTGAGGCATCACTATAAATCACAAATCCATCGGTTCCACATGGCGAAGACAACACTGGCGCCGTGGTCAACCGAACCTTCAGTTCTTCAAAAGCTCGTGCACACTCTGGCGTCCAAACGAACTTCTGATCTTTTCGCATCAGTGTGGTGAGCGGCAAAGCGATCTGCGAGAAGTTTTCCACAAATCTTCTATAGTAGCCCGCAAGTCCAAGGAAACTCCTGACTTCGGCCACGGAAGACAACATTGGCCATTCTTGTATGGCTCTTATCTTCGCTGGATCCACTGCAATGCCCGCTCCACTCACCACATGGCCCAAAAATGCCACTGACGATAGCCAAAACTCGCACTTCGAGAACTTGGCATATAGCTTGTAACACCCCAGTTTTTGCAAGAGGTTCAATCTGCTGTTCTGAAAAATTTTTGGGTTCTGGCATGAGGCACACGGCCTGCGACACGGGCGTGTCGCAGGGCGTGTCGAGGCCGTGTCGACACTCGGCCCAAGTGTCGACACTTTGTGCTCGACAGAGTGTCGAGAGTGGGGCACACGGCCTGCGACACGGGCGTGTCGCAGGGCGTGTCGAGGCCGTGTCGACACTCGGCCCAAGTGTCGACACTTTGTGCTCGACAGAGTGTCGAGAGTGGGGCACACGGCCTGCGACACGGGCGTGTCGAGGCCGTGTCGACACTCGGCCCAAGTGTCGACACTTTGTGCTCGACAATGTGTCGAGAGTGGGGCACACGGCCTGCGACACGGGCGTGTCGCAGGGCGTGTCGAGGCCGTGTCGACACTCGGCCCAAGTGTCGACACTTTGTGCTCGACAGGGTGTCGAGACTGGGGCACACGGCTTGGGACACGGGCGTGTCCCAGGCCGTGTCACCTCTCGGGTTGGTGTTGGGGCCGTGTCGTTGGAGCTACACGGCAGGCCACACGGCCGTGTCACTGGGGACACGGGCGTGTCGGATTGAACACGGGCGTGTCGGATGCCCGTGTCTGATTCCAGGCGCGTCGATTTGAGACGGCGAATGAGGCACACGGCCCTGGACACGGGCGTGTGCCAGGCCGTGTTCGGCCCAGATCTTTTATTTTCCAGGCGAATCGCAGCCAGTCTTTTTCTGGTTTTGGGATCTAACGGTTCAGGCCATCTCCTGGGGATTTAAGCCCGAAGTTAGGGCTGCAGATCCTCACTTTTTCCAAGTTCCCTCTTTCTAAGATCTTGAGAAAACCTAGAGCAAGGAGGAAGAAGAAGAACTCTTGGGCTGTAGGAAGGGTGTCGGAGCTCCGAATCGCGAGCCGAGTCCGGATCCGTGAAGCTTAGACCATTGCGAAGATTTCCATCCGGCTATTTTTGCCATGGCAAGAAAGAGGAGTCGGAAGGTAACGACATCTCTCCTCTCGGTCTTTAGGATGCACGTTTTAGCATCATCTAGTTTTCTTTTCTCTAATTTTTGGGCACCAAACTCTCAAATGAGAGGGGTTTTGGCTTGCCAAGTTTCAAGAGGAACTTCCGGGTCGATTGAGTCCGTCCCCGGCATATTTTGCATTAGAGATCCGCTTCGCTAGTGGATTAGGCATGGTGGGTGAAGCCGTAGTCGCGACCGTTAGTCCGACACGGTGATGTTGCATACGAACTTAGGGATTCGTAGAGGTTTCCGATGCGGTAAGATGCCGTTTGTGTGGTGGTGATGATTGTCCCGTTTACTTGAAAAGAGTACATGTAGTCGAACCCGGACAAGGTTAGCTCCTCATGGTGGTAGATGGTTTCCTTGACAAGGTTAGCTCCAAATGAGAATGGAGATGGTTTCCTTGGTGGACAAGGTTAGCTCCGCACGAGTTGGAGATGTTTTCCTTGGTGCGCGGGAACGCTGCGGTACAAAGAGGGATTGCGATGTGTTTAGTCTTGGTTGTGTTGTGCCAAGGCGTGGCTATGTCTCCGTGGTCGGCTGGCTATCCCGTGACACGTGCGTCATGTGTGGAGAGTGTCCCGGCGAGACTAGTCCCCTTCTGTGAGACTGACGAGAATGCCAAGCTTGGGGCAAGCCCGGGCAAAGAGGCCATGAGCGGGTGGGGTCCAGCAAGGCTTCTTAGAATCGGTCAGTCTGTGGTTGTTGGAATCCTGACATGAGACGTCAGAGCTTGCAGGCAAGCCCGGGGCTAAGCCCACGAGCGGGTGGGGCCTTGGCAAGATTTCCATGTGGCGGCCTGTGCGCCGTGTGAGGGAGTTGTGTCTCCCTCAATGTTTGCGGCTTTATGCCAATTGGGGAAATGTGAGTACCCAAATGTTGTGATGTTGTGCTAGATGCATACGGTTTAGGGTACCTTGGGTGAAGCCCGGGTGTTGCATTCATGCTGCATAGTAGGCCCTTTCTTTATATGCTCAACCAGTAGAGAACATGTTTGTTGATTGAGACATCCAAGCCTGTTTTAATGTATTTCTATTTATAGAAATTTATATTGCATATGAAGTGCTGACTTGCAGGTTGGAGGGTTCCCCGGGGTCCGTTAGGGGCGGCCGGGAGGAGATGTGTTGTTACACAGTTTGAGGTCAGCCTTTGCTGACCCACGTTACTAATAATTTTTACAGGGCAAGGATCGCACGCAGGAGCTAGCACGCCGGCCAAAAAGGCCTAAGCCCATGAAGTGTTTTCTCTTTTGTAGCACTACTTTTGATGATGTATGTTTGAGACTATTTTGTCCGGCTTGCATGCCGAGGTAGACTAGGAGTGCTGAGCACATTCATGTTTGGTTGTACTGTTTACCCTTTTGGACTTTTGATGTAAGGCCTTAAGGCCATTTGTTTACTCTTTTGGATTAGTGGATAACTTCTAGTTGTGCTTGGTTTTCCGCTGTGTTGTGCAAGTGTTTTGAGTTTTGGGTAGCTATATCAACTTTTAATACTAAAGCTGTGGTGTTCGTATGTTGTGGGGCCCCGGCCGGACCCATATTATACGTCTATTACAGGGGAGGTGTTACAATTTGGTATCAGAGCCAGGTTAGATTCAAGGTCAGTGCGTAAAGAAGTTATCCACATAAGAGTAACGCGAGACCATGAGTGTCCTTATGTTTTAGTCTTGAGATTGGAGACTAATCCCTTATTTCTTGTCTTCCTGAAGAGTGCAAGCAACGAGGCGGGCACTTCAAGAGCAAGGGATGATCTCTCGGCGAGCAGTGCTACTGCTCCAGGTCTTTTGGGCACGGGTGTAGACCCGGCCGACTTCTGCCGCATGCTTGCAGAAGCGATGGTGGCAGCTCAGGCTGCAGCAGCGGCTCAGGTGGCAGCCCCTGCCACACCAGATACGGCAACGGCCGTGCCAGGAACAGAAGCCAGGCGAGTGGAGCCTTTGGCGGAGAGAGTAGTTGTTGGACATGGAGACCGACACATGAAGTATTTCCTGAGTTTCCATCCCCCGTCTTTCAAGGGTGTCGGAACGCCAACGGATGTGGAAGACTGGTGGGTTCGCATTCAAGAACTGTTAAGGGCGGCAGAGACGCCAGAGGAAAAGAAAGCTGAGTATGCGGCGTTCATGTTGGAAGGAGACGCCAAGTTGTGGTGGGTGAGCCATAGCGGCCGCCAGTTTCCGGGACGCACCCCGTCAGTGGAAGAGTTCGGGGACGCTTTTCTTAAGAGGTATATCCCCGTTTCAACTCGGTTGGCCCTACAGAGACAGTTTTTGCATCTAATGCAGCGCGAAAAGACGGTGGACGAGTACGTGCAAGAGTTCACCCGTTTGGGTCGTTATGCGGGAACGACAATGGCTGATGATTTAGAGAGGGATAACCTCTTCTACCAAGGTTTGAGGGAGAATCTGAGGCAGCCCCTCATCTCCATGAAGAGGGCGGGTTTTAATGAGTTAGTTGAAGCCGCCAGGAGTTTGGAGAATGATTTGGAGCGAACCCAATGCCGTAAGGGTTTTACTCCCAAGCAAGGGGAAGAGAAGCCTTCCCAATCTCATGGAAAGTCTGATGGGAGTAGGTGGAGGAAGAAGCCTTCCACTTCCAGATCTGGTGAGAGGAGCAACTGGACGCCTGGGGGTTCCCACTCTAGGGGACCGCCGACGTGCTACAACTGCGGGAAGGTTGGGCACATAGCCCGTGCTTGTCAGCAAGGGGGAGCGGGGCAAGAGTCAAAGCAGGAGCAGTCGGTGCGCTCGGGCCCCAGTGCTGCAGAGAAAGGAAAGATGGCGGAGTCGAGCGCTTCTCGGTTCCAACCGGTGCAACCAAGGGCCTACAACCTTGGACAGCAAGAAGCGATCCGCCAGACGGATGTGGTGACAGGTATGAAGAGAATTTAAGTTTAAATTTCGTGCTTCATCCTTTTAGACTTTTGTGTAATGTCTATGTTGTAGGCTTCGTGTTAGTTTCCGGATACCCCGCTAGGGTATTGTTTGATACCGGAGCATCGCACTCCTTTCTTGCGGAGAGCTTCATCCGGAGAATAGGAATTGAGTCTTTCTCGTCGGGAGCAGAGCTGAAAGTGCGCATGCCCAATGGGTCATCTATGACCACCGAGGCTAAAGGGCGCATTTGTTGGGAGCTAGACGGAGTTGTCTTCGCTCTGGAAGCGGCAGTGTTACCATTAGTAGAGTTCGATGTCATTTTGGGTATGGACTGGCTTGCAGAGCAGCGCGCCAGTATTGAATGCCTTTCTAAGGAGGTGACCTTAAGGAGTAAAGGGCAAATAGAAGTCAAGTTTGAGGGCCTTGGTGGAGTGGCCTGTTCCCTGATATCGGCCATGCAGTTGGTGCGGGCGGTTAACCAGGGTGGTGTAGCGCTTGTAGCGTTATTGGAGGTTCGTCTCTCCCAACTGTCGATTGAGGAAGTGCCTGTGGTGGCAGAGTTCAAGGATGTGTTTCCGGATGAACTTCCTGGAGCGCCTCCTCGGCGGGAGATCGACTTCTCGATCGAGTTAGTGCCGGAGGCTAGACCGGTGTCACGTCCTCCTTTTAGGATGGCACCAAAGGAGTTAGCGGAACTTAAGGTTCAGTTACAGGAACTGTTGGAGCAAGGGTATATTAGACCCAGTTCTTCACCGTGGAGCGCACCGGTGTTGTTTGTGAAGAAGAAAGACGGTAGCATGCGCCTGTGCATAGACTACCGAGAGCTTAATAAGTTGACCGTCAAGAATAAGTATCCGATTCCTCGGATAGATGATTTATTTGACCAGTTGGTGGGGTCGATGGTATATTCGAAGTTGGACTTGAAGTCAGGCTACTATCAGCTACGAATTCGGGATGAGGACATACCCAAAACTGCTTTTGGGACAAGGTATGAACACTTTGAGTTTACGGTGATGCCGTTCGGGCTGACGAACGCACCATCGGTGTTCATGGATCTGATGAATCGGGTATTCCGGGAATACTTGGATTCTTTTGTGGTTGTTTTCATTGATGATATTTTGGTGTATTCCAAATCGGAGGTGGAGCATGAGACCCACTTGAGAATAGTTTTGCAAGTGTTGAGGGAGAATGAGTTGTATGCAAAATTCTCCAAATGCGAGTTCTGGTTAGAGAAGGTGGCATTTTTGGGCCACGTGATTAGTGGTGATGGGGTGGCAGTGGATCCAGCGAAAGTGGAGGCCATCAGAGATTGGCCGGTGTTGAGGACCGTGGCGGAAGTCCGAAGTTTTCTTGGACTAGCCGGGTATTATAGGAGATTCGTGGAGAATTTCTCGAAGATAGCTCTACCCCTCACCTCTCTCACTCGCAAAGACCATAAATTTGTGTGGACCCAAGAGTGCGGTCAAGCATTCGAGGCACTAAAGGAGAGGCTTATGATGGCTCCGATCTTGAGTTTACCGCAAGGGACAGATGGATTTCAAATTTTCAGTGACGCATCGGGATGCGGTTTGGGTTGCGTTTTGGTGCAACATAGGAAGGTGATAGCCTTTGGGTCTAGACAGCTGAAACCTCATGAGAGGAATTACCCCGTCCATGACTTGGAGTTGGCGGCGGTAATCTTTGCGCTGAAAATTTGGCGGCATTATGTTTATGGCGCAAGAGTGGAGATCTTCACGGACCATAAAAGCCTGAAGTATCTCTTAGATCAAAAGGACTTGAATATGCGGCAACGCAGATGGGTTGAGTTTCTTGGAGACTACGAAGTGGCGATTCAGTACACGCCGGGTAAAGCCAATGTGGTGGCGGATGCGTTGAGTAGAAAGTACTCGGGGCTAGGAAATTGGATAGAAGCTCATGATGAGCGGTTAGTACGGGAATGGGAGTCCCTTGGATTGGAATGTGTTGCGAGGGGCGAGTCTAGCGTGGCTCGGTTGAACTGGATTGAAGTACAAAGCGATTTGTCCGACCGTATTCGGGAAGCGACTCAGTTGGATGTGGAGTTTCAACCTTTTGTGTTGGAGTCTCAAACGGGCGAGAGCAGCACCTGGGAGATGATTGATGGGATTCTGAGGAAGGGCGGAAGGGTTTGTGTACCGCAGTTTGGCAATCTCCGTGAGGAGTTGATGTTTGAGGCTCACTTCTCAAAGTACTCCATTCACCCGGGCAGTACAAAGATGTACTTGGATATGAAGAAATCCTTTTGGTGGCCGGGGTTGAAGCGAGATGTGGCTTTGTATGTGAGTCGTTGCCAAACATGTGCCTTGGTGAAGGCCGAATGTCAGAAACCGGGCGGGTTCCTGAAGCCCCTTCCAATTCCTGAGTGGAAATTTGAGGACATTTCCATGGACTTTGTGCGTGGTTTGCCTAGATCGCAGCATGGGAATGATGCTATTTGGGTGATCGTGGATCTCCTAACCAAGGTGGCTCACTTCATCCCGAACCGGAAAGAGGACAGCGTGGAGAAGCTGGTGGAGTTGTATGTTCGCAACATTGTGCGACTGCACGGAATTCCGAAGAGCATAGTCAGTGATCGCGATGGACGATTCACGTCCAAGGATTGGAGACTTGTTCAGAAGAGCTTGGGCACGAAGCTAAAGTTCAGTACGGCGTTCCATCCTCAAACCGATGGGCAAACGGAGAGGACGAACCGTACGTTGGAGGATATGTTGAGGATGTGCGTTCTCGATTTTGGCAAGAGGTGGGAGGATCACCTCTTCATGGTAGAATTTGCGTACAACAACAGTTTTCAAGCTAGCATAAAGATGGCCCCATACGAAGCTTTGTATGGGAGGCGGTGTCGAACGCCAATGTCTTGGGCAGAGGCGGGAGACACCAAACTTCTGGGAAAGGATGCGGTAGTTGACGCTTGTGAGATGGTACGGACCATCCAAGTGCGTATGAAGGTGGCACAAGACAGGCAAGCGAAATATTTTAATGCTCGTCACCGAAGTTAGAATTTGCAGTTGGTGATTGGGTTTATCTGAAGGTCAAGCCGTTCAAAGGCGTCTCGCGGATTCGCCGACTCAAGAAGTTGAGTCCAAGGTTTTTGGGGCCTTTTGAAATTGTTGAGCGGATAGGAGAAGCAGCCTATCAGTTGGCATTGTCCGCAGATTTGAGTGGATTACATGACGTCTTCCACGTCTCCGTGTTGAGGAAAGCCTTGGTGGAGTCTAGCGTGGTGATTGAGCCGGCATCGGTGCCGATTGAGGAAGACTTGAGGACGCGAGTCCTTCCAATTGCTATAGAAGATTCAGAGATTCGGCAGTTGCGGAATAAAGAAGTTAAACTTGTGAAAGTCCGTTGGGACAACTGCGGTCGTGAGGAGTTCTCGTGGGAGCGAGAACAGGCCATGCTAGAAGACTATCCAGAACTATTTGTGTCAGGTACAATTTAAGTTTTGTACCCTTTTGTTTTGTAATTTCGGGACGAAATTCAGTTAAGTGGGGGAGAGTTGTAACACCCCAGTTTTTGCAAGAGGATGTGGCCACCAACAACCCGCCTGTGGATGGAGAGGGGTTGGGGTGCTTGGGCTGCAGCCCGGTAGCGTCGCCTAGAGCGGAGCCGTGACGCTGTCACGTTGGATCGGCTAGGGACGTTACATAGCTGATTTTGCCTCAACATGTTCAACACCAACCGCAAGTGAATCTCATGCTCAGCTTTGGAATTCGAGTATAACAGGATATCATCAATGAACACTATCACAAACAGATCCAGGTACTCACGAAAAATACGATGCATCAGATCCATAAACACCGAGGGCACATTGCACAATCCAAAGGGCATGACTGTGAACTCATAGTGCCCATAACGCGTTCCAAATGCGGTTTTGGGAATGTCACCTTCCCAAATTCTTAACTGGTAATAACCAGACTTCAGGTACAACTTCGAATAGACGGTCGAGCCCACCAGCTGATCAAATAATTCATCAATCCGAGGTATAGGATACTTATTCTTCTCGGTCAGCTTATTCAATTCACGGTAATCGATACACAACCGTAACCCACCATCTTTCTTCTTTACAAAAAGCACAGGCGCGCTCCAAGGTGACATACTTGGGCGGATATAACCTTGCTTTAGCATTTCTTGTAGTTGAACCTTCAACTCAGCCATCTCTTTAGGCGCAACGCGATATGGCGAGCGGGCCACGAGTTTCGCACCTAGCACCAACTCAATTATGAAGTCAATCTCCCGCTGGGGTGGTAGCCCAGGGAGATCCGCGGGAAACACATCTGTAAATTCTGCCACAATCGGAACCTCACACAAAGTGGCCTTAGGCTCCATAGCCTGAATTAGTGCAAAGTAACACTCCGCACCCTTCCGAACAGCTTTGACTACCTGGAGTGCAGACATCAACGTCGCGCTCACTCCTCGCATACCCGCGAACTTGGTCTTCTGTTCGGTATTCTGGCCCAACGTGATTTCTTTGGACTGGCAATCAATCATAGCATGCTGCTCCGCAAGCCAATCCATCCCAAAAATCACATTGAATTCCGATATGGGCAAAACAAATGCGGTTAAACAAAAATCCCGACTTCCGAACTGAACCGCCACATCGCAAGCTTGATCCGCAAGCATCCAACAACCATTTGGCAACACCACTCTGACGCTATCTGCCTTTGCACGACTGGGTATCCCAAGCCGCGTAAGAAACTCACGAGACAGAAAAGAATGCGATGCACATGTATCAAACAGTGCTCGCGCCAGCGTGTCCCGAATCATCACAAAGCCTATGACAACATGTCACACACACAAACCACAAACATAGGAGGACTAAGCTACGCATACAAACAATAGCATATGCAAAACTAACTCATACCTGTGACAACGTCACTCTGCTTGATGGCCTCTTGCAGGCCAAGATTATAGACCCGGGGTTGCGCCTGCGAGGCAGAGGAATCCACCACCGCCTTTCCTTTTTCGGCATAAGATGCTCCCGCCTTCTTTTCACTCTTTGGTGGCATCCGACAATCTCGCACAATATTCCCCATCCGACCACAATTGAAGCAGGTACGAGTGTCTGGCTTGGAGGTTGCCCCTGATGTTGCTCCTATTGCAACTGATGAAGGAGCTTGTCCACTAGGCTTGGACTTCTTACCCCATCTCTTCTTATAAAATGGTTTTCCCGATCGGGGCGCCTTCCACTCCGGTTGCGTCACAGCCAAACCTCTCTTCCCTTGCACCCTCTTCATATCCTTTTCCAACGCGGTCGCGGTGTCAACCAATGCTTGGAAACCTTGCTTCACAGAACTGAACACAAGGAACCTCAGCTCGTCCCTCAGTCCTTCATAGAACCGATTAGTCTTCCTCTGCTCATCAGCAAAAATCGAACCCGCATACCGCCCCAAGCGAGTAAATTCATGCAGGTACACGTCAACACTGCCATCACCTTGAGTCAACCATTGGAATTCATTTTCCATGGCTATCCGTTGAGCCACAGGAAGGTGCTTCGCAAGGAAGAGCTAGGAGAATTCTTCCATCGATACTTGGGTTAACGGACGACCCGCAAAATGATGTAACTCTATCTCATCCCACCATAAACGAGCTTCTCCTTCAAGCAAGAAGGTGGCTAAGGTAACTTTCTGATGCTCCGCCGTTCCTATCGCTGTCATCACTCGCTTGACGCGCGATAACCAATCCTCAGCCTGCGTTGGGGTTCCCGCTCCCGAGAACGTAGGCGGATGGAAACTCATAAACCGCGTTAGCTGCTTCTCAGCTGCTCGAGGAACCACATCCACGACAGTTTCAGGCCTTGCCGCCACCTGTTCTGGCCTCACAGCTTCTTGTTCCTGCCTAAGTGGCTGGCCTTGGATCATGGTAAATAAAGCCTCCGTAACTAAACGCACATGTTCCGCAGATGGTGGAGGTGTAGACACCGCGGCTGGTGCCGTACTTTCATCAGAATGCTGGGACTCAGACGGCCCAGCTCCACTTCGTGTCACCTAAAGGTGGACAAGACACACACATTAGCGGTCGTACACAAGCAAACAACACAAAATCAGAACACACAGGTTCCGCAAACACACAAATATGCATTCCTATCATGGACATTCAGGAGTTCAGGCGTAGACTTTGGTGTGCACAAACACGTGCTCGCCACCCCACAAAAGAAGTCGGCCACAACTTCGAGAGGGACAGACCAAAACAACTGATACCAAAAATGTAACAACCCCATCCGTTCATATGATATATTCTAGAAGGTCCGACCGGGGCCCCACAGGATATATCACAAAACAGTCGGTGAAGGTGCAGGATGATACCAGAGTAGCGCATCGCACCTATCACAAAGCATTCTAGCGGAAGCCTAGACTCCAACTGGAACTCCTCATGAATGTCCAAACATAAAACTCCACATTTTATAAAGTATAGGAATGTCTTACATCAAGTACAAAGCGTTGGCCTTATGGCCTTACATGGCTTTCAAACAGTGGCCTAAACAGATTGGCGCGCAGGCCGACCACAATAAAAGAAACACTCAAAAGAACACACTTAGCCTTCGAGGGCTAACAGCAGCAGCAACAACACCAGCAGGAACATCAACCTCTATGCATCCCGCTCGGTTCTCCTGTACCTGGAAAGGGACAATCCACCCACCGGTGGCAAACAAAAGCAACGGTCAGCGTTCAGCTGACCAAATTATAACAACCCTACCCCTTCTCTCGGGGCAGCGGTATTTTTCCCTGCAGGCATATCATATCACAAGTATGACAAGCTATATCATCAAAAGGTGCTTTCACGCACACAAGCCATCACAACAGTTCGCCGCCCGGCCCAACGGTCCGTGCACTCAGGGCACATTCTTGGTGTTCTGGCAACCTCTTGCCCACCACCGTATCAGGGTCACAACCCAACGGTAAATCTCTTGAGCATTTACTCCATGGCGTGCAGCCGGAGTTAGTCTTCCTACACCGGGATGGCCCGTAGCCCCCCATTGTGTCATGGCGCGCAGGCCGAAGACTCTTGCTATGCTCTCCAACAGACCGCACTTTTTGGTCTCACGTCAGACGGACATAGCGCAGGTCGGATCCTCCACCCCCTGTTGCTCAAAGCGCCTTGCCTTCTCCGAGTACAACGTACTCATGGCTATATCAAAGGCACGGGTCGGTCTCACCAATCCTGTTCTTGGCATTCCAGCCTGGGTATTTCTCTATACCCATTTCTCCCACAGCAACAGCGGGTCTTTCCTGGGCACACCAGTACTTCCTGTGACTCTCTCCATAGGTGGACACCGCACAAGCACAAATGTCAGGGGTCTTTCCTAGCTATCATGCCAGTACTTCCTGTTACTCGCTTCACAGGTGGACACCCTACGACATCAAGCATCACAAAAGGGTCTTTCCTGGTCCCACCAGTACTTCCTGTGCCTCATTCATAGGTTGGACCCAAAACCATCACATGGCTATTTTCCAGGGCTACCACCCCAGTACTTCCTGCTACTCCTTTTCGCAGGCAGAACCCGTAGACTCCTTACACTACACGTTATCACGGAGTCTTCTCCGGTTCGTATGCAACATCACCAATCCAGATCAACCTGTCCAGATGGGCTTCACACAGCATGCCTATTCCGTACTCCATTTCCGGATCTATATGCTAACAAAGGGGATTTCAAGAATCACCCAAATGACTCCCAAAAGCAGCCACCTCTTGGTGGGGGAATCACAATTATATGCCAAAAGGAAGCCTTCACATGGCTAGGAAGAAAAGTCGTTACCCTTGACGATCGCTTCGGTGCCATGGACTCCAAGCTAGCTTGCAAGACTCGCAAGAGCGTCTCCTCCGCAATGGCGGCTTCGGATTTCTCGTCGGTAACCAACAGCACCACCAGCAGCAGCCCCCTTTCCTTCTTCCTCCTCCTTTCTCTCTCTCTTTCTCTCTCTTGAAGAAAGATGAAGGCCAACTCAAAATGAGAATTACTTCTCAGTTTTCGGCCTTTAAGAAAAAGAGGAAGAAGCTTCAGCCCTTGGATCCAGACTGAAGGAATGGACGACCACGATTCTGCCAAAAACACAGATTTTGACCCGACACGGCCTCTGACACGGCCGTGTGCCAGGCCGTGTGCCTCAAGCGGTGGTCAACCGACTTATCCAAATCAGTGACACGCCCATGGGACACTCCCGTGTCATGGGCCGTGTCACCAACACGCCGTCAGACACGCCCGTGTCTGTGGCCGTGTACCTGGGTGAAAAAATCCCAAATCATCCCAAGACTTCACACGGCCCGTGACACGCCCGTGTCCCAGACCGTGTGCCCAGACACGACACAAATACACGCCCTGTCGAAACCTTCGGCGGGCTGAGTTCGTCGCCTGATTTGACACGCCCTGTGACACGCCCGTGTCACAGGCCGTGTTCAACACTCAACACTCACTTCTCGACACTCGACGATCGTCGAGACAAAAATCGTCGAGCATGCGACACGGCCTTGGACACGCCCGTGTCCGGGGCCGTGTGCCTCCTCTCGACGTATCGTCGAGAGAACAAAAATCGTCGAGACAAAGGCCGATCGTTGACACAACCTCGACACGCCCTGCGACACGCCCGTGTCGCAGGCCGTGTCAGCTGACACGCCCTGGGCCACGCCCGTGTCCCAGGCCGTGTCACCCAAAAATGCCTATTTCCGAACTTTGGGCTGTTACAACATACATGACTTACACGCCCAAATACGAACAACTTTAGCTACCACGTATGAGTCGTATCGATCCCAAGAGAATTTACATCGGAGGGAGTCTAACTTCCAAGTTGGCGATCTTGTTTTAGTGCGCCTTATTCCCACGTGGCTGCCTTCTGGCACCGTTAAAAAGTTGGCACCAAAGCGAGCCGGCCCATTTCGAATTATTAAGAGGCTAGGAGATAACGCGTTTGTTTTGGATTTGCCGACGGATTGGGGTATTTCACCCATTTTCAATGTTTCGGATTCAACGCCGTATGTTTCCATTCCAACTGAGTTGACTTCTACGCCTTCTTTTTCCCCCAATATTTCTTCCTCCACAAATGTCTCTTCTGGGTTGGTGAGTGGTAGTTCCGTGAGTCATTCTTCCATTGCACCTACAGGCCTAGCGCCGGGTGGTAAGTCTTCTACTTTGCTTCCACATGCTGATATGTTTCCTAGATTTCCCCGTACATTTCTTGTCCCAGCTCAGGTACTTGCAGATGGCTACACTTCTCCAGCTGATGGCAGCCATCGCCGCTTCCTCGTTCGTTGGCGTGATCGTCTGCCCTCCGACGACTCCTGGGTTATTGAGTCGGATCTCTTTCGCTTGGATGAGGAATTCCTCCGCCGCTACCTTGCAGCCCACTCATCGGTGTTGAGTGACTTTAAGGGGGGCAGGATTGATGCCGGCTCGTCTCCCATCCCCTTGCCCGTTGATGCTAAGAGTGCTCGTGATCAAGTTGCTATGGATGATGATCAAGTTGCTCGTGACCAAGTTGATGCGGCGCAACATAAAGATGCTCGACGACCTTCTACCGCGACTCGTGACCTCAGTGGCTACAATCTTCGTTCGCGGCGGGCTTAAGCCCTTTCCTTATTTGCACCTTTATTTTCCTAGTTTAATGTTATCATTATTTCATGTTGTCTTTTATTTTGGACATGTTTAATTTTTGGTGTGCTCATAGCCATCCAATAGATGATAAATTGGATGGCTAGATTTATTTTGCTTGTTTTGGGACTTGCCTATATATAGGCTTATTTGATGAGAAATGAAGGCATGCTATTTGAAAACCTAAATTAATCCTCTCTTGAGAATTTCGGCCACCTCCCTTTGGGATTTCCGCCCCCCTCATCCTCCTTCTCCTCCTTGTTAGCCAATCGCTTGGGTGATCCAAGGCTTGTGAAACATGGAGGCGGATGCTTCTCGGTGTGACTCCGACGAAGAAGAAGGTTGCCGCTCGGTGTGACGCCGGTGGTGCATGGACGTGTGACTCTTCCACTTTCCTTGTGTGATCTTCACCCCATCTTGGGGAGGGTAATATCTACATCTTTCCTTTGTGAGTTCTTGTGAGATTTGGAATGGATGTAATGGCTTTTTATCCGCGATCTTGAATATGATCTTTTGGATTTAATCGAAAACCTTCTTGCGTTTATTTTTGAAACCTTGCAAGAAGCCGGATCGGGTGGATCCTTTTGCTTGAGGAAGATCTTGACATATAGTTATTGATCTTCCTCTCAAAAAGGTGTGGCGAACTTTGCTTTCGATCTTCAGTGGGAAAGGATTGGACTTTAATTAGATCGTCGCTTTTAGTCCACTCCCCTCCGTGTGTTTGTGCGGGATGACGGTGAATCGTGCGGCTAGAATGTTTGTGTTAGGACGCATTAGAACGTGTTACGTGGGCTTGAGTTGTAAGAAAATCCGTACGCTATTTTAATCCGACGAATCCCTTCATCAGTGGTGCCAGAATCTGTGAAACTATTTGGATGAACAACTTTTGCAGAGCTGTTTCAAACTGAGAATCTGTTTAAGCTGTTTGGCAAAACAGCTGTGCGGTGCACAGTTTAGTTTTTTTGAATTTAAACACAATAAACAATAACATAAAAAGAACAGTGATACTTAATGCATTCTAAGTGCTCATTTTGATATTTTAGGCGATCCCTTGACATTCATAAAGATGCAAAATATGATTTTTTTTTACCAAGTAGTTACACATTCAAATGCATATTCACATACACGTACAACTACACCCTCACCTACATACTCACATACACAAACACATACACACTCACATATTCATCAACACATACACACTCACATATAGATCTAACACACACACTCACATACTCATAAACACATACACATCAACATACCCAAAAACACATACACATCAACACATTCACATCAACACATACACACTCACATACACATCAACACCTACACACATACATGTATACTCACATGCACATCAACACATACACATCAACACATACACACTCACATACATATCAAATGATGTAATCTTTCAATGACTGAAATGCTGCAATATCTCATTATCTCCGTGACCAAAGAAAAATAACTGAAATGAAAGTTTAGAAGCATAAAAAAACCTATTTCACTGGACTCTGAAAATGCAAGTAGTGAAAAGAGACATGAAGCTAGAGCACCTGAAAATATTTGAGAAATGGTCCATCATGATGAAATGGAATAATTACCTTCATTTCCACCACAATGATAGAAATGTTTGGGCAAATAGGGAACGAACACAACAAAACCCAATTTTTCAGCTATGAAATATGTAAAAAATTGGGAAAAAATAAGTAAATGCATGTATTCATCAGTGTTTAGAAAACAAAAATAAAGATATCACCAGTCCAGAAGTAGTTGTCAGCTTGGTGCTGCGAAGCTTTGAAGAAATGGGAGGAGAAAACTGGTGATGGAGCTTACAGAAACTGAAGAAGAAGAAACTTACAAAGCTGTAACTGTAGCAAGCTACGGGAATGGCGAAGAACGGGAGGAGCAATCGTTCTGGATTGGGAGAAGCGCAAGTATCAGGCGCAAAAAGGGGGCGACGGACGAAAATCGTTGTGAGAAGCGCGATTTCTGGAGTCGCGATAATATTTCACGACTCCAGAATCCCTAATATTGCGACTAGAGGGAGGCAGCGACTCCCACCGCTCTCCCACTGCTGGTCTTAAAATAATGTTTGGCGGGGCGGTGCGAAAATCAGCAGCGTGCTGCTCCCAAAATGCCCCGCCAAACAGAGCCTAAGTGCAGAAACTGCCTCTGAAGGGCCAACCGTGTAGAAACTGGAATGTACCTCTTTAGAAAAGCATCCCCAAATTCTTCCATCGACGGGGTGCGTCCAGGAAATTGGCGGCCGCTATGGTTCACCCACAACAACTTGGCATCTTCTTCCAACATGAACGCCGCATACTCAGATTTCTTCTCTTCTGGCGTCTCTGCCGCCCTCAAAAGCTTTTGAATCTGAGCCCACCAATCCTCCGCATCAGTTGGCGTACCAACTCCCTTGAACGATGGGGGATGGAAGCTCAGAAAGTACTTCATCTGACGGTCCCCATTCCTGACCACCACTCTTTCTGCCAAAGGCTCTACTCGCCTGGCTTCTCCTCCTGGCACGACCGTCGCCGTATCCTCTGTAGCAGGGGTTCCTACCTGAGCTGTCGCTGCAGCTTGGGCTGCCACCATCGCTTCTGTAAGCATGCAGCAGAATTCGGCCGGGTTTACACCCGTGCCCAAAAGACCCGGAGTAGTGGCACTGCTCGCCGAAAGTTCTTCTCTTGCTCGTTGTTTGCACTCTTCAAGAAAACAAGAAACAAGGAATCAGTCTCTAATCACAAGACTTAAACATAAGAACACTCATGGTCCCGCGTTACTCTTATGTGGATAACTTCTCTACGCACTGACCTTGAATCTAACCTCCCTCTGATACCAAATTGTAACACCTCCCCTATAATGACCGTATAATATGGGTCTGGCCGGGGCCCCACAACATACATACCCCACAACTTTAGTATTATAAGATGATATAGCTACCCAATCCCAAAGCTCATAACACAACACAGCGGAAACAACAAGTAAGACTAGAAGTTATTCACGCCTACAAGAGTAACAAGATGGCCTTATGGCCTTACAACAAGAGTGAGTCTAAACTCAAATAATACATCAGTCATAAAAGTGCATAAGCACACATAGTCTACCTCGGCATGCAAGCCGGCCACATGGGCATCATACATACAATGTCATAAAAGTAGAGAAGCAACAAAAAGGAAACACTTTATGAGGCTTAGGCCTTTCTGGCCGGCGAGCTAGCTCCTGCTTGCGATCCTTGCTAGGTAAAAATTATTAGTAACGTGGGTCAGCAAAGGCTGAACTCAAACTGTGTAACCAACACATCTCCTCCCGGCCGCCCCTAACGGACTCCGGGGTACTCCTCCAACCTGCAAGTTAGCACTTCGTATGCAATATTCATAAGTAAGAAAAACAACTAAGGAAACAAACTTGGATGTCTCAAACATCATACATGTTCTCTACTGTTGAGCATTTAATAATAGGGCCTACTATGCAACATGAATGCAACACCCGGGCTTCACCCAAGGTACCCCATAACGTATGCATCTAGAAGAACATCACATCATTTGGGTACTCATTATTTCCCCATTGGCATAAAGCCGCAAACAAAGGGGAACCATAATCCCCCAACGGTATACAAGCCGCCACACGGAACTCTTGCTAAGGCCCCACCGCTCACGGTCGTAGACCCGGGCTTGCCGACAAATTCTGACTTCTCATGTCAGGATTCCGTCCAACACATTGACCGATTCTAAGAACCCTTGCTGGACCCCACCCGCTCATGGACTCATTTCCCGGGCTTGCCCCATGCTCGGCGTTCTCGTTAGTCTCACAAAAGGGGACTAGTCTCGCCGGGACACTTTCCACACATGACTTACACGTCACGGGATAGCCAGCCGACCACAGAGACACAACCATGCCATGGTACATCACAATCCAAGACAATTTCACCCTAATCCCTCATTCGTTATGCAGCGTTCCCGTGCACCAAGGAAACCATATACCACCCATGCAGAGCTAAACTTGTCCACCAAGGAAACCATCTACCGCCAATGAGGAGCTAACCTTGTCCGGTACCGACCACACGTACTCACGCAAGATAACGGGAAGAACACCACAAACATCACACATCAAAACGGCCTCTTGCCGCAACGGATCTCTGCAAATCCTTAAACCTCGTATGCAACATCACCGAGTCGGACAAACGGTCGCGACTACGACTTCACCCACCATGCCTAATCCACTAACGAAGCGGATCTCTAATGCAAAAACATGCCGGGGACGGACTCAATCGACCCGGAGGTTCCTCTTGAACCTTGGCGACCCAAACCCCTCTCATTTGAGAGTTTGGTGCCCAAAAACTAGAAAAGAAAAGATGCTAAAACATGCATCCTAAACCAAGAGGAGAAGTGTCGTTACCTTCCGACTCCTCTTCCTAGCCATGGAAAAATAGCCGGATGAAAAGCACCACAACCTCTTCTTCCTCCTTCGCTCTCACTTCTCTCTAGAACTCAGACAGAGAACTAGCGGCAGAAAAATAAGGGTGTTGAAACCCTATACATAGGTATATCCCAATCCCGCAAAAGGGAAATGTACAGCTACGATCTAGGTCTGACCTGGACAAAAAGGGCTGAACACCGCACAGTTCACCAAACCGGAGAAGGACACATCCGCGACAAATCAAATTGTGTCGGGACATTTAGTCAAGATCCCGCCAAAAACCATTATGTCGACACTCCGCGTCGATAGAGTCAAACACGCCACAGTACGCCCCGTGCTCGACAATCGTCGAGCTAAGATCGTCGAACGCTGCCAAATTGTCGAACAGAGACTTTGGCAAAAATCGTCGAACGCAGGGAAATTGTTGAACGCAGATCCCTGGCAAAATCATCGAACACAGGGAAATCGTCGAACGCAGATCCCAGGTAAAATCGTCGAACGCAGGGAAATTGTCGAACGCAGATCCCTGGCAAAATCATCGAACGCAGGGAAATCGTCGAACGGCCCTGACACGCCATGGGAAACGCCTGTGACCCAGGCTGTGTACCCCTACTCGACGATCGCCACTCGACGATCGTCGAACCGAGGGGACACGCCCCCTGTCACGCCCGTATTCCAGGGCGTGACCTCCCAAACATTTCGTCGACCGAAATTCGACGACCACGCACCTTACTACGCCACCCGAGCGGGACACGCCCAGGGACACGCCTGTGTCCTAGGCCGTGTGACCCCCAACTAAGACCAAAACTTGGCCAAGAACGCTGATCGTCCCTCTTTCAAATTTTGGGGCGTTACACCAAATCTCTCAAATGAGAGGGGTGTGGGTCACCATGGTTCAATAGGAACTTTCGGGTCGATTGAGTCCATCCCCGACATGTTTTGCATTAGAGATCCGCTCCGTTAGTGGATTAGGCATTGTGGGTGAAGCCGTGGTCGCGATCATTATTCCGACTCGGTGATGTTGCATACGAGCTTTAAGGATTTTGTAGAAATCCGTTGCGGCAAGATGTCGTTTGTGATGTTTGTCTTTTCCCCCTTTTCTCGAGTGAGTACGTGTAGCCGGAACTAGACAAGGTTAGCTCTGCAATGACGGTAGATGGTTTCCTTGGTGGACAAGGTTAGCTCCGCATTGGCGGTAGATGGTTTCCTTGGTGCGCGGGGACGTTGCATCACAAATGAGGGATTAGGGTGGGAATGATATTGGATTGTGATGTGCTAAGGCGCGACTTTGTCTCCGTGGTCGGCTGGCTATCCCGTGACGTGCAAGTCATGTGGAGAGAGTGTCCTGACGAGACTAGTCCCCTTCTATGAGACTGACGAGAATGCTAAGCATGGGGAAAGCCCGGGCAATGAGGCCATGAGCGGGTGGGGTCCAGCAAGGGTTCTTAGAATCGGTCAGTGTGTTAGACGAAATCATGACATGAGAAGTCAGAGCTTGCAGGCAAGCTCGGGTCTAATACCATGAGCGGGTGGGGCCTTGACAAGAGTTCCATGTGGCAGCTTGTATGCCGTTAGGGATATTGCAGTACCCTTTTTTTTGAGGCTTAATGCCAATGGGGAAATTGGAAGTACCCAAACGTTTGATGATGTGCTAGATGCATATGCGATCGGGTGCCTTGGGTGAAGCCCGGGTTTTGCATGCATGCTGCATAGTAGGCCCCTTTTTATTATATGCTCAACAATAGAAAACGTGCATGTTATGTGAGACATCCAAGCCTATTATTTTAGTACTTTACTTGTTTATGTATATGGTATACGAAGTGCTGACTTGCAGGATGGAGGGGTACCCCAGGGTACGTTAGGGGCAACCAGGAGGAGATGTGTTTGTTACACAGTTTGAGGTCAGCCTTTGCTGACCCACATTACAAAAACTTTTTACAGGGCAAGGATCGCAATCAGGAGCTAGCTCGTCGGCCAATAAGGCCTAAGCTTCATAAAGTGTTTCAAGTTTTGTACTAGCTGTATTTTGGTGGCCTTGTTTGCTTGATGCGTTTGTTTTGCGGCTTGCATGCCGAGGTAGTCTAGGAGTGTTTATGCACATTTTTATTGATGTTAACTTTTGGAGTTTGGACTCTCTTTTGTTATAAGGCCATAAGGCCGTTTCGATACTCTTGTGTATGTGGATAACTTCTAGTCTTGGTTGATGTTTCTGCTGTTGTTAGATATGGAGTTTTGAGATTGGGTAGTTATATCATCTTTTAATGCTAAAGCTGTGGTGTCTGTATGTTGTGGGGGCCCCGACCGGACCCATATTATACGGTCATTAAAGGGGAGGTGTTACACATTCTTCCTCTGACTTTGTGTGCTATTATTATAACAAGGCAGGACACATGATTGCAGAGTGTCCGTACAAGAAGAAGGAAGGCTCTTAGAAAGAGGAGAAGAGATCCCTCAAGGGCAAGAGAAAAGATGAAAAGAGCTTCATCGCCAAGAAGTCTGAAAGAAATAGTGCCTAACCACCTAGAGGGGGGTGAATAGGTGTACTTTTTCTTTTTACTTGAAAGGCAGACAAAATGTTATGAACTTTAAGCAACAAATGCAATTCTACAGCTATCACAACACAGCAACCACAAGAACAAACATTCACAGAGTGCACACAGTGTTTATAGTGGTTCCCCAAGGTCTGGGTACATCCACTTTCCCCCTTCGCCTATCTAGTAGTGTACTAAATTTGGCCTAACTTCTGCACTTCTCCTCAGATCCTCAGATCTTACAGCTCAGAACCCCAATCCAGGTTCCTACAACTCAGAGTGTCCCCACTCCTACAACTCAGGCACAAAGCCCTACCACTCAGTCTTCAACAAGACCTACACTCAGGCTAAATAGCCCTACCTCAGCCTTCAGCAAGGACTACACTCAGAGAATTGTTTCTCCTATACTTAGGCTCAAAATCCCTACCTCCACCTTTATAAATTTAGGCTTACAACTCAGATCTCTTAGGATCCTACAAAAAGATAATAAAATGTTTTTAGATCACCACTCAGATTGAGAGAATGAAGAGGACAATCTTCTTGATCAGTTCTTGATAGCACTGATTCCTGTGATCAACTTTGTCTTTGCTTTCTTCAAGGCTTCTTGAGTCTAAACTCAGTAAAGTTGATCTTCTTGAAGTAGACCGGCTGGCAACTTCCTTCTTAGGATGGAGAATTAAATCTGGATCCTACTTTGCAGTCTGGTTCAGAACCTGCTCCTTAAGAGATTTGATTAACAAGTCTCTTTCTTGACTTCAATTACTGGAGTTCTCTCTCTCCAAGTAAATATGAAGTTTCTTCAAAATACTGATTTACAGTTTTCTCTGGATCTGTATTGATCTTCTTAATCTTCTGATTAATTCTTTAGTTGTGTTCTATTCTTATCAATCTTCTTCTGTTGAGGGAGAAAAGTCTTTAAATAGTCTTCCTCCAAGGTAACTGACTGATCCAGTTTCTAACAAACTTCTGACAGCTCTGACAGTTGCATTTGGCCGGTTGAAATGACAGCTATCAAGTCATCCAGTCACTTCTTGAAAATACTGTCTCTGTCTGAAAGTGTCAAGACTGATCTTCATTATGTGTCGACACAAATAGACCAAGTGTCGACACAAGTGAACTAAGTGTCGACACTAGCCTTGATGGTGTCGACACAACTCCTTATGTTGTTGTAACAGCTTCTCGACACTGCTTCTTCAGAATATGTCGACACTGATTCTGTGTGTCGACACAAGCCTTCTGTTGAATGTGTCGACACTGATTCTGTGTGTCGACATAAGTACTTCTTCTTTAAAACTTAGTTGAATTCTGCTGTGTGCCGACACATCTCCTTTGTGTCGACACATGCCTTCTTGTGTTGAAACTTGCTGAGTGTCGACACATCTCCTTTGTGTCGACACAAGTACTTTAACTTTGTTGAAGCTTGCAAAGTGTCGACACAACCTCCTGGTGTCGACACATTTGATGTCGACAAAGCTTCTCTGAGTGTCGACACTACCTCTAAGTATCGACACAGATTATGTTGACAATTCTTCACAGTGTTTCAACACTGCTTGTATGTGTCGACACTTTTCTTATGGTGTCGACTCTTCCTTTCCTGGTGTCGACACAATTACTCCAAGTGTCGACATAGTTTCTCTAGGTGTCTACACAAGCCTTCATAAGTGTCGACACTTCATATCTAGGTGTCGACACATGGACTTAAAAACTTTTCTGCATTTTCTGCAATTACTTAACCTGCACATATAAACTCAAAGCACATAAAATACACCTTGATGTATATCATTGAGTAGGGTGAGGCTTCTTCAAATCTGGTACACATTTTCCAATGTACCCAACAATCTCCCCCTATTTGGAGAAGTCATAACCCTTAGTCAATGATATACACCATTCATAACAAAAACTCAATATGATGTATAACAGTATTATATGACCGGGTAAATACTTAACAAAACATGTACAAACAATCTTCTCAGAATAACAATGTACTAGATTGAACAATAAACATTGTTTTGTTACAACTTCCAAAAGTTTTATTAATCAAAAGTTTACATGGAGTTTAATGCAAATGATTATAAAGTTGTAAACTTAAGAAAATTCTATCCTATGGCTGCTCTGGCTCCTTGATAACAATGCCCTTTCCAGATTGAATCTTGGCTTGAACTGGAGCATCATTGTCATCAGCAGGCTTCTTTCCCTTAAGATCTTTCTTCTTCTATTCTTCAGCCCTTATCTTCTGTCTCTCAAAATAATGATAAGGCTTAGGGAAATACTTTCTAGGCTCCTGTGCATTAGGAGGTAGCTTCCCTAGTTTAGCCTTTCTTCTGTATTGTACTATGTCTTCTTGCCTACCTTCATGTTTTCTCCATTCCTGGTCAGAGTACCATTTACCCCTCTCTAGGAAATTATCCTTTGCAGCCTTCCAAGCAGTCAATATGATATTCCTAGAAGTTGGGCTCCACTGTTCAAAATCAGGCCATAACTCTGCCTATTTTCTGAACCTCTTCTTAGATAATTGAGCTTCTTGCTCTTTTAATACTACCTCTGGCACAGGTTGTACTACTTTATCAAAAATAATATTCTGATTACCCTCAGGAGGGCTATATATAGATTGTACCTCCTGATGTATCATGTCAAAATCTGCTGGAGGGTAGATTACTCGAGTAACTTCAGCTGGCTCACCTCCAAAACATGCATGATTGGTCACAGATTCTGCTATATTATCATCATCACACAAGGGTGGATATCCAAGGGTAGATCTGATGCTGTTTGAAATCCATTTAGCATGGTCAGAGCCTGCTTTGACTAATACCCTCTCCCCCTTTATAACTTTTCTTACTATATGATCCCTAAGATCATCCTTCTGGAATCTGATCTGAGCATTTAGATAGTTAACACCATCTTTAAAAAAAAGGTTTTAACCTTTGAAGCTTTTCAGTAATAGCCTTTTGAGAATCTTCAATGGCAGTTTTAACAGCAGTTAGACTTTCTTGTAATTGCTTATCAAATGCTTCTTTGGCAGTAGCACTTACTACAGTCTAGGCAGTAGCTATATTTTTCATTTCACTTACAATGGCATTATGAGAGGCAGTTAGATTATCATTCATCCTAATTTGATTTTCCAGGACATATCCTTGTTTCACTGCTAGATCATCAACCTGTGTCTTGATCTTCTCTTGATGAGTAGCCAGATATACCACTGCATTGCCTCCTTTATGAAAACAATCAGTCATTTCCTTCTTATTTTGATTAACTTCAAATCTAATAGATTTTATATCTTGAGCCAGATCAAATTGAAGGGATTTATGTCCTTCATCCATATAAGTTTCTAAAGCCTTTCTTTGCTCATCCATTTTAATCTGCAAATCCACCAACAAAGAACTATAATCAGCAGTTGGAGCTTGTTGTGGAGTCACAGTTTGCAATGCTTTCTTGTTACTCTGGCTTCTTCTCTTTAAGACCTGTAGCTTTATTTTCTTGGCTTTAGCAGCCTCTTCATCTTCAGAGTCAGAAGTACTAGCAATGTCTACTCTATCCTGTGGAGTAGGGGGCAATTCCTTTTCTGCTCTTGGTAGCTCCTCAGTACTCCTTTGCTCCTTAGTCTCTTTTCTAGCAGTCTCCTCCTGTGATCTTACATGCTTCCCCTCAAGGTTAGCAGACTCCCCCTCAAAAGCTGCTTTCTCTCCCTCAAAATCAGTCTATAATAGATCAGGGAACAGCTCTTCTAGAGTAAACTCCTGTTGAGTAGGGACTGAAGAATCTCTTATCTCAGGAGCATTATCTGCAACTGATGTGTCTTCCATGACAACATCTTGTGGTTGACTATGTATCTGAGTTTGCTGATCAACATCAAGTAATGATTCAGTCAATACTTTATCCTCAATATTGAAAATAGATTGATTAACTTCATTGATTACCTCAAGAATTGTTTGGGTTGCCCTTTCACTATCTAAGTGAGTTGGCTCATCCACATGTTGAGGCTCCCCCTGGAGTGGATCCAGGTGAATGGGGCTAGCAGAGGGTAGCTACCCCTGCCTCTGTGCATCTTCAGGTCTTACTGGTGACTGTCCAACATTTCTAGCCTCTCCATCATTAGAACTAAAAACTACTTGCTCCTCTGAGCTACTGGATGATTCAGGAGCCACTATGGCTTTCTTCTTCTTCTTTTGAGGTGTTTCCTTCTCTGGTGTAGGCATTTCTTTAGTTAACATAATATACCATCTAGAGATTATTCTAACATCCATTCTCCTCAAATGGTTTATCTTAAAACCTGCAGCTTGGTTCATGACTTCAGGAATACTTCTAGCTAAGTATAAACTCATAATCCTACCCAGATTGGGCTTCTTCAGACTTTCCTTAATTTTGTCAAACAATACTGTTGACCAATCAGTTTTAAGTTGGAAAATTATTCTTGACATCAAACTGAACATGTGAGCTGATATTCTATCATACCCACCTGGCTTGCTCAGAATTACCTTCCCAACTCATTCAGATAAAAACTTTCCTTATATGTTCATCCCTTTCCTGTTGAAAACTGATCCAATCTTCATGCTTGAATCTAATCCACACCATTGTAGTGCCTCCCTTATCTTTGATGCAGGTACATCTTCCTCTTCTTTAGTTCTAGGTTGATGTAAAATCTTTCTTAGACTTTTCTGGGTGATTTTTACTTTTGCCCCATGGATTGTGGACTTAATCTTGAGTCCAGTTTCATCAAGGGTAGCTGCATTAAAAAAATTCAAGGACCTCCTTCTTCTAAATCTTGATTGGTTCTGAAACAAGATACTCTAACCCAGTCTCTGCAACTAGGGTTACAACACCTTAAATTTCTGGTTCTGCATCGTGAAAGGCATGTCGCACGAGCTCATAACCTTCATTGATGTTCTCTTCTAGCTTGGGCGCCATTAGGGTTTGGAGAAATATTGAATTTAGAGAAGAGAGATGTCGACACACAAGTTTGGTCTTGAAACTTTGGTGAGCATGTCAACAAACAATGGTGACGACCTATTTATACCTTTCTAAAATCGAAGGTGAAAAGGCGCGTCAAAATACTTGAAATGTGTCGACACTTACTTCTAATGTATCGAAAACTATGTGTCGACATAAATATAGTCGACAGAATATATGTGTCGACACTTACATATCTCAGCTCGACGATTAGTCGAAACTCTACTCGACGAATTCTGTGTAAATCCTAAGTGTCGACAACACCCTGGATGTGTCGACACCTACTCTGGATGTGTCGACACTAATTCTCTGAAGTGTCGACACAGACTTTCTAGGTGTGTCGACACCATTTCTCTGATATGTCGACACCACTTCTATGTGTCGACACAGACAACTCCTTGTGTCGACACCATTTTACTTAGCCAATTTTTAAACTATTCTAAGTTTAACATTCCTAATTCAATTTTAAAATTATTGAATTTGGTTTCATCTAGGGGCTTAGTAAACATATCAATAATCTGATTATCTGTTTTAACATATTCTAGGAAAATGTCCTATTTTTCTACATGTTCTCTAAGAAAATGGTATCTAATTTCTATTTGCTTAGTCCTACTATGTGAGACAGGATTATTTGCAATAGTAATGACACTTGTAGAATCACAAAGTAAAGGTGTTCTACTTACTTGAATACCATAATCGTCTAGCTGGTGTTGAATCCATAAAAGTTGTGCACAGCAGCTTCCTACAACCATATATTCTGACTCAGCTGTGGAGATAGCCACACTGGTCTGCTTCTTACTGCTCCATAACACCAGCCTTCCACCTAGAAATTGACAGGTTCCTGTAGTACTCTTCCTATCTTCCTTGCAGCCTGCAAAATCTGCATCTGAATAACCTGTCAGTAAAAAATCTCCATTCCTAGGGTACCAAAGGCCTAGATAAGGTGTGCCCTTAAGATATCTCAAAATCCTTTTGACTGCAGTCAGATGAGATTCTTTAGGACATGCTTGGTACGTAGTACAGACACATGTAGCATACATGATATCTAGTCTACTAGTAGTCAAATATAGTAGGGAGCCAACTATCCCTCTATACAAAGTTTCATCTACAGGTTTCCCTGCATCATCTTTGCTTAGAGACATGCTTGACCCCATAGGAGTTTTCATGATAGTGGATGATTCCATACCATACTTCTTTATTAACTCTAGGGTGAACTTAGACTGGCATATGGACAGGCCATCTTTAGTCTGTCTAACTTGGAGACCCAAGAACAACTTAAGTTCCCCCATACTGCTCATTTCAAATTGTCCTTGCATAAGTTTTGCAAACTTTTTGCAAAGACTACTTTCTGTAGACCCAAATATTATGTCATCTACATATATTTGGACTAAAATAATCTTGCCTTTAGATTCCATAAGGAATAGAGGCTTGTCTATTTTCCCCCTTGAGAATTTATTCTCAATGAGGAAACTAGACAGGGTTTCATACCAAGCCCTTGGGGCTTGTTTTAACCCATACAAAACCTTCCTAAGTTTATATACATAATCAGGTTTAAGAGAATCAACAAAACCTGATGGCTGCTCTACATAGACTTCTTCCTTCAGATTTCCATTCAGAAAAACTAACTTTACATCCATTTGATGTACCTTAAACCCTTAATATGTTGCATAGGCAAGGAACATCCTTATTGCTTCCAGTCTTGCTACTGGAGCAAAGGTTTGATCAAAATCATTACCTTCTTCCTGCCTATATCCCTTTGCAACAAGTCTAGCTTTATTCTTTATGATGATTCCATTCTCATCGAATTTGTTCCTGAAGATCCACTTGGTTCCAATGATGTTGTGGTCTTTTGGTTTAGGAACTAGCTCCCAGACCTTGCATCTTTTGAACTGATTCAGCTTCTCTTGCATGGCATCAATCCAATGAGAGCCTAGAAATGCTTCTTCAAACTTCTTTGGTTCTACTTGTGATAGGAAACTGGAGTAAAGAACTGTACTCAGATTCCTGCTTCTTGTTTGCACTCCTTGTCTGGGATCACCAATTATTTGATTGGCTGGATGATCCTTTAAGTGTCTATTTGCCGGAGGTAGCCTGTCTTCAGGTTGAACTCCTCCAGCCTCTTTATTTAACTGCACCTCTTGATCTTCTTCTGCATCTAGAGAATCTTGTACTCCCCCTAGACAACAGCCACCATCTTCCACATGCTGAGTTGCAGTAGAACCTTCTGTAATGGTAAGCTTGTCCATCTTCTCAGTTATACCTGTAGAGCTGCAAACACTACTTGGCAATTCACTGTTAATGAGCCTTGCTTCATCAAAAACTACATGTATAGACTCTTCTACAACTTGAGTACTCCAGTTGTAGACCCTATAAGCCTTACTATTATTGCTGTACCCAACAAATATCCCCTCTTGGGATTTGGCAGCAAATTTGGTTAGATAAGACTTGCCATTGTTAAGTATATAGCACTTGCAACCAAAGATCCTGAAATAGGATAAATTTGGTTTTCTACCCTTCACAATCTCATAGGGGGTCTTCTTGTGGCTCTTGGTGATAGTAGCCCTATTGATCACATGACAAGCAGTATTTACTACCTCAGCCCAGAAATATTCTGGGAGAGAAGTGTCACTCAATAGGGTTCTACCAGCCTCTATCAATGTTCTATTCTTCCTTTCAGCAATACCATTTTGCCGAGATGTTCTTGGTGAGGAAAATTCCTGAAAAATTCCAAATTCTTCACACAGTTTTGTCATACTTTCAGACTGAAATTCAGTGCTATGGTCACTTCTGATTTTGACCACTGTACTGTCCAATTCATTCTTAATTTGTTTAACAAAACTATATAAGATACTTGGGGTTTCAGATTTTTGTCTTAGGAAGAACACCCAGGAATATCTAGAATAGTCATCAACTACCACAAATGTGTAGACCTTTCTACCTAGGCTGTGAACTGGCATAGGACCAAAAAGATCCATATGCAAGAGGTATAGACACCTCACAGAATTCTTATTCTCAAGGCTATGAAAGGTGGATTTGGTCTGCTTGCCTTTTTGACAAGCTGAGCATATCCCATCCTTTATACACTTAACTTGAGAACCATTCCTCACTAACTCTTTGCTAAAGAGTTGGCCAATTATCTTATAGTTAAGATGAGCCAGCCTCTTGTGCCATTTAACACAATGTGAGACTCTCTCATCAGCTACAAGACAAATAGGAGAAACATTGTTCTCACACACAAAGTCAAGACAATAGACATTTCTCTTCCTATATCCCGTCAGAATGATCTTTTGATCACTTGACCTTTTGATATGACAACCATTCTTGACAAATGAGATGTCATATCCTAAATCACTCAGCTGACTTATGCTAATGAGGTTATGTTTCAAACCCTTTACATAATCCACTTGAGTAATTGTAATCAGGTTACTAGAAATGTTACCAAAGCCTTTGATGATTCCTTTTTCTGAACCACCAAAGGTAACTTTAGGGCCATCCTTGATAGATGCATAGTCCTTCAGCAACCCCCTAGTTCCAGTCATGTGCCTGGAACATCCACTGTCCAAGTACCATATAGGGGCATGACCACTTGGACTTACCTGCAAAACAGATTACTTAACCTTAGAACCCAAATAATTCTTGGGTCCTTGGTCCAAGTTAGTCTGACTTTTAACAAAACTACCTGTAGATCTTCTAGCAGGAAGTTTGCTACTCTCTTTGACACTTGAATTGTGCCAACAATCTAAGGCAAAGTGGCCTATCTTGCCACAACACCAGCACTCAAACCTGTTGTACCTTTGTTTAGGTACAACCCTGACTAAATTATCTACAACAGGTTTCTTGTTTAGTGCTGGGGCTTTGCCCTTAGATTTGGACCTAGCAGTCCAGGCAGGTTTTTTAAACCCTAATCCAGCCTTACCCTTTTGATGTACAAACTCATCTATCAAGGGTAAAACAGATTTAGGTTTAGAAAAACTTGCAACAATATCTTTCTCCTTCTGAAGTCTAACCTCCAAATTTCTAATTTGACCATTCTTAAATGTAATAGTACCCATCTGAATAACATTAATGTTTTTCAGTCTGGCTATTTCATTCAGTTTCTGATCAAACAACTTGTCTGAATCAGCAACAACCAATTTAAGACTCGCAATCTCCTTTGCCTGAGTTTTGGCCAAGGTTTTGCTTTTCTTCAAGGACTGCAACAAGTCCCTATATTCATCAATTAACTGATGAATATCTCCTTCAGATTCAGACCCACCCACATCACTTGATGCAGATGTATCTGATTCTAACTCAGTACTATAAATTTAACTACAAGAACAACTTTGTACCTTACTTGGTCCAGGCTGATCCTGGTTCTTGTCTCCTTCAGATAAAGCCATCAGTCCCTTGCACTGATGATCTTCATGCTCATAAATTGAGTTCATTAACTGCATGAACTCATCTTCTTCCTCTTCAGCAAATAATCCAATATAGGATTCAACTTCTGTTTCTATTTCTGAAGATGACTGATCTGTTAGACTCTTGTCTTTCTTAGCAACAAAGGACTTTTCCTTTTAGCCCTTAAACTGAGTCTTCTTTTTGTCAGCTGACTCCTTCCTCTTTTCAAGATAGTCAGCCACTATATGTCCCTGTCTATTGCAGCAATAGCACACAATCTTTGAAGATGTAGCTTTGCTTGGCTTGGACCTTCTTCTGTCATTCCTTGATGACTTTCTTTTCTGATAGTAGTCATCTTTTGGCTGAGAAGTGGAATGCTTAGACCTCCACCGCTTCTTCTTCAGAAACTTTTGAAAATGCCTAGTAAAAGCAGCAAAGTCTTCATCACTTTCACTGCTATCTGAATTCTTGCTATCTGAATTATCTGTTACAGCCTCAGTAATTATTTGAGGTGGAGATGGAGACTTGCTTCTATACTTCTTAGTGGCTTCAGTCTTGAAGGCCACAGACTTTTCCTTGTGCTCCACTCTAGTATTCTTCTCTTCCTCCTTTCTAGCCATTAACTGCATCTCATAAGATAACAGTTTTTCAAACAAAGTTGGAGGAGGTATATCAGCTAGTTTGGCCACTTCCCTAATGGCACAAATCTTGGTGTCCCAGTCCTTAGTCAGGGATCTTAAGAACTTGTCATTCAGCTCATAGTTGCTGAATTCTCTTCCATAGGACATCAACTTATTAACAATCCTATAGAACTTCTTGTAACATTCTGTAATGCTATCAGACTTTCCTTGTCTGAAGCTTTCATATTCCTAATTTAACAAGAACTTCCTATCTTGTCTTACTTCTTCTGATCCCTCCATATAAACTATTAATGTGTCCCACATTTCTTTAGAGGTTTTACAATGAATTAAGTTCTGAAATGTTGCCTCATCAATGGCACTAACAATTATATTCTGGGCTCTCTTTTCCATAGTGGCCAGAATGATTTCATCTTTAGTTATTTCAGAAAAGTCCTTGGGAGTTTTTTGATTTGCATCCAGAATGGATATCTTCATTGGCACATATGGGCCTTCTTTAACTGTAATATATATCCTTGGGTCAGAGGCTTCCATAAAAAGTCTAACCCTCTCTTTCCATATGATAAATATCTCTTTTCTACATATTGGCAATTTCATGGACCCCAGCTCTTTGTGATTCTCACTAGAAACCATTTTCTTGATTCTTGTTTGTTCTGAATCTGCCTACAAGATCTTACTCTGACTGTTAAGTCCCTTTTTGAGTAACCTGCCTCTGATACCACTTGAAAGAAATAGTGCCTAACCACCTAGATGGGGGGGGGGGTGAATAGGTGTACTTTTTCTTTTTTACTTTAAAGGCAGACAAACTATTATGAACTTTAAGCAACAAATGCAATTCTACAGCTATCACAACACAGCAACCACAAGAACAAACATTCACAGAGTGCACACAGTGTTTATAGTGGTTCCCCAAGGTCTGGGTACATCCACTTTCCCCCTTCGCCTATCTAGTAGTGTACTAGATTTGGCCTAACTTCTGCACTTCTCCTCAGATCCTCAGATTTTATAGCTCAGAACCCCAATCCAGGTTCCTACAACTCAGAGTGTCCCCACTCCTACAACTGAGGCATAAAGCCCTACCACTCAGTCTTCAACAAGACCTACACTCAGGCTAAATAGCCCTACCTCAGCCTTCAGCAAGGCCTACACTTAGAGAAATGTTTCTCCTACACTCAGGCTCAAAAGCCCTACCTTAGCCTTTATAAATTTAGGCTTACAACTCAGATCACTTAGGATCCTACAAAAAGATAATAAAATGTTTTTAGATCACCACTCAGATTGAGAGAATGAAGAGGGCAATCTTCTTGATCAGTTCTTGATAACACTGATTCCTGTGATCAACTTTGTCTTTGCTTTCTTCAAGGCTTCTTGAGTCTGAACTCGGTAAAGTTGATCTTCTTGAAGTAGACCAGCTGGCAACTTCCTTCTTAGGATGGAGAATTAAATCTGGATCCTACTTTACAGTTTGGTTCAGAACCTGCTCCTTAAGAGATTTGATTAACAAGTCTCTTTCTTGACTTCAATTACTGGAGTTCTCTCTCTCCAAGTAAATATGAAGTTTCTTCAAAATACTGATTTACAGTTTTCTCTGGATCTGTATTGATCATCTTAATCTTCTGATTAATTCTTTAGTTGTGTTCTATTCTTATCAATCTTCTTCTGTTGAGGGAGAAAGGTCTTTAAATAGTCTTCCTCCAAGGTAACCGGCTGATCCGGTTTCTAACGAACTTCTGACAGCTCTGACAGTTGCATTTGACCGGTTGAAATGGCAGCTATCAAGTCATCCAGTCACTTCTTGAAAATACTGTCTCTGTCTGAAAGTGTCGACACTGATCTTCATTATGTGTCGACACAAATAGACCAAATGTCGACACAAGTGAACTAAGTGTCGACACTAGACTTGATGGTGTCGACACAAATTCTTGTGTTGTTATAACAGCTTCTCGACACCGCTTCTTCAGAATGTGTCGACACTGATTCTGTGTGTCGACACAAGCCTTCTGTTGAATGTGTCGACACTGATTCTATGTGTCGACACAAGTACTTCTTCTTTAAAACTTAGTTGAATTCTGCTGTGTGTCAACACATATCCTTTGTGTCGACACATGCCTTCTTGTGTTGAAACTTGCTGAGTGTCGACACATCTCCTTTGTGTCGACACAAGTACTTTAACTTTGTTGAAGCTTGCAAAGTGTCGACACAGCCTCCTGGTGTCGACACATTTGATGTCGACAAAGCTTCTCTGAGTGTCGACACTGCCTCTAAGTGTCGACACAGATTATGTTGACAATTCTTCACAGTGTGTCGACACTGCTGTGTCGACACTTTTCTTCTGGTGTCGACTCTGCCTTTCCTGGTGTCGACACAATTACTCCAAGTGTCGACACAACTTCTCTAGGTGTCGACACAAGCCTTCATAAGTGTCGACACTTCATCTCTAGGTATCGACACATGGACTTAAAAACTTTTCTGCATTTTCTGCAATTACTTAACCTGCACATATAAACTCAAAGCACATAAAATACACCTTGATGTATATCATTGAGTAGGGTGAGGCTTCTTCAAATCTGGTACACATTTTCCAATGTACCCAACAAAGTCCAAGACTCTTAGTGACAGCGATTCAAGCGAGTCCAACTCAGAGAATGAGGAAGCATACTTCTGGCTTATAGATCAATTAGACGAGGAAGTTGGCTACTCCGAGTACCATGGGAAGGTTCACTCGCACAAAATACTCTCTGAGTCGGATACCTCCTCAAATGGTCATGAAGGCTATTCTTTTGAGGAAGAGAATTTTGAATTAATGATTAAACACGAGAACCTTTTGAAAGTATTTGACAAATGTCGCATGGTAGTCAAAATGTAATTGAAAGAGATTGCCTCCCTAAAGGCAGTGGAAACTAGTCTTAAGGAGGAAATTGCAAAATTACTTCGGCTCAGAGAGGAAGTCCACTCCATGAAAGATGAACTCAAAGTCTCTGCCAAAACATTGAGTCTGAAGGAGTCATACCTTGATGAGCTAGAAGAAAAGCTCTTGGTGGAGAGAAAACTTGTGGAAAGTTACTCAATGCCGAAGACTATTCTTCCTCTCATCGATGAGTTTTTAGCTCTGAAGAAGGGTAGTGGTCTTGGCCACAAAGCTGGTAATGGTAAGACTGCCAAGAAAGCCAGTGGCAAAGAAAAGGGGAAGGCACCTCTAGGTCAACCCTCATTTAGGAAGGTAATCTTCCCGATGAACAAGTTTGACCTTGAGTCATCCTACAGACATCTTGCTAGGACTACCTATGTAGAGCCCAAGAAGCGATACCAGGGATGGGCCCGTCCCCGAGACTATGGTGCTAGGGTTTTCAAAGCAACTTATGAAGAGATTATACTCAAGAGTTATTGTCCTTATGTTTATGGACATAACCATAAGAGGGAACCAAAACCAAAACTTTTGTACCTAAGGCAAAGGAGATGGAGAAGCCCCGTGTATGCTGTAATCAGGAAGCTTCCACCTCCAAGTACGTGCCCCTGCTAGACCATATGTTCAAAAGGTAAAGCAGGAATATAGGTAAAGGTACAACAAGTTTGACTGTTGGTGCTGCGACAAAAATGGTCATTTTGGCGCAGATTGTTGGTTTGACCCTACTAATTTTGAAACTCCACGAGTTAATCCTGCAAGACAGACCACTCGCAAAGTTAATGTTTCCAGTGTTGGTAAGCTGATAAGGAACCAATGAACCAAATATTTTTCGGTTCCTAACATAAAGTGATTTGTCATTGCAGGTATGTCCAAAGGCCAACGAAAATCCCACCTGGTATTTGGACAGCAGATGCTCTTAGCATATGATCAAGACAAGAGGCCTACTGTGAGAATTTACCCCAGTCAAAGACGGACCCAAAGTCATCTTTGGAGGGTCAGACAGGGGAATTACTAAAGGCTACGATTTGATTTCCAACAGAATAGTTTTTTTCATAGACGTGGCTTATGCTTTACAACATAATCCGATAAGCATAAGTCAACTATGTGACAAAGGCTATATCATTGAGTTCTACAAGGAAACGTGTCTGATAAACTCATCTGCTAATTTGGAGATGATCTTAACAGGCACTCAGAGTAGAAATATAATTTGTTTAAACTTTCTATGTTTAGACAATTCTACCCAGTGTGCTTTTGGCTAAAAGTAGTGTGTCTCTTTGTAACCATTGGTATAAGAGATTAGCACAATAATTTCAAAACAATAAATATGTTATTTTCTCACAACTTAGTGTGAGATGCCCCAATATTAAGTGACTTAAAAGAGAGTTTGTGTCACTCATGCCAAATGGCTAAGCAGACAAGGACTACCTTCAAGGGTATTGCTGAAAAAGATTCTTTGAGAAGTTTATATTTACTTCATATGGACTTATTCGGTCCCATGCCAATTCACAGTTTAGGAGGTAAAGTATGTACATTGGTAGTTGTTGATGACTACTCTCATTTTACTTGGGTGTTCTTTCTGAAACACAAGTAAAACACCTTTAATTCTTTCACTAATTTTGTTCGGCAAATTCAGAACGAAATGAACAGCTCAGTAGTCAAAATTAGAAGTGACCACAGAACAGAATTTGAGTCTGGTGCCATGAAAAAATTTTGTGAAAGACAAGGTATCTTTAATGAGTTTTCCTCCCTGCATACTACACATTAAAATGGAGTTACTAAGAGAAGGAGTAGAAACCTCATTGAAGCATGTATAACTATGTTGAATGACGCTTCACTACCAGAGTACTTCTGGGCTGAAGCAGTCAACACAGCTTTACACGTGCAAAACAGAGCTCTAATGAACAAGAACCACCATATGGCTCCCTATGAACTATTGAAGGGCAGAAAACCGATTGTGTCCTACTTCAGAATGTTTAGAAGTAAATACTTTGTACTCAATAATGGGAAGTATTACTGCACAAAGTTTAGTGAAAAATATTTTGAAGGTATTTTCGTAGGATATAGTAGCCATAATAAGACATATAGGATATTAAATAAGAAAAACTGAAAGTCTTTATTTTTAAGGATTGCTAAATCACCTGGGGGGGTGGTGAATAGGTTTCTTAGTCCTTAGTGACTTATCTTTAGTTTTCTTTTCTTTAGGAGCTTTATTAGCTGGTTGTACTTGGCTTCCAAGATATGTAACCTGTAGCACAACAAACACACAAAGCACACACAAGATTTATAGTGGTTCCCCTAACAATGGTACATCCACTTTCCTTCCCACCTATCCAACTATCTTGTTGGACTAGGCTGTTCTCCAAAACTCTGCTCTAAAGAGCTTAAACCTCGATCCCTCAGGATCACTCAGTCTCCTCTAAGAATTAATTCTCAGGCGCAAGGCCCTACAACTCAGTGATCCATTGATCACCTACCTCAGGATGTTAAGCCCTACAACTCAGGCTGGGAGGACAGCCCTACCTCAGATCCACTAGGGATCCTACCTCAGACTTGATACCAAGTCCTACAGCTTAGATTCTCAACAGAATCCTACGATAGAGCAAATTTTCCCCTACCACTCAGATCCAACTGGATCGTACAAGGTAGAAGTGGGTTGTATGGTTGATCTTGACTCAAGAGATATTTCTCGGTGCTAAGATTCTGGACAGAGATAAACTCAGCCCCAATATGACTCCTGGATAATATTTCCTGAGTCTACTTTTACCTGAACTAAGATATACTCAGTCCTAACTTCTTCTTCTCAGCATCAGGGATTTTTCTTACTGGAACTGAGAAGTGACTGTAGCAAAACTTGATGCTACCTAAGCTGAGAGAATCCCAGCCCAACTTCTTCACAACAACAATGTTGTAGATCTTCAAGATGCTTTGGTTTATGCTGGAAGTAACTAGCGGTGAACTGCTCCGCTTCTTCTTCCTTCCCAGGACAAAATCAACAACTTTGTTCCTTTTTCTTCTCAGCTTCAGATGTAGATGTTCAGATTTTGAGCGGGCTAAATTGAGAAGTAACTTGATATGCAAAAACTTGTTATCTATTTCTTCTTCTCCCTCAGAAGGAAGAACTTCTAAACTTGTTGGTGCAAGTGAAGATGCCACTAGCTAACTTGTTGTCTTTTCTTCAGAGGTTTGCTCTGGTTTTGCTGATGTCGATGAAGAAGACAATCAGCTAACTTGCTAAGCCTTCAGGCTTACTATCTTGAGCTTCCTATTCTTTAGTCACAACAACAATGACGATGAAGAAGAACAACACCAACGACTCCTTTTTTTGTAAAAAGGTTTCTCTTTTTATTGATTGCAACTCAACGACTCTTTTAACAGTGGGCCCCGCACCATTAATGGTCAGCTGCAACCTTGCTTTAACGCAAACTGTCGTACAGTAGCAATGCAATGTTTTTTGTTATGTGCTGTAGCTTTCCATCTATCAGTTTGACTAATGTTGACTTATTGACTTGCTGACATCAGCGCCTGTGGACATGGCCAAAATTAAGCATTAGTAGAATAGACGTTGACTGAATGAGCTTCACTCAACGCCAAGTCGCTTAGACAGAATTTTGTGTATCTAGGCGTTGATAGCGTTGAGTGAGCAAGCCTCACTCAATGCTTTTTTTTGCCTTATCATACTCTTTTACCATTTTTGTACGCTTAGCGTTGAGAGTATTGAGTGAGCACGCCTCACTCAACTTCTTGTTCCTTAGCCATGCTATCTGTATTTTAGGCGTTGAGAGCGTTGAGTGAGTACTCCTCACTCAACGCTTTCTGCCTTAACCAATTTCCTACTTCTTCAGCATCTTAAGCATTGAGAGCGTTGAGTGAGCATGCCTCACTCAGTGCTTTTTTCCTTAACAAATTTCCTGCTTCTTCAGCATCTTAAGCATTGAGAGTGTTGAGTGAGCATGCCTTACTCAATGTTTTTTTTGCTTTAGACAGATTTTTTGAATCATGGCATTGAGAGCGTTGAGTGAGCATGTCTCACTCAACGCTTTCTGCCTAAGCCAGATTTTTTTGCTCCCTAGCATTGAGTGAGTAAGCTCCACTCAATGCCAAACTACTTAACATATTTTATTCTGTTTATCTGGCGTTGAGTGAGTAAGCTACACTCAACGCATTTGGACTTAGCCGAATATCAACACAGATTTTCTGTGGCTTTGAGTTATAAGGTAATACTCAACGAATATAGAGTGTGGCATTGAGTGAGTGATACTCAATCAATGCTTGTGTACATAGCCACTTTTATGCCAATTTCTTCTTAGGCTTTTACTACATTAGCCTGTCTCACAGCCTTTTGCTGTATGACATTGAGTGAGTTGACTTTACTCAACGCCTGTGGACTTAGCCACTTTCTCCTCTTGCCGCTACTTTGGATTTGACTGTATTTGATCCACTCAGTGCTGTAAGTCATCTGGCATTGAGTGATTGACCTTCACTCAATGCCTGTGGACTTGGACAGTTTTCTGTCTACCCCATATTAGGTAAGTGTTTACCTAACCTAGTCACTTAGGCTGCCTGTCCCACCATTGTTGCTAGGACATCCCTGCAATCACTAAATTGAGCACAAGTTAGATTACCACATGTGTATACATTGTTTTCCAGGCCTTCTTCAAATCTAGGACATTGGGATCAATGAACCCAATATTCTTCCCCTATTTGAAGAAGTCAAGACGTATGCCATTGTATACACTAACACAACTATGTAATATAAACAATAACCAATTAATTGCATCAAACAAAAAGAATGATTATCAACAAAATGATTTTCATTTAACTTTTAATGAATAACTGTTCTTGTGCATTCAACAAAACAACACACATTCCTTAAGCCCAGTAATCAGAACCTGAAACTTTTCAAGTTTCAGGTTCCCTTATCACAATCCCACTTCCTTTTGGCTTCTTGACTGCTTTCACTGCAACAACTGCCTTCTTCTTTCCTTTGTTATATTTCTTGTCTGCTTTAGCTACTTTAGCTTCAGCTTCTACTTTATCTTTCTGCCTTTGAAAGTAGCTGATGAGCTTGAGGAAGTACTTGGAGGGTTCAACTGCACCAGGTGCTAAAGTGTTAGCATTCTTGTTCTTCTAGTAAATTCTCCTTTCAGTTTTCCTCTTTTCTATCTTATCCCATTCCATTTTGCTATACCACTTTCCTCTGTTTGAACTCTTATTTTTAACCTAATCCCAAGCAAGCAGAATGATGGATCTGGACTCAGGGCTCCACTGCTCAAAATCAGGCCTCTTCTCCATTTGTTCTCTATATTTCCTTTTCCTTAGCCTGATTTCCTCCTCAGTATTAGTGGCAGTCATCCCTTTTGTCTTTAGTGCCCGGTCTATAGTAGGGCTGAAGGCAGCAATAGTAGACTACGCTCCCCACTGATCACCATCACTATCACCTTCTTCTATATACTGTCCATACCCCTGATTATCTTGCTGAGCAGACATTTTATTCAAGGTATCTTGGACATGGGAAGGTATCATTGGGATGTTATCATATTGCACTGGCTCTATTCCCAATGACCCTCTCACCACATTTTTTGCCCAGACCATGTTTTTAGTGTTAGTCCTTATAGTTTCACTCTCCCCCTTTTTGACTTCTTCAACTATTTGAATGGTATAGGAGGTGTTTGCCTTGCTTCTTTCTGTCCATAGGTAGTTAAATCCAGCAGTAACATGATTCTTGTCTTCCAGCATATGGTCATCAAGTAGCTTAGTACAAACATCCATCTTGGTAAAGATTTCAATATTCTATTGATCCCTCAGAACTTTATCATTTTCATGAATGGTCACCGTGTTCTGAGCCTAAATCTTCTGATTTTCTATGACAATGGCTATATTCTATCTTGACACATTCAGCTTCTCCATGGTATAGTCCATAGCTAAAGCAGCTCTTTTAAAGAACTTGACAGTTTCTCCTTTCAACAAGTTTACTTCAAATCTGATTGATTTGATTTCCGTGGCTAGATCATTTCTGATATCCTTAAGGGCTTCATCCACATAATTTTCTATTGCTCTCCTTTGTTCATCCAGCAAGTCCTTTAGCTGGGCTAGGAACATTGGTGGCATCTGATCTGTTTTGACAGAGGTGCTTTCATTTTGAAGTTCGTGGACATGCCTGACCTCAGTTCGTAGGGCAGTGTCATCCATTGAGTGAACTGAGGATTAAGATTTCTCATGACTGGATTACTCTTTCTCTGATTCATAGGAAATTAGATCATGTACTTCAGGAGTAGGGATTACAGATTTAGGCTCCCCCTCAACCCCCGCCATGCGTTCATTTGCATGCAGGACAGCAACAACAACAACATCAGCTTTATCAGTCTGAATTTCTTTTGAGGGGTCCTGTAGCTGCTCTCCTATAACTAATGCTTCTTACATTATTTCTTTTGCCAGTTTCTCCCCCTCAACTGGTGCATTCTTTTCCTCAGCAAATGTATCATCCATAACTTGAGCCAGGAGTTACTCACCTACAGACATTGTAATCTCCATTTCTGAAGTCAAATTGATCTCCCTATCACTCTGATGAGTATGTTCATCGAGACACTCTTAGGGTGGTGAGAAGGTAACGACAACATAAATTGTGATCTTTAAAGACTCCCCCTCAATCTCTGTAGTGAGCTTGTTGACAATCTTCACTGCTATAAGCTTAGCCACTTCAGTTTGAGGATTAAGTGACGGTTGTTCTGATGAGGCTGATGCCTGAGTGCCCATCTCCTTCCTGGGCTCATCAACTGATCCTATCAATTCAAGATCATGAGGTTCCTCCTCATCTTATGATGAAGAGCTGCTAGTGTAGCCCGGCTCTGGAACAGCAACCTTCTTCCCTTTCTTCTCTACAGCTGGAGGTCCACGAGGCTGTAGGACCCTGTCCCATTTGTCAAGCATTTTGATGTCCATTCTTCACATGAGATGGACTCTTGCTCCAAGCTTCAGATTCAGGATCTCTTGGACACTTTGTTGCAGGAACATGGATAGAATTCTTCCCAGATTGGGCTCAAATAGGCATTCCACTATCCTTTCAAACATCACACTTCCCTAGTTCGTTTTCTTGGACAAGATGAACCTGACCATTAGTTCGAACATCTTTTTAGAGATTTTGTCGTGGGAGCCAGTTTTGCATAACAGGGCCTTCCCAACGACATCGGCTAAGAACTTACCCTTAAGGTTCAGTTCTTTCCTTAGGATTGATCTGGAAGAGTGCTTGGACAACTCACACCATTTCATCGCTGACTTTACATCTTCCTGCATCAGGTCATCTTCGTCGTCCGTTATAGAGAATTTTACCAGCTTGAAGGCTTTGCTCAGACTTCTTGGGGTAATCTTGACTTTCATTCCACTTACTATCGTTTTGATTTTACCAGCAGATGCATCTGCCCCTGACATTTGAAAACAACTCTAGAACTTCCCATTTTTATATCAAGCAGGGTTCCGACAGTATGAAATCTAGGTCAGCTATTCGGAGAAGATGCAAAACATATTGTACCTCTTCAGGAGCGTCAATGAACCTATTGCAAACTAATTCTGATCCTTCAAAGAGAAAGTTTGGTCCTTTTGGTGCCATTTTCCTCGAGAATTTCTGAGAACGAGCGAACAAGCATTCCGTTTATTCGGCGAATATGGGCAGGAGAAGGGAAGGAATAGTGACTTTGCTTTATGCACAAGCTCTACTTTTTATAGTTATTTCTTAAGAGAAGGTGGAAAGTCACTTACTTGATTTGGTGATCAGATTTTGATCAACTACCGGGTTTAGTTCTTTTACTTAGCTGCCCACAGACAACTATTGCATTTAACCATGAGTCTTACTGGGTCGACCAACCTTGTCCTGCAATACACAAGTAATATGTGTACTAGTGGAGTGTAGCTTGAGCTAAATTCAACATGCCCAAGTCAAATTTGAGAATGTTGAATCTAGTTACATCTGGTGGCTTAGTGAATATGTGAGCCACTAATCCAGTTATTGAGACAAGTTTTTTGTCACTTGCCTTATTAATTAAAATAAATTATTTAATTAACATATCACAAAACTGCAAAGTTCTTGCAATTTAGAGAACATTTAGTGGACTCATAAACAAGATGAATTCTACTTGTCTTTGCCCTATAGACTTGAAGCAGATGCTGGATTCACAGTCTCTGAGCACACCAACATCCTTGCTCCTGAACTTTAGCCATTGATGTGCATCTGGCTTTTTCTGCTATCCCCCTCAACAATTACACTTAGAGGGTAAGACACTTTCCTCTTTGATTACACATGTCTTTGACATCTTTAGTAGTATATCCACTTCCATCTTCTGGTGAATTATTCAGAAGATAGCATTCATGTACCAGTTCTAGGTCTGGTACATCTCTATTCAAGGACCACAAATAGGCATGGCCACTTGGACTATCCTGTAAAACAAAGTTTACCTTACCTTAGGAACCCAAGCTGACTTGTGCTCTAGGTTCCTGTTAGCATAAGAATGCATATGTCTACCTACAGGAGTCCTGTCAGGAAGAAACTGCCTTGCCTTTGGCACACTGGGGTTGTACCAACAATCTATGGCAAAGTGGACCACTTTGCCACAACACCAACATTCATGGATGTTGTACATCCTCTTCTGAACACTCTTGGAGGAGTGCAAACCACTATAGGCTTCCTGTTCAGTCGAGAGAACTGAGGCCTTCTTCTTGTTTTTTCAGCAAGAGCTTGACCAAAACTGAGTCTGTCAGTAGAGACACTTAGATTGCTATGAAATCATTAGTAATAAACTTCTTTGCAATTGACATGTTCTTAATGGCTTCAGAGGCAGCCAAGTCAGGATCACTATCTGACTTACCTTTGGTTTGGGTTCCTGCTGGAAGAACCTTAGAATAGACTACAGCCTTGGCATTCAATGAGGGGGCTGAGGCACTAAATACAAAAGGTCCAGGATGGGCCTTTTGGACTTTTACATGGGGAGCCTTCTTTGCACTCAATCCCTTGATCTCTCTTCTTCCTTTGTATGGTATAATTATAATCTTACAAGGAAGATTCCCACACCTCCAGTGACCACACTCATAGTCTTGGTCATACCTGTTGGATGGGAGAATTACCTTGTGAGAGGTTGACTGAGGCCTGAGAGGAGCTTGGACTCTCCTTTGAGATTAGATAACTTTAGAAATCCACTCAAATTCAAATTTTCTCTTGATAACATCTATCTTAGAGAAATTAGCCATAATCCTCTTCTCCATTTCAAGTTTCTCTTCAAGATCCTTGATAATAGTGTCCTTATATTTGATGGAGTCAACATGGATATCTACCATGATCTTCAGATAGGCTACTTCCTGATGCAGTTTACGATAAGTGTACCAGTCACACAAGTAATATAAAATGGGCGAATATTCCCAAGTATCGATCTCTCAAGAAACACAGTAGGGTGGAGTTAATTTTGAGGAGGACTTGAGATTGAAATTCTTAGGTCGGTGTTTACAAAGGGGGTTTTAATTGTTTGCGGAAAAATAAAGTAAAACACTAATAAACTACTCCTATGCAATGCCGCTATGCAATTCTTCACCAGGCGGATAGAAAACTACATGGGCCTCTATACACCGAATCACTTTGCAGATGGACGAGTAGGCTTGCGGATGAGGTGGTGAGAACGACGGGATGATGGCCATGATCACCTCTTCGCTACGCATGCCACTAGCAATTTCTAGCGCGGTACTGTATGGTGGAGGATGTATAAGGGCACACCTCAAGCAAATAACGTGAATATAAAATAACGTAGACATGATTGTACACAAACGTATATCTAAAGAAGCACAATTCATCAAATACATAGAGATCAAACTACACTATTAATAACAAAAGAAGAAGAGAGTGCAAAATCGACCGGATCCGAAGTTTTGCTGAGGATTCACGGAAGGAATCGTCGGGTTGTCAATCCGCATCCTAGCTCGGTCCTCAACTGCGTCCGGGGTAGAGGAGGCTGTCACTAACTCCCAATGGACCCGACTTCTTCGTGTCACGATTTGGTGGAGGATGACACAAACTCGTCCGAGCTTGATGATGAAATCTAGGTCAAACCCTTCTTTAAGCTCAAGGATGAAGGAGGAGGCCGAGAGGCTCTGACTTGAATTTGGTATTGAAAGCTTGCCCGAAGTACCTCCCATACGGTGGAGGAAGAAGGAGATCGGCAGAACCCTCCTCGGAGACGAAAACGGCTTAGAAATATTCAAGAATCGAAATTAGGGCGGAACTTGCGTATTTATAGATTGCAAAAATTATAATGCACACGATTAGTGGCGCACGACCATTGGTCGTGCACACTGTGTCTTGTGAGAGTGCATACTGGCATGGCAGAACCTTGTAAAAAATGGAATCAATGCACACGATCAGTGGAGCACGACCAGTGGCATGCACTAAGAAATCTACTGAGCGTGCGCATGTAAAAACGCACGATCAGTGGACCTTAGGCATAAATGGGCCCCAAACCAACCCAGAGCACCCACACAACCCCTGTACCTGCAGGACAAACAAACCATTGACATGTGCAGACATTCCAGTGATCATAATAAGAAGTACAATCAATAAAAGTAACAAAAATACACAACCACAGGCTTATAAGTGCACTTCCTATGGAAATAAAGATTCGATGAAATATATACGATGACGAACTAAAAGTGAAGTGCTAGTGAAAAAAAACTAGCCTAGATGAGTCCGAAAATCAGTATATAAATAGGACTCATCACACACCCAAACTTACCTATTTGCGCATCCGAGCAAACAAAATCTATGCAGATAGGGTAAATAAACTAGTTAACATAGAAATTGAGATACAGAGTAACATGCGAAGTCGCATGCTCGCGTGCGTAAAAATATAATAGAGGAAATTTTTAAGTATCCAAAATAGTTTATACATTTCACAATGCGTATCAAAATTTTATTACTACTCAAAAATGGAATCAAGGTGAATCTTCCGGTCACGCGTAGGGAGAAAGTAGACGAATCGACAAGACGAGCATTGCCAAAGATCGGGGCTCGGGATAACCTCCAAAGAAATCCATCAATGTTGGGGACCATACGCTTGCCCGTTCACACTCTCTCCACGGTACTAGTTCGACTCACACGTGAATCCATAGGACTTTAGGATAAAACATGGGGTTTGGGTTTCAGTGAGGTAAACAAAGATAAATAAGAAGGCTACACACCTAACCCAAATGAGCTAGCATAAAAAAGAATCTATTCGCTAACCAAAATACATGCGGGTACCCCACAAACCAGACTTAATTTTTAAAATATGGGTGCGTGCACCGCCTACTCCAAAATATAATCTCATCTCAAATAGAATTTTCAATTATACTTGTTTTTTTCACAATTAATTTATATATATTTTTTTCAAATCATCTTTTTATTTTAACAATTTCAGCAAATAAAACTTTGGAGCACATCCGCATATTCACAAGGAATATCACCACATCAACACCCCAAAATGAAACTGTAAAACACTAAAGCTCGACTTGGGTGTGCGACTAGGATCGGCTATGAGGATTTGGTGAAATAACGGTGGAGCCACTGATCGTGCGTTTTTACATGCACACACTCATTGGATTTCTTAGCGCATGACCACTGGTCGTGCGCCACTGATCGTGTGCATTTATTCCATTTTTTACTAGGTTCTGCCATGCCAGTACACAATATCACAAGACATAGTGCGCACAACCATTGGTCGTGCGCCAATGATCTTGTGCATTATAATTTTTGCAATCTATAAATACGCAAGTTCTTCCCTAATTTCGATTCTGGAATTTTTCTCCGCCGTTTTCGTCTCCGAGGAGGGTTCTGCCGATCTCCTTATTCCTCCACCGTAGGGAGGTGCTCCAGGCAAGCTTTCAACGCCAAATTCAAGTCAGAGCTTCCTCTCGGCCTCCTCCTTCATCCTTGAGCTTCAAGAAGGGTTTGACCTAGCTTTCATCATCAAGCTCGGAGGAGTTTGTGTTATCCTCCACCGGATCGTGACACGAAGAATTTGGGTCCATTGGGAGTTAGTGACAGCCTCCTCTACCCTGGACGCAGTTGAGGACCGAGCTAGGATGCAGATTGACAACCCGACGATTCCTTTCGTGAATCCTAAGCAATACTTCGGATCCGGTCGATTTTGAACTCTCTTCTTCTTTTGTTGTTGATAGTGTAGTTTGATCTCTATGTATTTGATGAATTGTCCTTAATTTGATATACGTTTGTGTACAATCATGTCTACGTGATTTTATATTCACGTTATTTGCTTGAGGTGCGCCCTTATCCATCCTCCACCACACAGTACCGCACTAGCAATTGTTAGTGGCGTTTGTAGCGAAGAGGTGCTCACGACCATCTTCCCGTCGTTCTCACCACCTCATCCACAAGCCTACTCGTCCATCCTCCTAGCGATTCGGTGTATAGAGGCCCATGTAGTTTTCCATCTGCCTGGCGAAGCATTGCATAGTGGCAATGCATAGTAGTTTATTAGTGTTTTACTTTCTTTTTCCGCAAACAATCAAAACCCCTTCATAAACACAGACCTAAGGATTTCAATCTCAAGTCCTCAAAATTAACTCCACCCTACTGTGTTTCGTGAGAGATCGATACTAGGGAAAATTCGCCCATTTTATATTACTTGTGCCACAAGCACACTTGTCGCAAACTGCATCAGGAAGTAGCACATCTGATGATCATGGTAGATATCCATGTTGACTCCATCAAATATAAGGACTCTATTATCAAGGATCTTGAAGAGAAACTTGAGAGGGAGAAGAGGATTGTGGCTAATTTCTCTAAGATAGATGCTATCAAGAGAAAATCTAAATCTGAGTGGATTTCTAAAGTTATCCAATCTCAAAGGAGAGGCCAAGCTCCTCTCAGGCCTCAGTCAACCTCTCACAAGGTAATTCTCCCATCCAACATGTATGACCAAGAATACAAGTGTGGTCACTAGAGGTGTGGGAATCTTCCTTGTAAGATTACAATTATACCTTACAATGGAAGAAGAGAGGTCAAGGGATTGAGTGCAAAGAAGGCTCCCCATGTAAAAGTCCAAAAGGCCCATCCTGGACCATTTGTATTTAGTGCCTCAGCCCCCTCATTGAAGGCCAAGGCTATAGACTATTCTAAGGTTCTTCCAGCAAGAACCCAAACCAAAGGTAAGTCAGTCAGTGATCCTGACTTGGCTGCCTCTGAAGCCATTAAGAACATTCCAACTGCAAAGAAGTCTATTACTAATTATGTTCATAGCAATCTAAGTGCCTCTACTGGCATACTCAGTTTCGGTCAAGCTCTTGCTGAAAGAAACAAGAAGAAGGCCTCAGTTCTCCCGACTGAACAGGCAGCCTATAGTGGTTTGCACTCCTCCGAGAGTGTTCAGAAGAGGAGGTACAACATCCATGAATGTTGGTGCTGTGGCAAAGTGGGCCACTTTGCCATAGATTATTGATACAACCCCAGTGTGACAAAGGCAAGGCAGTGTCTTCCTGACAGGAGTCCTGTAGGTAGACATATGCAATCTTATGCTAACAGGGACCTAGAACCCAAGTCAGCTTGGGTTCCTAAGGTAAGGTAAACATTGTTTTGCAGGATAGTCTAAGTGGCCATGCCTATTTGTGGTCCTTGAACAGATATGTACCAGACCTAGAACTGGTACAAGAAAGCTATCTTCTGAATAATTCACCAGAAGATGGTAGTGGATGTACTGCTAAAGATGTCAAAGATATGCGTAATCAGAGAGGCAAGTGTCTTACCCTCTACGTGCAATTGTTGAGGGGGGTGGGGGGGGGGGGGGGGCTAGCAAAAAAAAATCCAGATGCACATCAAAGGCTAAAGTTCAAGAGAAAGGATGCTGGTGTGCTCAGAGACTGTGAATCTAGCATCGGCTTCAAGTCTATAGGGAAAAGATAAGTAGAATTCATCTTGTTTATGAGTCCACTAAATGTTCTCTAAATTGTTTTGAAGAACTTTGCAGTAAATTTGAGATATGTTAATTAAATAAATTATTTTAATTAATAAGATAAGTGACTAAAAACTTGTCTCAATAACTGGATTAGTGGCTCACATGTTCACTAAGCCACTAGATGTAACTAGATTCAACATCCTCAAATTTGACTTAGGCATGTTGAATTTAGCTCAAGCTACACTCCACTAGTACACATATTACTTGTGTATTGAGGTTTTGGTGAAATAATGGTGGAGCTGGATCAAAAGAAAGGGTAGGCACAATGGGGCTAGCGAGGATAAGACGTTAGGAACGATACAAAGCTCAACCGGGACAAAATGATGGCCTACATCACGCTCATGCTTGACTAACCATACACCAATGCTTCGAGAGTAGCTTTGGGGCAAGTTCTTAGCCACCGAGAAAGACTATCCATCCTCCCAACTCGAGCAATATGAACCAAACGGCCGTCTACACATATCCCTAAGCTACCGTCAAATTCACACCAGATTCAAAATTTTTTGAGTAGAATAAATAGTATTTACGCAATTAGAAAAATATAAACTATAAGCATACAGAAAAAATTAAATCTACTCCAATTTCTACATGAGATGAGAGCACTCGACTAGCAGCACATCAGGAGTCACCATTTTACTCCATCTCACAATCCTATGCCAGCATAATAATTTTCCCAAATCATACAAAATAAACGAGTTTAACTCACAACACACTAACTTTTAAGCACGCGTTCATGTGGGTTCAGTGGTGTGCGATGCAATGAACTAATCAAAATAAAATAATAAAAGCTTCTAGTATGCAAATGAAATGTGCGCGTGCAAAAGGTAACAAATACTAGCTCTCCCCCAAAATTAAACTAAGCTACACAACATATGATATTGAAATTAAAATCAGATAGAGACAAGGGGAGAGGTTACCCAATGCTCAGCTAGTGAGCATACCAAAAGACGCGTGAAAAAATAGAAGCAGGTCCGTCAAACGAAGAATCACAACCCCGCCAATACAAATTTGCCATGAATACCTATAGGGGTGAGCTCCGCAAAAACAAAAGAAAAATAGACAAAATAGAAAGAAATACTAAAACTAAGATAGACATGAAAAATATAATGCAGGAAATGTAAGATAACTACCGGGGTTATTGTCCTCCCAGCACGACGTATTAAATTTTATACATTTCTAGCTAATGGGCCTATGAAAAGAAAAGTGCACAGGTAACTATTCCATTATCCGTTTTGGTAATGGGTACCGATGAGGCGATAAAATAGTTACTCCTCTGCCCAAATAATCATACATGCTCCTCACAGGCAGAGGAAATAGGAAGTAAGAAGAGGAGGAGCGCTGGTCCTCACTCATCTCACCATAAAATAAATCCTTTCCCAGCAAGGTATCGTCTACAGGGACATGGCAGGAGGAGAAAGCAATTAATGGAGCTTCCATAATAGTGGAGGAATTAACCTTCTCACGAGAGAGGATGCTATTATCCAAGACTCGAGCTGAAAGCTCCAATTCTTCTTGAAGCACCTGCGAAGTCTCAACCCACACAGGCTCAGATACAGAAAGGGGATCAAGAAATAAAGGAGATGAAAAACTAAAACATTAAAAAATAGGGAGAGTGGTCCCAGTATCACTCCCATAAGGATCCAAACATAGATCATCGTCATTGTTATATGAGTCATAACGAGGGGAATCCAAGAGCTCGAGGTCCTCGGTGGTGGTTTGGACCTCCTCATCCGACAAGGAAGTGAAAACTTCCTCATCAGAAAGTATCTCCACATCATCCCACCTTGGTGCGTCATCATGTTCCAAGGTGTCAAACTCTCTATAAGAGAGAATTACGTCCTCGCCCCACATTGGTGCAACCTCAGGCTCTGAATCACTATCCGACACAACATAATCATCCGACTCACTAAAAATTGGAATAGATAATTATTGCAAAGAAAGAGGAGGAACAACAACATCAGAGAAAATATGTGCTAGTTCCTCCAGGGGGTGAATCCAAAAGTGGGGAAGAATGCATAGGGAGAGACGACACCACAATGTCGTCACACCGATCAGTCGAAAGTCTGATGGCTATATCCGCAGCAGTCCCCCAAAGATATAGTGGTACTGCGAATACATCATCAGAATCAGAAGGGGCGTCCAATTGAGAGGTGGATGGAACGAATCAGATACCTGGTCCATCATCCTCCTCCAACTGGCGCTGAAATTCTGCGCAATCTTTGTAACACCCCCTATCCATCGCATAATATATAACAGTAGGTCCTGCCGGGGCCCGACGCCATATACCATAGACAGACCGGAAGGTTACGTAATGGAAACCATCCTGCTAATAAACAACGTCCTACACAGAGTACATTCTAGTGGAAGAAATTTAAAAGCTGCAAATAAGAACCCTGCTAATATCATGAATGTCCACTAAACAAACCCAGAAGGAATGAACGTACAATACACTAGTACTTGGCCTTATAGCCTTATAATAGTTTACTCAAATTAAAGTGTTTTCCAAACATCGGCACGCAGGCCGTTCGCACATGAATAATACAAGTAAACATTTAATAATTAGGCCTTAGAGGGTCGGCTCAGCAACTTGGGCTTTTGCCCGTTATTTAACACTTGGCTCCGCAGTACCTGCAAGTAACAATCCACCACAATGGTGGAAAACAAATGCAACGGTCAGCTATGCTGACCAAATTATAATGACCCCACCCCCGAACGCGGGGCGGCGATGCTCCTTCCCTGCACTTTGTTAGCATAACCAAGCAGTATAGTGTAAAAAACACTTCATTACAGGTGTGGGCACACACGACCACACACCCAGTGCTCTCAGGGCATATTCTCGGTGAACCCGGTCAAAGTCCGCGGTCTCACCAATGCCCCATGGACGACAAATCTCGTAAGCATTACGGTCTTTCTGGCCAATGCCTAAGACCCTCCATCTATGCCAACGACAAGTATCAAGTACTTTAGGTCGCTTTAACCGGACGACATAGAGCGGGTACGGTTCCACCTAACCCGTTGCTCACACCACCCTGTCACCTTAAGACATAGGTGTGGGTCAAAATTTCCTGTGTCCTAATTCGATCACACATTTCACATAACCCGGTTATGTGCAAGTTGGCTCCCAGGCCACCAAGATGGCAGAATCACGCATCTGCCCAATTTTTCGGGTGCACCTTGGAGTTAGTCCCCAAGGTTCCCTGTTGCAATCTACTACGTAGAAAACCTGAAAAAGAATCATCGGCGCGGAGTCTTCTCCGGACATTCAAGCAATGCAACATCACCGATCCAGACCAACTTGTTTGGGTAGGCTTCACACATCATGCCTATGTCCGTTTCTCGATTACGGACTCTATATGCAAAATAACGGGGACTATTAATGTCTACTCGAAGGAACGCCTCACACTCACCGCAAACTCGGGAGAGCGGGATTCCTATGCAAAGGAAAAGAGGACTTTACATGTCCTAGGATGAGAATCATTACCCTAGCATTCCTCTTCGGTGCCATGAAGATCTATGTGGATGAAAAGCACGTAATGTCCTCGCCTCCGTAGATCCGAGCTCGACTTGTGATTTGGGGCACTGAAGCTCCACCGGTGGCCGGATCTCTCTTTCTTCTTCTTTCTTACTCTCCCCTCTCTCTAGAACTTTAGAAAGAGAAAACCCAAATAGAATGAGGGTTTCTAAGCCCTATTCCCGGGTATATCCCAGCAAGAACATCCCTGAGCCATTGTATCCCAAAATAAGGAAACGGACGGCCACGATTCGCACTTAAAATCAGCTTCCTAGGCCGAACACGACTTGTGACACACCCGTGTCCAAGGCCGTGTGCACCATTTGCCATCGAAACTATCGCATCCCAAAAAGTACAAGGGCTCTCGACACGCTCGTGTTAGGATCGACACTCCCGTGTATCCAGTACACGCCTGTGTAGCTGGGCGTGTTCCTCCGTCGACATAAGACTACCACCAACCCGAGAAGAACACGGGTATTCTACACGCCCGTGTCGAATTTGACACGCCCGTGTCAGGCTAAAATCGCCTGGGCTCCAGGCTGTGTTTCACCCCCGACACATCTCGGCCAACTACCCGAGTAGGACACGGCCTGGGACACGCCCGTGTCTCAGGCCGTGTTCGTTGTTCGACGATTGTTGACTGCAAATTCGTCGACCACATGACCATCATCGAACCCGAGCATGACACGGCCCTGGGACATGCCTGTGTCATAGGCCGTGTGACCTCTACCAAATCCCAGACTTGGCTCAAAACGCCACCCGTCGCCCTTTTGAGTTTCGGGGCGTTACAACTCTCTCCCATTTAAAATAATTTCTTCCCGAAATTACATAAAGGAACGATAAAAAAACTTAAACGGTACCTGAGTGGAATAATTCTGGGTACTCCTCAAGCATGGTCTGCTCTCGCTCCCACGAGAGCTCCTCCCGACTGCAATTGTCCCAACAGACCTTGACCATCCTGATTTCCTTATTACGTAAATGCGCGACTTCTGCGTCCTCAATGCGAACGGGCTTGACCTTCGTCATCAACCCATTATCGACCGACACTTGATCGTCCACAACCACTTGTGAATGCTCTTGCACCGCCCTCTGCAGCACCGATATGTGGAATACATAATGTAGACCACTTAGCTCCACTGATAGCCTTAATCGATATGCAGCTTTGCCAATCCGCTCCAGAACCTCAAACGGTACAAGGTACCTCGGGCGTAGCTTCTTCAAGCGTTGTACCCGCGAGACACCCTTGAACGACTTAATCTTCATGTACACCCAGTCGCCAACAGCGAACACCACATTCCTATGCTTGGCGTTATAATACTTAGTGAAAGAGAGGGTTAGACCTGATATACTCTACAAGCGGGGGGGGGGGGGGGTGAATAGGGTATCTTTTAAATCTTTAAAAGTTTTGCTGTTAATAAAATCTATAGAGTAGGGCAACTATTTGCTACCAAAATTTGTTGTAAGTAAAAGAGCAATCCTAAGATAAACTAATCTACCACAGACACAACAAAATTAAACTAACTAACACAGGATCAGCAAAATTAACTAGCACACACACACACACATCAAGAATAAAAAGGAAAGAGGGCAACCCGACAACACAAGAATTTTATAGTGGTTCCCCAACCTGGGTACATCCACTCTTCTACCACCCTGGTAGGAATCCACTAACAGGTTTTGAACAGGTGACTGCAACCAATGAGCTTTAGATCAGGTGCTCAAAAACCAACCCAAGTCTTTTGATCAGGTGACTTGTAACAAAGGAATAACTTTTGAAGGGAGTTAAAGAACCCTTTGTACAGTGAGGGGGTGAGAGAGTTATGGTGTATTCTCTTTCTCAAATACAACTGAGAAGACTAGTGGATCTTTGATATTATCAAAGCTCCTCCTGAGTTATTGAGATGTTCAGGAAAATTGGAGCTTTGCTACAGGGTGAATAGGTCTTCTATCTTTAGCCTTGATCAGAAGAGATCCAGGAATTTCTTGACTGATGAAGATTTGTTATCCTTGAAGAATCCTAGAGTGAAGAATGAAGGAGACTTTTGATTTGGATGAATGTTCTTCTTCTTCTTCTTCAGCAGTGTCATGGTGAAGACCAAATTCTTTTTCTGCACAGAGAAGTGTTTGAATATTGTTGCTGTATTGTTCTCTATCTCTGTGTGCTGTGTCTTGCTCTTTTGTATCACTCTCTATCTCTTGAGAAGAAGGAAGAAAATCACTTTTATATTCCCAATGGAATTTTTCCTTTGAATTTTTGAATTACTTCCTTCATTGATTGCTGACGACCTAGAGAATGTAATACAGTTGGATAGAATGTCTACATTAATTGATTTCCCCAACTGTCCTATAGAAAAGAGGCAAGTAATAATCCTGATGAATGCCATAATCAATACTTCTTCTAACGGTAATATTCAAAGAATATTAAGCATTGATTACTCAGAAATTACTGCAATAAAATAAGGATAGAAGGAAGGAAAAATCCAAGTCTAGAACTGCATAGAAATCGTCGAGCAAAGAACAGATTTCGTCTACCTGGGTCCAGAGTTCGTCAAGCTGAGAATTCATGTTCGTCGACCAGATAATTGTTGTTCATCGACCTGAGATCCAAGATCGTTGACCTGAGAACTACTAACTGCTATCTGATAAATACTTGTCAATTCTATGCACTAAGATCGTCGAGCTGATAATTTAACTTAGTTGACTGGAGTTCAGAGATATGTTTCTAGACTTAGAATGCTGAAGTAGAACATCCAAAAATCATCAACCTGAGAACTAAGTTCGTCGAGCTCAACTCAGAGAGCTGTCTCTGAGTTCGTCGAGTTGATCACGACTTTCGTCGAGCAGAGTTCGACGAACGTCGAACTCACTTTCCTGAAACTTATTTTTCTTTAATTCTTGAGTCTTCTGTAGTCTGTTGTTGGCTGGTCCCTGCAATGTTGACTCTAAGGACATGGCCTAGACTCTAGGACACAGACATGACTCTGTCTATATAAGGTGGGTCAATAATCCTAGTTTAGTGAACCTAGCTCAAATCCAACTAGGGATCCAATAATCTCCCCCTATTTGGGTGAGGTCACTAATTACAAACACAAAATATTTACAAAGCAAGAAAAAATATATCTGGCAGGAAACTTTAAAATATGCAGTATATATATATATACAGTGAGCTTTGTATCAGGAAATAAATAAATAGTTTTAAGACAACAGAAAGACTAAACAGTTAAAATTCATTTCTTCTACTTTGGGACCTTTTGCTTAACCTCTTTAGCTTTATCACCGACTGAGTAAACTTGATTTCCCTGTTTGGGTTGGCTGCTTGAGTCTTTTTCATTGTCATATCAGCAGCTCCAATAATATTGAGGGAAGAAGCCCTTGGCCCCATAACTTCTAGATATAATTTCATATAGTCATCTACATTAAAGAATTTGTTAGCTTTTGCAAACCTATTTAGTTCCTACTTCCTGTATTTGGACATTGTCGAGTATTGAAAGGGATCCTTTCCTTCAGCTTTGGATTTGTTGATTATAGATAGGCCAACCAATTCTTGGAACCTGGCCATCCTTGTAGTAGTAGCTGTTTCTGGGTCCTCAAATGGAACAGGAGGGGATGCAAGACTCTTTGGACTTTTAGCCTTTTGATGTTCAGTAGTTTGTTGTAGATGTTGTTGTTGATGTTGATGTTGTTGTTGCCTGACTGAAGAGTAGTGCCTGTACTGGCTGCTTCTAGAAGAGGAGGAGGATCTACCCTGATTCCTCTGATAGGTTTGATATTGGGTATTCCTTTGAGATGAAGAGCCTGAAGCACCAGTAGCAGGTGGAGGAGGAGGAGGAGGGTCTTTCAGGTATCTCTGTGGAGGAGGAGAATACTTCCTGCTTTTCTTCCTTTCTTTTTAATGATTCTTGGACAACCACATCCAAGCTGACATGCCCTTGTATGGAGTGATATTCTGAAGAATGTAATAAGGAGTATCATGTGTTAGGTTTGGTTTTGGAGCAGCTGCTGGAGGGGCTTTCCTTTTCTTATAAATTTTCTTTTTCTTAACAGAGGGACTGTCATCTGAATCCTCTTCATCATCATCATCTGAGGAGTCTTGTGGATTATCATATAAAGCAATAATTTCTTTCATAGCCTCTGCAAATATCAACAGTTTTTCTACCTGGGGAGGAGCTGGAGGAAGAACTGGAGCTGGAGTATTATACACATCCTTGCTTTCAGCAACTGATTTATTTTCTTCTTCAATATCAGCCATGATCAACTCATCAAGATCAAGTATGGGGCTATCATCCATAATGAAGGTTGGAGCAGAGATGACTCTGGGAGGGGATGAAGTAATAAGGGAATCAGCACTTGGTGGAGATGGAATAACAGGAGCCTCTATAATAGCAAAACTAGCTTTGAGTTACATGACAACTTAGGGGCTTATTGGGGAGGTATAGAGAATTATAGCCATGGATGGCTTTATGCTGTATTTTGGAAGAGACTTCAAATGAACTGTATCAAAAATATTCAGCAAATTCAAAAGATCTACTCTGGGATTTATAATGTAATCACCAACAATTTTTATTTCCTCTGTGACTGTCTCATCCAAATCAATATTAGATTCAATAAAATTAATTAAATCAATCAAATCATCAGTTGCTTCTGCTTCAGCTTTTGCTTCAGCTTCAGCTTCTGCTTTTGCTTCTGCTTCTACTGCTTCTTCTGCTACTACTGCTGCTGCAGTTACTTCTTCACAGAGTATCTCCCCCTACCTGGTTTCAGTGGGTACTGGAGCCAGGCCCCTGACTGAAGGAGGGATGGAGAGAGCAGAGATTTGAGCAGCAAGAGGAGATGGAAGAAGCAAGAGGTGAAATAGCCTCTGCTATGATGGTTTTGAGGAGGGGGGGGGTGAGAAGTGATAGAAGAGGTGGAATGAGGGAGGGGTCCAGTTGCAGGAATGCAAAAGGTGTCTTAGTAGAGACAGAAGGGTGAATGGAAGATGATTGTTGGGTACATTGGAATATATGTACCTGATTTGAAGAAGCCTCACCCTACTCAATGATATACATCAAGATGTATTTGATGTGCTTTGAGTTTCTTTGTGCAGGTTAAGTAACTGCTGGTTTGCAGGAAAAGTTTCTAAGTCCATGTGTCGACATCTAGAAGAAAAGTGTCAACACATAAGAAGATTTGTGTCGACACCTAGAGAAGCAGTGTCGACACTTGGAGTAATTGTATCGACACCAGGAATACATAGTCGACACCAGAAGGAAAGTGTCGACACATACAGGCTGTGTCAACACACAATGAAGAAATGTCTACATAATCAGTGGCGACACTTAGAAGCAGTGTCGACACCCAGAGGAACTTTGTCGACATCAAAAGTGTCGACACTAGGAGGCTGTGTCGACACTCAGCAAAACTTCAACAAAGTTCAAGTACAAGTGTCGACACTCGGAGGCTGTGTCGATACTCAGTAAATTTCGACAAAGTCTAAGTACAAGTGTAAACATAAAAGAGATGTGTCGACACTCAGCAAACGTCTCAACACAGAAGGCATGTGTCGACACAAAGAAGATGTGTCGACACATAGCAAGTTTCAACACAAGAAGATGTGTGGACACAAAGGAGTGGTGTTGACACTTAGCAGAAATTAACTAAGTATCAAAGAAGAAGGACTTGTGTCGACACACAACATCAGCGTCGACACATTCTGAAGAAGCAGTGTCGAGATGCAGTTTCTACAACACAAGGAGTTGTGTCGACACCATGAAGGCTAGTGTCGACACTTAGTCTACTTGTGTCGACACTTGGTCTATTTGTGTCGATACATAAAGACAATCTGTCTCAACACTTTCAGACAGTGACATAGTTTTTAAGAAGTGACTGGATGACTTGATAGCTGCAATTTTAACCGGTCAACTGATACTGTCAAAGCTGTCAGAAGATCGTTAGAAACCGGATTAGCCGGTCACCATGAAGAAGGCTTATATAAAGGCTTATTCATTCAACAAGGATGGATGATTATCATTGATTAAAGCAATCACTGATGTGAGAAACAACAAACAAGAAGAAGACCTTCAAGTGAAGATCAAAGAAGTTGGAGAGAGAAAGCTCCTTCTAAGAAGACAGCTATTGAACCAGGCTGATAAGAAAGTTTCAGATTGAGATCTGATTCTCAAGTCAGTAGTTGATTGAAGATCATCTGCCTAGAGATACAACCCTACTGTGTTCTAATTCAAGAAGCTTTGAAGAAAGCCAAGAGAGGTTGATCTCTGCAAAGTTCTTCCAAGAACTCATCAAGAAGCCAGTCAACTCATCTTTCTCAATCAGAGTTATGGTTATTATTCTTTGTATTCTTTATTTTCTGTAGGATCCTAAGGGATCTGAGTTGTAAGCCTATATTTATAAAGGATGAGTGGTAGGGCTTGTGTGCCTGAGTGTAGGAGATACATTTCTCTGAGTGTTGGCCTTGTTGAAGGCTGAGTGTAGGTCTTGGTGAAGACTAAGTGGTAGGGCTTTATGCCTGAGTGGTAGGAGTGGGATCACTCTGAGTTGTAGGAACCTGATTGGGTTCTGAACTGTAAGATCTGTGGATCTGAGAAGTAGTGGAGAAGTTAGGCCGAATCTAGTACACTACTAGATAGGCGAAGGGGGAAAGTGGATGTACCCAAACCTTGGGGAACCACTATAAAAGCTGTGTGTACTCTGTGTGTGACTTGTTCTATGATTGCTGTGTATATGTGCTGAATTGCTGTAGAGAATTGCATAAAAAGCTCTAATAATTCAGTGTTTCTGCCATAAAACTTAAAAAGATTAAGTGCACCTATTCATCCCCCCTCTAGGTGTTTAGGCACTAGTTCTTTCAAGTGGTGATTGGCCCGCGAACAGACTCTTACTGTGGTTGGTTCGGTGAGTCGATCGCCGCGGGCTTGCTAGGGTAGGCAAGTGCACCTATCGCAAGTAGTACTCGATATTCGGGAGAATACCGAGGTCGTATTATTCCCGGGAACGGGTTGATTACCCCTACTCCTCCGAAAACACTATTATTTTACCGAAATAGAAGTTGAGGGTTTTAAGTAAAATAAGAACGAAAATAGATTTTAAGAAAGTAGTCGATGAAGAGATAACTCCCGGTATCGAATTGCGTTAGGATTAAAAATAGATTTGAATAACTAGATATCTAAAGTTTCAATTTAATTAATGCGGAAACTTGGCCGTGGAGGTTCAAAATAATGAGCTCACCTATCTCTAGGAATATCGCTCACCTAGACATTAAGGCTATTCGACCGGGCTCTCGTCCGACGAAGGATTCCCCTTAATGCCCGCAGTACGCTAAGAACCCCGCTATTGGGTGGGGAACCCGATCCGGTAGAGTTAGCGCGCCTCCTCTCTCGAGGGTTAGTGCGGAACTCTATCTACCCAGGGGTGATCTGTCCATATGCACGGCCTCTCGGCTAGCTAGCGTATGGATAACGGAAATAGAGCCCACACATCGATATGTGGGTCTACGCGTCGTTAACCCGGGGTAAACCTTAAGTTTTTAATTAAATTGAAAAATTAGACATTTGGTTATTTAAAACATTTTAGATCCCAAAGCTCTTCGATACCGAGGGCTAAAAGAAATTAGCCACTCATCGGAATGGGGAAAGCTTGTATGTTTGGGTATGCGAGCGTCCTAAACTATTCGCTGAAAGGTTATAAAGAAAATAAGAAAACAAAACAAAATAACCTAATTTTAGAAAAGTTATTACAAATAAACACACCCGCACTCATTCAAACATATAACAAAAGGAAGAAATAAAACTAATTTACACATAAGAGAAAATTGCATAATTGACATTTGCAGGTCCCACTCAAACGAGTGGGGGCGGGAAATAAAAGCTGAAAAGTGCATAATTGAAATTTGCAAGTCCCACTCAAACGAGTGGGGGCGAAAAATTAAAGCTGAAAATTGCAAGTCCTACTCAAACGAGTAGGACTGAAATGAAAGCGAGTCCTACTCAAACGAGTAGGAGAAAATAAATGCGATTACAGGGCTTTCTTAAATATTTACATCAAAATACAGTCCGACCATTTAACTCCTAGCGAGTAGGCGGAAAATCAAATCCAGCCATTTAACTCAAGTGAGTAGGCGGAAAAAATAAAGATTGAAAATTACAAGTCCTACTCAAACGAGTAGGACTGAAAATACAGACCGGCCATTTAACTCAAGTGAGTAGGCGGAAAAATAAAACAACACACGCACTCTACTTGAATAAAATCCAGCCAATTAACTCAAATGAGTAGGCGGAAAAATAAAAACAACACACGCACTCTACTTGAAAGTAACTACTCACGCACTCGACATAAATAAACACACACACACACACTTGCATAATTTAACTTAGGAGCTGAAAAATATCTCATACACGCACACACTCGTGCTAAAATAATTGCAAAAATCAACGTTATCGAAAAATTAAAATGATTGCATTTCTACCGCTGGAATGCAGTAGAAATGCATAAAAAGGCAAAATAAAAATTGTTTGAGCAAAAAGTTTTCAAATTAAAGTGAGAAGGGCAAGTGCCCGAAAAATTAAAACGTTTACATTTTTTACCGTTAGATTTTGATAGAAATGCTTAAAAAGTGAAAATAAAAATTGTTCGAGCGAAAATATTTTTTTGTAACTACTTAAAATGAAAGTTGATGAAAAATAAAAATAACAATTTATACATTACTATAGCCTTGTAAAATGATTTAAAAAGAGGGAGTAAGCTAAAAAGAAGCAATAGTTTTATAGTTAAAACAAAGTAAAAGCTAAGTTAAGAGGAATGAAAACTACCTTTTTTATTGTTTTACAAGTTCAAAAAAAAGCATTTTGAAGCATGAAAATCCTAAGTCTAACCAAATTTAAAGAGTTAGAGAATGAAAACGGCCATAATAACGGCTATAAATTTTGTTATAATTGAAAAGAAAACATGAACATTTGCGTTTTAAAACATAATTTTTGCAATTTTAAGCTCATACACACACACACGCATAATGAAAGTAAAAAATTAAAGTATATAAGATTGATGAAAAGGAGGCTATTTGGAGAAATTTCAAAGCATGTAGGATGAAATAATAGCGATTTTTATTACAAAAGAAAGGGATTACAAGAGTTCAAACATACAAACTTAAAAAGGAGAGGGAGGGGGGATCCTTACATAGCACTAAAGCGACTCCAACAGCAGCCCTAATACATCAAAATGGTTCGGATTTTGGGAACCCTTAACTCATACAGCAGCTGCCTTTTTATAGGCAAAAATTTCCAAGTACACGCCCTCCGACACGGGCGTGTCGGGGGGCGTGTCAGCAATATTTACCGCGGGATTCGGCGACCTGACGGATTTGACGGCGATTTGACTTTCCGGCCGAAAACGCGGCGGTCACGCCCCCGGGTCACGGGCGTGACGGTGGGCGTGTCATTCGGCGCTTTAAGGCGATGTTGACTTCGGGATTCGCCGGCGCCAGTTTGTCGGGGCGGACACGGGCGTGGCGCATATCGGACACGAGCGTGTCCCTCTTGGGTTCGACGAACGTTGAGCGCGGAACATTGACCAGGCTGTCACGGGGCGTGTCGGGCTGCCACGGGCGTGTCGCACATCAGACACGGGCGTGGCCCTCTTGGGTCGACGAACATTGAGTTGAAATCGTCGAGCGGGATGGACACGGCTTGGTCACGCCCCGTGTCGGATTGACACGGGCGTGTCGAATTATGGAACACGGGCGTGTCAGGCTTTCCTCTTCAAAATTGGCCTCTTTTCGGGTTTTTGAGCTGTCACGCCCTGGTCACGGGCGTGACCAACATTTTTTGCAGATTTTGACTTTTTTTTCCTGAAAAATAAAATAAAGCAAGTTAGTATAATATTTACAAAAATAGGAGCATTTTATTGAATAAAAACAAGTAGAATTGACAAAAATTAAATAAAACGACTTAAGTAATGTACATAAAATTAGGTATATTTACAACTCATCAAATACCCCCATACTTAAGCTTTTGCTATTCCAGAGCAAAAGTTTGATATGAACTTATAAGGAATAAAAAAAACTCTAAGTTTAGCTACCGCTTAATCAATTATAAGAGAGATCTAAATAAATAAACGGGGCGTAAGAGTTAAGTCCTAAAATTATGAAGATGATTTAAATAGCGCAAAAGTTTTGGCCAAAAGACTTCTTGATATAATCAAATAGAAGACAATAATTGTAAAGGTTAGATTAACAAGAATAGTTTGGAATTATATGAACTTTTAGCCTATAGAAGTTTTACTGGAAATAATGCAATTTACAAATTATGCTCTCAAAACGATTTTTGAATTAAATCTAGAATCATGAAATTGGCAATGATGTTGGTTAATGAAGAGGTTTTTGATGTTTGAGGCGAGGTAATTTTTTCTCGAACCTCCATGTTTTTTTTTTTTTTGATTATTAGGAAAACGAAATCTTATTTTCCTAATATCGATTTTTTTTTCAACTTCAAAATAAATGTTAACCCAATGTATATGTGTAGGAGTAATGAATTTTATCCTCTTACTCCATAGCATATAATCTTTTAATCTATTGGGTGCCTATGTTTACGGAACGAAATCTTATTCCCATTGACATAGGATCTTTTAAGGATAACAATTTTATCATGCCAAGTCAGTCATGATAAGGACGGTGAGAAAAGAAAACTAGATTTTTTTTTTATTAAAAAACAATTTTGAGAGCAACCTTAATAAATTGTAAGTTCCAAGTTTTCAGAAAGCTAAAAGTAAACATAATTGAATCCTATAATCGTTATTTTCTAACATAATACACGTGCTCCTATTAATGAAAAATTAGAAGTAGTGCCTAAAACGAGTTCGCTATTTTTAACAAAGCATAATGAATTCTTTAAAACTTAACCCCGAATATTTAAATTTTTCAATCAATAATTAACAAACGAATAACAAACAAAGAATTAATAAAATTCACATATAAATAAATTCAAAGCAAAATTTTTGGATAGCAAGAAAATTAAGGATGGTATATTTGATTTATTTGTTTCAAAATATTTTTTTTGTTGTTTTAGAGTTTTTTTTTTGTTTTTATAATTTTTTTTTGTGATTAGTGAACTTATTATCTTTTTTAGATTTTTAAGGTTTTGCGGAAAGTGGGAGAAAAAGAGATGGTATGAGAGAGAATAGGAATGGGGAGAGAGAAGATTATTTACAAAAATATTTACACAGATTTTTACAAAATGAAACTAAACATGTTTTTGGAATTTTGGTTTTATGAATTTTATTTTTGTTTTTTTTTTTTTTTTGTTTTTTGAAGTTTTTGTTTTATAATTTTTTTGTGTTTTTTGGGATTTTTGCTTTAAAAAGACATAAAACAAAAACATTTTAAAGACAGAAAATAAATAATTTAGGTTTTTGGGATTTTGTTTTCATTTTCAAAATTTTTTTTTGAAGTTTTTGTTATTTTTATAGTTTTTTTTTTATATATATTTTTTTATGTTTAAAGTGCAGAAAATATAAAGACAGTGCAGAAAATAGAAATATGAAAAAGAAAGCGAGAAAACACCCCCATACTTAAGTCCAACATTGTCCCCAATGTTGTAACGTAAGTATGCGGAACAAAACAGGTAAGAGAATATATACAAAGAAAAGAAAGAAATGGGGGGGGGGGAGAAGCTTCCCTGATAGGAGGTGGGAAAGGCGCAGTTTAGGAACCCTGCATGAGGAAGAAAGAGAGCAAAGAAAAAGGTAAAGAGATAGCAAAAAAGATAAACGTGGGGTGCCTCCCAGGAGCGCTTTGTTTATAGTCACGTAGCTTGACTATGTTGGCGGTTTATATATCTAGGAGGGTTATGGATTCGAAATTACCGTCCACAGGATCGCCTGCTATGTATAATTTTAAGCGATGACCGTTCACTTTAAACGAGCCTTTATCCGGGTGGGAGACGAGTACGGTCCCATAAGGCCAAACCTCTTCAACTTTGAAGGGGCCGGACCAACGTGATCTAAGTTTCCCGGGGAAAAGTCTAAGTCGTGAGGTATAAAGAAGGACAAGATCGCCCGGAGAAAACGTTTTTGGGGGCTTGAGTTTTCGGTCGTGATAGAACTTAGAACGCTCCTTATAGAACTTATTGCTCTCGTAAGCGTTGGCACGCCATTCATCGAGCTCGTTTAGTTGCAGTTTTCTATTTTGGGCGGCTAAGTTAGCATCGAGATTTAAAAGTTTTAAAGCCCAAAGTGCGCGATGTTCTAATTCTACGGGTAGATGACACGCTTTGCCATACACTAATCGATACGGCGTACAACCAATTGCGGTTTTGTATGCGGTACGATAAGCCCACAACGCATCGTCGAGCTTGATGGACCAATCTTTCCTATTAAGTGAAACGGTTTTCTCTAATATGCGCTTTATCTCCCGATTTACTACCTCTACTTGGCCACTAGTTTGCGGGTGGTAGGGGTGGCAAGTTTGTGCGTGACGCCGTATCTAGCTAACGTCTTAGCCATCTGGGTGTTGCAGAAATGCGTCCCCCTATCACTTACAATAGCGCGCGGAGTGCCGAAGCGAGAAAATAGCTTTTTAAGAAATGTAACGACGACTCGCGCATCGTTGGTGGGGAGAGCTTGCGCTTCCGCCCATCTCGATACGTAGTCGACTGCTACTAAAATATACATATTTTTGAAAGACGGAGGTAGGGGGCCAACAAAATCTATGCCCCATAAATCGAAGACTTCACATTCTAAAAACATGTTTTGGGGCATCTCGTCGCGACGAGAGATGTTACCCGACCGCTGACAGCTATCGCATGCGCGCACAAAATTGTGAGCGTCTTTGAATAGAGTGGGCCAAAAGAAGCCCGCCTCTAGCGCCTTCCGCGCGGTCCGGTTAGCTTGATAATGCCCACCAGCCGGACCCTCGTGGCAGTGCCTAAGGATTTGCGTGCACTCCACACCCGCGACACATCTTCGGACTGCTTGGTCCGCGCAGAGACGAAAAAGGAAAGGGTCCTCCCAAAAGAAATATTTCAAGTCAGAAAAGAATTTCTTCTTTTGCTGGCTTGAAAAGTCTTTTGGAAGTACCCTCGCAACTAAATAGTTTGCAAAATCTGCGAACCAAGGCGGGGAAGAAGAACTAGTAGTTATGGCTAGGAGGCGTTCCTCGGGGAATCTATCATTTATGTCAGATTCGACGAGCGCTTCCGCAGTGGGATTTTCTAAGCGGAGAGGTGATCGGCGGCTAAATTTTCCGCGCCCCTCTTATCCCGGATCTCTAAATCGAACTCCTGCAAGAGGAGGATCCATCGAAGAAGGCGGGGTTTGGCGTCCGTTTTTGCTAACAAATATTTTAAGGCGGAATGGTCGGTAAATACGATAACTTTGGATAACGTTATATACGAGCGAAACTTATCGAAAGCAAATACGACGGCTAAAAGTTCCTTTTCCGTTGTCGTATAATTTCCTTGTGCGGAAGTGAGGGTCTTGCTAGCGTAGTAAATAGGATGAAAATATTTGTTTATACGTTGGCCAAGAATGGCTCCTACAGGAATATCACTAGCGTCGCACATAATCTCGAACGGAAGGGTCCAATCGGGCGCCACTAAAATAGGTGAATTGATAAGTTTTTGTTTTATGAAATTAAATGCAGACTCGCATTCGTTATCAAAGACAAAATTTGATTCCTTTTCCAGGAGGCGAGTAAGCGGCTTTGTTATTTTTGAAAAATCTTGAATAAAACGCCTATAAAAGCCCGCGTGCCCTAAGAAACTCCTAATAGATTTAACGTTGGAAGGCGGGGGAAGTTTTTCTATAATTTCAACTTTGGCCTTATCGACCTCCATCCCCTTAGACGAAATCATATGGCCGAGAACCAAACCTTCTCGAACCATAAAGTTACATTTTTCCCAATTTAAAACAAGATGCGTGTCCTCGCATCGCTGAAGGACACGGTCTAAATTATGAAGACAGGACGGGAAAGAGCTTCCAAAAACAGAGAAGTCATCCATAAAGACTTCCATAATGTCTCCTACCAGCTCGCCAAAGATCGCTAGCATACATCTTTGAAATGTAGCAGGCGCGTTGCAAAGGCCAAATGGCATTCTTCGATATGCGAAGGTACCAAACGGGCAGGTAAAAGTTATTTTCTCTTGGTCATCGGGGGAAATGGGGATTTGGAAAAACCCCGATAATCCATCGAGAAAACAAAAATACGGATGACCGGACAAACGCTCTAAAATTTGGTCTAAAAATGGTAGTGGGAAATGATCCTTACGGGTGGCGTCATTTAGTTTTCTATAATCGATGCACACCCGCCAACCCGTAACAGTACGAGTTGGGACGAGTTCATTGTGCTCATTCTCCACTACGGTAAGACCGCCCTTTTTGGGCACCACGTGAATGGGACTAACCCACGTACTATCCGATATGGGATAAATAATCCCCGCATCTAATAATTTAATAATTTCGGCCTTAACGACGTCTTTCATGTTTGGGTTAAGACGTCGCTGCGGCTGAATAGTTTTGCGGCAATTATCTAGAAGAAAAATCTTATGGGTGCAGAAAGACGGGTTAATCCCTTTGAGATCAGAAATTTGCCAAGCAATTGCGTGGCGATGTTTAAGCAAAACTCCCAATAAATCGGAAGTCTCCGATTCGCTCAAATGCGAAGAAATGATAACAGGGAGTGTATCATCTTTCCCCAAAAAGGCGTATTTGAGTGAATCGGGTAGGGGTTTGAGTTCAAGGCAGGGCGGTTCTTCTAACGAGGTTTTAATTCCTATGTCTTTCTTACCAATTGGTTCGAAAGGCAAGTCTATAGACGTATCCTCGTCGCAGTTAAAATTTTCGAGCGCAAAAAGATCGTCGTTTAAAAACGTAGACTCAAAAATAGGGGAAGAACAATCTCCGAGATATGTGTCTAAATTATAACAAAAGTCATCGCTCGATGACGAGTCTCCTATGGAGGGATTAATAGAGAAAGTAACTTCGTCATCTCCTACCCGAAGGAGGAGACGACCGTTACTGACATCAATTAATGCGCGGGAGGTGGCGAGAAAAGGGCGACCGAGTATAATTGGTACATCAGTGTCCTCCTCGATGTCCAAGATGACGAAGTCTACCGGAAAGATAAACTTATCAACTCGGACAAGTACGTCCTCCACTACCCCGACGGGAAACTTAACCGAGCGATCCGCTAGTTGGATTCGCATTTTAGTAGGGGCCGGAGTGCCCAAACCTAATTTTTGAAAGAGCGAGAACGGCATCAAATTAATGCTCGCGCCTAAATCTGCAAGAGCGTATTTTACTAATATATTGCCAAAAAGGCACGGGATGGAGAACCGTCCCGGGTCATTTCTCTTTAGGGGCAATTTATTAGTAAGAGCCGCTGAGCAGTCAGCATTAAGAGAAATATGCGAAATATGTTCTAATTTTTGTTTATTGGAAAGAAGTTGTTTTAGGTATTTCGCATATTTAGGCATCTGAGAGAGTGCCTCGCAGAAGGGAACATTAATATGAATTTGTTTTAATAATAAAATAAATTTTTCAAATTGCGCGTCCTTACGCTCACTATTAAGTTTATGCGGATACGGCAAGGGCGTTTTAATAATTTTTTCATTTAAAATTTGTAAAGGCGGCGAAATCAAAGAAGGGGGAAGAGGGGTCGGAGGTGAAATATGTACCTGAGGATTGGTCCGTTTTGGATCGATCACCTCCTTTCCGCTACGGAGGGTTATAGCGTTGATATTTTCCCGCGGATTGGGCTCCGTGTTTCCCGGCAGTGCCCCGAGCGCGCGCTCGGACATCATTCGCGCTAGCTGTCCAACCTGGAGTTCTAAGTTTTTTAGCGATCTGGTGATGTTCCGGATATTTGACTCGTTGGATGCTATATATTTAGAAAAATTATCCTCCATCGGGGAGGGTTTTGGAAGAGGGGGAGGCGGCAGAAATCCAGGCGCGAAAGAATTGGGGGGGCGCTGCGCATTATTCGGATTGCTCCATGAGAAGTTGGGGTGGTTCCTCCAACCCGGATTATAGTTATTGCTATAAGGGTTGTTATTGGGGTTGAAGGAAGGTCGCCCAGCATTTCCCACGTAGTCTACGAATTCATTTGCTACGCCGGCATTAGGGGGAATCGCCCAAGGAGGAGTGGTGGAGGCAGCAGACATCTCCGCCACCTGCTTTGTCAGCCTTTCAACTTGAAGGGCTAAGTGGGCAGTGGCATCCACTTCGAAGAGGCCGGCCGCCTGCTTGGGACGTCCCCGAGGGACGTTCCATTGGTAGGCGTTCATAGCCATCTCTTCAATAAGAGCTTGGGCAGCCTCGGGGGTCTTATTATTCAAGGTACCCCCGGCAGCCGCGTCAATCATTTGACGCGTCTGATAATTAAGCCCATTGTAGAAGATTTGGACCTGCAACCACGCAGGCAGCGCGTGGTGCGGACACTTGCGGAGGAATTCCTTAAAGCGCTCCCAAGTCTCAAAAAGAGACTCAGAATCGTTCTGCACGAACGAAGAAATGTCCGCCCGTAACTTTGCAGTTTTGGCGGGCGGAAAATACTTCGTTAAGAACCGCTCCGCAAGCTCGGCCCAGGTGGTGATACATCCTCGTGGGAGGGAATTCAACCACGCCTTAGCTTTGGATCTGAGGGAGAATGGAAAAAGGCGCAAACGAATGGCGTCATCAGTGACGCCATTAATCTTAAAAGTGTCGCAAATCTCCAAAAAACTAGACAAATGAACGTTCGGGTCCTCATCCGGCTGTCCATCGAACTGCACGGCATTTTGGATCATTTGGATAACGCTCGATTTGATCTCAAAATTATTGTTCGCCACCGTCGGGCGGACAATACTGGACCCAGTATCGTCCAAATTTGGCCGGGCGTAATATGACATTGTACGCTCAAGGGCCGCGTTCGGATTGGGGTCGGCCATAGGAACGGCAGAGGGTTCTCCGATGGATTCTGCGGGATCCATAGAGGGATTTCGGCGTTGAGACCGAATACGCGCAAGAGAGCGTTCGATCTCAGGATCGAAATCCAAATTTTCGGACTCCGAAGGCTGTCCACGGGTCATACACCCGAATGAAAAGTAGAAAAATTAACTCTTTTTTTTTTTTCGGATTTTGAAGAAAAGTTTTTTAAGTTTTTTTTTTTAGTTTTTAGAAATAAAAGTAAAAGTAATAGAGTTCGGATTCGGAATAACAACTCAAAGAGAAGTCCCCGGCAACGGCGCCAAAAACTTGATTGGCCCGCGAACAGACTCTTACTGTGGTTGGTTCGGTGAGTCGATCGCCGCGGGCTTGCTAGGGTAGGCAAGTGCACCTATCGCAAGTAGTACTCGATATTCGGGAGAATACCGAGGTCGTATTATTCCCGGGAACGGGTTGATTACCCCTACTCCTCCGAAAACACTATTATTTTACCGAAATAGAAGTTGAGGGTTTTAAGTAAAATAAGAACGAAAATAGATTTTAAGAAAGTAGTCGATGAAGAGATAACTCCCGGTATCGAATTGCGTTAGGATTAAAAATAGATTTGAATAACTAGATATCTAAAGTTTCAATTTAATTAATGCGGAAACTTGGCCGTGGAGGTTCAAAATAATGAGCTCACCTATCTCTAGGAATATCGCTCACCTAGACATTAAGGCTATTCGACCGGGCTCTCGTCCGACGAAGGATTCCCCTTAATGCCCGCAGTACGCTAAGAACCCCGCTATTGGGTGGGGAACCCGATCCGGTAGAGTTAGCGCGCCTCCTCTCTCGAGGGTTAGTGCGGAACTCTATCTACCCAGGGGTGATCTGTCCATATGCACGGCCTCTCGGCTAGCTAGCGTATGGATAACGGAAATAGAGCCCACACATCGATATGTGGGTCTACGCGTCGTTAACCCGGGGTAAACCTTAAGTTTTTAATTAAATTGAAAAATTAGACATTTGGTTATTTAAAACATTTTAGATCCCAAAGCTCTTCGATACCGAGGGCTAAAAGAAATTAGCCACTCATCGGAATGGGGAAAGCTTGTATGTTTGGGTATGCGAGCGTCCTAAACTATTCGCTGAAAGATTATAAAGAAAATAAGAAAACAAAACAAAATAACCTAATTTTAGAAAAGTTATTACAAATAAACACACCCGCACTCATTCAAACATATAACAAAAGGAAGAAATAAAACTAATTTACACATAAGAGAAAATTGCATAATTGACATTTGCAGGTCCCACTCAAACGAGTGGGGGCGGGAAATAAAAGCTGAAAAGTGCATAATTGAAATTTGCAAGTCCCACTCAAACGAGTGGGGGCGAAAAATTAAAGCTGAAAATTGCAAGTCCTACTCAAACGAGTAGGACTGAAATGAAAGCGAGTCCTACTCAAACGAGTAGGAGAAAATAAATGCGATTACAGGGCTTTCTTAAATATTTACATCAAAATACAGTCCGACCATTTAACTCCTAGCGAGTAGGCGGAAAATCAAATCCAGCCATTTAACTCAAGTGAGTAGGCGGAAAAAAATAAAGATTGAAAATTACAAGTCCTACTCAAACGAGTAGGACTGAAAATACAGACCGGCCATTTAACTCAAGTGAGTAGGCGGAAAAATAAAACAACACACGCACTCTACTTGAATAAAATCCAGCCAATTAACTCAAATGAGTAGGCGGAAAAATAAAAACAACACACGCACTCTACTTGAAAGTAACTACTCACGCACTCGACATAAATAAACACACACACACACACACTTGCATAATTTAACTTAGGAGCTGAAAAATATCTCATACACGCACACACTCGTGCTAAAATAATTGCAAAAATCAACGTTATCGAAAAATTAAAATGATTGCATTTCTACCGCTGGAATGCAGTAGAAATGCATAAAAAGGCAAAATAAAAATTGTTTGAGCAAAAAGTTTTCAAATTAAAGTGAGAAGGGCAAGTGCCCGAAAAATTTAAACGTTTACATTTTTACCGTTAGATTTTGATAGAAATGCTTAAAAAGTGAAAATAAAAATTGTTCGAGCGAAAATATTTTTTTGTAACTACTTAAAATGAAAGTTGATGAAAAATAAAAATAACAATTTATACATTACTATAGCCTTGTAAAATGATTTAAAAAGAGGGAGTAAGCTAAAAAGAAGCAATAGTTTTATAGTTAAAACAAAGTAAAAGCTAAGTTAAGAGGAATGAAAACTACCTTTTTTATTGTTTTACAAGTTCAAAAAAAAGCATTTTGAAGCATGAAAATCCTAAGTCTAACCAAATTTAAAGAGTTAGAGAATGAAAACGGCCATAATAACGGCTATAAATTTTGTTATAATTGAAAAGAAAACATGAACATTTGCGTTTTAAAACATAATTTTTGCAATTTTAAGCTCATACACACACACACGCATAATGAAAGTAAAAAATTAAAGTATATAAGATTGATGAAAAGGAGGCTATTTGGAGAAATTTCAAAGCATGTAGGATGAAATAATAGCGATTTTTATTACAAAAGAAAGGGATTACAAGAGTTCAAACATACAAACTTAAAAAGGAGAGGGAGGGGGGATCCTTACATAGCACTAAAGCGACTCCAACAGCAGCCCTAATACATCAAAATGGTTCGGATTTTGGGAACCCTTAACTCATACAGCAGCTGCCTTTTTATAGGCAAAAATTTCCAAGTACACGCCCTCCGACACGGGCGTGTCGGGGGGCGTGTCAGCACTATTTACCGCGGGATTCGGCGACCTGACGGATTTGACGGCGATTTGACTTTCCGGCCGAAAACGCGGCGGTCACGCCCCCGGGTCACGGGCGTGACGGTGGGCGTGTCATTCGGCGCTTTAAGGCGATGTTGACTTCGGGATTCGCCGGCGCCAGTTTGTCGGGGCGGACACGGGCGTGGCGCATATCGGACACGGGCGTGTCCTTCTTGGGTTCAACGAACGTTGAGCGCGGAACATTGACCAGGCTGTCACGGGGCGTGTCGGGCTGCCACGGGCGTGTCGCACATCAGACACGGGCGTGGCCCTCTTGGGTCGACGAACATTGAGTTGAAATCGTCGAGCGGGATGGACACGGCTTGGTCACGCCCCGTGTCGGATTGACACGGGCGTGTCGAATTATGGAACACGGGCGTGTCAGGCTTTCCTCTTCAAAATTGGCCTCTTTTCGGGTTTTTGAGCTGTCATGCCCTGGTCACGGGCGTGACCAACATTTTTTGCAGATTTTGACTTTTTTTCCTGAAAAATAAAATAAAGCAAGTTAGTATAATATTTACAAAAATAGGAGCATTTTATTGAATAAAAACAAGTAGAAATGACAAAAATTAAATAAAACGACTTAAGTAATGTACATAAAATTAGGTATATTTACAACTCATCAAATACCCCCATACTTAAGCTTTTGCTATTCCAGAGCAAAAGTTTGATATGAACTTATAAGGAATAAAAAAAACTCTAAGTTTAGCTACCGCTTAATCAATTATAAGAGAGATCTAAATAAATAAACGGGGCGTAAGAGTTAAGTCCTAAAATTATGAAGATGATTTAAATAGCGCAAAAGTTTTGGCCAAAAGACTTCTTGATATAATCAAATAGAAGGCAATAATTGTAAAGGTTAGATTAACAAGAATAGTTTGGAATTATATGAACTTTTAGCCTATAGAAGTTTTACTGGAAATAATGCAATTTACAAATTATGCTCTCAAAACGATTTTTGAATTAAATCTAGAATCATGAAATTGGCAATGATGTTGGTTAATGAAGAGGTTTTTGATGTTTGAGGCGAGGTAATTTTTTCTCGAACCTCCATGTTTTTTTTTTTTTTTGATTATTAGGAAAACGAAATCTTATTTTCCTAATATCGATATTTTTTTCAACTTCAAAATAAATGTTAACCCAATGTATATGTGTAGGAGTAATGAATTTTATCCTCTTACTCCATAGCATATAATCTTTTAATCTATTGGGTGCCTATGTTTACGGAACGAAATCTTATTCCCATTGACATAGGATCTTTTAAGGATAACAATTTTATCATGCCAAGTCAGTCATGATAAGGACGGTGAGAAAAGAAAACTAGATTTTTTTTTATTAAAAAACAATTTTGAGAGCAACCTTAATAAATTGTAAGTTCCAAGTTTTCAGAAAGCTAAAAGTAAACATAATTGAATCCTATAATCGTTATTTTCTAACATAATACACGTGCTCCTATTAATGAAAAATTAGAAGTAGTGCCTAAAACGAGTTCGCTATTTTTAATAAAGCATAATGAATTCTTTAAAACTTAACCCCGAATATTTAAATTTTTCAATCAATAATTAACAAACGAATAACAAACAAAGAATTAATAAAATTCACATATAAATAAATTCAAAGCAAAATTTTTGGATAGCAAGAAAATTAAGGATGGTATATTTGATTTATTTGTTTCAAAATATTTTTTTTGTTGTTTTAGAGTTTTTTTTTTGTTTTTATAATTTTTTTTTGTGATTAGTGAACTTATTATCTTTTTTAGATTTTTAAGGTTTTGCGGAAAGTGGGAGAAAAAGAGATGGTATGAGAGAGAATAGGAATGGGGAGAGAGAAGATTATTTACAAAAATATTTACACAGATTTTTACAAAATGAAACTAAACATGTTTTTGGAATTTTGGTTTTATGAATTTTTTTTTTGTTTTTTTGTTTTTTTTTTTGTTTTTTGAAGTTTTTGTTTTATAATTTTTTTGTGTTTTTTGGGATTTTTGCTTTAAAAAGACATAAAACAAAAACATTTTAAAGACAGAAAATAAATAATTTAGGTTTTTGGGATTTTGTTTTCATTTTCAAAAATTTTTTTTTGAAGTTTTTGTTATTTTTATAGTTTTTTTTTTATATATATATTTTTATGTTTAAAGTGCAGAAAATAGAAATATGAAAAAGAAAGCGAGAAAACAATGAGCTCACCTACTATATTCAAATAAATATTTTTGAAAGGGAGAATACCGAGGTCGTATTATTCCCGGGAACGGGTTGATTACCCCTACTCCTCCGAAAACACTATTATTTTACCGAAATAGAAGTTGAGGGTTTTAAGTAAAATAAGAACGAAAATAGATTTTAAGAAAGTAGTCGATGAAGAGATAACTCTCGGTATCGAATTGCGTTAGGATTAAAAATAGATTTGAATAACTAGATATCTAAAGTTTCAATTTAATTAATGCGGAAACTTGGCCGTGGAGGTTCAAAATAATGAGCTCACCTATCTCTAGGAATATCGCTCACCTAGACATTAAGGCTATTCGACCGGGCTCTCGTCCGACGAAGGATTCCCCTTAATGCCCGCAGTACGCTAAGAACCCCGCTATTGGGTGGGGAACCCGATCCGGTAGAGTTAGCGCGCCTCCTCTCTCGAGGGTTAGTGCGGAACTCTATCTACCCAGGGGTGATCTGTCCATATGCACGGCCTCTCGGCTAGCTAGCGTATGGATAACGGAAATAGAGCCCACACATCGATATGTGGGTCTACGCGTCGTTAACCCGGGGTAAACCTTAAGTTTTTAATTAAATTGAAAAATTAGACATTTGGTTATTTAAAACATTTTAGATCCCAAAGCTCTTCGATACCGAGGGCTAAAAGAAATTAGCCACTCATCGGAATGGGGAAAGCTTGTATGTTTGGGTATGCGAGCGTCCTAAACTATTCGCTGAAAGGTTATAAAGAAAATAAAAAAACAAAACAAAATAACCTAATTTTAGAAAAGTTATTACAAATAAACACACCCGCACTCATTCAAACATATAACAAAAGGAAGAAATAAAACTAATTTACACATAAGAGAAAATTGCATAATTGACATTTGCAGGTCCCACTCAAACGAGTGGGGGCGGGAAATAAAAGCTGAAAAGTGCATAATTGAAATTTGCAAGTCCCACTCAAACGAGTGGGGGCGAAAAATTAAAGCTGAAAATTGCAAGTCCTACTCAAACGAGTAGGACTGAAATGAAAGCGAGTCCTACTCAAACGAGTAGGAGAAAATAAATGCGATTACAGGGCTTTCTTAAATATTTACATCAAAATACAGTCCGACCATTTAACTCCTAGCCAGTAGGCGGAAAATCAAATCCAGCCATTTAACTCAAGTGAGTAGGCGGAAAAAAATAAAGATTGAAAATTACAAGTCCTACTCAAACGAGTAGGACTGAAAATACAGACCGGCCATTTAACTCAAGTGAGTAGGCGGAAAAATAAAACAACACACGCACTCTACTTGAATAAAATCCAGCCAATTAACTCAAATGAGTAGGCGGAAAAATAAAAACAACACACGCACTCTACTTGAAAGTAACTACTCACGCACTCGACATAAATAAACACACACACACACACTTGCATAATTTAACTTAGGAGCTGAAAAATATCTCATACACGCACACACTCGTGCTAAAATAATTGCAAAAATCAACGTTATCGAAAAATTAAAATGATTGCATTTCTACCGCTGGAATGCAGTAGAAATGCATAAAAAGGCAAAATAAAAATTGTTTGAGCAAAAAGTTTTCAAATTAAAGTGAGAAGGGCAAGTGCCCGAAAAATTAAAACGTTTACATTTTTACCGTTAGATTTTGATAGAAATGCTTAAAAAGTGAAAATAAAAATTGTTCGAGCGAAAATATTTTTTTGTAACTACTTAAAATGAAAGTTGATGAAAATAAAAATAACAATTTATACATTACTATAGCCTTGTAAAATGATTTAAAAAGAGGGAGTAAGCTAAAAAGAAGCAATAGTTTTATAGTTAAAACAAAGTAAAAGCTAAGTTAAGAGGAATGAAAACTACCTTTTTTATTGTTTTACAAGTTCAAAAAAAAGCATTTTGAAGCATGAAAATCCTAAGTCTAACCAAATTTAAAGAGTTAGAGAATGAAAACGGCCATAATAACGGCTATAAATTTTGTTATAATTGAAAAGAAAACATGAACATTTGCGTTTTAAAACATAATTTTTGCAATTTTAAGCTCATACACACACACACGCATAATGAAAGTAAAAAATTAAAGTATATAAGATTGATGAAAAGGAGGCTATTTGGAGAAATTTCAAAGCATGTAGGATGAAATAATAGCGATTTTTATTACAAAAGAAAGGGATTACAAGAGTTCAAACATACAAACTTAAAAAGGAGAGGGAGGGGGGATCCTTACATAGCACTAAAGCGACTCCAACAGCAGCCCTAATACATCAAAATGGTTCGGATTTTGGGAACCCTTAACTCATACAGCAGCTGCCTTTTTATAGGCAAAAATTTCCAAGTACACGCCCTCCGACACGGGCGTGTCGGGGGGCGTGTCAGCACTATTTACCGCGGGATTCGGCGACCTGACGGATTTGACGGCGATTTGACTTTCCGGCCGAAAACGCGGCGGTCACGCCCCCGGGTCACGGGCGTGACGGTGGGCGTGTCATTCGGCGCTTTAAGGCGATGTTGACTTCGGGATTCGCCGGCGCCAGTTTGTCGGGGCGGACACGGGCGTGGCGCATATCGGACACGGGCGTGTCCCTCTTGGGTTCGACGAACGTTGAGCACGGAACATTGACCAGGCTGTCACGGGGCGTGTCGGGCTGCCACGGGCGTGTCGCACATCAGACACGGGCGTGGCCCTCTTGGGTCGACGAACATTGAGTTGAAATCGTCGAGCGGGATGGACACGGCTTGGTCACGCCCCGTGTCGGATTGACACGGGCGTGTCGAATTATGGAACACGGGCGTGTCAGGCTTTCCTCTTCAAAATTGGCCTCTTTTCGGGTTTTTGAGCTGTCACGCCCTGGTCACGGGCGTGACCAACATTTTTTGCAGATTTTGACTTTTTTTTCCTGAAAAATAAAATAAAGCAAGTTAGTATAATATTTACAAAAATAGGAGCATTTTATTGAATAAAAACAAGTAGAAATGACAAAAATTAAATAAAACGACTTAAGTAATGTACATAAAATTAGGTATATTTACAACTCATCAAGTGGTATCAGATCCAGGTTGCTCAATAAGGACATAACAGTCTGAGTAAAGATCCTGTTAGCAGAATCAGCACAATCAAGAATCAAGAAAATGGGTTCAATAGAGAATCACAAAGAGCTAGGATCCATGAAGTTGCCAATCTGTAGAAAGGAGATCTTTGACATTTGGAAAGAAAGGGTTAGACTTTTTATTGAAGCCTCTGACCCCAGAATTTACATTACAGTCAAAGAAGGGCCATATGTGCCAATGAGAGTATCTGTGCTAGATGCCAATCAGAGAACTCCCAAAGACTATTCAGAAATGATAAAGGATGAAATAATTCTAGCCACTATGGACAAGAGGGCCCAGAATATTATTGTAAGTGCAATTGATGATGCCATATTTCAGAATCTGATTCATTGTAAAACATCAAAAGAAATGTGGGATACACTGATAGTCTATATGGAGGGATCAGAAGAGGTAAGACAAGACAGGAAGTATTTATTAAATCAAGAGTATGAAAGCTTCAGACAAGGCAGGTCTGATAGCATTACTGAGTGTTATAAGAAATTCTATGGGATTGTTAATGAATTGATGTCCTATGGAAGAGAATTCAGCAATTATGAGTTGAATGATAAGTTCTTGAGATCCCTAACTAAAGACTGGGATACTAAGATTTGTGCCATAAGGGAAATGGCCAAATTAGCTGACATACCTCCTCCAACATTGTTTGAAAAACTATTATCTTATGAGATGCAATTAATGGTAAGGAAGGAGGAAGAAAAGACTACTAGGGTGGAGCATAAAGAAAGAGCTGTGGCCTTCAAGACTGAAGCCACTAGGAAATATAAAAGCAAGTCTCCATCTCCACCTCAAAAAGTTGCTGAGGCGGAGACAGATACTTCAGATAGCAAGAAGTCAGAAAGCAGTGAAAGTGATGAAGACTTTGCTGCATTTACTAGGCACTTTCAGAAGTTTCTAAAGAAGAAGCAGTGGAGGTCCAAGCCATCCACTTCACTGACTAAAGATGACTATTATCAGAACAGGAAGTCATCAAAGAATGATAGGAGAAAGTCCAAGTGTAGTAAAACTACATCCTCAAAGATAGTATGCTACTGTTGCAATAGACAATGACATGTAATAGCTGATTGTCTAGAGAAGAGGAAAGAGTCCACTGACAAGAAGAAGACACAGTTCAAGGGCAAAAAGGAAAGGTCCTTTGTTGCCAAGAAGGATAAAAGTCTGACTGATATCTCGTCTTCAGAAACAGATTCAGAAGCTGAAGCCTATATTGGCTTGTTTGCTGAAGAAGAAGAAAGTGAGTTCATGCAGCTAATGAACTCAATTTATGAGCATGAGGACATTCAGTGCAAGGGACTAATGGCCTTATCAGAAGGAGACAAAATCCAGGATCAGCCTGGACCTAGTCATGTACAAATTTGTTCTTCTAGTTCAAGTTTGAGTGCTGGATCAGAATTAGATACATCAGCATCAAGTGATGTGAGTAGATCTGAATCTGAAGGAGACATTTATCAGTTGATTAATGAATATAGAGTATTATTGCAGGCTTTGAAGAAAAGTAAATTCTTGGCCAAAACTCAGGCTAAGGAGATTGCTAGTCTCAAAGTGGCTGCAACAGATTTTGACAAGTTGCTTGCTTAGAAATTAAATGAAATAGCCAGACTGAAGAATATTACAGTTATTCAGATGAGGACTATTACATTTAAAAATGATCAAATTAGAAATCTGGAGATTAGTCTTCAGAAGGAGAGAGATAGTGTAGCAAGTTTTTCTAAACCAAAATCTGTTTTACCTTTGATAGATGAATTTGTACATCAAAAGGGTAAAACTATAAAGTCCAAGTCTAAGGGAAAAGCCCCAATACTCAACAAGGAGCCTGCTGTAGATAAAACAGTCAGGGTTGTACCTAAACAAAGGTACAACAGATTTGAGTGCTGGTGTTGTGGCAAGGTAGGCCACTTTGCCATAGACTGTTGGCATAATTCAAGTGCCAAGGTGAGTAGCAAACTGCCTGCTAGAAAAGCTACAGGTAGTTTTGTTAAGAGTCAGACTAACTTGCACCAAGGACCCAAGAATTATTTGGGTTCTAAGGTTAAGTAATCTGTTTTGCAGGTGAGTCCAAGTGGCCATGCCCCAATATGGTACTTGGATAGTGGATGTTCCAGGCACATGACTGGAACTAGGGGATTGCTGAAGGATTATACACCAATCAAGGATGGTCCTAAAGTTACCTTTGGTGGTTCAGAAAAAGGAATCATCAAAGGTTTTGGTAACATTTCTAGCAACCTTATTAAAATTACTCAAGTAGCTTATGTAAAGGGTTTGAAACATAACCTCATTAGCATAAGTCAGCTGAGTGATTTAGGATATGACATCTCATTTGTCAAGGATGGTTGTCATATCAGTAGGTCAAGTGATCAAAAGATCATTCTGCAGGATATAGGAAGAGAAATGTCTATTGTCTAGACATTATGTGTGAGAACATAGTTTATCCTATTTGTCTTATAACTGATGAGAAAGTCTCACATTGTGTTAAATGGCACAAGAGGCTGACTCATCTTAACTATACGACAATTGGTCAACTCTTTAGCAAAGAGTTAGTGAGGAATGGTCCTCAGGTTAAGTATATAAAGGATGGGATATGCTCAGCTTGTCAAAAGGGCAAGCAGACCAAATCCACCTTTAATAGCATTGAGAACAAAGATGCTGTGAGGTGCCTATACCTCTTGCATATGAACCTTTTTGGTCCTATGACAGTTCACAACCTAGGTAGGAAGGTCTATACATTTGTGGTAGTTGATGACTACTCAAGGTATTTCTGGGTATTCTTCCTAAGGCAAAAATCTGAAACTCCTAGTATCTTTTATAGTTTTGTCAAACAAATTCAGAATGAGTTAGATAGTACAGTGGTCAAAATAAGAAGTGACCATGGTACTGAATTCCAGTCTGATAGTATGACAAAGCTATGTGAAGAGTTTGGGATATTTCAGCAATTTTCTTCACCAAGAACAACTCAGCAAAATGGTATTGCTGGAAGGAAAAATAGAACCTTGATAGAAGCTGGTAGAACCCTATTAAGTGACACATCTCTCCCAGAATATTTCTGGGCTGAGGCATTAAACACTGCATGTCATGTAATTAATAGGGCTACTATCACCAAAAGCCACAATAAGACCCCCTATGAGATTATGAAGGGCAGAAAACCAAATCTATCCTATTTCAGGATCTTTGATTGTAAATGCTATATACTTAAAAATGGTAAGTCTTATTTAACCAAGTTTGCTGCCAAATCCCAAGAGTGGATCTTTGTTGGGTACAACAACAACAGTAAGGCTTATAGGGTCTACAACTTGATTACTCAAGTTGTAGAAGAGTCAGTTCATGTAGTTTTTGATGAAGCTAGACTCATTAACAATAAATTGCCTAGAAGTGTATGCAGCTCTACAGGTGTGACTGAAAAGATGGACAAGCTTACTATTGGAGAAGGTTTTACTGCAAGTCAGCAAGTGGATGATAGTGGCTGCTATCCAGGGGGAGTACTAGATACTCCTATTGCTGAAGAAGACCAAGAGGAGCTGCTGAATGAAGAAGCTGAAGGTGTAAAACCAGTAGACAGGCTGCCACCAACAAATAGGCATTTAAAAGATCATCCAGCCATCAAATTATTGGAGATCTCAGACAAGGGGTACAAACAAGGAGCAGGAATCTAAGTTCAGTTCTCTACTCCAGCTTTCTATCCCAAGTAGAGCCAAAGAAATTTGAAGAAACAATCCTAGACCCTCATTGGATTAAGGCAATGAAAGTGGAGCTGAACCAGTTCAAAAGATGCAAAGTCTGGGAGCTAGTTCCTAAACCAAAAGATCACAACATAATTGGAACTAAGTGGATCTTTAGGAACAAGCTGGACGAGAATGGAATAATTATAAAAAATAAAGCTAGACTAGTTGCTAAAGGATATATGCAGGAAGAAGGTATTGATTTTGATCAAACCTTTGCTCCAGTAGCAAGACTGGAAACAATAAGGATGTTCCTTGCCTATGCAACATTCCAAGGATTTAAGGTCTATAAAATGGATGTTAAGTCAGCTTGTCTAAATGGAAACCTAAAGGAAGAAGTCTATGTAGAGCAGCCATCAGGGTTTGTAGATTCTGCTAAACCTAATTATGTTTATAGACTTAGGAAGGCTTTGTATGGGTTAAAACAAGCCCCTAGGGCTTGGTATGAAACCCTGTCTAGTTTCCTCATTAAGAATAAATTCACAAGGGGGAAAATAAACAAGACTCTATTCCTTAGGGAATCCAGAGGCAAGATCATCATAGTCCAAATATATGTAGATGACATCATATTTGGGTCTATAGAAAGTAGTCTTTGCAAAAAGTTTGCAAAACTAATGCAAGGACAATTTGAAATGAGCAGTATGGGGGAACTTAAGTTCTTCTTGGGTCTCCAAGTTAGATAGACTGAGGATGGTTTATCCATATGCCAGTCTAAGTTCACCCTAGAATTGATAAGGAAGTATGGTCTACCATGAAAACTCCTATGGGGTCAATAATGTCTTTATGCAAAGATGATGCATGGAAACCTGTAGATGAAACTTTGTATAGAGGGATAGTTGGCTCCCTATTATATTTGACTGCAAGTAGACCAGATATCATGCATGCTATATGTGTCTGTGCTAGGTACCAAGCTTGCCCTAAAGAATCTCATTTGACAGCAGTCAAAAGAATTTTGAGATATCTTAAGGGTACTCCTTATCTAGGCCTTTGGTACCCTAGGAATGGAGATTTTGAACTGACAGGTTATTCAGATGCAGATTTTGCAGGCTGCAAGGAAGATAGAAAGAGTACCACAGGTACCTGTCAGTTTCTAGGTGGAAGGCTGGTGTCTTGGAGTAGCAAGAAGTAGACCAGTGTGGCTATCTCCACAGCTGAGTCAGAGTATGTTACTGCAGGAAGCTGCTGTGCACAACTACTATGGATACAACACCAGCTAGAAGATTATAGTATTCAAGTAAGTAGAACACCTTTATTTTGTGATTCTACTAGTGTTATTTCTATTGTAAATAATCTTGTCTCTCATAGTAGGACTAAGCACATAGAAATAAAGTACCATTTTCTAAGAGAACATGTGGAAAAAGAAGATATTTCCCTAGAGTATATAAATACAGATAATCAGCTAGCTGATATGTATACTAAGCCCTTAGATGAAACCAAATTCAATAAATTTAAAATTGAATTAGGGATGATAAACTTAGAATAGTTTAGAAAATTGGCTAAGTAAAATGATGTCGACACACAGAGTTGTCTGTGTCGACACATAGAAGTGGTGTCGACACTTCAGAGAAATGGTGTCGACACATCTAGGAAGTCTGTGCCGACACTTCAGAGAATTAGTGTCGACACATGTAGTGTAGGTATCGACACATCCAGAGTAGTGTCGACACTTAGGATTTACACAGAATTAGTCTAGTATAGTCTCGACTAAGTGTCGAGCTGAGTGGTGTCGACACATATATAAGTGTCGACACGTATATTCTGTCGACTATACTTGTGTTGACACATAGTTGTCGAGACATTATAAGTAAGTGTCGACACTTTTCAACAGTGTCGACACAATTTAAGTATTTTGACGCGCCTTTTCACCTTCGATTCTAGAAAGGTATAAATAGGTTTTCCCTAGTGTTTGTCGACACACTCACCTTTGTCTTGAGACCAAACTTGTGTGTCGACATCTCTCTTCTCAAAATTCAAAATTTCTTCAAACCCTAATGGCGCCAAAGCTAAAAGAGAATGTTAATGAAGGATATGAGCTCGTGCGACATGCCTTTGATGATGCGGAACCCGAAATCAAAGGTGTGGTAACCCTAATTGCCGAGACTGGATTAGAATATCTTGTATCTGAACCGATCAAGATCTGGAAGAAGGAGGTCCTAAAATTTTTGAGTGCAGCTTCACTAGATGATACTGGACTCAAGATTAAGTCCAGAGTTCATGGGACCAAAGTCAAGGTCACACAGAAGAGTCTGAGGAAGGTACTTCAACTACCAAGAATAAAGGAGGAAGAAGATGTCTCTGCTTCTAAGACTAGAGAAGCATTAAGATGGTGTGGAATGGACTCAAACATGAAAATTGGATCAGTTTTCAATAGAAAAGGAATGAACATCCAAGGAAAATTTCTGTCTGAAATAGTTGGCAAGGTCATCCTGAGCAAGCCTGGAGGACATGACCGAATTTCAGCTTATATGTTCAGTTTGATGACTAGGATAATTTTCAAACTTAATACTGATTGGACTGCAGTTGTGTTTGAGAAGATAAAAGAAAGTATGAAGAAGCCCAATCTGGGTAGAACACTGAGTCTATACCTAGCTGGTAGTATACCAGAGGTAATGAACCAAGCTGCCGGTACAAAGATTAACCACATGAGGAAAATGGATATGAGAATTTTCTCTAGGTGGGATAGAGTGTTGACCAAGGAACTTCCATCTCCTGTCAAAGACACAACCTAGAAGAAGAAGAAGAAAACAGCCATTGTGGCTCAAGAATCCTCCAGCAGCTCTGAAGAGCAAGTGGTCTTCACTCCAGATGATGAAGAGACAGGACATGTTGGACAGTCTCCAGCAAGACAAGAAGATGCACAGAGGCAGGGGGAGCTACCCTCAGCAAGCCCAATTCACCTGGATCCACTCCAGGGGGAGCCTCTACTTGTGAAAAAGATAACTCCACTGGAGAGTGAACAAGCTACCCAAACCATACTAGAGGTAATAACTGACATTAATCAATTAGATTTCCCTATTGAGGATGAAGTTTTGTCTGATTCATTAACTAATGTTCATCAGCAAACACAAATATACCCTCAACCATAAGATGTTGTCATGGAGGACACATCTGTTACAGATAAAGTGGTTGATGATATCAGAGATTCTCCAGACCCTTCTCAACAAGAATTTACATTAGAGGAGCTATTCCCTGATCTGATACAGACAGACCTTGAGAAATAAATAGCTGCTGTTGAGGGGGAGACAGTAAATATTGAGGGGGAGCATATGGAGACTGTAGAGGAAACTGCAAGGAAAGAGACTGAGGAGCCAAAATATACTGAAGGACTACCAAGGACTGAGAAGGATTCACATCCTAGTCCTAAGGATAGAGTGGATATAGCTAGCACTTCTGCTTCAGAGGATGAGGAGGCTGCTAGAGCCAAGAATAGGAAGTTCCAGGTCTTCAAGAGAAGAAGCCAGAACTATAAGAAAGCCCTACAGACAGTTGCTCCATAGCCAGCCCCATCTACTGATTACAGTTCACTGATGGTGGCTTTACAGATTAAAATGGATGAGCAAAGGAAAGCTATAGAAAAGTATATAGATGAAGGGCATAAATCCCTACAATTTGATCTTGTACAGGACATCAAGTCTATCAGATTTGAAGTCAATCTCAACAAAAAGGAAATGACTGACTGCTTCTATAAGGGAGGAAATGCAGTAGTCTATTTGGCCACTCATCAAGAGAAGATAAAAACCCAAGTGGATGACATGGCAGTGAAGCAAGGTTATGTCCTGGAAAATCAGCTGAGAATGAATGATAATTTGACAGCTTCACATAATGCCATTGTAACTGAAATGAAAAAGATAAGTACTGCACAGTCTGCAGAAAGTGCAACTGACAAAGAAGCTTTTGATAAGAAGTTACAAGAGAGCCTTACTGCTTTTAAAACTGTGCTTGAAGATTCCCAGAAGGCTATTGCTCAAAAGCTTCAGAAGTTTATACCTTTCTATAAAGATGGAGTTAACTATCTGAATGCCCAGATCAGGTTTCAGAAAGATGATCTGAGGGATAACATAGTAAGAGAAGTCATAAAGGGGGAGAGGGTATTAGTCAAGACAGGATCTGATCATGCCAAATGGATTTCAAATTCCATCAGAGCCACCCTTGGATATCTACCCTTATATGATGATGACAATGTGGCAGAGTCTGGAATCAATCCTGCATACTTTGGAGGAGAGCAGGCTGAAGTGGCTCAAGTGATATACCCTCCACCAGACTTTGACATGATACAGCAAGAGATACAGACTATGTATAGTCCTCCTGAGGGAAATCAGAACATTATTCTTGAGAAAGTTGTTCAGCCTGTGCCAGAGGCTATACTAAAAGAGCAAGAGGCCTTACTAAAGGAACAAGAGGCTTAATTGTCTAAGAAAAGATTCAGAGAGCAAGCTGAATTGAGACCTGATTTTGAACAATGGAGCTCCACTTCCAGGAATATCATCTTGAATGTATGGAAGGCTGCTAAGGACAATATCCTGGATAGAGGCAAGTGGTATTCTGATCTGGAGTGGAGGAAACATGAGAACAGGCAAGAGGCCATTGTACAGTATAGAAGAAAGGCTAAACTGGGAAAGCTACCTCCTAATGCACAGGAGCCTAGCAAGTATTTTCCTAAGCCTTATCACTATTTTGAAAGGCAGAAGATCAAAGCTGAAGAGTTGAAAAAGAAAGATCTTAAAGGGAAGAAGCCTGCTGCTGCTGATGACACTGAAGCCCCAGTTCAAGCAAAGATTCAATCTGGAAAGGGGATTGTAATCAAGGAACCAGAGCAGCAATAGGATAGCATTTTCTTTAGTTTACAAATTGTAATCATTTGTATTAAAATTCTATGTAAACTTTTGACTAATGAAAATATTGGAATTTGTAAGAACAATATTATATGTTCATCTATTACATTAATTATTCTGAGCTATTTGTATATACATGTTTTGTTCATGCTTGTTTAAGTATTTTCCCTGTCACATATTATTGTTTTACATCATACTGAGAATTTGTTATGTATGGTGTATAGCATTGACTAAGGGTTATGACTTCTCCAAATAGGGGGAGATTGTTGGGTACATTGGAATATATGTACCTGATTTGAAGAAGCCTCACCCTACTCAATGATATACATCAAGATGTATTTGATGTGCTTTGAGTTTCTTTGTGCAGGTTAAGTAACTGCTGGTTTGCAGGAAAAGTTTCTAAGTCCATGTGTCGACACCTAGAAGAAAAGTGTCGACACATAAGAAGACTTGTGTCGACACATAGAGAAGCAGTGTCGACACTTGGAGTAATTGTGTCGACACCAGGAATGCAGAGTCGACACCAGAAGGAAAGTGTCGACACATATAGGCTGTGTCGACACACAATGAAGAAATGTCTACATAATCAGTGTCGACACTTAGAAGCAGTGTCGACACCCCGAGGAACTTTGTCGACATCAAAAGTGTCGACACTATGAGGCTGTGTCGACACTCAGCAAAACTTCAACAAAGTTCAAGTACAAGTGTCGACACTAGGAGGCTGTGTCGACACTCAGCAAATTTCGACAAAGTCTAAGTACAAGTGTAAACACAAAAGAGATGTGTCGACACTCAGCAAACGTCTCAACACAGAAGGCATGTGTCGACACAAAGAAGATGTGTCGACACTTAGCAAGTTTAAACACAAGAAGATGTGTCGAAATAAAGGAGTGGTGTCGACACTTAGCAGAAATCAACTAAGTATCAAAGAAGAAGGACTTGTGTCGACACACAGGATTAGTGTCGACATATTCTGAAGAAGCAGTGTCGAGATGCAGTTTTTACAACACAAGGAGTTGTGTCGACACCATTAAGGCTAGTGTCGACACTTAGTCTACTTGTGTCGACACTTGGTCTATTTGTGTCGACACATTAAGACTATCTGTCTCGACACTTTCAGACAGTGACAGAGTTTTCAAGAAGTGACTGGATGACTTGACAGCTGCCATTTCAACCGGTCAACTGATACTGTCAGAGCTGTCAAAAGATCGTTAGAAATCGGATCAGCCGGTCACCATGAAGAAGGCTTATATAAAGGCTTATTCCTTCAACAGGGATGGATGATTATCATTGATTAAAGCAATCACTGAATTGAGAAACAACAAACAAGAAGAAGACCTTCAAGTGAAGATCTAAGAAGTTGGAGAGAGAAAGCTCCTTCTAAGAAGACAGCTATTGAACCAGGCTGATAAGAAAGTTTCAGATTGAGATCTGATTCTCAAGTCAGCAGTTGATTGAAGATCATCTGCCTAGAGATACAACACTATTGTGTTCTAATTCAAGAAGCTTTGAAGAAAGCCAAGGGAGGTTGATCTCTACAAAGTTCTTCCAAAAACTCATCAAGAAGCCAGTCAACTCATCTTTCTCAATCAGAGTTGTGGTTATTATTCTTTGTATTCTTTATTTTCTGTAGGATCCTAAGGGATCTGAGTTGTAAGCCTATATTTATAAAGGCTGAGTGGTAGGGCTTGTGTGTCTGAGTGGAGGAGATACATTTCTCTGAGTGTAGGCCTTGTTGAAGGCTGAGTGTAGGTCTTGGTGAAGACTGAGTGGTAGGGATTTGTGCTTGAGTGGTAGGAGTGGGATCACTCTGAGTTGTAGGAACCTGATTGGGTTCTGAGCTGTAAGATCTGTGGATCTGAGAAGTAGTGGAGAAGTTAGGCCGAATCTAGTACACTACTAGATAGACGAAGGGGGAAAGTGGATGTACCCAGACCTTGGGTAACCACTATAAAAGCTGTGTGTACTCTGTGTGTGACTTGTTCTGTGATTGCTGTGTATATGTGATGAATTGCTGTAGAGAATTGCATAAACAGGTCTAATAATTCAGTGTTTCTGCCATAAAACTTAAAAAGATTAAGTGCAGCTATTCACCCCCCCCTCTAGGTGTTTAGGCACTAGTTCTTTCAATGATGGTGGAGGAGGTGATGGTGAGTGACTGGGAATTGCATGGACTGGAGATGTATGTGTGGATGGTAAGGAGGTGAGAAGATTGAATGTATGGGATGCGAAGAATGTTTAATTTATAATGTCGAGATAGTGGGATGGAAGAGGAGATTGAGGAGGAGTTGGTGTACCATCTGGTGATTGAATTGGTGTATGAGAGGGAATATGAGTTTGTGAAGGGGAGGTATGAAAGTGAATATGAGTTTGTGATGGAGGTACTGGAGATGATGGAGGGGGTGGAGTTGGTGTACCATCTGGTGTTGGAGTATGGACTGGGGTAAGAACTGGTGAGGGGAGTTGGTGTACCATCTGAGGATGACTATTGATAGTTGGAGGTGGTGGAAGAGTAGATGGAGTGCCTTCAGCAGGGTGGGGAGTGGCTAGAGTAGCCCTTGTACTCTCAGAAGGCCTGGAGGAAGAGGAAGAAGCCTTGGATGGCTTGGTGATGTTCCTCTCCCACCTGCTAAAGAGGGCACAAGTGAGCCTCTTGGAGGCATTAATGAATATGGTCAGTGTGACCAGGGATTCATCAGTCTTTTCCTGAAGGAAGATTCCCAGAATACTGCCAAAACACACCTCCTTCTTGGTGTTCTTTTTCCTGATCATCTCAAACATAATCTTAGCCCAATTCACAGGCTTCTTATTCACCATAGTACACATCACCATGAATTGATGCCTAGTGATTTAGTCATGGGCTATGTGCTTACCCAGCAGTACCTTGCCCACAACATCTGCTAGAGACATATATTTAGCAGATAAAAGTTTCTTCAGTAGTTTGTTGGATGTTGCTCCAGAATAACCCATCTTATTTAACATTTCATCAAATTATTCACTATCAATCTCCAGTTCTTCTGCACCATTAGCTAATCCAAAAATATCTATTAAAATCACGTGGGTAAGAGATACTTTATTACCCGATATTGTTCCAGTCATGGTGTTCTCATCTGGGTGGAGGAAGTGTAAACCCATTCTCTGATCTCTACACCGGCTATCTTTATTCTGGTGGTCATGAGATTCTTCAACTGCTGATCTTCAAGCAGTTTTAGAATGTCCAGGAAGATAGGATCCGAATGTTGAAACGACTCAAAATCTAGATCAAATCCAGTATCAAACTTCATGGCTCCAAGACTGCTTGCGGGAATCGCCATGAGTGCGCCTGCAACAAACAAGAAGGATCAAGTGCAATGGAACTGAAAGTACGGGATAGAGGTCGAAGAAAAACTTAGATATATGATTTTTTAGAATATGAATCGACAAACTCGGTTCAGCAAAAATTATAAATTCTTCGATCTGAGGTCGACGAAATATTTTGTAGTTAAAAACATTTGTCGATCTTAGTCTGAAGATTTGAAAATATTTCGTCGAGCTCTGTTCGACAAAAGGTTTCTGAAGCAGATTCATCGATCTCTGTTTGACGAAAATAACTTCACTCATAGAGAGTTCATCGATCTCCGTTCGACGAATATCTATAGAACTTTTCCCTATTCATCGATCTCCGTTCGACGAACTTTGAAAAATTCGTCGACCATAGACAGAAATTAAATTAAAGCTTCTCCATTTATCATTCCAAGCTGATTTATAAAGAACAAGTGATTTCTTTAATCCAGAGGTTTGGTGAAATATCTGCTCTTTGTAAATCGGTGTAGATATAGACAAGTTTAATTTTATTTTTGTCGACACACTCTCTAATGAAATGATGCCTAATGTCTATATGTTTGGTCCTACTGTGATGGACTGGATTTTGTGCTATGGATATAACACTTGTGTTATCACATAAGAGAGTTGAATTATTTAAGTTGAACCCATAGTGTAAGAGTTGGTTTTGAATCCACAGCATCTGGGAATAGCAACTACCAACTGCAATATATTCTGCTTCAGCAGTTGATGTAGATACAGATGACTGTTTCTTACAAAACCAAGACACTAATCTCATACCAAGGAACTGGCAAGTCCTTGAGGTACTTTTTCCGTCAACCCTGCATGCAGCAAAGTCAGCATCTGAGTATCCAGTTAACTCAAATTATGATTCAGTAGGATACGAGAGTCCTATACCAGGACAACTCTTTATATATCTCAAAATTCTTTTTAGGAAAACTAGGTGAGATTATTTAGGGCTCACTTGGAACATAACACAAAAGCATGTAACAAAAATTATGTCAGGTCTGCTTGCTGTAAGGTATAGTAGGGACCCAACAATGCCCCTGTATAATTTTTGATTAACAGGTTTCCCATGTTCATCAGAATCTATTACATCATTAGTGGCCATGGGTGATTTATTTGCTGAGGCATTAGCCATCCCAAACTTTTTAATAAGCTCTTTAGCATACTTAGCCTGGGATATGAAGATGCCATTAGGTAGCTGCTTCACTTGGATTCTAAGGAAGTAAGAGAGCTCACCCATGCTACTCATTTAAAACTTTGAATGTATGAGGTCAGAGAACCTCTTGCATAGTTTGGAATCTGTAGACCCAGATATAATGTCATCTACATAAATTTATACTAACAATATTTGATCCTTATGGTGCCTAGTGAATAATGTTCTATCTACAATGCCTCTAGTAAATTTATGCTCTATCAAGAAGCTAGCTAAGGTCTCATACCAAGATCTTGGAGCTTGCTTTAAACCATAAAGAGCTTTATGCAATATAAAGACATATGAAGGATAAGTTGGAGAGATAAAACCTGGAGGTTGTTCAACATAAACATCTTCTTTAAGTACTCCATTTTGAAAGGCACTCTTGACATCCATATAATAGATTTTAAAATTCTTGTAGGCAGCATAAGCAAGGAAGATCCTGATTGCTTCTAACCTTGCAACTGGTGCAAAAGTCTGATCATAGTCTATTCCTTCTTCTTGCCTATAACCCTGAGCAACAAGCCTAGCCTTGTTTCTCACAATTACACCTAGGGCATCTAGCTTGTTTCTATATACCCATTTAGTTCCAATGACTGGGTAGTCTTTGGGTCTTGGAACTAAATCCTAAACTCTGCATCTCTTAAATTGATTGAGTTCCTCTTGCATTGCAATGATCCAGTGGGGATCTTGCTCAGCATCTTTTATGTATTGAGGCTCAATTTGAGAGAGGAAACATGCATGCATCACATCTTGGTTGAGTTGATGCCTTGTCTGTACACCTACTAACATGTCCCCAATCACTTGAGATCTAGGGTGATCCCTTAGTGTGACAAGATCAGTGGGTGGAGTTGGTTTAGCAACAACATTTAGAATTAATTCCTCTTGTGGAATAATGTCTGCTGTTGGAGTAGGTTCAGCCACTTCCAAAAATTCATCTTCACTATTTTCATCTGCTTGTGGAGGAGGAGGTGATATAAACTCTTGTCGAAGGTTCAACTCACCCAATTTTTCACACAAGAGAGGTACTTGCAAAACATCTGAGGTAGAAGAGACCTTCTCTTTATAGTACATGTTAGCTTCATCAAAAGAGATGTGTACAAATTCTTCTATTTTAAGGATGATTTATTGAATACCCTATAAGCTTTGCTAACTCAGAAATATCCCAGAAAATTCCCTCTATAGCTTTAGCTTCAAATTTTATAATGTTGTTTCTTGTTATTGTTATGAATGAAACACCTACACCCAAAAATTCTAAAGTAATCAATTTTAGTTTGCTCCATTTGAGTAATTCAAAGGGGGTCTTGTCATTTAGGTTATGTATCAAACTTCTATTCAACACATAGTTTGCCGCGCTCACAACCTCTTCCCAAAAGGATAGGGGCATGTGTGCATCTGCAAGCAATGTTCCTACAGATTCAATGAGTGTTCTGTTTTTCCTTTCAGCTACCCCATTTTGTTGAGGAGTTCTCGGAGTAGAGAAATAATGCCTGATACCTTCCTCCTCACAGAATGTTTGCATGGGAAGAGATTCAAACTCAGTAACATGATCACTTCTGATCAATGCAACTGGAGTAGAGTACTCAATCCTTATGCCCTTAAGAAAATCTATAAGGACTTTAGAGTTATCTGACTTGTTTCTCAAGAAGAAAACCCAAAAGAATCTGTAGAAGTCATCTACAATAACCAAGGTGTAAGACTTCCCTCCTAAGCTTTGTACAACAATGGGTCCAGAAAGGTCCATATGTAGGAAGTACAAAATCTTAGGTGAATCACTCTTATTAATTGACTTAAAGCTATTTTTAGTTTGCTTGCCTTCTTGACAAGTCTTGCATATGCTTTCCTTCTTGTAGGGGCCAGAAGAAATCCTCTGACAAGATTGTCGCTAGATAGCTTCGATATGTTCTTATGGTTGACATGCCCCAGTCTCTTATGCCAAAGTATATTGTTATTACTAACTTGATTGAATAAATATATTTCTGAGTTAGCAGAATTAAAATTTACTAAGTGTATATTTCCTTGTCTACACCCTGTTAAAATAGTTTGATTATTTGAAGAGATAATGCATTTAGAATTGGTAAAGCAAACCTGATAACCTGCATCACATAATTGACTTATGGATATCAGGTTATGTTTGAGACCATTGACATATGCCACTTTTCTGAAGGTGACAGTTCCACTATTGAAGTCTCCATAGTCTTCAGTTTGTCCAAAGCTGGAATCTCCAAAGATCACCCTTGGACCCAGCTTTGCCTTGAAGTTGATTAGGTTATCCTTGCTTCCAGCCATGTGCTTGTAGAACCCACTATCCAGATACCATTTTTGATTAACAGCTGGACAGCTTTTTACCTGCAAAGAAAATAATTAGTTGTTCTTTACCCAGATCACCTTGGGTGCTTGTTTCTTTACATATGAAAAGCTGGAAATGTATGAGCATTCAGGTTGGCTCTTATAACCTAAGGGGTGAAATCGTCTGGGGGGAATTAACCAATCAACAAGTGGATTAAACTGTTTTCTAGATTGATTAGTGTTTTTATCAAAATTATGATTTTTATCAATTCTGACTGGGTTTGCGAAAAAGTATAAGTTCATCGACCAGAGTTCGACAAAGTGGGATGAGATCGTCGATCTCTGCTCAGAGAATGAACATATTCATTTTTTGTGCTCCAAGTTCGTCGATCTCTGCTCGATGAACCATACACAGTTCATCGATCGCAGTAAGATGAATTTTTATATCTAATACTGGCGTTCATAGATCGTCGATCGGAGTTCGATGAACTAGCCATATTTCGTCGGCCTGAGTTCGACGAACTAGCCATATTTCGTCGACCTGAGTTCCACGAAATCTATTGAATTTTGTTATTACCTAAAGTTTTTTGGTTTTTGTTATTTTGACTTTTTGAGTTAGGTAATTCTTCTGTGGTTTGTTTATTGTTTATTACCTCTTTACCCTTAGCTGAAACAAATCTAATAGGGGTTGATAATATGTTCTTCTTAAGTATGGGGGGTATACTTGATGATGCACCCAAGCCCAGTTTGCCATTCAGTCTGGCATTGACTGTACTTATGATGTCCATCAGCTTAAGGCTTCTCCCATTGAGAGATTCCTCAAGTTGTTTAGCCTCACATAGCTCTATTTTTAAAGAAATGATTTGTTCATTAGCTAGAGTTAGTTCATCTTTTAACTTAGAGTTTTCAGAAATCAGATTTTCTTGATTAGATAGTCTTTCCCTAAGTGTTTTGATTTCCTTTTCAGAGTTAATTAAGTCAATGCACATAGTTTAAAATTCAATTTTGAAACTGTCAGAATTATAATCAAAAGATGAAAGTACCTGATCAGCTTTTGATTCTGAAGCTCCTTCATTATCAGATTCTCCATCATCTGATTGACTACTGGAGGCATTGATGGCATGAGGCAGACTTCCTTGTCCCTTGCCTCTTCTTCCTCTTCACTGGAACTAGAAGATGTGGATTCATCTTCTGTCTCACTCCAGGTATTAGCTACAAAGCCCTTCTCCTATTTTTATATTTGCTGGAGGAAGGGCTGCTACTTTGTTGTCTTCTGGAGTCCTTCTCTCTTCTTCTTTCTTTCTTCTGATTCTCTGGACACTCTGAGATAAAGTGTCCAAGTTTCCTGCAGCCAAAACATACTACTTCTTTTGTAGGAGTTTTATCATACCTTGGTTTATCATCATGCTTGGACGATTTTCTCATGAAGTCTTTTCTTGCCATTTTGTAAAATCTCTTGGCAAAGAGCTCATTAGTTCTTCATTTACTTTTGAAGCTTCAGTTTCTTCAGCATCCTTGAATGCTAAGTTGTGCTCCTTTCTTGCTGGTGTAGGAGTCCTTTGTTTAGCTGCTTCTCTGGATTTTATTAGTTGCTCATAAGACTTTAGCTTTCCCAATAGAGATTCTGTGGAAATCTCATTTAAACTCCTGGCCTCCTTGATTGGCCAGATCCTGGATAAGAGTGATATCTTTATCCAAAGTCTTCAGCTCATTGATTATTGAGCTCAGTTTATTGTACATGTCAGCAATAGATTCTGACTCATCCTTCTTGAAGTTCTCATACTGGGATATGAGATTTGATCTTCTATCTTTCCTCTCATCAGCAGAGCCAACCACCATTTGGTTGAGAGAGTCCCAAATAGCCTTGGCTGATGCGCATTTAGCCACCTTCTGGAAAATATCACCAGACATAGTCTGAGCTAGAATATTCATGGCCTTTGCATCAACAATCTTGGCCTTCTTCTATGCATCTGTCCACTCAGGTGGTGGAACACCATGTGTGCTTGAGGTTGCTGTATATGTAGAGGCAGTTGATTGAGGAGGACTTGTCAAAATAGAGTTGTAGATGTTCTCATCAATGGAATTCATATTAGTTTAATTCTTGCCTTCCAGATGGAAAACTTATTTAAGTTGCACACTGGAGGTCGGATGCTTGCATTGTCCTTGTTCTGTGCCATGCTGTGAATATATTCCTAATAGAAATAAAAGGGTAGATCTAACACAGGATCTTTTGGTTTAAGGGTTAACTTGTACAACCAAAGAAACACAGCTTTGATACCAATTGAAAGAGAGGGTTAGACCTGATATACTCTAGAGGGGGGGGGGGCTACCACAGGCACAACAAAATTAAACTAACTAACACAGGATCAACAAAACTAACTAGCGTAGGCACAACAAGAACAAAAAGGAAAGAGGGCAACCAGACAACATAAGAATTTTTATAGTGGTTCCCCAACCTGGGTACATCCACTCTTCTACCACCCTGGTAGGAATCCACAAACAGGTTTTGATTAGGTGACTGCCATCAATGAGCTTTTGATCAGGTGCTCAAAAACCAACCCAAGTCTTTTGATCAGGTGACTTGTAAGCAAGGAATAACTTTTGAAGGGAGTTAAAGAACCCTTTATACAGTGAGGGGATGAGAGAGTTATGGTGTCTTCTCTTTCTCAAATATAACTGAGAAGACTAGTGGATCTTTGATGTTATCAAAGCTCCCCCTGAGTTATTGAGATGTTCAGGAAGATTGGAGCTTTGCTTCAGGGTGAGTAGGTCTTCTATCTTTAGCCTTGATCAAAAGAGATCCAGGAACTTCTTGATTGAGGAAGATTTGTTGTCCTTGAAGAATCCTGGAGTGAAGAGTGAAGAAGACTCTTCATTTGGATGAATGTTCTTCTTCTTCTTCTTCAACAGTGTCAAGGTGAAGACCAGATTCTTTTTCTGCACAGAGAAGTGTTTGAATATTGTTGCTGTATTGTTCTCTATCTCTGTGTGTTGTGTCTTGCTCTATGGGTATCACTCTCTGTCTCTTGAGAAGAAGGAAGAAAGTCACTTTTATATTCCCAATGGAATTTTTCCTTTGAATTTTTGAATTCCTTCCATCATTGATTGCTGATGACCTAGAGAATGTAATACGGCTGGATAAAATGTCTGCATTAATTGATTTCCCCAACTGTCCTATCGAAAAGCGGCAAGTAATAATCCTGATGAATGTCATAATCAATACTGCTTCTAACAGTAATATTCAGAGAATATTAAACATTGATTACTCAGGAATTACTGCAATAAACTAAGGACAGAAGGAAGGAAAAATCCAAGTCTAGAACTGCACAAAAATCGTCGTGCAAAGAACAGATTTCGTCGAGCTGGGTCCAGAGTTCGTCGAGCTGAGAAGTCATGTTCATCGACCAGATAATTGTTGTTCGTCAACCTAAGATCCAAGAACGTCGACCTGAGAACTGCTAACTGCTATCTGATAAACACTTGCCAATTATGTGCACTAAGATCGTCGAGCTGATAATCTAACTTCGTCGACTGGAGTTCAGAGATATATTTCTGGACTTAGAATGTTGAAGTAGAACATCTAGAAATCGTTGACCTGAGAACTAAGTTCGTCGAGCTCAACTCATAGAATTGTCTCTGAGTTCTTCGAGCTGAGCATGACTTTCGTCGAGTTGAGTTCAACGAACGTCGAACTCACTTTCCTGAAACTGATTTTTCTCTAAGTCTTGAGTCTTCTGCAGTATGTTGTTGGCTGGTCCATGCAATGTTGACTCTAAGGACATGACCTAGACTCTAGGACACAGACATGACACTGGGTATACATGGCGGGTCAATAATCCTAGTTTAGTGAACCTAGCCCAAATCTAACTAGGGATCCAACACTTCGCTTGGCAGTCCTGAGAGATTTGCAATCTTTCTCGAATTGTTCGTACCAATGAAGTTGCACCTTACACCTCTTGTCGCTTATACAGTTCCGACTCACCCGTTTCCAACCATCACAATGGCGTGGGACATCTCCTACCATAAAGGGCCTCGAAGGGCACCATTTGAATACTCGCCTGGCAGCTATTGTTATAGGCGAATTCCACCAAGTACAGGTGGTCTTCCTACAACTTCCCGAAGTCCAGGACGCACATGCGAAACATGTCTTCCATTGTCCTATTTACTCTCTCGGTCTGACCATCCGCCAGCGGATGAAAGGCCGTGCTGCAACTCAGCTTTGTTCCCAACATCTGTTGCACCAGTCTCCAATCATTGGACGTGAACCGCCCATCTCGGTCACTCACGATCCTACGGGGCACACCATGAAGCCGTACAATATTATCCACGTACAATTTTGCCAATTTCTCCACGAAATCATCCTTCTTATGCGGAATGAAGTGCGACACTTTCTTCTAACGATCCACGACCACCCAGATGGCATCGTTTCCCTTCTGTGACCTTGGAAAACCATGCACAAAGTCCATAATAATGTTGTCGAACTTCCACTCCGGAATAGGCAAGGACTTCAAGAATCCTCCAGGATTTTGGCACTCCGCCTTCACTAAGGCGCATGTTTGGCACTTCGCCACATAGAGTGCCACATCCTTCTTAAGTCCTGGCCACCAGAACAATTTCTTCATATCACGATATATCTTCGTGCTCCCTGGGTGGATCGAGTACTTGGTATGATGAGCCTCGTAAATCAATTCCGCCCGCAGATTGCCCATGTTTGGGACGCACAGACGACCGAATTTCCATAGCAATCCATCCTCAACATCAAATTAGGAATTTGACCCATCCAAAGCCTCAACCAAGATTTACTTCATGTGGCCATCCAAATCCAGTGCCTGCCGAATCCGATCAGTCAGGTCACACTGAACTTCCGTCCAATTCAATAGTGCCTCGACACTAGACTGCTTGTCTATGCATGGGATCTCCAACGCCTCCAACTCCCTAACCAAACGCTCGTCATGAACCGATAGCTAATTGGCTTAAGCTGGGGCCCTGTGACTCAACACATCCGCAACTACATTGCCTTTCCCAGGCACATAATGGATCTTGAATGTGTAGTCCCCCCGGAACTCCATCCATCTCCGCTGTCACATGTTCAGATCCTTGTGATCCAACAAGTATTTAAGGATCTTGTGGTCGGTATAGATATCGACCTTCACCCCATACAAGTAGTGCCTCCACAGCTTCAAGGCAAAAATCACGGCCGCTAACTCCAAGTCATGGACCGGATAATTCCTCTCATGCACTTTCAGCTATTGCGATCCATACGCTATCACACTTCCATACTGTAGTAGGACACAACCCGTCCACTACCCGAAGCATCGTTGTAGATCTCAAAGCTTTTGGTCCCACTTGTCAAACTCAGTATAGGTGCCGTGGTCAACCGACTCTTCAACTCTTCAAATGCTCGTGCACACTCCGATGTCCAAACAAACTTCTGCTCTTTCCTCGTCAGAGTCGTGAGGGGTAACGCTATCCGCGAGAAGTTCTCCACGAAGCGCCTGTAATAGCCGGCAAGCCCCAGAAAAATCCGGACTTCCGCTATCGTAGACATCATAGACCACTCGTATCGCAACAATCTTCGTCGGATCCACCACAATTCCCTCTCCACTGACTATGTGACCAAGCAATGCTACTAAGGGCAACCAAAACTCACATTTGGAGAACTTGTCATACAATTGATTCCTCCTCAGCGTTTCCAACACCAAATGCAGATGCTTAAAGTGATCCTCCTCACTCTAAGAGTACACCAATATATCGTCGATGAAGATGATCACAAAGTGGTCCAAGTACTCCCTGAAGGTCCTGTTCATCAGATCCATGAATACTGACGGCGCATTAGTCAGCCCAAACAGCATGACCGTAAACTCATAATGCTCGTATCTCATACTAAAAGCTGTCTTGGGGAGATCACTCTCCCTTATCCTCAGCTGATAATACCTGGACTTAAGATCCAATTTCGAGTACACCGATGACCCGACTAACTGATCGAACAGATCATCAATCCTCGGGATCAGGTACTTGTTCTTCTCCATTAGCTTGTTCAATTCTCGATAATCGATACAAAGTCTCAAGCTTCCGTCCTTCTTCTTAACAAAAAGGACCGGTGCGCTCCAAGACGACAAACCTGGATGCACATAACCCTGCTCCAACAACTCCTGAAGTTGTACCTTCAGCTCCGCCATTTCCTTAGGCGCTAGCCGATATGGAGAGCATGACACAGGTTTCGCACCTGGCACTAGCTCGATGATGAAATCTATCTCCTGTTGAGGTGGGGCTCCAGGAAGATCGCCAGGGAACACATCAGGGTACTCAGATACCACTGAAATACTATCCAATGTAGGCTTAGGATTTTCAACCTCCACTAGCGTGAAGAACAGCTCTGCTCCAGCACAAACCACCTTCACCACCTGAAGAGCAGTCATCAAAGCCTTGCTCGACCCTTTCAAGCCCATAAAAGTCGTCTCATCACCTGTTCCCAACTTGACCTCCTTGCGACTGCAATCAATATAAGCTTGCTGCTCCGAGAGCCAGTTCATGACAAATATCACGTCGAACTCCACAAGCGGTAGTAAAGACGCTTGCAAATCGAACTCTTGAATCCCAATACGAATCTTAACGCCATAGATTCTATACGCGTGCATTGAACACCCATTTGGCAACAACACATCCAGTTTGTCCTTTGCCATCGAAGAAGGTACTCCGACACGCAATATGAATCCTTCAGACAAAAAGGGGTGCGAAGCTCTGGAATCGAATGGTGCTCTCGCCGGATAATCGAAAAATCAGAACAAAGCCTACCATAAGCAGTCCTAAGCTAAACATGCGCAAGGGAAATAAGTATTTATAGCTAACTGCTATAACTTTAAACCGTACCTATCACCACGCCAACGTGCTTCCTGGCCTCCTGCAGGCCCAGGATGCGCTCTTTAGGCTTCCTCTCAGATTTTGGGCGTCCACTCCAGTACTTACGGGTAAAATGCCGCGGCTTCCCACAATTATAACATGTGCCCGGGGTTCGACCTGTAGATTCCCCCGAAGCACCAAAAGGAGGGGCTAGACCCGAAGTCCTAGCCTTCTTATACCACTTACGATATCGAGACTTTGAGGTAGCCGACACTTTAAACTCTGTCTTCTTAGTACTAGAGTCCTCAACTGCTCTTGACATAGCTTTGTTTGCCTTCTGAGCACCATCCCGACAATCATGGGCTAAGTGTCCTAACTTGCCACAATTATAGGAAGTACTTGGAGCTCGACTAGTAAGTGTTCTAGATCTCTTAATCCTCCTCCTTTAGCGTTTAGACTTTGCCGAACCTGCAGAGTTTGGTACCCTGAACTCTGATGTCTGGATGACTTTTGCAAAATCTTCTTCCAAAGATCTAGCCGACTCCACCAATGCTCGGAAACCAAGTAGCTTTGGTCCTACCAACATCAGTCATAAATCATCCCGCAGTCCGTTATAAAATCTATCGACCATGGACTGCTCGTTTTCCAACTCAAGGCCTGGGTAGCGCCTTATCATAACAAACACCTGTAAATAATCATCAACTGAGTGCATACCCTGCACTAGAAGCATGTTCAACTGCTGACCCAATGGTCCTTTAAATGCCATTTGTTCCATTACTCCACCCGACGTTGGAGTTATCTCAGGAATAGGGGACTGCACACGTCTTCCAATTTGTGCATCCATCACAGCGAAGACTGCTTCAACCACCATCCTTATGGTTTTAGCAGAGGGAAGGGTTGCAGGCACGTCCATAGGTGCACTACTTTCCTCAGAAAGCGAGCGTTCTTATGGCCCTACACCAGTCCTGGTCACCTATAGTTGTACAAAACACTGTTAAGTGACTGAACAATATTGCAAAAAGCAATTATAGAACACACAGGTTCCTCAAACACGTGTATTTTCATTCCTAAGTGGACATTCATGAGTTATTTTTATGTTATAACGATGACGCACACACATGTGCTCACCACCCCTTAAAAGAATTTGCCCACGAATTCATTTGCGCAGCGGAAGCGTGGTGGGCCCATTGCCCCATAGGTCCCAGGATCGAAACCTGGCTCTGATACCAAATTGTAACACCCCCTATCAATCGCATAGTATACAATAGTAGGTCCGTCCGGGGCCCGACGCCATATAGCACAGACAGACCGGAAGGTAAGCAATGGAAATCATCCTGCTAATAAACATCATCCTACACAGAGTATATTCTAGCGAAAGCAATTTAAAAGTTGCAAATAAGAAACCTGCCAATACCATGAATGTCCACTAAATAAACCCAGAAGAAATGAACGTACAATACACCAGTACTTGGCCTTATGGCCTTACAATAGTTTACTCAAATTAAAGTGTTTTCCAAACCTCGGTACACAGGCCGGTCACACATGAATAATACAAGTAAACATTTAATAATTAGGCCTTCGAGGGCCAGCTCAGCAACTTGGGCTTTTGCTCGCTATTTACCACTTGGCTCCGCAGCACCTGCAAGCAACAATCCACTATAATGGTGACAAACAAAAGCAACGGTCAGCTATGCTGACGAAATTATAACGACCCCGCCCCTGAACTCGGGGCGGCGATGCTCCTTCCCTGCACTTTGATAGTATAACCAAGTAGTATAGTGTAAAAACACTTCATCACAGGAGTGGGCACGTACGACCACACACCCCGTGCTCTCAGGTCACATTCTCGGTGAACCTGGTCAAAGTCCGCGGTCTCACCACCGCCCCCTGGACGGCAAATCTCATGAGCATTATGGTCTTTCTGGCCAATGCCTAAGACCCTCCATCTATGCCAACGACAAGTATCAAGTACTTTAGGTCGCTTTAACCGGACGACATAGAGCGGGTATGGTTCCGTCTAACCCGTTGCTCACACAACCCTGTCACCTTAAGACATATGCACGGGTCAAACTTCCCCAAGTCCCAATTCGATCATACATTTAACATAACCAGGTTATGTGCAAGTTTGCTCCCAGGCCACCAAGATGGCAGAATCACCGATCTGCCTAATTTTCTGGGTGCACCTTGGAGTTAGTCCCAAGGTTGCCTGTTGAAATCTACCACGTAGAAAGCCCAAAAAATAATCATTGGCGTGGAGTCTTCTCCGGCCATTCAAGCAATGCAACATCACCGATCCAGATCAACTTGTCCGGGTAGGCTTCATACATCATGCCTATGTCCGTTTCTCGATTACAGACTCTACATGCAAAGCAATGGGGACTATTCATGTCTACCCGAAGGAACGCCTCACACTCACCGCAAACTCGCGAGAGCGGGATTCCTATACAAAGGAAAAGAAGACTTCACATGTCCTAGGATGAGAATCGTTAACCTAGCATTCCTCTTCGACGCCATGAAGATATATGTGGATGAAAAGCACTGCAATGTCCTCACCTCCGTAGATCCGAACTCGGCACGCCCGTGTCAGGATCGACATGCCCGTGTCATCAAGTACATGCTCTTGTAGCTGGTCATATTCCTCCATCGACACAGGACCAACACCAACCCGAGAAGAACACGAGTATTCGACATGCATGTGTTGAATTTGAAACTCCCATGTCAGGCTGAACATGCTTGGGCTCTAGGCCGTGTTTCACCCCCGACACAACTCGACCAACTACTTGAGTAGGACACGGCCTGGGACATGCCCGTGTCTCAGGCCGTGTTCCCCGTTCGACGATTGTCGACTATAAATTCGTTGACCACATGGCCATCATCGAACCCGAGCACGATACGGCCCTGGGACACTCCCGTGTCCCAAGCCGTGTGACCTCTACCAAATCCCAAAATTGGCTCAAATCGCCACCCGTCGCCCTTTTGAGTTTCGGAGAGTTACAATCTTTCAACACATGCTCTGTGCTACGACAACACAAATATTGTTTTCCAATATTCCTTAGTCCTGGTCGGACCAGAGAGGAATACGAAAAATATGAAGGCTTAGAAGAGAAGTGACCATAAGACTTGGGTATGGTGTATGATGTTCCAAAAGAGGATGGTGCTCCATATACTGAACCATGAGAATTATGCTCACTATCTACAGTGGGGCACTCATCACTACCATGTCTATAATCTAGAGGGGGGTGAATAGATCTGATATACTCTAGAGGGGGGTGAATAGAGTATATGGTGCTTTGAAACTTTTTACAACAGTTGTTGTAATAAGTGTGATCAGGGAAGAAGAATAAAACTAATCACAGCACTAAGTTAAACAAAAGCTAATCATAGAGAAATCAAGACCAAAAACAAACATAAAAACAAGCAAAACCAGAGGATACAAGGAAATATAGTGGTTCCCCTAAACTTGGGTACATCCACTCTTCTACCACCCTAGGTAGGAATCCACTACAGGATGAGTTGATCAGGTGTCCTGGCACCAATGAGCTTTTGATAAGGTGCTCATAAACCAAAGCAGATTTTTTGATCAGGTGTCTTGCCACCAATGAGCTTTTGACAAGGTGCTCAAAAACCAAGTTCAAACTTTTGAAGGGAGCTTGAGAAACCCTTTACAGAAAGGGGGTGAGAGAGTGATGGAAGTCTTCTCTTTCTCAAACAACTGAGAAGACTATGTGGATTGTTGATATCAAAGCTCCCCCTGAATCCTTGAGATCTTCAGGAAGAAAAGCTTTGCTGAGGGTGATAGGCCTTCAAAGATTGAACTCCAGCAATGGATGATTTCAGCAATAGCTGAAATGTTGAATGTCTAGAGTCTTGAAAATATGTTGGCCTTGAACACTTTGAAAACTAAAGAGATCTGAAGATTTGAGAAAGCTTGATCTCCTTGGATGTGTGTTCTTGAGAATTCTTTGAGACAGAATATTTTGAATGTATCTCTGTAATCTGTGTTCTCTCTTTGTATTCCTGTATGAGACTCAAAGAAATTCTATCTTTTATTCTCTGGTACAGAATAGAGTAACATTCTCTGTCAAGTATAGTCGTTAGCCTGCATTAAATGCATCCTTAATTGCAAAATCTCTTCTAGAGGAAAGTCCACAGAAATATTCCTTGAAAAATCCCTTGAAACTTGGTCCAGAATTGAATGAAAACGGCTAGGAAATCTCTGAATTAATTGTAGAATAACTCCTTAACTGATTTGAATTTGAATCTGGAAACATTCTGGAAGTTATCAGAAATCGTCGAACTGAGCTCTGCTATCGTCGAGCTGAGCTCAGCGATCTGGAAAAATACAGCAGCAAAATATCGTCGATCTGAGCTCAAAGATCGTCGAACTGAGCTCAGAGATAAAGTTCCAAAGCAGAGTCAAAATCGTCGACCTGAGCTCACCGATCGTCGAATGGAGTTCGACGATATAATGAAGTTGAGCTCAGCGATCGTCGAATGGAGTTCGACGATCTGTCGAAGTTGAGCTAGACGATCGTCGACCGGAGTTCGACGAATCGTCGTGCGGAGCTCGACGATCAGACTTAGTCTCGAAACAGAAAATCTTGGTCTTCAGGGCAGCTTTCAAACCTAGACTTCTAACCCTTAGACTAAATTCTAATTGACATATTAAGCTATACAGGAGGTCAAGTAAAGGTTCCTAGAGACATAGTGATCCTGACCCAAATTAGTAATAGGGTGTTCCAACAATCTCCCCCTATTTGGGTTAGGATTACTATTTACAAGCTTTGGAATTTTTTTTTTAAATAACAACATACAATCAGCAAACAGAAAAACAACAAGCCAAATATTGCAGAATCACAGAGATATATAGCATCCAGATAGTAATCAGAAATCACAGAAATTGTCACCTTACAATATCATGTCTTCTCTTTGCCCTTAACCATTTTAATCTCTCTCTTAGGATTGAGGGCTTCCTTCTTTGATCTGGTGTCATCTGCTGCACCTAGAGATGTTTGCTGTTTAAGCCTGGGAACCACTGCTTCAGGATGCAATTCCATATATCTGTCAGCATCAAAGAATTTACTTGAAGCATATCTCTCTAGCACTTTCTGTCTCTGTTCAGACATTGTTGAAATGTTGGAAGAATCTATTCCTTGCTCTCTAGCCTTTTTAATCTGATCCAGTGCAGCTAGTTCTTTCATTCTTGCAGTCCAAGCAGCTGGATTATTTTCAGGATCCTCAAAAGGTACAGGAGCCTCATATCTGTTTGAGGGATTGTCCTGAGGAGGCCTGGAAGACACATTTTCTTTCAGCTTATAAGGGAAAGGACCAGATGATGTATCAGATGAAATCTGTCCTCCCCTGGAATATGGGTGCTTCCTGGAGTGACCTTTGAAGTAGACTTGAATATCTCTTTGATTACCTCTATATCCTCCTCTCCTAGAATGTGAACCCCTGGATTGGCTTTCCCTGTGGTAAGATCTGGCATGAGGCTGATAGGGAGCCTGACTTCTGGCTGGGGGTTGAGCTGCAGAGCTTCCACCTGCACCTACATCTGGAGGAGGTGGTGGAGGAGGATGAGAGTGCTGGAATTGGGATGAACCCTTCTCATATTTTCTCTTTTTCTTCATTGCTTTCAGCTGGTTCTTGAAGTATTGCATCCAGTGTTCAGTAATTGGGCAGTCATGTAGAATGCAATATGGGATGTCATTGTTATCCTTAACTTTAGCAGGAGGTACTCTCTTCATAGCCTTGCTCCTTGCCTTTCTTTTCCTGGCAATGGTAGCAGAAGAGTCATCAGAGTCTGTTTTAAATTCATCAGATTCAGAACTCTGGTCATCATAGAGAGCATCTATTTTCTTCATTAAGTCTTTCTTGAGTTGTTCAGAAGCAGATGAGGCTGTAGCAGCAGGTGTTGAGGTAGTAACAGCAGAGACAGCAGCAGATGGAATGGAAGTAGTAACAACAGCAGCAACAGATACTGGAGAGGTGACAACAGCAGTAACAACAGATTCATTAACAACAATAGAAGCAGAAGGAATAACATCAGAAATTGCAGAAGGCTCAATTTCAGGTTCCTCTGACATCAGAATTTCTTTGGAAATTGGTTCATCAAGCATAACAGAAACTTCAGCAGCAGTATTAACATTCTCAGCAGCAGCAACAATCCTTTCTTCAGAAGAAGCAGCAGCAACATACACTGAATTTACAAAGGAGGTGATAATGCTAGGGTCACAGCAAGAAAAAGGCACAAGTGCCTTGGATAAATCTTCTGGAGGCTGCACAGCATTGACCTCTGGCAGACAGCTGAAGTAAGCAGAATCAAAAATTGATAGCAAAGACCTTAGGTCTATTGCAAGGACTGCAGTTGAAATCTGACTTTGTGCTTGAGGCACAGCAACAGCAACAGGAGGAGCAGCAGAAGAAGTAGTAATAGTAGCAGCAGCAGACAGACAGCTTACAGAAACAACAGCAGCAGCTGTAAGACCCCCCTACCCGGATCCCAAAACACGGCACGAAGGTGGAGTCTTATGCCCGGAACAGCCGCCTTGCGGTAGCATTAGCACACGGGCTAACCTGTACCACAAGACGCCTATTCCACCGGCTACAACAATATCAATAAATCATGCCAACCCAACCAAAACAAATAAGCAAGAGAAGTCAAAATCCACACTAAGTAATATATAAAGTCCAAAACATCAATAATAAGAAGCTAAAACATGCTTCTACAATATATCAGAGTACAGCTAAACATTGCCCAAACGGGCTACATCAGAGTAATCAAAACACTAACATCTGTAACAGACGGTATCGACGGCACCGTCACATCAGGCCCTGTCTCCCTGGCCTGGCTGTCCTGTTGCGTATTCTGCGGCTACTCTACCTGCAGCGTGACCTCCTAAAAAGGAAGACGTAGCAACCGTTAGTCGAAACGACTAAGTGGTTTCACATCCGCTCCCCCGGCGACTCCTCGGCACCGGGCGGAGAAAAGGAACAAGAGTATAATATATAATAAGTATGCAAGTAAAGGAAGTACAAGCAGGTGGCAGTAGTGTAAGAGTAACAGCATCATAATCAGCATTTATGTAAAAGCAACACTAAACTAGCAAGTATAAGTAACAGCAGGAAAGTAACTTAACTTATAAGAATGCCCATACAAACTTATAAGTTAAGGATCGGGTTACATAAAAGTAACTCAACGTATAAGAGTGCCCATACAAACTTATACGATGAGGATCTTGTGGTGCAATGATATGAAATGCTATGAATGCTATGCAATGACTCACCCATGCACACCCATGCGATTGCTATGTCGACACAGACTATAGTTCCCACTTTTCGAGCAGGTAGCTAACCTCTCAGGCATCAGCCGCCGTGGCCAGGCGGTGACAGTAGAACAGGGCACTTCTACTACTAGGCGGGTATCACACTACTTCACCTAGGCCTCCGTACGCCTCAACGCTAAGAACACAACAGCGGAGCCCATGCGTACTATGGCCCAGCGGGGTCTTGGGTAGATGTGCACCAAGAACACAGCCCGAACTGGCCTTGCGTGACCCGGAAGGGCCTCAGAAGAAAGCACGAGGACACAACCCAACCGTTCACATGGTCGGAGGGGCCTCGGGACGTGAACACCGAGGACACAGCCCAAACCGACCAAGTCTAACTGCCAACTCCCGTCGGTGTGACGACTGGCGAGCCCGTAGACCTGCCACACTATCCTTAACCCAGGATTACGACACCGCATGTCGACTCACACCACATGCAATTACCACATCAACATATCATGGAAGGGGCCTCGGAAGTAAACACGAGTATACAGCCCAACCATCCATCCACACCTTATCTCCACATAACCAAAACAAGTGACGGTCAACACCGCACTTTCATCCCTTCACAACACTACCCGTAGGGAGACGACTCTCTAAGTATTGGACTCCTAAATTCAATCCGATATAAAACATATGCATGGCCATGGGTTACCCATCTATATATCATCCCAAGTGATTTCAACATGATATAAACAAGATTTGCTCTTACGACAACTTACCGATGTATTATCAAATCAACCCAATTAAACATAAGGAAATCAACAGGCCTCAAGCTATCTTGCAATAATAAATTGATTTCTAAAACAGTAAATATTATCATCCAAAACACTTTGGTGGTTAACATAAAATTATTTCACCAAAACCACGAATTAATTGCGACATTGGATCCACCAATTTCAAATCCACAATGTATGTAGAGACCCAGAATTTCAGCGCAGGAATAGCACTGGACAGCAACTTCGACCGGAGTTTACTGAAGTTACAGGAATCCGTGGAGGCGTGTAACCCCTCGTTGGAAAGATCTTTTCATGATCTACAACTTTCATATTCAGGTCACAACCCAGATCTGACATTAACTTACTCGAAATCGGCTTCAAAGTTCACTGCGCACAGGACACAAATTCTGTGTACAGGAATTGCCGGACAGCAAACTCGATTAGGTTTTCCCGGGGCTACAGACATCACCTGAAGTCGTGCAACCACTCGTTGGAAAGGTATTTCCGAGGGCTACAACTTTCGTGTTTAGCCAAAAGCCCAGATCTGCACATATCCTATAAGAAAATGGCCTAGAAGATCGCTGCCCGCAGAATACAGATTCTGTGCGCATCTTAAAGAAAATGAACGGCATCGGTCCGTCTTCCTCCTCAAGCGATCCTTCCTAAATTTTCCAGAAATGTCCTCCTCCCTTATTCAACCTCAAGGGCCAAAACTCCTCACGAAACCATTCACCCATCGTCGTATTGAAGAAAAGGGGAAGGGTTGAAGAGATCTAAAATCTAGGATTCAAATCCTAGCATGGCCAAACCTAGAAATCTTCTCCTCTCCATCAAGCTCTCTTGAACTGATGTCTCTCCTAAATATCTAAGATCTAGCACCAAGGGAGAGGGTAGGAAACTCACATTGGCTCCAGCAGTACCACCATTTCTTGCCATGGATCGCGTAGTTCTCCTCGGCGACATCTTCCCTTTCACGGCGATGGCGAATCTCCTCCGGTAGAACTTGCTCCAGCGGTTTTCCTCTCACCAGGAGTTCTCACAGGAGATAGGGGGTGAAATGAGAGTGAAAACGGCTAGGGTTTCCTCTGTCCCTTATAAACAAAATATGACACGGGTAGGGACACGGCCGTGTCCGTACCCGTGTCCTGCTTCCGTGAAACGGTCGTGGTGGTTTCCATGTCGGTTCAATGTTTGACACGGGTAGGGACACGCCCGTGTCCCGACCCGTGTTCACATGACACGGCTGTGTGCCTGGCCGTGTCATTGGCCGTGTACTCTCGGGTTGCATCTCGACACTTCTCGTCGAGCTCAACTCGACGCACACGGTAGGGACACGCCCGTGTCACTACCCGTGTCCCCCGCTCGACTATCTCGACGCATCTCGACGTTCTCGACACGCTTCGTCGAGATCATCTCGACGCACACGGGTAGTGATACGGCCGTGTCACTACCCGTGTCACCGATCTCGACACGGTTCGTCGAGCTCAACTCGACGCACACGGGTAGGGACACGGCCGTGTCACTACCCGTGTCACAGGCACACGGGTAGGGACACGCCCGTGTCGCTACCCGTGTCGCTACCCATGTCTTTTTACACTGATTTCTCCATGTCACCTCAAGTGCAGTCCAATTCCCGGCACTTCTCAGGACTCGAGTCAACCCTCCTGACTCAAAACACACACACTAGGGGCCCAGAGCGATTCGGGACGTTACAAATCCTATAAACAAAATAAAAGATTTCGTCCCCGAAATCAGGCTTAGGCTGTGTGGAAAAAGCTTAACAGGAAATTTATCATATGTTTTTAAATAAGACTACCTTGGGCAAACAACTCCGGGTAGCGTTGCTGCATCAAATCCATTGGCTCCCAGGTGTACTCCTCCTTCCCATGATTCAACCATAGCACATTCACTAAGGGGACACTTTTGCGGCGTAATGTTCTTGTCTCGCTGTCAACAATCCGTACCGGCTCTAGTCGCACAGACCTATCTGACGCCACCGCACCATCAGTAGTGGGAATAAATTGGTCGGGCCGCAATAGTGCTTTTCGAAGCGACGATACATGGAACACGTCGTGAAGATTTTCTAGTTCCGGTGGTAACTCCAACCGATAGGCCAACGGCCAATTCTTTCCAATATAGTATAAGGCCCAACATACCTTGGGCTGAGCTTTTTCACTCCCCGCACCCGTGACACTCCATGCATCGGCCGAATCTTAAGGAACACTTTTTCGCCCACTTGGAATTCCACCATCCGGTGCTTTTTATTGTAATATTTTGCCTGTCGACTTTGAGCCTCCAACATGCGGTCCCGTATCAATCTGACCGTCACATCAGTATCATCTATATATTCATTTCCCAAGGCTTTCGAATCTTCATCCTGCACCCAAGACAAGGGAGTCCTGCACCTTCTTCCGTAAAGGGCTTCATGGGGCGCCATGCCGATGCTCGCTTGATGACTATTGTTGTAGGAGAATTCCACCAGGGGCAAGAGTCTTTCCCACGGCTCTCCTCTGTCCAACACACATAACCTCAATAAATCCTCCAGCGTTCTGATGGTCCGCTCTGACTGCCCGTCAGTCTGTGGATGAAACGCGGTACTAAAGGTTAGGCGTGAGCCCAAATACATCTGTACCGCCTTCCACTCATTGGATGTAAACCGACCATCCCGATCCGAAACAATTGTCTTGGGCACGCCATGATGCCGTACAAATTGCTCCACAAAAAGGCATACCAAAACATCCACGTGCGCTTCCTTCTTCATTGGAATGAACCGGGCCACCTTTGTCAGTCGATCCACAATAACCCACACTGAATCATTCCCGGAGCGTGAGCGAGGCAACCCATGGACAAAGTCCATGGAGATGTCCTCGAACTTCCATTCGGGGATGGGCAATGACTGCAACAAACCACCGGGACTCCTGCATTCAGCCTTCACCCTTTAGCAAGCTTCGCAATGTGTAACATAGTAGCGAACATCCTTCTTCATTCCCGGCCAACACATGGTCTTCCGCAGTCCGGCGTACATCTTAGCAATACCTGGATGCACTGAATATTGAGAGGAATGCGCCTCTCTCAATATATCTTCCCGAATTTTGCCGCCCTTGGGAATATAAAGTCGGCCTCGAAGATAAACGAGGCCGTCTTTTAGTGTGTACTCATCGGTGGTCCCATCTTCAATTGCCTGATTGCCGGGGCCAAGGCCGCATCCATTCCTTGCTCCACCCGAATCCGGTCTCGGATATCACAAATTATGCTGATGTTGGCCAAATACTCCGCATGCTCTGCCGAAGGAGCCTTGAATACTAGAGTAATTTCCATCTCTTCGACCATCCGAGCCAACTCCATACTCATCAACCGAGACTCTGGGCTAGAGCCTGGCGCTTTTCTACTCTAGGCATCGGCTACCGAGTTCGCTTTCCCGGGGTGGTAGTTCATGGTGAACTCATAGTCGCATAGAAATTCCAACCACCGCCGTTGTCTCAGGTTCAACTCCTTCTGAGTGTGAACATACTTCAAGTTTTTGTGATCGGAAAAGATCTCGCAGTGGACGCCATATAAATAATGCCTCCAGACTTTCAAAGCGAACACCACTGCTCCCAACTCCAAATCATGAACTGGGTAATTGATTTCATGTTTCTTTAACTGCCTTGAAGCATAAGCGATCACATGCCCGTGCTGCATCAATACCGCTCCCATCCCTTGATATGATGCGTCCGTGTAAACTTGGAATCCTTCCTTCCCCGACGGAAGTGCAAGGATGGGGGCGGAGGTAAGCCTATCTTTCAATTCTTGAAATGCCGCTTCACATTGAGGTGTCCACTCAAATGGCACACCCTTCTTCGTCAAGGAGGTAAGAGGAAGGGCAATCTTGGAAAATCCTTTCACGAACATGCGGTAGTAGCCAGCAAGTCCAAGAAAGCTTCGTACATCGGCCGCCGACTTCAAGGGCGACCACTCCTTCACGGCCCGCACCTTAGCTGGATCCACAGCTAATCCTGCTCCACTGATCACATGCCCCAAGAAGGCAACCTCCTTAAGCCAGAATTCACACTTGCTAAACTTGGCATACAAGGCGTGCTCCTTCAATTTCTTCAAAACTAAGGTCAGGTGCTCGACATGCTCCTCCTCCGTCTTTGAGTAGACTAAGATGTCGTCGATGAAAACGATGACGAAGATGTCCAAGTATGGTTTCAAACACCTTGTTCATCAGGCTCATGAAGGCCGAAGGTGCATTCGTGAGCCCAAACGGCATTACTGTGAACTCATACAACCCATATCTCGAACTGAAGGCTGTTTTCTGAATATCCCCCTCTTGTATCCTCAACTGATAGTATCCAGAGCGCAAGTCTAGTTTAGAGAACCAATGTGCTCCCACTAATTGATCGAATAACTCGTCGATCCGAGGTAGCGGATAAGTGTTCCGCACCGTTAATCGATTGAGTTCCCGATAATCTATGCACAATCGCAGGGTTCCATCCTTCTTCTTTACGAACAACACAGGGGCACCCCATGGTGATGAACTGGGGCGAACGAACCCTGAATCTACTAGTTCTTGCAGTTGAACTCTAAACTCCGCGAGTTCTTTCAGAGCCATTCTGTACGGAGCCTTGGATACAGGCTTGGCACCTGGTACTAGATTGATCTGAAAGTCAACCTCTCTATGCGGAGGTAATCCTGGTAGCTTCTCAGGAAATACCTCAGGAAAATCCCGCACTACCCGTACATCCTTTAATTCCAACGCTGCTTCCTTCAACTCGAACCAGATCATGAAGACCTCATCCCCCTTCATATGAGCCTTTACAGCCTGAATAGAAGATAATATCATACGTGGCGCGAAGCCAATACCTTGGAAGATGACGTCAGAGTCTCCATGTCTCAAATAGATCCGCTTCTCCGCGCAGTCGATCCTCGCGAAGTGCCAATCCAGCCATGCCATGCCCAAAACGATGTCAAACTCCGGCATTCTCAGAACCGTGGCCAGCGTATCAAAGGCCTTCCCATCAATAAATATCTCCAACTCACACTTTGCGGTTGCGATCATCTCCGAGCCATCCGGAAGGCGTACACGTCGAGCTATTCCCGTGAAGTACTGTACATCCCCCACGTCTTTTATGAAATCCTCGGACACAAAAGAGTGTGAGGCACCGGTATCGAACATCGCATAGGCCGTCTTCCCGCCAATAATCACGGTGCCTAAGTACCAACCACCAAAACTTATTGCTAGTGTCTAGTAAGTTCTAATCAATTCAAGTTAGACCATGCAAATATGTAAATTAATTAAATGATACCTGCAATCACATCTTGTGGGTTCCGTTCCTGCGCCATGTCAAGTGCGTACACCTGATCTCGGACCGGTCCGGGGTTTCCTCTTGGCGGTCCTCGTCCTCGACCACGCATATATCCCCGCCCTCGTGGGGCTGCTGGAGGGAGAGTAGGAGGGAGAGCAGGAGGGACGTTCCCATATAGCTGCGGGCAAAAACGCCGGATGTGGCCCGGCTGGTTGCATTCGAAGCACACCAGACCACGACGCCCTTCAGGTTGTTGAAATCACTGAGGCTGTGGGGGTGGAGGCAACGCAGGCGGCTGCGGAACTGGATGCTCCACCCTATAGTTTCGGTGGACACGCCCTCCACCTCTTTGATAACCTCTTCCTCCTCTGAAGTCCCGTCTCCTTCTATTACTTGGGCCGGCTTCCATCACGTCCTCCGCAGGCCTCTTACTGCATCCCAGGTGGTCCGCCTCCAATCTTTTCGCCATATCAATGATCTCCGCCAAGCTACCATCCGCTATAAACAAAAGGGACTGCCTTAGGGGATCTCGCAGTCCTTTATAGAAGCGCTTGGCATAACCTCTGTCATCCAACTCATAAGAATCCGCAAACCTTGCGAGATGCTGGAATTCCCGCTGGTATTCTATCACCGACTTTGATCCCTGCTTTAGTAGAAGGAACCTCTGCTCAAGCTCATCTCGGGCCGATGTAGGGATAAAGTGCTCCAAGAAAATACCCGAGAATTCACTCCAACTTATCTCAGTGTAGATCCGGCCTTGGAAGGTAGAGCCCATGAGGGACTTCCACCACCTCTTCGCATGTAAGTCCAAGACGGACACTGCCAATGTCACTGCCATGTTGGCTGGGCAACGGATACCAGCCAACAACTCCTGTATCGTGTCTAGCCATTCCTCTGTACGTACGGCTGACTCCGTCCCAAGGTAGACGGGAGGGGAGAGAGCCCGGAAGGTGCTCAGCCAGTTGGAGCTCGGGGCCTGTTGTTGCACCGGAGCCTGCTGTGCCTTAAAAGCATCAAGAATGGCGGTGAGCGTCTGCCCCAACTCAGACTGTTCGAACTGAGTGGGTATGGGAGGGGTAGGAGTACCCCCCATCTGCTCAACCTGCAGTGGGACCTACACATACACGACAAATTTGTGGTCAGGTTGGCTAAACTTAAGGTCAAAGTTGGACAAACTTAATGTGAATTACATATGGGCACACCACTGCTTCCGCTAAGTCAGTTTGTCCCCAAACTGACTAACCAAACGGGGGTGGCACCATTGTTGAATGACTTCTTAGTTGAGGATCGTGGCAAACTGATACCATTTGTAAGACCCCCTACCCGGATCCCAAAACACGGCACGAAGGGGGAGTCTTATGCCCGGAACAGCCGCCTTGCGGTAGCATTAGCACACGGGCTAACCTGTACCACAAGACGCCTATTCCGTCGGCTACAACAATATCAATAAATCATGCCAACCCAACCAAAACAAATAAGCAAGAGAAGTCAAAATCCACACTAAGTAATATATAAAGTCCAAAACATCAATAATGAGAAGCTAAAACATGCTTCTACAATATATCAGAGTACAGCTAAACATAGCCCAAACGGGCTACATCAGAGTAATCAAAACACTAACATCTGTAACAGACGGTATCGACGGCACCGTCACATCAGGCCCTGTCTCCCTGGCCTGGCTGTCCTGCTGCGTAGTCTGCGGCTGCTCTACCTGCAGCGTGACCTCCTAAAAAGGAAGACGTAGCAACTGTTAGTCGAAACGACTAAGTGGTTTCACATCCGCTCCCCCGGTGACTCCTCGGCACCGGGCGGAGAAAAGGAACAAGAGTATAGTATATAATAAGTATGCAAGTAAAGGAAGTACAAGCAGGTGGCAGTAATGTAAGAGTAACAGCATCATAATCAGCATTTATGTAAAAGCTACACTAAACTAGCAAGTATAAGTAACAGCAGGAAAGTAACTTAACTTATAAGAATGCCCATACAAACTTATAAGTTAAGGATCGGGTTACATAAAAGTAACTCAACGTATAAGAGTGCACATACAAACTTATACAATGAGGATCTTGTGGTGCAATGATATGAAATGCTATGAATGCTATGCAATGACTCACCCATGCACACCCATGCGATTGCTATGTCGACACAGACTATAGTTCCCACTTTTCGAGCAGGTAGCTAACCTCTCAGGCATCAGCCGCCGTGGCCAGGCGGTGACAGTAGAACGGGCACTTCTACTACTAGGCGGGTATCACACTACTTCACCTAGGCCTCCGTACGCCTCAACGCTAAGAACACAACAGCGGAGCCCATGCGTACTATGGCCCAGCGGGGTCTTGGGTAGATGTGCACCAAGAACACAGCCCGAACTGGCCTTGCGTGACCCGGAAGGGGCCTCGGAAGAAAGCACGAGGACACAGCCCAACCGTTCACATGGTCGGAGGGGCCTCGGGACGTGAACACTGAGGACACAGCCCAAACCGACCAAGTCTAACTGCCAACTCCCGTCGGTGTGACGACTGGCGAGCCCGTAGACCTGCCACACTATCCTTAACCCAGGATTACGACACCGCGTGTCGACTCACACCACATGCAATTACCACATCAACATATCATGGAAGGGGCCTCGGAAGTAAACACGAGTACACAGCCCAACCATCCATCCACACCTTATCTCCACATAACCAAAACAAGTGACGGTCAACACCGCACTTTCATCCCTTCACAACACTACCCGTAGGGAGACGACTCTCTAAGTATTGGACTCCTAAATTCAATCCGATATAAAACATATGCATGGCCATGGGTTACCCATCTATATATCATCCCAAGTGATTTCAACATGATATAAACAAGATTTGCTCTTACGACAACTTACCGATGTATTATCAAATCAACCCAATTAAACATAAGGAAATCAACAGGCCTCAAGCTATCTTGCAATAATAAATTGATTTCTAAAACAGTAAATATTATCATCCATAACACTTTGGTGGTTAACATAAAAGTATTTCACCAAAACCACGAATTAATTGCGACATTGGATCCACCAATTTCAAATCCACAATGTATGTAGAGACCCAGAATTTCAGCGCAGGAATAACACTGGACAGCAACTTCGACCGGAGTTTCCTGAAGTTACAGGAATCCGGTGGAGGCGTGTAACCCCTCGTTTGAAAGATATTTTCATGATCTACAACTTTCATATTCAGGTCACAACCCAGATCTGACACTAACTTACTCAAAATCGGCTTCAAAGTTCACTGTGCACAGGACACAATTTCTGTGTACAGGAATTGCCGGACAGCAAACTCGATTAGGTTTTCCCGGGGCTACAGACATCACCTGAAGTCGTGCAACCACTCGTTGGAAAGGTATTTCCGAGGGCTACAACTTTCGTGTTTAGCCAAAAGCCCAGATCTGCACATATCCTATACGAAAATGGCCTAGAAGATCGCTGCGCGCAGAATACAGATTCTGTGCGCATCTTAAAGAAAATGAACGGCATCGGTCCGTCTTCCTCCTCAAGCGATCCTTCCTAAATTTTCCAGAAATGTCCTCCTCCCTTATTCAACCTCAAGGGCCAAAACTCCTCACGAAACCATTCACCCATCGTCGTATTGAAGAAAAGGGGAAGGGTTGAAGAGATCTAAAATCTAGGATTCAAATCCTAGCATGGCCAAACCTAGAAATCTTCTCCTCTCCATCAAGCTCTCTTGAACCATGTCTCTCCTAAATATCTAAGATCTAGCACCAAGGGAGAGGGTAGGAAACTCACATTGGCTCCAGCGGCACCACCATTTCTTGCCATGGATCGCGTAGTTCTCCTCGGCGGCATCTTCCCTTTCACGGCGATGGCGAATCTCCTCCGGTAGAACTTGCTCCAGCGGTTTTCCTCTCACCAGGAGTTCTCACAGGAGACAGGGGGTGAAATGAGAGTGAAAACGGCTAGGGTTTCCTCTGTCCCTTATAAACAAAATATGACACGGGTAGGGACACGGCCGTGTCCGTACCCGTGTCCTGCTTCCGTGAAACGGCCGTGGCGGTTTCCATGTCGGTTCAATGTTTGACACGGGTAGGGACACGCCCGTGTCCCGACCCGTGTTCACATGACACGGCCGTGTGCCTGGCCGTGTCATTGGCCGTGTACTCTCGGGTTGCATCTCGACACTTCTTGTCGAGCTCAACTCGACGCACACGGGTAGGGACACGCCCGTGTCACTACCCGTGTCCCCCGCTCGACTATCTCGACGCATCTCGACGATCTCGACACGCTTCGTCGAGATCATCTCGACGCACACGGGTAGTGACACGACCGTGTCACTACCCGTGTCAACGATCTCGACACGGCTCGTCGAGCTCAACTCGACGCACACGAGTAGGGACACGGCCGTGTCACTACCCGTGTCACAGGCACACGGGTAGGGACACGCCCGTGTCGCTACCCGTGTCGCTACCCATGTCTTTTTACACTGATTTCTCCATGTCACCTCAAGTGCAGTCCAATTCCCGGCACTTCTCAGGACTCGAGTCAACCCTCCTGACTCAAAACACACACACTAGGGGCCCAGAGCGATTCGGGACGTTACAGCAGCAGCTTGAAGATTCACTTCATATGGCATCTCGCCCTGCCTAGATGCAGACATGTCTGGATCAAGACACACTACTGTAGGTGCTGCCTGAGGGAAGAGGGAAGAGAGCCTGGTAGAAAGGGCTGCCACTGACAGGTGTAGTGGAGCCAAGGAGGTCTCCAACAGCAGAGTTAGCCTGGGGGCAAGCAACTCATACAGCCTGTCAGCAAGGGCTGAGATGTCTACTTGCTCAAGGGTGACTTGAGCAGAGGTAGAAGATACAGGAGCAGCTGAGGGTTCTGGTAGTGGAGAGCTGGTGAGTCGTGGAAGGGATGGCTGAGGTGTGGGTAGGGTGGATATGAAGGATAGAGGGATGGAGATAGATGGGGTAAATGTTGGTTGGTCAATGATTTGGTGGAGAAGGTCTTGAAATGAAGTGGAGGAGGAGGGTAGCTCAGGAGGAGATGATGGGGAATCATCCATAATGGAATCATCAAGTAGGGTGAAGGATGGAATGGAGGGTGATGAGGTGACATCTGGTGGAGGGTAGGAGAACAATGGTTGGAATTGTTCTTATGGTGTTGAAAGAATAGGTACTGGAGAAGGTGTTGATGTTGGAGATGGGCTGGATAGGATGATGGTGGATGAAGCTGGAATGGTGGATGGTATGGGAAGGGATGGAATTGGAGGAGGAGGAGGAGAGGCAACAACAGCAGCCAGATCATCTGCAGGGGCAGAGACCTGTGGAGGAGTGACTCTTAGAGTCCTTGTGCCTGAAGGAGTACTGGAGGAGGTCCTGCTAGGCTTGCTGATTTGCCTGTCCCACTTTCCAAAGAGGGCACAAGATAATCTCTTGGAGGCATTGATATGAACTCCAGAGGAGACCAGCAGGGTAGGGCACCTGTGCTGCAGAAACACTCCAATAATTCTCCCAAAGTTAACAAAACTTTTGTTGATTTTCTTTTTGATGAGGTCAAAGAAAACCTCTCCCCAATTCAGATTCTTCTTATCCACAAGAGCTCCCATGAGGCAGAGCTGATATCTTGAAATTGTATCATGGGCTGAGTGCTTAGCCAGTAGCACCTTCCCAACAACATCTGCCAGGAACCTATATTCAACAGACAGATTCCTTTTGAAAAGCTTGCTATGGTTTCCCTCTGAATGACCCATTCTGGCAAGCAGTTCAGAAAACTCATCTCCAGATAATTCAGCAGAATCTTCTCCATTCCTCAACTCAAAAACTTCTGATAAAATTGTTGGGGTCAAGGGTACCTGAGTTCCAGCTATAGATCCAACAATGGTAGAGTTATCTTGATTATGGGCAGTATAAACCCACTCCTTTATTTCATCAGATGCCAGCTTGATCCTGGTGGTCATTATGGCAGTCAAGTTCTGGTCTTTGAACAAACCCAGTATATCTTGAAAAATCTGGTCAGTCATGCTGAAGGATTCTATATCAATATCAAACCCAGCATCAAACTTCATTGCAGCAAGAACAGCAACTGACACAGGCATTGGTACCTGCAAAAACTCAACAAACAAAATGACCAAGTGTAGAACTGTTTGGAGGGAAAGAAAATTCTTGCAGAGAAATCGAAAGCGCAAAAGAGAACGACGACGAAAAATGAGTTTTATATTAGGGTTCGACGCAGGATTGGAAAGATCGTTGAACTCAGTTCGACGATCGAGGCTTCTAAAGGAATCTGAAGAGTCTTCAACATCGTCGATCTCCGTTCGACGATATTGGAGAGTGTCGAGCTCCGTTTGACGATCGTTTAGCGAACAAAATCGTCGAGCGCCGTTCGATGATCGTTGACCGAAAGAGATAGTTCATACTATCTGAGAAATGCTGAACTCAGTTCGATGATTTTTGGAAATCGTCGATCTCCGTTCGACGATCTTGGGGCAAATCGTCGAGCGCAGTTCAGAGATCAGAAAAATTCTAGACACTAAAAAATCAGAATGATTGCCTAGTCTTGGTCAATTTTCAAGCTTTCAAAATCTTGGATATTATTAAAGACTTCCTCCATCTAACATTCCTAACTGATTTAGGAAGAAGTTGTGTTTCTTTTCATCCAAAGGCTTGGTGAAAATATCTCCCCTTTGTAAATCAGTTGGGATATACTGTAGTTCAATTTTATTCTTTTCAACATTATCCCTTAAAAAATGATGCCTAATCTCTATGTGTTTTGTCCTACTATGGAGGACTGGATTTTGAGCTATAGAAATAGCACTGGTGTTATCACAAAAGATTTTAGACTTCTCTAAGTTGTAGCCATAGTCTAGGAGTTGGTTTTGAATCCACAAGATTTGTGAACAACAACTGCCTGCAGCCATATATTCAGCTTCAGCAGTTGAAGTTGACACAGATGTTTGTTTCTTACAAAACCAAGAGACAAGTCTGTCACCAAGGAACTGACAAGTTCCACTGGTGCTTTTCCTGTCAATTCTGCATCCAGCATAATCAGCATCAGAGAATCCAGTTAACTCAAATGCTGAGTCTTTTGGATACCAGAGACCTAGATTAGGACAACTTTTAACATATCTGAGAATCCTCTTTACTAGTGTTAGGTGTGACTCTCTAGGGCTTACTTGGAACCTAGCACATATACATGTAGCAAACATTATATCTGGTCTACTAGCTGTAAGATACAGTAAAGAGCCAATCATTGCTCTATATGTTGTCTGATCAACATGTCTCCCATGTTCATCAGCATCCAATACAGCATTAGTAGGCATGAGTGTTTTCGTACAAGATGCTTTAGTCATACCAAATCTCTTAACCAATTCATTTGCATACTTGGTTTGAGAAATGAAGATGCCTTCAGCATGTTGCTTGACTTGCAATCCTAGGAAGAAGGATAGCTCACCCATGCTACTCATCTCAAATTTAGAATGCATTAGGTTGGAAAACCTTCTGCACAATTTGGAGTCAGTAGAACCAAAAATGATATCGTCTACATAAATTTGTACTAATAGGGTATGAGACTTATGGGTTCTAATGAAAAGAGTTTGGTCTACTCTACCCCGTATAAAACCATTTTCCAAAAGAAAGCATGCTAGGGTTTCATACCATGCTCTAGGAGCTTGCTTGAGACCATATAATGCTTTGTTCAGTCTAAAAACATAATTAGGAAAAGTTGGAGAGATAAAACCTGGAGGTTGTCTGACATAAACTTCCTCTTTGATGTCTCCATTTAGGAATGCACTTTTGATATCCATCTGATAGACCTTGAAGCCTTTGTGTGTTGCATAAGCTAGAAATATTCTGATGGCTTCTAATCTTGCAATAGGTGCAAAAGTCTGGTCGTAGTCTATTCCTTCTTCTTGAGAGTATCCCTGAGCAACTAGCCTTGCCTTGTTCCTTATAATTACTCCTTGATCATCCAACTTGTTTCTGAATACTCATTTTGTTCCAACAATGGAGTGATCCTTTGGCTTTGGCACTAGTTCCCATACTTTGTTTCTCTCAAATTGATGCAACTCCTCTTGCATTGCAATGATCCAGTGTGGATCTTGCTCTGCATCTTGAATGGACTGAGGTTCAATTTGAGATAGGAAGCAGGTGTGCAATAGGTTTTGGTTGACCTGATTTCTTGTTTGCACACCAGCTGAGATTTCTCCAATTATTTGGGAAATTGGATGGTCTCTTGATGTTACTAAATCAACAGGGGGTGTTGATTGTTCACCAACCTGTGTTGTTGTTTCCTCTTGTGGACAACAACTGGCTCTTCAAGTTGTTCTTCAATATGTTGAGCATTTTCTTCATCTCCACTGCTTTCATCCTCTTGAGTAACCTGTAACTTGTTCAAGTCTTCAACTAGAGAATGTTCCTGCAAAGGTTCTATGGTAGAAGAAATCTTCTCCTTGAAAGACATGTTAGTTTCATCAAATGAAATATGAACAGATTCCTCAATTTTTAAAGATGATTTATTATAGACCCTATAAGCCTTGCTGATCATGGAGTATCCCAGAAACACTCCTTCATCAGCTTTGGCTTGAAATTTTGCTAAATGTTTCTTGTCATTATTGTGAATGTAGCAAATACAACCAAAGACTCTAAAATAGTCAACTTTAGGTTTCTTCCCTTTGAGTAATTCATAGGGAGTCTTTCCCTTTAGTTTATGTATTAGACTTCTGTTCAGCACATAGTTGGAGGTTGTTGGGTATTGTATCCACAACGTACCTGATTTGAAGAAGCCCCTGAACAAGCTAAGGTAAATAGGCAATGTTTTTGACAAATTATTTCAAGTTGTGCTTGCAGTTATTCCACGCTAAGTGCACACCAATGTCAGGGTGCAGTAGGTCAATATACACGGGTATGCACGACGTAATCCCTCGTTGAGCAGATCAGTGTGTTGGCCTACGTGTACTCTCTCTATTGGAGTGCACTTACTTTCAAGCACAGGGCTGTAACTATGCAGGAGCAGACAAGGAGCAAGGATGGGTCAAGGAGCACTTCATGGGTGGAAAGATGAAAATTCGTCTAAGTGTAAATCGACGAGAATCACTAGTTGATTCGTCGAGAATCAGTGGTTGATTCTTGCCGAACTCGATCCAGCCACTTCTAAGCGAGCACCTCTGCTTCTAAGTAAGAATCGACGAGAATCACCAAGTGATTCTCGTCGAATCGTCGAGAATCACTAGTTGATTCTCGCTGTCTCGACCTGGCCTAAAGCAGTGCGTGCAACCAAGGCAAATTCGACGAGAATCATCTTTGATTCTCGCCGAATCGTCGAGAATCACCTTTGATTCTCGGCGACTCGGCGAGATTCACTTTCGATTCTCACTGATTTTGACTTGGGCGATTTTCTGGAACTTCCTGAACCAGATTCTACCACTGTCAATGTTCTGGATCGGGATTTAGGGATTCTTCTTGTGGGTCGCACAACGGTCTTATTCAAGTTGTCTACAGTATATATATACGGGTATTTTGAACAGTAGATATACAGAAAGAAGCCGAGCACGAACTAACCCTAAAATCGCGAGTTCCGCTCTGTCGCTGCCGTCGTCGCTCTAGCAAGTTGGTCGCCGCTTTCGATCGAGATTTCTTCCTGATCTTCCGGCGATAGAAGCTTAGCCAAGCTTAGAGTCTCACGCGTCTATCCAGAGATCTCTTGTCTCTCGATTTGTAGATCGGGAAAACTTCCCCGTCCGAATCGATCGAGACGGCTGATCCTCGTGTGACCGTTGGTAGACCTAGGTAGCTTCGCAACGAAGTTTGGATCTCCAAGTACAGCAGCCGCACTGTCTTTGCCGCCGATCCCGAACCTAGCCGCCGCCCATCTTGACGCCGCCGGTTCCGGGGAGATCCTCTCCAAGAGAGATCCAAGGTTGTGGACTCTTTGTGGACTTCAAGAACACATCGTCAACAAAGAGGGACACCTTAGTCTCCAAACGAAGTTTGTATCTCGTGTACATTCTAGTTTTACTTTTGTTGTAAAGGAACGTTTGTTCCGTGTTGTAAGGGTTGGGTGCAACCCGGTTTGTGGGAGTGTTGACTCCTACGTGTGGAAGGGTTCCTTCCGATAGTGCAAGGATTGGATTTCAATCCTGTTGGAGAAGTGAACGTGTCGTCCCTTGTTGGGAGATAGGTCGAAGGGGGAAAGTGGATGTACCCAAGTCGGGGAACCACTATAAATTGCCTGTGTATTCTGTATGCTGTGCTGTTTATTTTTATTGTGCAGGTACATTCGTAAATTTCTGCAAAAACGCTGCATGTCACCTATTCCCCCCCCCCCCCCATAGGTGAACATAGTTGACACTAGGTGGACTTTCAAGTGGTATCAGAGGGAGGTTGCTCATCAAAAAGGTTAACACCTTGAGTTGAATCCTGCCGCCAGTGTCAAGAAGAAGACAAACATCTACTATGGACGGGCTCAAGTTCAGTGGCAAGATCCCCGTGTGCACCAGGCTCAACTTTCCTATCTGGAAGGAAAGGATCAGATTCTACATGGAGGCAGTTGATCCCAGACTCTTCATGATCGTGGAGGAGGGACCCTATGTCCCCACTAAGGTCTCCACCATTGATCCTACCAAGAAAGTGCCGAAGAAACTTTCTAAAATGGACAAGGACGAGATGGTGCTAGTGGGACTTGATAAGAAGGCGCAAAACATTCTGGTCAGCGCAGTGGATGACTCAATGATGCAGAACTGCTGCCACTGCCGGACAGCACAGGAGATCTGGCATGGCCTGATCACCCTGATGGAGGGGACTGATGAAGTGAGGGATGATCGGAGATCCCTCCTGAACCAGAAATATGAGGCCTTCAGACAAGGGCCTAAGGAAGATATCAGAGTCACCTACGAGAACTTCCTCAAGATTGTCAATGCCCTCAAAGGATACGGAAGAGTGTTCACTAATGGTGAACTCAATGATAAATTCCTTAGGTCCCTTACTAAGAAATGGGACACAAAGATCTGCGCCATGCGAGAGTTTGACAGACTAGTTGAAACAGACCCGCAAATTCTGTTTGGGAAGTTAATGTCTTATGAGCTGAAACTGAACACCAGGAAAGCAGAGGAAGAAGCAGAGAAGGCTGTTGCCAAAGAAAAGACTGTGGCTCTAAAAGCCAGTCACTCCAGAAAAGGCAAGGGTGCGGTTTTATACCATGCCAGGAATAAGGAAGAGGAGGAGGACTCCGAGCCATGCTCCTCCAGCTCAGAGCTATCGGAGGAGGATTTCTCCCTCATCACCCGAGAGTTCAAGAAGTTCCTTAAGATGAGGAATCAAAGAAAGAAAGATGGCTCCTCCTCCAGGCATCAGAAGAAAAATTATTCTTCTGACAGCTATGCATCTAAACCTAACAAACATCGCTCTTCTGACATTATTTGCTTTGGATGCAATAAGCCAGGACACGTCGTGGCCGACTGCTATCAAGGCAAAAGAGAAAAAGGGAAAGGAGAGGAGCACAAATCCTCCAGAGATAAGAAGAAGGAGCGGAGCTACATCGCCAAACGGCCAAAGACACTAAGTGAGTCTGTTTCCTCAGACTCCAGTGATGATGAGGAAGCCTACTTCGGATTAGTGGGTCGCTCCGACTCAGAAGGAGAATGTCCCCCATTTACTGGGAAGGTAAAAGCTCACACCCCTCTCTCCGACTCTGACTGTGATCCTGAGTCTCAGGATGATGAACCTGAGGATAGCCTTTCGGCCCGCGAAGCTGAGCTCCTCGAGAAGTATGAGCTTCTGCTTAACACTTTCGAGGAGTGCCGAAAGAGATTGAAGGCTGAGAAAAAGGAAGTAAAATTCCTTAAGGGTGAGTGTGTTTACCTAAGGGAAGAGGTCACCAGCTTGATTTATCTCCGACAGGAGCACCTTGACCTGACTTCAAAGCACTCAGAGTCTCTTAAGCTCCTTGATCTTAAGCAGGAGGAAGTCGACAAGTTGGAAGAACAACTTGCGGCAGAAAGGAAGATCGTCAAGTGCTTCTCTATGCCAAAAACTGTTCTTCTAGTAGTTGATACCTTCCCTGCTCAGGCCAAAGGAGCTGACTTGGGGCATGTAGGGGTATCTGGTTCCTCATCCAGGAGAAACAGGAACCAGAGGAAGAATAAGGCCGCCAAGAAGGCCTCTGCCGCTGACAAGGGAAAGGCTCCGCTGAGTCCGGTTGCGTTCAGAAAGCCTGGTTTTCCTTGCAACCAACACGACTTTGAATCAACATTTGGTCATCATTTCCGGCCCTCGGTTGCAAAGCCAAAGAGCCGATATGACGGTTGGACCTTTCCTCGGAACTTCGGTGAGAGTGCCTTCAAGGCACCTTATGAGGAAATCCACATGGGAAATTATGGTCAATTTTCTAGTGGCCATAATGGAAAGCAGGTGTAAGACCCCCCCACCCCCTTACCAAGGAGGGCTACCAGATCTTATGCCCATAACCGCCGTCTTACGGTGGCACTAACTCACGGGTTAGTCGACACCGCAACACGCCGATCCTGCCGGCTAGTACGATCATTAACCTGTAGGCCAATATGAGAAGAAGAAGTAAACTGTATATGTAAAACTACCAGTCCACAAGCCACAGTACAATCATGTAAAAGAAAAGAATAGTACATCATAATAGTCCACAATAAAGTACAAATGAAAGAGTAAAAAGGGCTTATGCCCAGTACATCAAATCTCTCTCTCACAAAATCATAAATGCGGAAGCTATGCTAGAACATCAGATCTCGTCCCACCTGAGGACGCACAGTAGTGGTAGTAGCCTGCTGAAGCCGTATCTGCTCCTCATGTCCTGCCTCCTCGACGTGCTGGTGCTCCATCTCCACGGGCTCCTAAAATAGTTGGTCACCGACCATTAGTCAAAAAGACTAAGTCGTTTCCTCCGCACCTCGCCCCGCAGCTCCTAGGCACCGAGCGGGAGGACGAAGCGGAGGACAACAAGGGGTAACAAGGTGGAAGCATGTGACAATATCTAACTAATACTGTAATAAGTAATGTAATTCTACTCTAGCAATTCTAAGTACGGTACAAGTAGTAAGTAAGAGCAGTGCAGTAAAGAAAAGTAAAGAAGCAGTAGTATGAACAAGTAAATAAGCTAAGCTACCACTATGCTATCATCACAAACGTACCCTAACTTATATAAATTCCCATACAGATATATAAGTTAGGATTTCCAGGAAATTTAACTTATCATATAAAAGGGCCCATACTAATTTATATGATAAGGATCTATAAAGCGTATGACCTAATATGAATGAATGATATGATGCAATTTTATGCGCAGGCAAGTGCAACTCACACACAACGACTCTGTGATCACAGACCTTTAGTTCCCACTTTTTGAGAGCTAGCATCACTCTCGGGTACCACCGCTGTGGCTACGGCAGCAGCGGAGCGGGCGTCTCCGCTTCTAGACCGGTATGCACACTACCAAGCCTTAGACCCCTCTCATACGCCTCTATACACGTCCAAGGTGCACTCTAGAGTCTCGCGTACGTACTTTGCTGACAAACCCGTCAGTCTTGTTGGGCCGGATGTGTGTTATCGGGGATCGTCCTCCAGACCGCAGTGTAAAACAACCTACTGGCCCTTCTAACTCCCACAACCGCCTGGTGCACCGTACTGCCATCGGTGTGACGAACGGCTAGTACCGCATGCCCCGCCATGATATTTATGCACATGCAAGTAATTCGTACCGAGCCTCCCGCTCGCAGGACCAAAACCCATCTTGAATCCCTCAAACCCAAACCCGGGTGAGAACGCACATTAGTGCCTTTATACCAACTCCCTCAAACCCCGAACGGGTGAGCATATATCATGAATCTCTCCAACCCCCACACGGGCGAGAAGGTACAACAATGTCCTAACCTATTATACTACTCTTGTCTACAGTTTATTATACTTAGAGATTTAAGGTTAATCCCAGGACTGCCCCCGGTATTCCCTGTGAAGGGCTCTCAAGGGGCACTAGGAACTGTGTTGGGATTACGCCCAGCGTTCCCTTTCGCAAGGATATTTATTTTAGTTGATGGCTACCCATGTATCTCCCCAGCTCTCCTTTTTGCTTTAGTACAACCCTAGTGACTTAAGGTATTACCGGGAAAATCGACGGTCTTCTGCCGATCCCCACTCCAGTTGCTAGCTAAGACTTGCACTTTTGATCCCTCACTAAGACAACTCTACCCACCAGGGTTACTCATGTTGAACTCTCTCTTATTTCTGCCGATAATCAATCCCCTGGTAATCCCCTAAGGCAAGACCTATTTGTGTTATATGTAGACCATGACCTATGATTACCCTAAAAATGTGATCTTCCAAACCTTAAGGCATCTTGCCTCTAAATATTTATCCTAAGGTGTTATGGACTAAGGGAACTACCCTAAGAATTCTCATAATTTTCCTTGCCAAATAGTCCTTTAATTAATTCTTTTAATTTAAATGCTAGGTCACTTTACACATGAAGTAGTTTGATTATGTATCCACTGACCTAGGGAATTTTTCCTGAGATGTATATTGACAAAATATTGCTACTTACAGAATTTCATAATTTTCCTTAAATTATTTATTATCATTTTCTATTTAATATCAATTCCACACAAATTCCATTTTCCAAATGATGTATAGGCATTATGTACTCAAAATTCCAGAAAAATTACAGAACTTTTAGGACACTAATTTATGACTATTGGCAGAGCATCATCAACATTTATTGTAAAATGGCCTATAGGATTCCATTATAAGATATTTACCAAAATGCCATTGTACCAATTTAACACAAACAATGCATCCATTAATTCTGAGAAATTTATGCAAAACGAATAATAACATTTTATAGCAATAGAATAAATTCCAAATTTTTCAGAAGTATATATCCATCATTTCAAGAATTAACAAGATAAGGGTAAAATGGGGAATTTAGGGTATCTACTCCAAAAGTTCTTCAAAACAGAGAAATCATATTTTTCCTAAGTCAAATGTGACATCATCTATGCCTTGGCAAAATTGTTTGAATTTGTACTTGAAGAAACCCTATTTTCCAACTTTATTTCCAAAATAGCTATATTTAAAATAAATTCCAATAAATAGAATTTTTGATTCCAAAAATTCCATTATTAATTTGAGGGATGAAATTTACCCTAATGAACCACTGTAAATAATTCCATGTCCTTTGCATGTCACCATTGGGCTAAATACACCAATTTGCATTTTTGCTATTAGCACACCAAGGCTAAACATAGGCTAGCACATGCAAGTGGATTCCCCAATATGCAGTGAACCCAAGGTGCTGAAAATTTTATCATGCACCAAGGATTACCCCACTGACCCACCACCAAAATATGGGGCCATGGGGAGGAGTAGAACTCCATATATGTCATTTATTTATATTTTGCTATTTTACCAAAAACTATAGGAAAATATTCTCTAAAAATTCCTAAATTTTGGCAGGAGCTAAGTATGCCCTAATCATGCATGTGCCCAAAATTTTGGGCCATGGTGACTAATATTTTGACCTAGGCATCCAATTTAATTTCTGCCCTACTCTAGGACCAGTCCTAGGAGAAATGTCCTACAGGACTGTACACTACACAAAAATATATGTTTAGGGTGGCATATTAGAGGTAATACCCTTGGCTACATTTTTGCATTAAGGGGCTAAGTTCTGGAAATGCCTCTAAGAGGCCTATATTTAACATGCAAAGTGACTGAAAAAGTGTGACAGAAATCATACTATTCAACACATTAATTTAATTCATATTATTAATCGCGCACGAATCTTAACGCATATCCGACGGGATCCGGTCATCGTCTACCTCCAGCCAACGGCTGAGATCGAGCCGACCTGGAGCAACTTTGCTGGCGGTTTCCGGCCAGCTGAGACGGCGCCACCTCCGACCAACAGTGCCATCACCTTCACGGTGGTGGTGGCTATCATTTCCCTGCGGTGGGCGGCGGGAGACGGCGGCGATGGCGATCCCGAGCGGTTTCAAAAGCTTGGAAATTTCTCATTTTTCTCACATGGCATCGGGCTCAGTTGAGCCCGATATCTCTCCTATTTGATCTAAGATGCTAGTACGGGTAGAGGTGAAGTGAAACGGACCTGAATCGAAGCTTGACTGCGGGTCAGGCGGCGGTTTGCCGTGGTGGTGGTGCGCCGGCGAGCTCCACCCCGAAAACTCAAATCTCCACCATTTTTCATGATTAAGCAGTCGAACTCCACTCCTTTCTATCTCTTGAAGCTGATGGTGAGCTCTGTTTGGACTGAGGTGGGCTATATGTGGAGTTAACTCCAAGGTGAGCTCGGTTTGAGCTTTGGAGGCTTCACCCATGGTGCCATGTGGCTCACTGCCTTGGTTTTCTGCTGGAAATGAAGAGGGGAGGTCAGCCACCTGGTTTTGGGCAGCCAAAACCAACTGATGAGGTGGCCATGTGGCCACCATTTTCTTCATTCCCCTTTCTCTCTCCTCTTTTCCTAAAAATCCCAATTTTACCCCCTTGCATGTACTCTCTGTCCTGATTTTGAGGGGTAGGACTTGTCTTGTTCACTTGGGCTGACTTTGGGCCAATTTTAGTGGGCTTGGTCCAAGGGGAATTGGCTTGGCCTTCATTTCACTCTTTAGGTCAATTTGTTGACCAAATTGACTTTTAGGGTTGACTGGTCAACCATGGTGGGTGGACTGACCCCACTTGGTGGAAATGGGTCTAGTGGCACCACCCAACTTAGTTTGGGTCAAGGGGTGTCCCACTTAGGTTAATTAGGCCTATGGGTGTGGGTTTGACCAAATTAAGCCCAAGGTTGACCTTGGTCAACTGGGGTCAAAATGTTGACCCAGTGACATACCCTAGGGTCCACTTAGATTATCTTTAGGGTTAGGGCAATGTGGTGGGGTCATGGTGTGGCTAGGGTCCCTAATTAGGCTAGTTTGACCTAGTTTGACTTGGTCCTATAGTGGGCTCCACATGGCTACCACCCACTACCTAGGGTCAAACCTAGTTGATCTCCTTAGGTCTCACCCCATGCCTAATCCAATCTAAGTTGAGGGGTCCAGAAGTAACATGGGATGTTACAAATTCCAATAAACAAGAAAATAATTTCGTCCCCGAAATTTAAGTTCGGGTCTACGGGGTTCTATTTGCAAGAATCATCAAGAAATTTAAAGACATAACTTAAATGTACCTGATGCAGATAGCTCCGGGTGTTGCTCCAGCATCAGATCCCTCGGCTCCCAAGTGTGCTCCTCCCGTCCATGGTTGGACCACAGCACCTTCACAAGAGGGACCTTCTTCTTCCGCAACACTCGGATGGCTGTATCGTCAATCCGGATCGGCTCCAATCTCACTGATCTGTCAGGCTCTACCGGTCCGGCTGTAGTAGTAATGTGCTGCTCCGGCCGAAGGAGATCTCTTCGTAAGGAAGAGACATGAAAGACGTCATGTAATGCACCCAACTCCGGTGGCAGCTGCAGTCGATAAGCTAAGGGGCCGATCCGCTCCAGGATCAGGTAGGGCCCCATGTATCGTGGACTGAGCTTCTTGTGCCTCCGCACCCGAGAAACACCGTGTACTGGACGTATCTTCAAGAATACCCTGTCTCCAACCTGGAACTCCACCTTCCGGTGCTGAGCATCATAATACTTTGCCTGCCTGCTCTGGGCCTCCAGTAGCCGATCCCTGATCAATCGAATCTGAGCCTCAGTGTCCTCTATATAATCAGATCCCAGAGCCCTGGTATCCACATCCTGTACCCATGATAGTGGTGTCCGGCATCTCCTCCCATAAAGCGCCTCGTATGGAGCCATCCTGATGCTAGCCTGGTGGCTGTTATTATACGAGAACTCAATCAATGGTAGAAGCCTCTCCCAAGGCCTCGCCGTATCCAATATGCATAATCTGAGAAGGTCCTCCATGGTCCGGATGGTCCGCTCGGTCTGTCCGTCGGTCTGCGGGTGGAAGGCGGTACTAAAAGTAAGCCGAGATCCCAAGTAAGCATGCACGGCCCTCCACTCGCTCGAAGTGAACCGACCATCACGGTCCGAAACAATAGTCCTGGGGATACCATGATATCTGACGTAGTGCTCCACAAATAGTCTCACCAGAACTGCAACTGGGGCATCCTTTCGAACTGGAATAAACCGCGCTACCTTGGTCAATCTATCTGTAGGGAAGGCGCAACCAACTCGCCCAAAAGCCCGGACTGTTTGAGGACGGCGCTACCACTCCTTTATGGAGCTGGCTACCCTAGGATCCACGGGGCGGCCAGTTAGGCCCCAGGGGACACACCCTTCTGTATCGACTAGTGCGGGCCATAGCGCCTCACGCCGTACCTCCCAACACCGGGGGCATTGATGGAACCTAACAATCCCCCCCAGCAACGACCCCGGGGTTTCGAACCCGTGACCTCCTCTGATACCACTTGTAGGGAAGGCGTAACCAACTCGCCCAAAAGCCCGGACTATTTGAGGACGGCGCTACCACTCCTTTATGGAGCTGGCTACCCTAGGATCCACGGGGCGGCCAGTTAGGCCCCAGGGGACACACCCTTCTGTATCGACTAGTGCGGGCCATAGCGCCTCACGCCGTACCTCCCAACACCGGGGGCATTGATGGAACCCAACAATCCCCCCCTAGCAACGACCCCGGGGTTTCGAACCCGTGACCTCCTCTGATACCACTTGTAGGGAAGGCGCAACCAACTCGCCCAAAAGCCCGGACTATTTGAGGACGGCGCTACCACTCCTTTATGGAGCTGGCTACCCTAGGATCCACGGGGCGGCCAGTTAGGCCCCAGGGGACACACCCTTCTGTATCGACTAGTGCGGGCCATAGCGCCTCACGCCATACCTCCCAACACCGGGGGCATTGATGGAACCCAACAATTGGTATCAGAGGAGGTCACGGGTTCGAAACCCCGGGGTTGTTGCTGGGGGGGGGGGGGGATTGTTGGGTTCCATCAATGCCCCCGGTGTTGGGAGGTATGGCGTGAGGCGCTATGGCCCGCACTAGTCGATACAGAAGGGTGTGTCCCCTGGGGCCTAACTGGCCGCCCCGTGGATCCTAGGGTAGCCAGCTCCATAAAGGAGTGGTAGCGCCGTCCTCAAACAGTCCGGGCTTTCGGGCGAGTTGGTTGCGCCTTCCCTACACTATCCACTATGACCCATATAGAATCATGCCCAGAGTGGGAGCGAGGCAATCCGTGTACAAAGTCCATAGCAATGTCCTCGAACTTCCACTCTGGAACTGGCAGTGGCTGTAGTAAACCTCCCGGGCTCTTGCATTCTGCCTTCACACACTGGCAGGTCTCACAATGGGTCACAAAATCCATGATCTCCCTCTTCATCCCGGGCCAATACATAGACCTCCGCAAATCTGCCCACATCTTGGTGATGCCGGGGTGCACTGAATATCTCGAGCAATGTGCCTCTCTGAGTATGTCCTCCCGGATACTGCCTCCTGCTGGTATGTAGATGCGCCCCCGGAACCGAAGAAGATCATCCTGTAGTATGTAGTCCTCGACCTTGCCCCTCTCTAAGGCACTGAAAATCGGCTATAACGCAGCATCCAGCCTCTGATGTGCTCGGATGGGCTCCTGTATATCATCTCCGCTGATCACTGAGCTCAAATACTCTCTATAAACAACTGGCTCAGTCTCGGACACCATGGTAATGTGCATGTCCTCCATCATCTGTAGCAGCTCTATAGACATCAATCGGGGCTCCGGTCCAGAAGTGCCGGCCCTCCTGCTCAAGGCATCCGCAACCGTGTTCGCTTTTCCCGGATGATAGTGGATCTTGTAATCATAATCACAGAGGAACTCCAGCCACCTCCTCTGTCTCAGGTTTAGGTCCTTCTGCGTATCGATATACTTGAGATTCTTGTGATCCGAAAAGATGTCACAATGAATCCCGTATAAGTAATGCCTCCATATCTTTAGGGCGAAAACCACAGCCCCAAACTCTAGGTCATGTACTGGATAGTTATGCTCATGCTTCTTCAACTGTCTCGAAGCATAAGCAATAACGTGTCCATGCTGCATCAGGACTGCACCCATCCCCTGATAAGAGGCGTCCGTGTAGATCTGGAATCCTTCGCTCCCGGATGGAAGCGCAAGAATGGGGGATGAGATGAGTCGGTCCTTCAGCTCCTGAAAAGCCGTCTCACACCGCTCTGACCAAACAAAATTTGCATCCTTCTTCGTCAAGGATGTGAGGGGGAGTGCTATCCTCGAGAACCCCTCCACAAACTTGCGGTAATAGCCTGCTAGTCCCAAGAAACTACGGATGTCAGATGCGGTCTTCGGCCGTGGCCAATCCCTCACTGTCTCTATCTTGGCCGGGTCCACTGCTAACCCGGCCCCACTGATCGTGTGCCCCAGGAAAGCCACCTCCTGCAACCAGAACTGGCACTTCAAAAATTTTGCGTACATCTGTGTCTCCCTCAACCTCTGCAAGACCTGTGCCAAGTGCTCCGTATGCTCCTCCTGAGTCCGAGAATAAATAAGGATGTCGTCGATGAATACAATCACGAAGCGGTCTAAGAAAGGCTCGAAGACACGGTTCATTAGACTCATGAATGCAGCAGGAGCATTCGTGAGCCCAAAAGGCATCACCGTGAATTCGTATAATCCATAGCACGAACTGAAAGCCGTCTTCGGTATGTCCTCTTCCCTGATACGGAGCTGATAGTAGCCGGATCGCAAATCTAACTTGGAGAACCAGAATGCTCCCTGTAGCTGGTCAAATAACTCATCTATCCGAGGCAGAGGATAGGTGTTGCGGACCGTCAACCGGTTCAGCTCCCGGTAATCTATACATAATCGCAGTGATCCGTCCTTCTTCTTCACAAAGAGAACTGGCGCTCCCCATGGCTATAAGCTGGGCCGCACAAATCTTGACTCGACTAGCTCCTATAGTTGAGTCCTGAACTCTGCCAACTCCCTGGGAGCCATCCTGTAGGGTGCCCGGGACACCGGCTTCGCTCCCGGTACTAGCTGAATCCTGAAATCCAAGTCTCTAGCAGGCGGTAGCCCGGGCAATTTCTCCGGGAATACGTCGGAGAAATCCCGGACCACCGGAATATCTGAGATAGTCGCTCCTGTTCCCACCATCTCGAAGCAGACAAGATAAACTTCTTCACCCTGCTCATGGGCCTTCACAGCCTGTACAGATGATAATAGTAGGTGGCAGATAGGCTGGATACCTTCAACGATAACATGAGAGTCGCCATGCCTTAGCGTGATCCTCCTGGACGGACAATCTATCTGGGCATGGTTCCGGTGCAACCAGGCCATGCCCAGATCAAGTCAAAGTCCTGCAGCTTCAGAATAGTCGCCGCCGCCTCAAATGCCTTGCCGCCAATCTCGGCCTCCATATCACAATGTGCAGTGGTCCGCAGCTCCGACCCATCGGGTAGACGCACCCTCATCTCTAGTCCAGGGAACCTCTCCACGCCTTCGAGTCCGTCAATGAAGGCCTCGGATACGAACGAGTGCGAAGCACCCGTGTCGAAGAGAGTATGAGCGGGCTTGCCGCTGATCATAACTATGCTTGAGGTTTGTTTATGTGAAAGTTAATTGTTGTCCTATAGTTCCAGGTACTATATATATATCTTTGAAAATTCAAGAAAATTCATAATTAACTTCAAGTACCTGTGATAACCTCCTCGGGATTTCTCGGCTCTGTGAGGTCCAAGGCGTATATCTGCTCCTGCTCACGTCTCCTGCCGTGATATCCCCGACCTCGGCCTCGTCCTCGGCCTCGTCCTCGGCCCTGCTGTACTGGGGCCACTGGAGGTGGAGGAGGAGGAGGGGGATGGAATCGGTGCCGGCACTCCGACCTAATGTGCCCAGGCTGGCGGCATCCGTAACAAACCACTTGTCGGTGGCCTCGGTCATCCTGTCTCCTCGGATCATGCATCTATAGAGGTGGGGGAGCCAATGCTGGAGGAGGCCCCTGCTCATGCCTGAAGTTGGGATGACGACGTCCCCCACCCCTCCTGTATCCGATGGTCCTGCCTCTCTGAGATCCCCTACTGCTCTCACCTGATGTCGATCCATCAAATGGTCTCTTCCCTCCGGCTCGCACCATCAGCTGGTCAGCCTCCAGCTTCTTCGCCATCTCGATGATATGCCTGGATGTGCCATGAGAACTGAATAGCAAAGCCTGCCTCAAATCATCCCTGAGGCCCCGGTAGAACCTCTTCGCATACCTCCTATCGTCGGTGTCCTGAATCCCCGCGAACTTGGTCAAGTGGGAGAACTCTCTATGGTACTCTATCACTGATCTAGTCCCCTGCTTGAGGTTCAAAAACCTCTCCTCCAAAGCATCTCTGTCCGTAGCAGAGACGAAGTGCTCCAGAAACACATCGCCAAACTCCTCCCAAGATATCTCTGACAGCTCAAAGTCCGCATAAGTAGACTCCCGGACTGATTTCCACCATATCTTTGCATGAGCCTCTAGCACAGAGGTGGCTAGGGGTACTGCCTGGCCGACTGGGCAGCTGATGCCCGCTAAGATCTCGTGTATGGCCTCCAGCCATTCTTCCGTCTTCACCGCATCCTCTGTCCCGCGGTACGTCGGTGGGGACAGGCTCTTGAATGCACTCAGCCAGCTCGACCCCGGATTTGGCTGTGGAGCTGGGACTTGCTGGGCTCTAAAGGCATCCAAAATCGCCGTCAGGGTCTGCCCCAACTCTGTCTGTAAGAATGGAGTGGCAGCTGGAGGGGGAGGAGCCACATTTTGCGGCGCTGCGACCTGTGGAGGTTGCATAAAGGTAAGGTTAAAAACAAAACCGGCCTAACACATTGTACTTTGTGGACCATTTATGTGACTTTATACATGGGCACACCACTGCTTCCGCTGCATAGTTTGTCCGCAAACTAATGCTGGGGCGGGGGTGGTCCCATGTTGTGGACTTCTTTCTCATATGATCGTTGTTCAAGTGATACCAGTTTGTAAGACCCCCCCTCCCCCTTACCAAGGAGGGCTACCGGATCTTATGCCCAGAACCGCCGTCTTACGGTGGCACTAACTCACGGGTTAGTCGACACCGCAACACGCCGATCCTGCCGGCTAGTACGATCATTAACCTGTAGGCCAATATGAGAAGAAGAAGTAAACTGTATATGTAAAACTACCAGTCCACAAGCCACAGTACAATCATGTAAAAGAAAAGAATAGTACATCATAATAGTCCACAATAAAGTACAAATGAAAGAGTAAAAAGGGGTTATGCCCAGTACATCAAATCTCTCTCTCACAAAATCATAAATGCGGAAGCTATGCTAGAACATCAGATCTCGTCCCACCTGAGGATGCACAGTAGTGGTAGTAGCCTGCTGAAGCGGTATCTGCTCCTCATGTCCTGCCTCCTCGACGTGCTGGTGCTCCATCTCCATGGGCTCCTAAAATAGTTGGTCACCGACCATTAGTCAAAAAGACTAAGTCGTTTCCTCCGCACCTCGCCCCGCAGCTTCTAGGCACCGAGCGGGAGGACGAAGCGGAGGACAACAAGGGGTAACAAGGTGGAAGCAGGTGACAATATCTAACTAATGCTGTAATAAGTAATGTAATTCTACTCTAGCAATTCTAAGTACGGTACAAGTAGTAAGTAAGAGCAGTGCAGTAAAGAAAAGTAAAGAAGCAGTAGTATGAACAAGTAAATAAGCTAAGCTACCACTATGCTATCATCACAAACGTACCCTAACTTATATAAATGCCCATACAGATATATAAGTTAGGATTTCCAGGAAATTTAACGTATCATATAAAAGGGCCCATACTAATTTATATGATAAGGATCTATGAAGCGTATGACCTAATATGAATGAATGATATGATGCAATTTTATGCGCAGGCAAGTGCAACTCACACACAACGACTCTGTGATCACAGACCTTTAGTTCCCACTTTTTGAGAGCTAGCATCACTCTCGGGTACCACCGCTGTGGCTACGGCAGCAGCGGAGCGGGCGTCTCCGCTTCTAGACCGGTATGCACACTACCAAGCCTTAGACCCCTCTCATACGCCTCTGTACACGTCCAAGGTGCACTCTAGAGTCTCGCATACGTACTTTGCTGACAAACCCGTCAGTCTTGTTGGGTCGGATGTGTGTTATCGGGGATCGTCCTCCAGACCGCAGTGTAAAACAACCCACTGGCCCTTCTAACTCCCACAACCGCCTGGTGCACCGTACTGCCATCGGTGTGACGAACGGCCAGTACCGCATGCCCCGCCACGATATTTATGCACATGCAAGTAATTCGTACCGAGCCTCCCGCTCGCAGGACCAAAACCCGTCCTGAATCCCTCAAACCCAAACCCGGGTGAGAACGCACATTAGTGCCTTTATACCAACTCCCTCAAACCCCGAACGGGTGAGCATATATCATGAATCTCTCCAACCCCCACACGGGCGAGAAGGTACAACAATGTCCTAACCTATTATACTACTCTTGTCTACAGTTTATTATACTTAGAGATTTAAGGTTAATCCCAGGACTGCCCCCGGTATTCCCTGTGAAGGGCTCTCAAGGGTCACTAGGAACTGTGTTGGGATTACGCCCAGCGTTCCCTTTCACAAGGATATTTATTTTAGTTGATGGCTACCCATGTATCTCCCCAGCTCTCCTTATTGCTTTAGTACAACCCTAGTGACTTAAGGTATTACCGGGAAAACCGACGGTCTTCTGCCGATCCCCACTCCAGTTGCTAGCTAAGACTTGCACTTTTGATCCCTCACTAAGACAACTCTACCCACCAGGGTTACTCATGTTGAACTCTCTCTTATTTCTGCCGATAATCAATCCCCTGGTAATCCCCTAAGGCAAGACCTATTTGTGTTATATGCAGACCATGACCTATGATTATCCTAAAAATGTGATCTTCCAAACCTTAAGGCATCTTGCCTCTAAATATTTATCCTAAGGTATTATGGACTAAGGGAACTACCCTAAGAATTCTCATAATTTTCCTTGGCCAAATAGTCCTTTAATTAATTCTTTTAATTTAAATGCTAGGTCACTTTACACATTAAGTAGTTTGATTAAGTATCCACTGACCTAGGGAATTTTTCCTGAGATGTATATTGACAAAATATTGCTGCCTACAGAATTTCATAATTTTCCTTAAATTATTTATTATCATTTTCTATTTAATATCAATTCCACACAAATTCCATTTTCCAAATGATGTATAGGCATTATGTACTCAAAAATTCCAGAAACATTACAGAACTTTTAGGACACTAATTTATGACTATTGGCAGAGCATCATCAACATTTATTGTAAAATGGCCTATAGGATTCCATTATAAGATATTTACCAAAATGCCATTGTACCAATTTAACACAAACAATGCATCCATTAATTCTGAGAAATTTATGCAAAACTAATAATAACATTTTATAGCAATAGAATAAATTCCAAATTTTTCAGAAGTATATATCCATCATTTCAAGAATTAACAAGATAAGGGTAAAATGAGAAATTTAGGGTATCTACTCCAAAAGTTCTTCAAAACAGAGAAATCATATTTTTCCTAAGTCAAATGTGACATCATCTATGCCTTGGCAAAATTGTTTGAATTTGTACTTGAAGAAACCCTATTTTCCAACTTTATTTCCAAAATAGCTATATTTAAAATAAATTCCAATAAATAGAATTTTTGATTCCAAAAATTCCATTATTAATTTGAGGGATGAAACTTACCCTAATGAACCACTGTAAATAATTCCATGTCCTTTGCATGTCACCATTGGGCTAAATACACCAATTTGCATTTTTGCTATTAGCACACCAAGGCTAAACATAGGCTAGCACATGCAAGTGGATTCCCCAACATGCAGTGAACCCAAGGTGCTGAAAATTTTATCCTGCACCAAGGATGACCCCACGGACCCACCACCAAAATTTTGGGCCATGGGGAGGAGTAGAACTCCATTTATGTCATTTATTTATATTTTGCTATTTTACCAAAAACTATAGGACAATATTCTCTAAAAATTCCTTAATTTTGGCAGGAGCTAAGTATGCCCTAAGCATGCATGTGCCCAAAATTTGGGGCCATGGTGACTAATAGATTGACCTGGGCATCCAATTTAATTTCTGTCCTACTCTAGGACCAGTCCTAGGAGCAATGCCTTACAGGACTGTACCCTACACCAAAATATATGTTTAGGGTGGCATATTAAAGGTAAGACCATTGGCTACATTTTTCATTAAGGGGCTAAGTTCTGGAAATGCTTCTAAGAGGCCTATATTTAACATGCAAAGTGACTGAAAAAGTGTGACCGAAATCATACTATTCAACACATTAATTTAATTCATATTATTAATCGCGCACGAATCTTAACGCATATCCGACGGGATCCGGTCATCGTCTACCTCCAGCCAACGGCTGAGATCGAGCCGACCTGGAGCAACTTTGCTGGCGGTTTCCGGCAAGCTGAGACGGCGCCACCTCCGGCCAACAGTGCCATCACCTTCACGATGGTGGTGGCTATCATTTCCCGGCGGTGGGGCGGCGGGAGACGGCGGCGACGGCGATCCCGAGTGGTTTCAAAAGCTTGGAAATTTCTCATTTTTCTCACATGGCATCGGGCTCAGTTGAGCCCGATATCTCTCCTATTTGATCTAAGATGCTAGTACGGGTAGAGGTGAAGTGAAACGGACCTGAATCGAAGCTTGACTGCGGGTCAGGCGGCGGTTTGCCGTGGTGGTGGTGCGCCGACGAGCTCCACCCCGAAAACTCAAATCTCCACCATTTTCCATGATTAAGCAGTCGAACTCCACTCCTTTCTATCTCCTGAAGCTGATGGTGAGCTCTGTTTGGACTGAGGTGGGCTATATGTGGAGTTAACTCCAAGGTGAGCTCGGTTTGAGCTTTGGAGGCTTCACCCATGGTGCCATGTGGCTCACTGCCTTGGTTTTCTGCTGGAAATGAAGAGGGGAGGTCAGCCACCTGGTTTTGGGCAGCCAAAACCAACTGATGGGGTTGCCATGTGGCCACCATTTTCTTCATTCCCCTTTCTCTCTCCTCTTTTCCTAAAAATCCCAATTTTACCCCCTTGCATGTACTCTCTCTCCTGATTTAGAGGGGTAGGACTGGTCTTGTTCACTTGGGCTGACTTTGGGCCAATTTTAGTGGGCTTGGTCCAAGGGGAATTGGCTTGGCCTTCATTTCACTCTTTAGGTCAATTTGTTGACCAAATTGACTTTTAGGGTTGACTGGTCAACCATGGTGGGTGGACTGACCCCACTTGGTGGAAATGGGTCTAGTGGCACCACCCAACTTAGTTTGGGTCAAGGGGTGTCCCACTTAGGTTAATTAGGCCTATGGGTGTGGGTTTGACCAAATTAAGCCCAAGGTTGACCTTGGTCAACTGGGGTAAAAATGTTGACCCAGTGACATACCCTAGGGTCCACTTAGATTGTCTTTAGGGTTAGGGCAATGTGGTGGGGTCATGGTGTGGCTAGGGTCCCTAATTAGGCTAGTTTGACCTAGTTTGACTTGGTCCTATAGTGGGCTCCACATGGCTACCACCCACTACCTAGGGTCAAACCTAGTTGATCTCCTTAGGTCTCACCCCATGCCTAACCCAATCTAAGTTGAGGGGTCCAGAAGTAACATGGGATGTTACAAATTCCAATAAACAAGAAAATAATTTCGTCCCCGAAATTTAAGTTCGGGTCTACGGGGTTCTATTTGCAAGAATCATCAAGAAATTTAAAGACATAACTTAAATGTACCTGATGCAGATAGCTCCGGGTGTTGCTCCAGCATCAGATCCCTCGGCTCCCAAGTGTGCTCCTCCCGTCCATGGTTGGACCACAGCACCTTCACAAGAGGGACCTTCTTCTTCCGCAACACTCGGATGGCTGTATCGTCAATCCGGATCAGCTCCAATCTCACTGATCTGTCAGGCTCTACCGGTCCGGCTGTAGTAGTAATGTGCTGCTCCGGCCGAAGGAGAGCTCTTCGTAAGGAAGAGACATGAAAGACGTCATGTAATACACCCAACTCCGGTGGCAGCTGCAGTCGGTAAGCTAAGGGGCCGATCCGCTCCAGGATCAGGTAGGGCCCCATGTATCGTGGACTGAGCTTCTTGTGCCTCCGCACCCGAGAAACACCGTGTACTGGACGTATCTTCAAGAATACCCTGTCTCCAACCTGGAACTCCACCTTCCGGTGCTGAGCATCATAATACTTTGCCTGCCTGCTCTGGGCCTCCAGTAGCCGATCCCTGATCAATCGAATCTGAGCCTCAGTGCCCTCTATATAATCAGATCCCAGAGCCCTGGTATCCACATCCTGTACCCATGATAGTGGTGTCCGACATCTCCTCCCATAAAGCGCCTCGTATGGAGCCATCCTGATGCTAGCCTGGTGGCTGTTATTATACGAGAACTCAATCAATGGTAGAAGCCTCTCCCAAGGCCTCGTTGTATCCAATATGCATAATCTGAGCAGGTCCTCCATGGTCCGGATGGTCCGCTCGGTCTGTCCGTCGGTCTGCGGGTGGAAGGCGGTACTAAAAGTAAGCCGAGATCCCAAGTAAGCATGCACGGCCCTCCACTCGCTCGAAGTGAACCGACCATCACAGTCCGAAACAATAGTCCTGGGGATACCATGATATCTGACGTAGTGCTCCACAAATAGTCTCAGCAGAACTGCAACTGGGGCATCCTTTCGAACTGGAATAAACCGCGCTACCTTGGTCAATCTATCTATAGGGAAGGCGCAACCAACTCGCCCAAAAGCCCGGACTGTTTGAGGACGGCGCTACCACTTCTTTATGGAGCTGGCTACCCTAGGATCCACGGGGCGGCCAGTTAGGCCCCAGGGGACACACCCTTCTGTATCGACTAGTGCGGGCCATAGCGCCTCACGCCGTACCTCCCAACACCGGGGGCATTGATGGAACCCAACAATCCCCCCCCCAGCAACGACCCCGGGGTTTCGAACCCGTGACCCCTCTGATACCACTTGTAGGGAAGGCGTAACCAACTCGCCCAAAAGCCCGGACTGTTTGAGGACGGCGCTACCACTCCTTTATGGAGCTGGCTACCCTAGGATCCACGGGGCGGCCAGTTAGGCCCCAGGGGACACACCCTTCTGTATCGACTAGTGCGGGCCATAGCGCCTCACGCCGTACCTCCCAACACCGGGGGCATTGATGGAACCCAACAATCCCCCCCCAGCAACGACACCGGGGTTTCGAACCCCTGACCTCCTCTGATACCACTTGTAGGGAAGGCGCAACCAACTCGCCCAAAAGCCCGGACTGTTTGAGGACGGCGCTACCACTCCTTTATGGAGTTGGCTACCCTAGGATCCACGGGGCGGCCAGTTAGGCCCCAGGGGACACACCCTTCTGTATCGACTAGTGCGGGCCATAGCGCCTCACGCCATACCTCCCAACACCGGGGGCATTGATGGAACCCAACAATTGGTATCAGAGGAGGTCACGGGTTCGAAACCCCGGGGTCGTTGCTGGGGGGGGGGGGGATTGTTGGGTTCCATCAATGCCCCCGGTGTTGGGAGGTACGGCGTGAGGCGCTATGGCCCGCACTAGTCGATACAGAAGGGTGTGTCCCCTGGGGCCTAACTGGCCGCCCCGTGGATCCTAGGGTAGCCAGCTCCATAAAGGAGTGGTAGCGCCATCCTCAAACAGTCCGGGCTTTTGGGCGAGTTGGTTGCGCCTTCCCTACACTATCCACTATGACCCATATAGAATCATGCCCAGAGTGGGAGCGAGGCAATCCGTGTACAAAGTCCATAGCAATGTCCTCGAACTTCCACTCTGGAACTGGCAGTGGCTGTAGTAAACCTCCCGGGCTCTTGCATTCTGCCTTCACACGCTGGCAGGTCTCGCAATGGGTCACAAAATCCGTGATCTCCCTCTTCATCCCAGGACAATACATAGACCTTCGCAAATCTGCCCACATCTTGGTGATGCCGGGGTGCACTGAATATCTCGAGCAATGTGCCTCTCTGAGTATGTCCTCCCGGATACTGCCTCCTGCTGGTATGTAGATGTGCCCCCGGAACCGAAGAAGATCATCCTGTAGTATGTAGTCCTCGACCTTGCCCCTCTCTAAGGCACTGAAAATCGGCTGTAACGCAGCATCCAGCCTCTGATGTGCTCGGATGCGCTCCTGTATATCATCTCCGCTGATCACTGAGCTCAAATACTCTCTATAAACAACTGGCTCAGTCTCGGACACCATGGTAATGTGCATGTCCTCCATCATCTGTGGCAGCTCTATAGACATCAATCGGGGCTCCGGTCCAGAAGTGCCGGCCCTCCTGCTCAAGGCATCCGCAACCGTGTTCGCTTTTCCCGGATGATAGTGGATCTTGTAATCATAATCACAGAGGAACTCCAGCCACCTCCTCTGTCTCAGGTTTAGGTCCTTCTGCGTATCGATATACTTGAGATTCTTGTGATCCGAAAAGATGTCACAATGAATCCCGTATAAGTAATGCCTCCATATCTTTAGGGCGAAAACCACAGCCCCAAGCTCTAGGTCATGTACTGGATAGTTATGCTCATGCTTCTTCAATTATCTCGAAGCATAAGCAATAACGTGTCCATGCTGCATCAGGACTGCACCCATCCCCTGATAAGAGGCGTCCATGTAGATCTGGAATCCTTCGCTCCCGGATGGAAGCGCAAGAATGGGGGATGAGATGAGTCGGTCCTTCAGCTCTCGAAAAGCCGTCTCACACCGCTCTGACCAAACAAAATCTGCGTCCTTCTTCGTCAAGGACGTGAGGGGGAGTGCTATCCTCGAAACCCCTCCACGAACTTGCGGTAATAGCCTGCTAGTCCCAAGAAACTACGGATGTCAGATGCGGTCTTCGGCCGTGGCCAATCCCTCACTGTCTCTATCTTGGCCGGGTCCACTGCTAACCCGGCCCCACTGATCGTGTGCCCCAGGAAAGCCACCTCCTGCAACCAGAACTGGCACTTCGAAAATTTTGCGTACATCTGTGTCTCCCTCAACCTCTGCAAGACCTGTGCCAAGTGCTCCGTATGCTCCTCCTGAGTCCGAGAATAAATAAGGATGTCGTCGATGAATACAATCACGAAGCGGTCTAAGAAAGTCTCGAAGACACGGTTCATTAGACTCATGAATGCAGCAGGAGCATTCGTGAGCCCAAAAGGCATCACCGTGAATTCGTATAATCCATAGCGCGAACTGAAAGCCGTCTTCGGTATGTCCTCTTCCCTGATACGGAGCTGATAGTAGCCGGATCGCAAATCTAACTTGGAGAACCAGAATGCTCCCTGTAGCTGGTCAAATAACTCATCTATCCGAGGCAGAGGATAGGTGTTGCGGACCGTCAACCGGTTCAGCTCCCGGTAATCTATACATAATCGCAGTGATCCGTCCTTCTTCTTCACAAAGAGAACTGGCGCTCCCCATGGCTATGAGCTGGGCCGCACAAATCTTGACTCGACTAGCTCCTGTAGTTGAGTCCTGAACTCTGCCAACTCCCTGGGAGCCATCCTGTAGGGTGCCCGGGACACCGGCTTCGCTCCCGGTACTAGCTGAATCCTGAAATCCAAGTCTCTAGCAGGCGGTAGCCCGGACAATTTCTCCGGGAATACGTCGGAGAAATCCCGGACCACCGGAATATATGAGATAGTCGCTCCTGTTCCCACCATCTCGAAGCAGACAAGATAAACTTCTTCACCCTGCTCATGGGCCTTCACAGCCTGTACAGATGATAATAGTAGGTGGCAGATAGGCTGGATACCTTCAACGATAACATGAGAGTCGTCATGCCTTAGCGTGATCCTCCTGGACGGACAATCTATCTGGGCATGGTTCCGGTGCAACCAGGCCATGCCCAAGATCAAGTCAAAGTCCTGCAGCTTCAGAATAGTCGCCGGCGCCTCAAATGCCTTGCCGCCAATCTCGGCCTCCATATCACAATGTGCAGTGGTCCGCAGCTCCGACCCATCGGGTAGACGCACCCTCATCTCTAGTCCAGGGAACCTCTCCACGCCTTCGAGTCCGTCAATGAAGGCCTCGGATACGAACGAGTGCGAAGCACCCGTGTCGAAGAGAGTATGAGCGGGCTTGCCGCTGATCATAACTATGCCTGAGGTTTGTTTATGTGAAAGTTAATTGTTGTCCTATAGTTCCAGGTACTATATATATATCTTTGAAAATTTAAGAAAATTCATAATTAACTTCAAGTACCTGTGATAACCTCCTCGGGATTTCTCGGCTCTGTGAGGTCCAAGGCGTATATCTGCTCCTGCTCGCGTCTCCTGCCGTGATATCCCCGACCTCGGCCTCGTCCTCGGCCTCGTCCTCGGCCCTGCTGTACTGGGGCCACTAGAGGTGGAGGAGGAGGAGGGGGATGGAATCGGTGCAGGCACTCCGACCTAATGTGCCCAGGCTGGCGGCATCCGTAACAAACCACTTGTCGGTGGCCTCGGTCATCCTGTCTCCTCGGATCATGCATCTGTAGAGGTGGGGGAGCCAATGCTGAAGGAGGCCCCTGCTCCTGCCTGAAGTTGGGATGACGACGTCCCCCACCCCTCCTGTATCCGATGGTACTGCCTCTCTGAGAGCCCCTACTGCTCTCACCTGATGTCGATCCATCAAATGGTCTCTTCCCTCCGGCTCGCACCATCAGCTGGTCAGCCTCCAGCTTCTTCGCCATCTCGATGATCTGCCTGGATGTGCCATGAGAAATGAATAGCAAAGCCTGCCTCAAATCATCCCTGAGGCCCCGGTAGAACCTCTTCGCATACCTCCTATCGTCGGTGTCCTGAATCCCCACGAACCTGGTCAAGTGGGAGAACTCTCTCTGGTACTCTATCACTGATCTAGTCCCCTGCTTGAGGTTCAAAAACCTCTCCTCCAAAGCATCTCTGTCCGTAGAAGAGACGAAGTGCTCCAGAAACACATCGCCAAACTCCTCCCAAGATATCTCTGACAACTCAAAGTCCGCATAAGTAGACTCCCGGACTGATTTCCACCATCTCTTTGCATGAGCCTCTAGCACAGAGGTGGCTAGGGGTACTGCCTGGCCGACTGGGTAGCTAATGCCCGCTAAGATCTCGTTTATGGCCTCCAGCCATTCTTCCGTCTTCACCGCATCCTCTGTCCCGCGGTACGTCGGTGTGGACAGGCTCTTGAATGCACTCAGCCAGCTCGACCCCGGATTTGGCTGTGGAGCTGGGACTTGCTGGGCTCTAAAGGCATCCAAAATCGCCGTCAGGGTCTGCCCCAACTCTGTCTGTAAGAATGGAGTGGCAGCTGGAGGGGGAGGAGCCACATTTTGCGGCGCTGCGACCTGTGGAGGTTGCATAAAGGTAAGGTTAAAAACAAAACCGGCCTAACACATTGTACTTTGTGGACCATTTATGTGACTTTATACATGGGCACACCACTGCTTCCGCTGCATAGTTTGTCCGCAAACTAATGCTGGTGCGGGGGTGGTCCCATGTTGTGGACTTCTTTCTCATATGATCGTTGTTCGAGTGATACCAGTTTGTAAGACCCCCCTCCCCCTTACCAAGGAGGGCTACCGGATCTTATGCCCAGAACCGCCGTCTTACGGTGGCACTAACTCACGGGTTAGTCGACACCGCAACACGCCGATCCTGCCGGCTAGTACGATCATTAACCTGTAGGTCAATATGAGAAGAAGAAGTAAACTGTATATGTAAAACTACCAGTCCACAAGCCACAGTACAATCATGTAAAAGAAAAGAATAGTACATCATAATAGTCCACAATAAAGTACAAATGAAAGAGTAAAAAGGGGTTATGCTCAGTACATCAAATCTCTCTCTCACAAAATCATAAATGCGGAAGCTATGCTAGAACATCAGATCTCGTCCCACCTGAGGATGCACAGTAGTGGTAGTAGCCTGCTGAAGCGGTATCTGCTCCTCATGTCCTGCCTCCTCGACGTGCTGGTGCTCCATCTCCATGGGCTCCTAAAATAGTTGGTCACCGACCATTAGTCAAAAAGACTAAGTCGTTTCCTCCGCACCTCGCCCCGCAGCTTCTAGGCACCGAGCGGGAGGACGAAGCGGAGGATAACAAGGGGTAACAAGGTGGAAGCAGGTGACAATATCTAACTAATGCTGTAATAAGTAATGTAATTCTACTCTAGCAATTCTAAGTACGGTACAAGTAGTAAGTAAGAGCAGTGCAGTAAAGAAAAGTAAAGAAGCAGTAGTATGAACAAGTAAATAAGCTAAGCTACCACTATGCTATCATCACAAACGTACCCTAACTTATATAAATGCCCATACAGATATATAAGTTAGGATTTCCAGGAAATTTAACTTATCATATAAAAGGGCCCATACTAATTTATATGATAAGGATCTATGAAGCGTATGACCTAATATGAATGAATGATATGATGCAATTTTATGCGCAGGCAAGTGCAACTCACACACAACGACTCTGTGATCACAGACCTTTAGTTCCCACTTTTTGAGAGCTAGCATCACTCTCGGGGTACCACCGCTGTGGCTACGGCAGCAGTGGAGCGGGCGTCTCCGCTTCTAGACCGGTATGCACACTACCAAGCCTTAGACCCCTCTCATACGCCTCTGTACACGTCCAAGGTGCACTCTAGAGTCTCGCGTACGTACTTTGCTGACAGACCCGTCAGTCTTGTTGGGTCGGATGTGTGTTATCGGGGATCGTCCTCCAGACCGCAGTGTAAAACAACCCACTGGCCCTTCTAACTCCCACAACCGCCTGGTGCACCGTACTGCCATCGGTGTGACGAACGGCCAGTACCGCATGCCCCGCCATGATATTTATGCACATGCAAGTAATTCGTACCGAGCCTCCCGCTCGCAGGACCAAAACCCGTCCTGAATCCCTCAAACCCAAACCCGGGTGAGAACGCACATTAGTGCCTTTATACCAACTCCCTCAAACCCCGAACGGGTGAGCATATATCATGCATCTCTCCAACCCCCACACGGGCGAGAAGGTACAACAATGTCCTAACCTATTATACTACTCTTGTCGACAGTTTATTATACTTAGAGATTTAAGGTTAATCCCAGGACTGCCCCCGGTATTCCCTGTGAAGGGCTCTCAAGGGGCACTAGGAACTGTGTTGGGATTACGCCCAGCGTTCCCTTTCGCAAGGATATTTATTTTAGTTGATGGCTACCCATGTATCTCCCCAGCTCTCCTTATTGCTTTAGTACAACCCTAGTGACTTAAGGTATTACCGGGAAAACCGACGGTCTTCTGCCGATCCCCACTCCAGTTGCTAGCTAATACTTGCACTTTTGATCCCTCACTAAGACAACTCTACCCACCAGGGTTACTCATGTTGAACTCTCTCTTATTTCTGCCGATAATCAATCCCCTGGTAATCCCCTAAGGCAAGACCTATTTGTGTTATATGCAGACCATGACCTATGATTATCCTAAAAATGTGATCTTCCAAACCTTAAGGCATCTTGCCTCTAAATATTTATCCTAAGGTGTTATGGACTAAGGGAACTACCCTAAGAATTCTCATAATTTTCCTTGGCCAAATAGTCCTTTAATTAATTCTTTTAATTTAAATGCTAGGTCACTTTACACATGAAGTAGTTTGATTAAGTATCCACTGACCTAGGGAATTTTTTCTGAGATGTATATTGACAAAATATTGCTGCCTACAGAATTTCATAATTTTCCTTAAATTATTTATTATCATTTTCTATTTAATATCAATTCCACACAAATTCCATTTTCCAAATGATGTATAGGCATTATGTACTCAAAAATTCCAGAAAAATTACAGAACTTTTAGGACACTAATTTATGACTATTGGCATAGCATCATCAACATTTATTGTAAAATAGCCTATAGGATTCCATTATAAGATATTTACCAAAATGCCATTGTACCAATTTAACACAAACAATGCATCCATTAATTCTGAGAAATTTATGCAAAACTAATAATAACATTTTATAGCAATAGAATAAATTCCAAATTTTTCAGAAGTATATATCCATCATTTCAAGAATTAACAAGATAAGGGTAAAATGAGGAATTTAGGGTATCTACTCCAAAAGTTCTTCAAAACAGAGAAATCATATTTTTCCTAAGTCAAATGTGACATCATCTATGCCTTGGCAAAATTGTTTGAATTTGTACTTGAAGAAACCCTATTTTCCAACTTTATTTCCAAAATAGTTATATTTAAAATAAATTCCAATAAATAGAATTTTTGATTCCAAAAATTCCATTATTAATTTGAGGGATGAAATTTACCCTAATGAACCACTGTAAATAATTCCATGTCCTTTGCATGTCACCATTGGGCTAAATACACCAATTTGCATTTTTGCTATTAGCACACCAAGGCTAAACATAGGCTAGCACATGCAAGTGGATTCCCCAACATGCAGTGAACCCAAGGTACTGAAAATTTTATCATGCACCAAGGATGACCCCACTGAGCCACCACCAAAATTTGGTGCCATGGGGAGGAGTAGAACTCCATATATGTCATTTATTTATATTTTGCTATTTTACCAAAAACTATAGGACAATATTCTCTAAAAATTCCTAAATCGAAGCATATCCGACGGGATCCGGTCATCGTCTACCTCCAGCCAACGGCTGAGATCGAGCCGACCTGGAGCAACTTTGCTGGCGATTTCCGGCAAGCTGAGACGGCGCCACCTCCGGCCAATAGTGCCATCACCTTCACGGTGGTGGTGGCTATCATTTCCCGGCGGTGGGGCGGCGGGAGACGGCGGCGACGGCGATCCTGAGCGGTTTCAAAAGCTTGGAAATTTCTCATTTTTCTCACATGGCATCGGGCTCAGTTGAGCCCGATATCTCTTCTATTTGATCTAAGATGCTAGTACGGGTAGAGGTGAAGTGAAACGGACCTGAATCGAAGCTTGACTGCGGGTCAGGCGACTGTTTGCCGTGGTGGTGGTGCGCCGGCGAGCTCCACCCCGAAAACTCAAATCTCCACCATTTTCCATGATTAAGCAGTCGAACTCCACTCCTTTCTATCTCCTGAAGCTGATGGTGAGCTCTGTTTGGACTGAGGTGGGCTATATGTGGAGTTAACTCCAAGGTGAGCTCGGTTTGAGCTTTGGAGGCTTCACCCATGGTGCCATGTGGCTAACTGCCTTGGTTTTCTGCTGGAAATGAAGAGGGGAGGTCAGCCACCTGGTTTTGGGCAGCCAAAACCAACTGATGGGGTGGCCATGTGGCCACCATTTTCTTCATTCCCGTTTCTCTCTCCTCTTTTCCTAAAAATCCCAATTTTACCCCCTTGCATGTACTCTCTCTCCTGATTTAGAGGGGTAGGACTGGTCTTGTTCACTTGGGCTGACTTTGGGCCAATTTTAGTGGGCTTGGTCCAAGGGGAATTAGCTTGGCCTTCATTTCACTCTTTAGGTCAATTTGTTGACCAAATTGACTTTTAGGGTTGACTGGTCAACCATGGTGGGTGGACTGACCCCACTTGGTGGAAATGGGTCTAGTGGCACCACCCAACTTAGTTTGGGTCAAGGGGTGTCCCACTTAGGTTAATTAGGCCTATGGGTGTGGGTTTGACCAAATTAAGCCCAAGGTTGACCTTGGTCAACTGGGGTCAAAATGTTGACCCAGTGACATACCCTAGGGTCCACTTAGATTGTCTTTAGGGTTAGGGTAATGTGGTGGGGTCATGGTGTGGCTAGGGTCCCTAATTAGGCTAGTTTGACCTAGTTTGACTTGGTCCTATAGTGGGCTCCACATGGCTACCACCCACTACCTAGGGTCAAACCTAGTTGATCTCCTTAGGTCTCACCCCATGCCTAACCCAATCTAAGTTGAGGGGTCCAGAAGTAACATGGGATGTTACAGCAGGCACCAAAAGCCAAGCCTGTTATACAGAAGGTGAAGAAGTCTTGTGACTACAATCACTATGAGGCCCCCACCTCCAGATCCAAAGCCCCGGCTGTACCCACCGTTCCCAGGGTAAGGCAGGAGCCTAGGAAGAGGTACAACAGATTTGACTGTTGGTGCTGTGGCAAAGTCGGTCACTTTGCCGTGGATTGTTGGTTTAATCCAAGGTATCACGAGACTCCCTATGTTAGCAATGCGAGGCCGACCACTCGTTGGGTTAACCAACCGAGGGGGAGTATGCTAACCAGGAATCTAGGACCCAATTTCGATTGGGTTCCTAAGGGAAATTAATTTTGTTTTGCAGGAATGTCCAAAGGCCACCAAAACGCCGATCTGGTATTTGGACAGTGGATGCTCCCGGCACATGACCGGGACAAGAAGCCTGCTGCATGATTACACTCCAGTCGAGAATGGACCCAAAGTCATCTTTGGAGGGTCAGATCAAGGAGTCACCAGAGGTTACGGTATGATTTCCAACGACATAATCTCTATCACCGACGTGGCTTATGTTGAAGGGTTAAACCATAACCTGATCAGTGTAAGTCAGTTATGTGACAAAGGTTATGACGTTAAGTTCTGCAAGGATAAATGTCTGATAATTTCACGTACCTCTTCTGAGATGGTATTATCAGGCATTAGGAGCAGAAATATCTTCTGCTTAGATTTTCTCAGTATAGATTCATCTACCCCCGTATGCCTTGTGGCAACAGGCAGTGCATCTCTTTGTGATCAATGGCACAAGAGATTGGCACATATTAATTTCAAGGCAATTAGTATGCTGTTTTCTAAGAACTTAGTAAGGGATGCTCCCAGTATCAAGTGCATCAAAGATAGCCCCTGTCCTGCATGCCAGATGGGTAAACAGACTCGGGCTATCTTTAAGAGCATCGCAGAAAAAGACTCTTCCCGATGCCTCTACCTCTTACATATGGACTTGTTTGGTCCAATGCAAGTTCATAGCTTGGGAGGCAAGTCCTATACGCTAGTGATAGTTGATGATCATTCTCGGTTTACATGGGTGTTCTTTTTGAAACGAAAGTCAGATACGTTTGACATCTTCACTAGTTTTGTCAAGCAGATTCAGAACGAATTTAACTGCTCAGTGGTCAAAATCAGAAGTGACCATGGAACAGAATTCGAATCTGGTGCTATGACAGAATTTTGTGAAGAACAAGGTATCTTTCATGAGTTTTCCTCCCCGCGCACTCCTCAGCAAAATGGAGTTGCGGAGAGGAGAACTAGAACTCTCATTGAAGACTGCACGACAATGTTGAAAGACGCTTCTCTCCCGGAATACTTCTGGGCAGAGGCTGTCAATACAGCTTGTCATGTACAAAACCGAGCTTTGATCAACAAGCATCATCGCAAGACGCCTTACGAGCTACTGAAAGGCAGGAAACCAACCATGTCCTACTTGAGGATTTTTGGTTGCAGATACTATGTACTGAATAATGGGAAGTACCCGCGTACTAAATTTGGTGAAAAATGCTTTGAAGGCATATTCATGGGCTATAGTTCCCACAGTCGGGCGTATAGGGTCTTCAATAAGAAAACCCTAGTGGTAGAAGAATCAATAAATGTTGTATTTGATGAAGGAAGTTTGCTTAACAGCAATTCTTCCAGTGGTATTCTTGAAGATGCAGGTGCACAACTTGAACAGCTGAGTCTGGATGAGACTGCTAAAGATGACACTCCTAAGTACGTCAAAGTTTCCACATCCATGTCATCTGAAAATGTTGAAGATCAAAATGGAACCAATCTCTTAGAAGAAAGAGAAGCCCAAGAAGTAGTCGAAGCTCTAGACGCCAGACTTCTAGAGCTCCGACACGTGAGGGATCATCCTAGAGATCAGATCATCGGAGATCCTCGTGTCGGTGTCAGAACTCGAAGAGGTACTATTAACGAAGTTTTGCATCTTAGCTTCCTGTCACAGGTTGAGCCAAAGAAGTTCGACGAGGCGAACAAGGATGCGGCATGGATTCTGGCCATGCAAGATGAACTACATCAATTCGAACGTTGCAACGTTTGGACGCTAGTTCCCAGACCATACAAGCAGAATGTGATTGGCACCAAATGGATCTTCAGAAACAAGCTGGATGAACATGGTGTCATCATAAAGAACAAGGCAAGGCTGGTGGCTCAAGGTTACAGACAGGAGGAGGGGATTGACTTCGACCAGACCTTCGCACCAGTAGCAAGGCTCGAGGTAATCAGATTGTTCCTGGCGTATGCCTCACACAAAGGATTCACAGTTTATCAAATGGATGTGAAATCAGCATTCCTGAACGGAGACCTGAAAGAGGAAGTATACGTCGCTCAACCCCCAAGTTTTGTCGATCCTACTTTTCCCAATCATGTCTATTTTCTTAATAAAGCTTTATATGGGTTAAAACAAGCTCCACGAGCTTGGTATGAGACTTTATCTAGTTTTCTTCTTGAGAACAAGTTCTCTAGAGGTAAAATAGATAAAACATTGTTTCTCAGGGAAGTCAAAGGCAAGATTTTGCTGGTGCAAATCTATGTCGATGACATAATATTCGGCTCAACGGACAACAATCTTTGCAAAATGTTTTCTAAACTCATGCAAGGAAAGTTTGAAATGAGCAATATGGGAGAGCTCAAGTATTTCTTGGGACTTCAAGTGAAACAGTCTGAGTATGGAATCTTCATCTCTCAGACGAAGTTCATAAATAAACTCCTTAAGAAATTCGGTATGGAGAGTGCAACCTCTATGAGGACTCCAATGAGATCCGCTATGTCTCTGGGTAAAGATGAGAAAGGTACACCTTTCGATGAAACCAAATACAGAAGCATCATTAGATCCCTGCTCTATCTTACTGCCAGTAGACCGGATATCATGTTCTCCACATGTGTCTGTGCCAGATATCAGGTGAACACTAAGGAATCTCACTATGTCGCTGCAAAGCGAATTCTAAGATACCTTAAAGGTACTCCCAATCTTGGCTTGTGGTACCCGAGAAACAATGATGTCGAGCTAATAGGTTTTTCAGATGCTGATTTTGCAGGGAGTAGGGATGACAGGAAAAGCACTTCTGGGACGTGTCAATTCCTCGGAAGAAGGCTTATCTCATGGAACAGCAAGAAGCAGAATTGTGTAGCTACCTCCACAGCAGAGTCTGAGTACATCTCGGCAGGCAGCTGTTGCGCACAGCTCTTATGGATCAGAAACCAGTTAGCTGACTACGACCTTCAGTTCAAGGAAATACCAATGTACTGCGACTCCTCCAGTGCAATTGCCATTGCCAACAATCCGGTCTCGCACAGTAGAACGAAGCATATTGAAGTGCGCTACCACTTCATTCGGGAGCATGTGGAGAACAAGGACATTTCTCTTTGTTATGTCCCCACGGACAAGCAGATTGCAGATATATTCATAAAGCCCTTAGATGAAGACAAGTTCAGTCTCTTAAAAACTGAATTGGGAATTCTAAATTATGAGGAATGAAGACCACCGAAGCTCCAGGATCATGCATCTAGAGGGAGCCTCTGCAGGTACTCAAGATGAGCACAGGCGCAAGAACTGAGGGGGAGCAAGATACTCAAGTATGAGCACAGGAGCACGAACTGAGGGGGAGCACGGGGTCAAATGCTACAGACCCCGATTTGTAGAAGCCGAAAAGGGGGAGATTACCCTCTCGGCTACGGCTAAGGTGGCTCCAAGCTTGCTCTCAAGAAAAATTGGTACTGGTCATGAATAACTCAATTTCAAGTTTATGATTTTCATTCCTATACGCTTTATTCACCTTAGCTTGTAGGGTTTAGGCTTCTTCAAATAGGGGGAGATTGTTGGGTATTGTATCCACAACGTACCTGATTTGAAGAAGCCCCTGAACAAGCTAAGGTAAATAGGCAATGTTTTTGACAAATTATTTCAAGTTGTGCTTGCAGTTATTCCACGCTAAGTGCACACCAATGTCAGGGTGCAGTAGGTCAATATACACGGGTCTGCATGACGTAATCCCTCATTGAGCAGATCAGTGTGTTGGCCTACGTGTACTCTCTCTATTGGAGTGCACTTACTTTCAAGCACAGGGCTGTAACTATGCAGGAGCAGACAAGGAGCAAGGATGGGTCAAGGAGCACTTCATGGGTGGAAAGACGAAAATTCGTCTAAGTGTAAATCGACGAGAATCACCAAGTGATTCTCGCCGATTCGTCAAGAATCAGTGGTTGATTCTCGCCGAACTTCTCGCGAGACCTCTTCTTCTAAGTAAGAATCGACCACCAAGTGATTCTCGCCGATTCGACGAGAATCATTAGTGATTCTCGTCGAATCGTCGAGAATCACTGGTTGATTCTCGCCGTCTCGACCTGGCCTAAAGCAGTGCGTGCAACCAAGGCAAATTCGACGAGAATCATCTTTGATTCTCGGCGAATCGTCGAGAATCACCTTTGATTCTCGGCGACTCGGCGAGATTCACTTTCGATTCTCACCGATTTTGACTTGGGCGATTTTCTGGAACTTCCTGAACCGGATTCTGCCGCTGTCAATGTTCTGGATCGGGATTTAGGGATTCTTCTTGTGGGTCCCACAAAGGTCTTATTCAAGTTGTCTACAGTATATATATACGGGTATTTTGAACAGTAGATATACAGAAAGAAGCCGAGCACGAGCTAACCCTAAAATCGCGAGTTCCGCTCTGCCGCCACCGTCGTCGCTCGAGCAAGTTGGTCGCCGCTTTCGATCGAGATTTCTTCCTGATCTTCCGGCGATAGAAGCTTAGCCAAGCTTAGAGTCTCACGCGTCTATCCAGAGATCTCTTGTCTCTCGATTTGTAGATCGGGAAAACTTCCCCGTCCGAATCGATCGAGATGACCGATGCTCGTGTGACCGTTGGTAGACCTAGCTAGCTTCGCAACGAAGTTTGGATCTCCAAGTACAGCAGCCGCACCGTCTTTGCCGCCGATCCCGAACCTAGCCGCCGCCCATCTTGCTGCCGCCGGTTCCGGGGAGATCCTCTCCAAGAGAGATCCAAGGTTGTGGACTCTTTGTGGACTTCAAGAACACGTCGTCAACAAAGAGGGACACCTTAGTCTCCAAACGAAGTTTGTATCTCGTGTAGATTCTAGTTTTACTTTTGTTGTAAAGGAACGTTTGTTCCGTGTTGTAAGGGTTGGGTGCAACCTGGTTTGTGGGAGTGTTGACTCCTACGTGTGGAAGGGTTCCTTCCGATAGTGCAAGGATTGGATTTCAATCCTGTTGGAGAAGTGACCGTGTCGTCCCTTGTTGGGAGATAGGTCGAAGGGGGAAAGTGGATGTACCCAAGTCGGGGAACCAATATAAATTGCCTGTGTATTCTGTGTGCTGTGCTGTTTATTTTTATTGTGCAGGTACATTCGTAAATTTCCGCAAAAACGCTGCACGTCACCTATTCCCCCCCCCATAGGTGAACATAGTTGACACTAGGTGGACTTTCAGAGGTGTTCACTGCCTCTGCCCAGAAGGATAGAGGTAGATGAGCATCTGACAACAATGTAGTGGCAGATTCAATAAGGGTTCTATTTTTCCTTTCAGCTACCCCATTTTGTTGAGGAGTTCTAGGAGCTGAGAAAGTATGCCTGATCCCTTCACTCTGACAGAACTCTTGCATAAGAAGAGAATCAAACTCTGTCCCATGATCACTTCTGATCAGGGAAATGTGAGTATTGAACTCAATCTGTATACATTTGAGAAACTCTGTCTGACACTTAAAGTTATCAGACTTCTTCCTTAGAAAGAACACCCAAGTGAATCTAGAGAAGTCATCTACAACTACTAAAGTGTAGGATTTCCCTCCTAGGCTTTGTACTGTGATGGGTCCAAAGAGATCCATGTGTAACAGATACAATATCCTAGGTGAATCACTCTTATTAAGTGACTTAAAGCTGTTTTTAGTTTGCTTGCCTAATTGACAAGCCCTGCAGAGTCCTTCCTTCTTGTAGGGGCCAGAAAGTAGTCCTCTAACAAGGTTGTCTTTGGATAGCCTAGCAATAGTTCTAAGGTTTAGGTGTCCTAATCTCTTATGCCATAAAATATTTGGTCTACAGACAGAGTTGAACAAGCAGATATCTACATCAGTTGAAAGAAAATCTACTAGATAGATGTTACCTTTCCTTTTACCTGTCAACACAATTGTGTTGTCCTCTGACTTGATTTTGCATAAGGCTTTGCTGAAGGTCACCTGGTAGCCTTCATCACACAGCTGACTGATGCTAATTAGGTTGTGCTTCAGTCCTTCCACATAAGCTATCTTCTTGAAAGTTACTGATCCAATCTGGACTGCATCATCCTTTAGTTTGTCCAAAGTTTGAGTCACCAAAGATAACTTTGGGTCCAAGCTTGGCTCTGAAGGATGTGAGGTTGTCCTTGTTCCCTGTCATGTGCTTAGAGCACCCACTATCCAAATACCATTGCTGGTTAGATGTTGGATAGATCTTCACCTGCACATAAGATAATTCATTTGTTTTTGACCCAGTTTACCTTGGGCCTAGGTTGATAACCTTTAAATTCTGAAATGAAAGACATCCTAGGTTGACTCTTATATCCTTCAGGATGATATCTCCTTGGAGGTATAATCCATTCAGTATAAGGGTTAAAGATTTTGGATGAAGGACCCTTAGGATTTAATTTTGATTTGCCTTTGAAAAGTTTTCCAGAGCTCTGACCTCTGTTCGACGATCTTGGAGCTGCGTTCGATGATCTTGGGTCAGATTGTCGAGCTCCGTTCGACGGTCGGCTATGGCTGAGGTCAGGTATTTGAGATCGTCGACCTGCGTTCGACGACTTTGGCTGAGATCGTCGATCTTTGTTCGATGATTTTGCCTGAGATCGTCGAGCTGCGTTCGGCGATCGTCGATCTTCATTCGGCGATCGTCGATCTCGGTTCGACAATTTCTGCTGGGACTTAGTTTTCTGAGGCAGATCAGAATTTTTTCTAGCAACCTCTACAACTCCCTTTCCCTTGTCAGAAATGAATTTGATTGGAGTTGTTAGAACAATAGGTTGGCTGGATGAAGCACCCAAGCCCAGTGTACTATTGAATCTAGAGTTCACTGTGCTTGTGATGTCCATCAGCTTGATGCTTCTCCCATTGAGGGATTCTTCAAGCTTTTTGGCCTCAGAGATCTCACTTTTCAGTGAAGCCATCTGTTCCCTACATCACTCCAACTCCTGAGAGAGTTTGAGGTTTTCTGACTTTAAAGTATTGTGTTCAAATAATTGATTTCTGAGAGAGATAATTTCTTTCTCAGACTTTAGCAGGTCTAAACACAGTGCTTTGAATTCAGATTTAAAATCCTCTGAGCTAAAATCAAAAGAACTAATTACCTGATCTTTTTCAGGTTGAGTCTCTGAGTTTGACTCTGACTCCTCTTCTTCTGAATTATACTGTGAGACATTGATTGCCATCATGCAGAACTCCTTTTCTTCTGCATCATCCTCATCATCACTGGAACTGGATGAGGCTTCTGACTCTTCTTCAGTCTCACTCCAGGATTCAGCAACAAACCCTTTTCTTGTATGTTTGTTTTTGCTTGAAGAAGGTTTGCTATTGCCATTCCTTTTGGAGTCTTTCTCCTTTCTTCTTTCTTTCCTGTCCCTTCTGTCCTTGTTCTTGTTCTCTGGACAGTCAGGAACTATGTGCCCTGGTTTCCTGCAACCAAAACAGATAATGTCTTTATTATTACTAATGGACTTGTCATACCTTGGCTTATCCTGCTCCTTGTATGATCTTCTTCTGAAGTCCTTTCTGGCCATTTTGTAAAATCTTTTGGCTAGCAGACTGAGTAGTTCATCATTGCCTGTGGCTTTATCTTCAGGCAGATCTTCAGTTGCCTTGAAGGCTATGGTCTTCTCTTTTCTTATGGCTGGTGAAGCAGCCTTCTGCTCTTCCTCTCTATTTTTGATGAGCAGCTCATAAGATTTGAGCTTACCCAATAGAGCTTCAGTGGTGATCTCATTCAGACTTCAGGCATCTTTAATTGGCCAGATTCTTGAATCCCAAGTGCTAGGGAAGCACATTAGGATCTTGTCATTAAGTTCAGTTAGAGAGATCTCTTTGTCCAATGTCCTGAGTTCACTGACAATTAGACTTAGCCTGTTGTACATGTCTCCCACTGACTCAGTCTCTCCCTTCTTGAAATTCTCATATTGGGAGATGAGATGGGATCTCCTATCCTTTCTCTCATCAGCTGAGCCTGAGACTATTTCTGAGAGTTTGTCCCAAATTTCCTTTGCTGAATTACATTCAGCCACCTTTTGGAATATGTCATCAGACATTGTCTGGGCCAAGATGTTTATAGCCTTGGCATCAGCTACCTTCCATCTCTTGATATCAGCATCTGTTCCTGATGGAGGTGGAACAACATTTGTACTTGTATTCTCTGGGGGTCTTGGACATACTGTCAAAACAGAGTTAAAGATATCTTCGTCAATAGAATTCATGTAAAGTCTAATCCTTGCTTTCCAAAGTGCAAACTTGGATAGATTGCACACTGGAGGTCTGGTGCTAGCATAATCTTTGTTTTGGGCCATGATTTGTGAAAGCAAAATCTAATAATAGAATACAAAAGAAAACAGATCTAACTTGAGATCTTTGGGTTCAGGTATTAGCATGTACAACCAATCAGGTATGGTATGTTTAACCAACCTCCCTCTGATACCAATTGAAAGTGCAGCTAGATCTGATATAATATAGAGAGGGGTGAATAGAGTATATGGTGCTTTGAAACTTTTTACAACAGTTGTTGTAATAAGTGTGAGTAGGGAAGCAGAATAAAACTAATCACAACACTAAGTTAAACAAAAGCTAATCATAGAGAAATCAAGACCAAAAACAAACATAAAAACAAGCAAAACCAGAGGACACAAGGAAATATAGTGGTTCCCCTAAACTTGGGTACATCCACTCTTCTACCACCCTAGGTAGGAATCCACTGCAGGATGAGTTGATCAGGTGTCCTGACACCAATGAGCTTTTGATAAGGTGCTCAAAAACCAAAGCAGATTTTTTGATCAGGTGTCTTGCCACCAATGAGCTTTTGACAAGGTGCTCAAAAACCAAGTTCAAACTTTTGAAGGGAGCTTGAGAAACCCTTTACAGAGAGGGGGTGAGAGAGTGATGGAAGTCTTCTCTTTCTCAAACAACTGAGAAGACTATGTAGATTGTTGATATCAAAGCTCCCCCTGAATCCTTGAGATCTTCAGGAAGAAAAGCTTTGCTGAGGGTGATAGGTCTTCAAAGATTGAACTCCAGCAATGGATGATTTCAGCAATAGCTGAAATGTTGAATGTCTGGAGTCTTGAAAATATGTTGGCCTTGAACACTTTGAAAACTAAAGAGATCTGAAGATTTGAGAAAGCTTGATCTCCTTGGATGTGTGTTCTTGAGAATTCTTTGAGACAGAATATTTTGAATGTATCTCTGTAATCTGTGTTCTCTCTTTGTATTCCTGTATGAGACTCAAAGAAATTCTATCTTTTATTCTCTGGTACAGAATAGAGTAACATTCTCTGTCAAGTATAGCCGTTAGCCTGCATTAAATGCATCCTTAATTGCAAAATCTCTTCTAGAGGAAAGTCCACAGAAATATTTCTTGAAAAATCACTTGAAACTTGGTCCAGAATTGAATGAAAACGGCTAGGAAATCTCTGAATTAATTGTAGAATAACTCCTTAACTGATTTGAATTTGAAACTGGAAACATTCTGGAAGTTATCAGAAATCGTCGAACTGAGCTCTGCTATCGTCGAGCTGAGCTCAGCGATCTGGAAAAATACAGCAGCAAAATATCATCGATCTGAGCTCAAAGATCGTCGAACTGAGATCAGAGATAAAGATCCAAAGAAGAGTCAAAATCGTCGACCTGAGCTCACCGATCGTCAAATGGAGTTCGACGATATAATGAAGTTGAGCTCAGCGATCGTCGAATGGAGTTCGACGATCTGTCGAAGTTGAGCTAGACGATCGTCGACTGGAGTTCGACGAATCGTCGTGCAGAGCTCGACGATCAGACTTAGTCTCCAAACAGAAAATCTTGGTCTTCAGGGCAGCTTCCAAACATAGACTTCTAACCCTTAGACTCAATTCTAATTGACCTATTAAGCTATACAGGAGGTCAAGTAAAGGTTCCTAGAGACATAGTGATCCTGACCCAAATTAGTAATAGGGTGTTCCAACACATGCCTATAATCCCCGCACCATCTACAACAGATATTCATATAAGAAAACATGGTGCAACAAGAAAGAATTCACGAACAAAAATATTCTAAGAAAAAATTAACTACACACTAGCAGATAAAAGAAAAGGAATGCCTGCAGCTGAAAAATTAAAAATAGGAACAATGAAAAATAAGCAACAAATTCTAAAAACTAAAGCAAATAAGAAACATGAAATGAACAAATGGAAAAGGGTTTCTATCTCCTATCTCCCTCTCCAAAAACTCACATGACTTTGTTCCTCGACAACGACGCCAAAAACTTGATGAAGTTTACTGCAAGTGTACCAGTCGCACAAGTAATATAAAATGGACGAATTTTCCCAAGTATCGATCTCTTAAGGAACACACTAGGGTGGAGTTAATTTTGAGGAGGATTTGATATTAAAATCCATAGGTTGGTGTTTACGAAGGGGGTTTTGATTGTTTGCGGAAAAAGAAAGTAAAACACTAATAAACTACTCCTATGCAATGCCACTATGCAATGCTTCGCCAGGCGGATGAAAAACTACACGGGCCGCTATGCACCGAATCGCTAGGTGGATGGACGAGTAGGCTTGCAGATGGGGTGGTGAGAATGGTGGGATCAGTGTTGTGGGCACCTCTTTGCTACGCACGCCACTAGAAATTGCTAGTGCGGCACTCGTGGTGGAGGATGGATAAGGGCGCACTTCAAGCAAATAACGTGAATATAAAATCACATATACATGATTGTACACAAACGTATGTCAAATTAAGCACACTTCCTTAAATACATAGAGATCAAACTACACTATCAACAACAAAAGAAGAAGAGAGTGCGAAATCGATCGGATCCGAAGTCTTTCTGAGGATTCACGGAAGGAATCGTCAGGTTGTCAATCCGCGTCCTAGCTCAGTCCTCAACTGCATCCGGGGTAGAGGAGGATGTCACTAACTCCCAATGGACCAGTCTTCTTCGTGTCACGATCCGGTAGAGGATAACACGTACTACTCCGAGGTTGATGATGAAAGCTATGTCAAACCCTTCTTGAAGCTCAAGGATGAAGGAGGATGCCGAGAGGAAGCTCTGACTTGAATTTGGTGTTGAAAGCATGGTCGGAGTTCCTCCCTACGGTAGAGGAAGAAGGAGATCGCCGAAACCCTCCTTAGAGACGAAAACGGTGGAGAAAAATTCCAGAATCGGAATTAGGGCGGAACCTGCGTATTTATAGATTGGAGAAATTATAATGCATCCGATCAGTGGCGCACGACTAGTGGTCGTTCCCACTATGTATTGTGATAGTGCGTACTAGCATGGCAGAACCTGGTAAAAAATGGAATCATTGCACATGATTAGTGGCCCACAACAAGTGGTCGTGCACTAAGGAATCCACTGAGCGTGCTCGTGTAAAAATGCACGATCAGTGGCCCTTAGGCATAAATGGGCCCCAAATCAACCCAGAGCACCCACACAACCCCTGTACCTACAGGAAAATCTAACCACTAATATGTGCAGACTTTCCAGGCATTCACAATAAGAAGTACAATCAATAAAAGTAACAAAAATACACAACCACGGGCCTATAAGTGCACTTCCTATGGAAATAAAGATTAGATGAAATATATACGATAACAAACTAAAAGTGAAAGAAAACTAGCCCAGATGAGTTCGAAAATCAGTATATAAATAGGACTCATCACTTTCCTCACTTTTAGATATAGTAAAGATGAAGTCTCATCTTGCTGGGAAGCAGCAAGCTATAGAGAGGCAATTTCCTCTGCTTGGTTTTTAATAAGCATCTTGCTTTCTTTGAAAGCCTTCAGAAGTACATCCTGATTTTCAATTAATTGTTTGATATCATCTTCTTAAAGAGGACTCTCATCATTAATTGATGAGGATGCATCAGAGTCTGTACAAAATCCATATCCTGACTCTGAGAATGAGTTAGATAGGGAATATACCTGATTATGTCCAAGCTAATCATGACAGAATTGTTTTTTTGTGTAGCTGTTAGCCCATAACATCTGCATTCACCTTCCTCAGCTTCATCCACCTCTTATTCACTATCTGAATGTGATAGAGGGGCCTTGATCTTTTCTTTTATATCTGGATAGACTTTGTCTTCTGTAAGAGCTGTCAACAACCCAATGCTATTCTTGTTCTCTCTGTAGACTTGGAGCTCCTTTGACCTCCACACCTTAAGATTTACCCTTGAACTCATAAGTGCAAATCTTTTAGCTTCCTTGGAGGTCAACTCAGACTATTAGTTCCTTTTTGAGTAACCTCCCTCTGATTCCACGTGAAAGTCTTTATTTCCAAGGATAACTAAATAACCTAAAGAGGATGGTGGGGGGGGGGGGTTGTGTAACACCTCCCCTGTAATGGACGTATAATATGGGTCCGGCCGGGGCCCCACAACATACGAACGCCACAGCTTTAGTATTAAAAGTTGATATAGCTACCCAAACTCAAAACACTTGCACAACACAGCGGAAGACCAAGCACAACTAGAAGTTATCCACTAACCAAAAGAGTAAACAAATGGCCTTAAGGCCTTACATCAAATGTCCAAAAGTAAACAGTACATCAAACATGAATGTGCTCAGCACTCCTAATCTACCTCAGCATGCAAGCCGGACAAAATAGTCTCAAACATACATCGATCAAAAGTAGTGCTACCAAAAGAGAAAACACTTCATGGGCTTAGGCCTTTTTGGCCGGCGTGCTAGCTCCTGCGTGCGATCCTTGTCCTGTAAAAATTATTAGTAATGTGGGTCAGCAAAGGCTGACCTCAAACTGTGTAACAACACATCTCCTCCCGGCCGCCCCTAACGGACCCCGGGGAACCCTCCAACCTGCAAGTCAGCACTTCATATGCAATATAAATTTCTATAACTAGAAAAGCATTAAAACAGCCTTGGATGTCTCAATCAACAAACATGTTCTCTACTGGTTGAGCATATAAAGAAAGGGCCTACTATGCAACATGAATGCAACACCCGGGCTTCACCCAAGGTACCCTACAGCGTATGCATCTAGCACTACATCACATCATTTGGGTACTCACATTTCCCCAATTGGCATAAAGCCGCAAACATTGAGGGAGACACAACTCCCTCACACGGCGCACAGGCCGCTACATGGAATTCTTGCCTAGGCCCCACCCGCTCGTGGGCTTAGCCCCGGGCTTGCCTGCAAGCTCTGATGTCTCATGTCAGATTTCCAACAACCACAGACTGACCGATTCTAAGAAGCCTTGCTGGACCCCACCCGCTCATGGCCTCTTTGCCCGGGCTTGCCCCAAGCTTGGCATTCTCGTCAGTCTCACAGAAGGGGACTAGTCTCGCCGGGACACTCTCCACACATGACGCACATGTCACGGGATAGCCAGCCGACCACGGAGACATAGCCACGCCTTGGCACAACACAACCAAGACTAAGCACATCGCAATCCCTCTTTGTACCACAGCGTTCCCGCGCACCAAGGAAAACATCTCCAACTCGTGCGGAGCTAACCTTGTCCACCAAGGAAACCATCTCCATTCTCATACGGAGCTAACCTTGTCCCTCAAGAAAACCATCTACCGCCACGAGGAGCTAACCTTGTCCGGGTTCGACAACAAGTACCCTTTTCTAGCAAACGGGACAATCACCACCACAACACAAACGGCATCTTGCCGCCACGGAAGTCTCTACGAATTCCTAAGTTCGTATGCAACATCACCGAGTCGGACTAACGGTCATGACTACGGCTTCACCCACCATGCCTAATCCACTAGCGAAGCGGATCTCTAATGCAAAATATGCCGGGGACGGACTCAATCAACCCGGAGGTTCCTCTTGAACCTTGGCAAACCAAAGCCCCTCTCATTTGAGAGTTTGGTGCCCAAAAATCTAGAAGAAAACGATGCTAAAAACGTGCATCCTAAAGACCGAGAGGAGAGATGTCGTTACCTTCCGACTCCTCTTTCTTGCCATGGCAAAATAGCCGGATGGAAATCTTCGCAGCGGTCTAAGCTTCGCGGATACGGACTCGGCTCGCAATTTGGAGCACCGAAACCCTCCCTACAGCCCAAGACCTTCCTCTTCTTCCTCCTTGATCTAGCTTTTCTCAAGATCTTAGAAAGAGAAACTTGGAAAACAAATGAGGGTTTCCAACCCTGAATTCGGTCTTAACTCCCCAGGAGATGGCCTGAACCGTTAGATCCTAAAACCAGAAAAAGAATGGCTGCGATTCGCCTGGAAAATAGAAGACCTGGGCCGAACACGGCCTGGCACACGCCCGTGTCCAGGGCCGTGTGCCTCATTCGCCGTCTCAAATCGACGCGCCTGGAATCAGACACGGGCATTCGACACGCCCGTGTTCAATCCGACATGCCCGTGTCCCCAGCGACACGGCCGTGTGGCCTGCCGTGTGTCTCCAACGACACGGCCCCAACACCAACCCGAGAGGTGACACGGCCTGGGACACGCCCGTGTCCCAAGCCGTGTGCCAAGTCTCGACACCCGTCGACAGGCTTTGTGTCGACACCGCGGAAAAACGTCGAGCGAAGATCGTCGACCAAGCGGGACACGCCCTGTGACACGCCCGTGTCACAGGCCGTGTGTCCCAGTCTCGACACTTTGTCGAGCGAATGTGTCGACACTTGGGCCAAGTGTCGACACGGCCTCGACACGCCCTGCGACACGCCCGTGTCGCAGGCCGTGTGCCCCTCTCTCGACACTCTGTCGAGCACAAAGTGTCGACACTTGGGCCGAGTGTCGACACGGCCTCGACACGCCCTGCGACACGCCCGTGTCGCAGGCCGTGTGCCTCACTCTCGACACTTTGTCGAGCACAAAGTGTCGAAACTTGGACCGAGTGTCGACACGGCCTCGACACGCCCTGCGACACGCCCGTGTCGCAGGCCGTGTGCCTCCTGCCAGAACCCAAAAATTTTCAGAACTGCAGACTGAACCTCTTGCAAAAACTGGGGTGTTACAACTCTCCCCCACTTGATAGAATTTCGTCCCGAAATTACAAAACAAAAAGGGTACAAAACTTAAATTGTACCTGACAAAAATAGTTCTGGATAGTCTTCTAGCATGGCCTGTTCTCGCTCCCACGAGAACTCCTCACGACCGCAGTTGTCCCAACGAACTTTCACAAGTTTAACTTCTTTATTCCGCAACTGCCGAATCTCCGAATCTTCTATAGCGATTGGAAGGACTCGCGTCCTCAAGTCTTCCTCAATCGGCACCGATGCCGGCTCAATCACCACGCTAGCCTTCACCAAGGCTTTCCTCAACACGGAGACGTGGAAGACGTCATGTAATCCACTCAAATCTGCGGACAATGCTAACCGATAGGCTGCTTCTCCTACCCGCTCAACAATTTCAAAAGGCCCCAAAAACCTTGGACTCAACTTCTTGAGTCGGCGAATCCGCGAGATGCCTTTGAACGGCTTGACCTTCAGATAAACCCAATCACCAACTGCAAATTCTAACTTCCGGTGACGAGCATTGAAATATTTTGCTTGTCTGTCTTGTGCCACCTTCATACGCTCTTGGATGGTCCGTACAATCTCACAAGCGTCAGCTACCGCATCCTTTCCCAGAAGTTTGGTGTCTCCCGCCTCTACCCAAGACATTGGCGTTCGACACCGCCTCCCATACAAAGCTTCGTATGGCGCCATCTTTATACTAGCTTGAAAACTGTTGTTGTACGCAAATTCTACCATGAAGAGGTGATCCTCCCACCTCTTGACAAAATCAAGAACGCACATCCTCAACATATCCTCCATAGTACGGTTCGTTCTCTCCGTTTGCCCATCGGTTTGAGGATGGAACGCCGTACTGAACTTTAGCTTCGTGCCCAAGCCCTTCTGAACCAGTCTCCAGTCCTTGGATGTAAACCGTCCATCGCGATCACTAACTATGCTCTTAGGAATTCCGTGCAGTCGCACAATGTTGCGAACATATAACTCCACCAGCTTCTCCACGCTGTCCTCTTTCCGATTTGGGATGAAGTGAGCCACCTTAGTTAGGCGATCCACGATCACCCAAATAGCATCATTCCCATGCTGCGATCTAGGCAACCCATGCACAAAGTCCATGGAGATGTCCTCAAATTTCCATTCAGGAATTGGAAGGGGCTTCAGGAACCCGCCCGGTTTCTGACATTCGGCCTTCACCAAGGCACATGTTTGGCAACGACTCACATACAAAGCCACATCTCGCTTCAACCCCGGCCACCAAAAGGATTTCTTCATATCCAAGTACATCTTTGTACTGCCCGGGTGAATGGAGTACTTCGAGAAGTGAGCCTCAAACATCAACTCCTCACGGAGATTGCCAAACTGCGGTACACAAACCCTTCCATCCTTTCTCAAGATTCCCCCGATCAACTCCCAGGTACTGCTCTCGCCCGTTTGAGCCTCCAACACAAAAGGTTGAAACTCCACATCTAATCGAGTCGCTTCCCGAATACGATCGGACAAGTCGTTTTGCACTTCAATCCAGTTCAACCGAGCCACGCTAGACTCGCCTTTCGCAACACATTCCAACCCAAGGGACTCCCACTCCCGTACCAACCGCTCATCATGAGCTTCAATCCAATTTCCTTGCCCCGAGTACTTTCTACTCAACGCATCCGCCACCACATTGGCTTTACCCGGCGTATACTGGATCACCACTTCATAGTCTCCAAGAAACTCAACCCAACTGCGTTGCTGCATGTTCAAGTCCTTTTGATCCAAGAGATACTTCAGGCTTTTATGGTCCGTGAAGATCTCCACTCTTGCGCCATACACATAGTGTCGCCAAATTTTCAATGCGAAGATTACCGCCGCCAACTCCAAATCATGGACGGGGTAATTCCTCTCATGAGGTTTCAGCTGTCTAGACCCAAAAGCTATCACCTTCCCATGTTGCACCAAAACGCAACCCAAACCGCATCCCGATGCGTCACTGAAAATTTGAAATCCATCGGTCCCTTGCGGTAAACTCAGGATCGGAGCCATCATAAGCCTCTCTTTTAGTGCCTCGAATGCTTGACCGCACTCTTGGGTCCACACAAATTTATGGTCTTTGCGAGTGAGAGAGGTGAGGGGTAGAGCTATCTTCGAGAAATTCTCCACGAATCTCCTATAATACCCGGCTAGTCCAAGAAAACTTCGGACTTCCGCCATGGTCCTCAACACCGGCCAATCTCTGATGGCCTCCACTTTCGCTGGATCCACTGCCACCCCATCACCACTAATCACGTGGCTCAAAAATGCCACCTTCTCCAACCAAAACTCGCATTTGGAGAATTTTGCATACAACTCATTCTCCCTCAACACTTGCAAAACTATTCTCAAGTGGGTCTCATGCTCCACTTCCGACTTGGAGTACACCAGGATGTCATCAATGAAGACAACCACAAACGAATCCAAGTAATCCCGAAATACTCGATTCATCAGATCCATGAACATCGATGGTGCATTCGTCAACCCGAACGGCATCACCGTAAACTCAAAGTGTCCATACCTTGTACCAAAGGCAGTTTTGGGTATGTCCTCATCCCGAATTCGTAACTGATAGTATCCCGACTTCAAGTCCAACTTCGAATATACCACTGACCCCACCAATTGGTCAAACAGGTTGTCTATCCGAGGGATCAGATACTTATTCTTGACAGTCAACTTATTGAGCTCTCGGTAGTCTATGCACAGGCGCATGCTACCGTCTTTCTTCTTTACGAACAACACCGGTGCGCTCCACGGTGAAGAACTGGGTCTAATATACCCTTGCTCCAACAGTTCCTGTAACTGTACCTTAAGTTCCGCCAACTCCTTTGGTGCCATCCTAAATGGAGGACGTGACACCGGTCTAGCCTCCGGCACTAACTCGATCGAGAAGTCGATCTCCCGCCGAGGAGGCGCTCCAGGAAGTTCATCCGGAAATACATCCTTGAACTCTGCCACCACAGGCACTTCCTCAAAAGACAGTTGGGAGAGACGAACCTCCAATAACGCTACAAGCGCTACACCGTCCTGGTTAACCGCCCGCACCAACTGCATGGCCGAAATCAGGGAACAGGCCACTCCACAAAGGCCCTCAAATTTGACTTCCGTTTTCCCCTTACTCCTTAGAGTCACTACCTTGGATAAACAATCAATGCTGGCGCGCTGCTCTGCAAGCCAGTCCATGCCCAAAATGACATCGAACTCTACTAATGGTAACACTGCTGCTTCCAGAGCGAAGACAACCCCGTCTAGCTCCCAACAAATGTGCCCTTTAGCCCCGGTGGTCATAGATGACCCATTGGGCATGCGCACTCTCAGCTCTGCCCCCGACGAGAAAGACTCAACTCCTATCCTCCGGATGAAGCTCTCCGCAAGAAAGGAGTGCGATGCTCCCGTATCAAACAATACCCTAGCGGGGTATCCGGAAACTAACACGAAGCCTACAACATAGACATTACACAAAAGTCTAAAAGGATGAAGCACAAAATTTAAACTTAAATTTTCTTCATACCTGTCACCACATCAGTCTGGCGGATCGCTTCTTGCTGTCCAAGGTTGTAAGCCCTTGGTTGCACCGGTTGGAACCGAGAAGCGCTCGACTCCGCCATCTTTCCTTTCTCTGCAGCACTGGGGCCCGAGCGCACAGACTGCTCCTGCTTTGACTCTTGCCCCGCTCCCCCTTGCTGACAAGCACGGGCTATGTGCCCAACCTTCCCGCAGTTGTAGCACGTCGGCGGTCCCCTAGAGTGGGAACCCCCAGGCGTCCAGTTGCTCCTCTCACCAGATCTGGAAGTGTAAGGCTTCTTCCTCCACCTACTCCCATCAGACTTACTATGAGATTGGGAAGGCTTCCCTTCCCCTTGCTTGGGAGTAAAACCCTTACGGCGTTGGGTTCGCTCCAAATCATTCTCCAAACTCCTGGCGGCTTCAACTAGCTCATTAAATCCCGCCCTCTTCATGGAGATGAGGGGTTGTCTCAGATTCTCCCTCAAACCTTGGTAGAAGAGGTTATCCCTCTCTACATCATCCGCCATTGTCGTTCCCGCATAACGACCCAAACAGGTGAACTCTTGCACGTACTCATCCACTGTCTTGTCTCGCTGCATTAGATGCAGAAACTGCCTCTGCAGGGCCAACCGAGTTGAAACTGGGATATACCTCTTAAGAAAAGCGTCCCCGAACTCTTCCACTGACGGGGTGCGTCCCGGAAACTGGCGGCCGCTATGGCTCACCCACCACAACTTGGCGTCTCCTTCCAACATGAACGCCGCATACTCAGCTTTCTTTTCCTCTGGCATCTCTGCCGCCCTTAACAGTTCTTGAATGCGAACCCACCAGTCCTCCGCATCCGTTGGCGTTCCAACACCCTTGAAAGACGGGGGATGGAAACTCAGGAAGTACTTCATGTGCCGATCCCCATGTCCGACAACTACCCTCTCCGCCAAAGGCTCCACTCACCTGGCTTCTCCTCCTAGCACGGCCGTTGCCGTATCTGGTGTGGCAGGGGTTGCCACCTGAGCTGCAGCCGCCACTTGGGCTGCCACCATCGCTTCTGCAAGCATACGGCAGAAGTCGGCCGGGTTTACACCCGTGCCCAAAAGGCCTGGAGCAGTAGCACTGCTCGCTGAGAGATCATCCCTTGCTCTTGAAGTGCCCGCCTCGTTGCTTGCACTCTTCAGGAAAGCAAGAAATAAGGGATTAGTCTCCAATCTCAAGACTAAAACATAAGGACACTCATGGTCCCGCGTTACTCTTATGTGGATAACTTCTCTACGCACTGACCTTGAATCTAACCTGGCTCTGATACCAAATTGTAACACCTCCCCTGTAATGGACGTATAATATGGGTCCGGCCGGGGCCCCACAACATACGAACGCCACAGCTTTAATATTAAAAGTTGATATAGCTACACAAACTCAAAACACTTGCACAACACAGCGGAAAACCAAGCACAACTAGAAGTTATCCACTAACCAAAAGAGTAAACAAATGGCCTTAAGGCCTTACATCAAATGTCCAAAAGTAAACAGTACATCAAACATGAATGTGCTCAGCACTCCTAATCTACCTCGGCATGCAAGCCGGACAAAATAGTCTCAAACATACATCGATCAAAAGTAGTGCTACCAAAAGAGAAAACACTTCATGGGCTTAGGCCTTTTTGGCCGGCGTACTAGCTCCTGCGTGCGATCCTTGCCCTGTAAAAATTATTAGTAACGTGGGTCAGCAAAGGCTGACCTCAAACTGTGTAACAACACATCTCCTCCCGGCTGCCCCTAACGGACCCCGGGGAACCCTCCAACCTGCAAGTCAGCACTTCATATGCAATATAAATTTCTATAACTAGAAAAGCATTAAAACAGGCTTGGATGTCTCAATCAACCAACATGTTCTCTACTGGTTGAGCATATAAAGAAAGGGCCTACTATGCAACATGAATGCAACACCCGGGCTTCACCCAAGGTACCCTACAGCGTATGCATCTAGCACTACATCACATCATTTGGGTACTCACATTTCCCCAATTGGCATAAAGCCGCAAACATTGAGGGAGACACAACTCCCTCACACGGCGCACAGGCCGCTACATGGAATTCTTGCCTAGGCCCCACCCGCTCGTGGGCTTAGCCCCGGGCTTGCCTGCAAGCTCTGACGTCTCATGTCAGATTTCCAACAACCACATACTGACCGATTCTAAGAAGCCTTGCTGGACCCCACCCGCTCATGGCCTCTTTGCCCGGGCTTGCCCCAAGCTTGGCATTCTCGTCAGTCTCACAGAAGGGGACTAGTCTCGCCGGGACACTGTCCACACATGACGCACATGTCACGGGATAGCCAGCCGACCACGGAGGCATAGCCACGCCTTGGCACAACACAACCAAGACTAAGCACATCGCAATCCCTCTTTGTACCGCAGCGTTCCCGCGCACCAAGGAAAACATCTCCAACTCGTGCGGAGCTAACCTTGTCCACCAAGGAAACCATCTCCATTCTTATACGGAGCTAACCTTGTCCCTCAAGGAAACCATCTACCGCCACGAGGAGCTAACCTTGTCCGGGTTCGACAATAAGTACCCTTTTCTAGCAAACGGGACAATCACCACCACAACACAAACGGCATCTTGCCGCCACGGAAGTCTCTACGAATTCCTAAGTTCGTATGCAACATCATCGAGTCGGACTAACGGTCGCGACTACGGCTTCACCCACCATGCCTAATCCACTAGCGAAGCGGATCTCTAATGCAAAATATGCCGGGGACGGACTCAATCAACCCGGAGGTTCCTCTTGAACCTTGGCAAACCAAAGCCCCTCTCATTTGAGAGTTTGGTGCCCAAAAATCTAGAAGAAAACGATGCTAAAAACGTGCATCCTAAAGACCGAGAGGAGAGATGTCGTTACCTTCCGACTCCTCTTTCTTGCCATGGCAAAATAGCCGGATGGAAATCTTCGCAGCGGTCTAAGCTTCACGGATCCGGACTCGGCTCGCAATTTGGAGCACCGAAACCCTCCCTACAGCCCAAGACCTTCCTCTTCTTCCTCCTTGCTCTAGCTTTTCTCAAGATCTTAGAAAGAGAAACTTGGAAAACAAATGAGGGTTTCCAACCCTTAATTCGGTCTTAACTCCCCAGGAGATGGCCTGAACCGTTAGATCCTAAAACCAGAAAAAGAATGGCCGCGATTCGCCTGGAAAATAGAAGACCTGGGCCGAACACGGCCTGGCACACACCCGTGTCCAGGGCCGTGTGCCTCATTCGCCGTCTCAAATCGACGCGCCTGGAATCAGACACGGGCATTCGACACGCCTGTGTTCAATCCGACACGCCCGTGTCCCCAGCGACACGGCCGTGTGGCCTGCCGTGTGTCTCCAACGACACGGCCCCAACACCAACCCGAGAGGTGACACGGCCTGGGACACGCCCGTGTCCCAAGCCGTGTGCCAAGTCTCGACACCCGTCGACAGGCTTTGTGTCGACACCGCGGAAAAACGTCGAGCGAAGATCGTCGACCAAGCGGGACACGCCCTGTGACACGCCCGTGTCACAGGCCATGTGCCCCAGTCTCGACACTTTGTCGAGCGAATGTGTCGACACTTGGGCCAAGTGTCGACACGGCCTCGACACGCCCTGCGACACGCCCGTGTCGCAGGCCATGTGCCCCTCTCTCGACACTCTGTCGAGCACAAAGTGTCGACACTTGGGCCGAGTGTCGACACGGCCTCGACACGCCCTGCGACACGCCCGTGTCGCAGGCCGTGTGCCTCACTCTCGACACTTTGTCGAGCACAAAGTGTCGACACTTGGACCGAGTGTCGACACGGCCTCGACACGCCCTGCGACACGCCCGTGTCGCAGGCCGTGTGCCTCCTGCCAGAACCCAAAAATTTTCAGAACTGCAGACTGAACCTCTTGCAAAAACTGGGGTGTTACAGGTTGAATAGGTTTCTTAGTCTTTAGTGACTTATATTTAGTTTTCTTTTCTTTAGGAGCTTTATTAGTTGGTTTCTTCTTCTCAGCTTCAGAAGTAGATGTTCAGATTTTCAGCTGGCTGAACTGAGAAGCAACTTGATATGTGAAAACTTATTCTCTGTTTTGCTTCTCCCTCAGAAGGAAGACTTTCTAAACTTGCTGGTGCAGGTGAAGATGACACCAGCTAACTTGCTGTCTTTTCTTCAGAGATTTGCTCTGATATTGATGATGTTGATGAAGAAGAAAATCAGCTAACTTGCTAATCCTTCAGGCTTGCTATCTTGAGCTTCTTATTCTTCAGTCACAGCAATAATGACGATGTAGAAGAACAACACTAACAGCTCCTTTTTCCATAAAATGGCTTTTCTTTTTATTGATTTCAACCCAACGACTCTTTTAGCAGTGGGCCCACACCATTAATGGCCAACTGCAACCTTGCTTTAATGCCAACTGTCGTACAATTGCTATGCAATGCTTTTTGTCATATGCTGTAGCTTTTCTGCTATCAGTTTGAATAATGTTGTCATGTTGACTTGCTGACGTCCGCGCCTGTAGACTTGGCCAAAATTAAGCATTAGTAAAATAGACGTTGAGTGGATGAGCTTCACTCAACTCCAAGTCACTTAGACAGAATTCTGTGTATCTAGGCGTTGACAGTGTTGAGTGAGCGAGCCTCTCTCAATGCTTTTTGCCTTAGCATATTCTTCATCCATTTTTGCATGCTTGGCGTTGAGAGCATTGAGTGAGCACGCTCCACTCAACGCCTTGTGCCTTAGCTATGTTATCTGTATTTTAGGCGTTGAAAGCGTTGAGGGAGCACTCCTCACTCAATGCTTTCTACCTTATCCAATTTCCTGCTTCTTTAACATCTTAAGCGTTGAGAGAGTTGAGTGAGCACGCCTCACTCAACGCTTCCTGCCTTAACCAATTCCCCGCTTCTTCAGCATCATAAGCGTTGAGAGCGTTGAGAGCATTGAGTGAGCACACCTCACTCAATACTTTTTTGCTTTAGCCAGATTTTCTAAATCATGATGTTGAGAGCTTTGAGTGAGCTTGTCTTTCTCAATGCTTTCTGCCTTAGCCAGATTTTTCTGCTCCTTGGCATTGGGTGATTAAGCTCCACTCAACGCCAAACAACTTAACAAATTTTATTCTGTTTATTTGGCGTTGAGTGAGTAAGCTACACTCAACGCATTTGGACTTAGATAAATATTAGGACAAATTTTCTATCGCTTTGAGTTATAAGGTAATACTCAACGAATAGAGAGTGTGGCGTTGAGTGAGTGATACTCAGTCAACACCTGTGGACGTAACCACTTTTCTGTCAATTTCTTCTTAGGCTTTTAATGCATTAGGCTGTCTCACAGCCTTTTGTTGTATGGCGGTGAGTGAGTTGACTTCACTCAATGCCTGTGGACTTAGCCACTTTCTCAGATTGCCACTACTTTGGATTTGACTGTTTATGCTCCACTCATCGCTATAAGTCATCTGACATTGAGTAAATGACCTTCACTCAATGCCTGTGGAATTGGATAGTTTTCTATCTATCCACATCTTAGGTAAGTGTTTACCTGACCTAGCCACTTAGGCTGCCTGCCCTATCATTGTTGCTATGACATCCCTAAAATCACTAAACTTTAGCACAAGCTAGATTACCACATGTGTATACATTGTTTGCTAGGCCTTCTTCAAATCCAGCACATTGGGATCAATGACACCAACAAAACCTTAGTGGTAGATGAATCTATAAATGTTGTATTTGATGAGACAAGCATGCTCCAAAGTAGATCATCTAGTGTTATTGGTGCAAATGCAGGTACCAGGTTCAAGTAACTAAGCTTGGATGAAGCAGTCATGGAAGAGGCTCCTATATCAGTCAAGGTTGTCAATCCAGGCATGGTAGATGAAGAACTACTAGATGAACCAACCCCAGAGGATGCACCAAATGTTGCAAAACCTGGTGGAGGAAGAGGAAGAAATCTAGTGTTTAGACACCTAAGAGATCACCTAGTTGATCAAATCATTGGAGAGCCAGGAGATGGTGTTAGAACCAGAAGAGGTACAGCTAATGAGTTATTGTATCTCAGTTTTTTTGTCTCCGATTAAGCTGGAGAAGTTTAAAGAAGCAAACAAGGATGCCTCTTGGATCATGACAATGCAGGAGGAGCTCAACCAGTTCGAGCGAAGCAAAGTCTGGGAGTTGGTACCCAGACTCAAGGGATAGAACGTGATCGAAACCAAGTGGGTTTTCTGAAACAAGCTGGACGAGAATGGCATAATCATAAAGAACAAAGCCTGGCTTGTACCTCAAGGATATATATAAGAAGGGATCTACTTCGACCAAACCTTTGCTCTAGTGGCCAGGCTCGAGGCGAACAAGTTGTTTCTTGCATATGCTGCCCTCAAAGGTTTCACGGTCTATCAAATGGACGTGAATTCAGCATTCCTCAATGGGAATCTGAAAGAGGAAGTATACGCAGCTCAATCCCCAGGTTTTGTAAATTCTACTTTCCCTAATCATGTTTACTTTTTAAATAAAGCCCTCTACGGCTTAAAACAAGCTCCATGAGCTTGGTACGAGACAATGTCTAGCTTTCTTCTTAAGAACAAGTTCACAAGAGAAAATATAGACAAGTCATTATTTCTTAAGGAAGTAAAAGACAAGATTCTGCTAGTGCAAATCTATGTTGACAACATCATATTTGGCTCTACATAAGACAACCTTTGCAAGAAGTTTTCCAGACTTATGCAAGGAAAGTTTAAATGAGCAGTATGGGAGAGCTGAGGTATTTCTTAGGACTTCAGATGAAGCAATCTGAAGATGTAATTTTCATCTCTCATACGAAGTTCACCAAGGAGCTTCTAAAGAAATTCAGAATGGAGAACGCAACATCTATGAGGACTCTACTGGGTTCAATTGTCTCTGGACAAGGATGAGAAAGGGAAACCTTTTGATGAAACCAAGTACAGAAGCATAATCAGATCCTTGCTCTACCTCACTACCAGTATACCCAACATAATGTTTTCAACATGCGTCTGTGCTAGATTTCAGGTGAACTCAAAGGAATCTCATTACGTCGCCGCAAAGCAAATTTTAAGATACCTTAAGGGTACACCATGTAACACCCCAAAATAAAATAGGCAAAGAGTTGTCCTGGCTGGGCGAGAAATCATCGAGCCCCAAATCGTCGAGCGGGGCTCGACGAAAATCGTCGAGTGGGGCTCGACAAAAATCATCGAGCGAGGCTCGACGAAAATGAAGGATGGTAAAAGCTTTACCACTAGAGGAGATAGATCTATTTAACTCTAGGGGAGAGGGTGAACAGAGTATTTTAAAAACTTAATTGGTTTTTATAGCGGAATTAAATTAGTGATAAATATATCTTATGAGTGTGCAGGAAAGAAATACTAACTAACACAACACACAACAATAAGAAAACAGAAAGCAATCCAGATGACATAAGAAATTTATAGTGGTTCCCCTAAACTTGGGTACATCCACTCTTCTAACACCCTGGTAGGAATCCACTATATGTTTTTGATCAGGTGAGCTGCCACCAAATAGGTTTTTGCTCAGGTGCCCTGTCACCACAAGATTTATTTGAAGGGAGATCTCACAACCCTTTAGGATTTTGATTAGGTGCCCAAAAACCAAGCTAAGTCTTTTGATAAGGAGACTTAAGAACTAGGTGGTTAACTTTTGAAGGGAGTTAAAACCCTGAGTACTGTGGAAATAAGAAAATTGATGTTGTCTTCTCTGTCTCAAAGGCAACTGAGAAGACTTGTTGATTTGATCTTGTCAAAGTTCCCCCTGAGATGATTATTGTTCAGAAATTTTGCTGGAAGCTTTGCAGGGTGTAGTTCTTCTTTGATGGAACTTTCTTCAGAAGCTTTCAGACTGATATTGAATAGTTGTCTCTTGAAAACTTGGTGAAGAGTTGTAGATGATGAAGACTGAGTGAATATGCAGACTGAATATCTTTCTTCTCTGTTTGCCTGTGTGTATCACTTGTGTCTCTATCTATCTATGTCTATCTGTATGTATGTATATCTCTAATCCGTTTCAAACTCCTTTTTATTTTTCCTGCATAAATTCTATCTCTGAATTTGAATTCTTCTCAATGATTAATTGTTGAAATCTTGGAACTTGGACAAACGACTAGAAGGGCAATAAATTGATTCCTTAAATGACCCAGTTATTAAGCCGATTATTAACTCTATAAAATCCAGTAATTAATACTGCCAATGAATGACTATATTCATAGAAATATATGCAATTAATTACTCAGAGCAATATAGACAATAATATATTATATAAGCCTTGGTCAAAACTGAAATTAACTACAGAGAAGAGAAATAAAGAACTGACAGAAATCGTCGAGCTCAGAATAGATTTTATCGACCTGAACTCCAAGTTCGTCGAGCAGTCTTCGTCGAGCTAAGATAGAGAAAGTTGATCTGGAGAAATAAACTCTCAAAGCTGGGCTCCAAGTTCGTCGACCAGAGATAAAAGTTTGTCGAGATGAGAACTTGAGAGAAGAGGCAAGATCATCGACCTGAGCTCTAAGTTCGTCGTGCTCAACTCAGAGTAGGTACTCTGAGTTCGTCGAGCTACGATCTACGATCGTCGAGCTGAGTTCAAACTTATTTTCTAAACTCTTAAAAACTGCCATTCTTCTAAGTCTGGAACTCTGATTTCTTCTGAGGACTGAATCACAGTTTGACTAACCTAGTTAGACTGACCTACACCTAACACAATGACTGATGGGCTAAAACCCGAACAGGCAAGTGTACCTGTCGAATTGTAGTATCAAGGTCGTATTAAAACACGGGGTTGTCAAGTACTGCTACTCACGCTTGAACTATTATCCTACCGGAAGAAAGTGGGTTTTGAGAATTTTTAAAATCAAACTGAAACGAAATCTAAAATGCAACTATGGATTAAAAGATAGCACTTGATCGATGATTCACCATGAAAAGAGATAGGAGAAATAAAAATAATATTTTATAATTGCGTCTTAACTCGACCGTGACGGATCCGAAAATAAGACAAAACCTCGCAAGGGCATTAAGTCTCCTAACTTATAGATGCTTTGATCGAAATCTCTTTACAAATCAAAGGGGTCTAAAGTTGCATTATCGAGGTGATCCGCACTATTGGATTTGACTCCAATCCGGAGGATTTACGTCATCCTATCTCTAGGATTGCGTGCAACTCCTTCCCTCTTTGAGTGATCTTTCAAATCAACGAGTCTCTCGACTATTATGAAATGAGATCAAAGGCCTACTACCATATACCGGAAATACGGAGTCGGCTCGAAATAAATCAAAGAGGGATCGAGCGAAATTTAGCAAAAATAAAATTACGAAGTAAAAAAGAATTTCTATCTCAAATCATGGATCCTCATGATCAAATGCTAAAATAAGATTAGCTACGCATAGTAAAAAGGGAAATCACAAGAATAAGAGAAAGAGAATAATTTTTCATTAAAAAGTTAAAAAGAGGTACATAATAATAAAGAAAAGACAATACTATTCTACTAAAAGAAATATCACAAATAGAAGAGAAATATAACAAGAAATGACAACTTGCATTAGAACAAAATGTTAACTAACTTAAACAAAAACTCCTCTAACAAAAACTTTCTAACTCATCAAGCTTCTCCTCCCTTTTTTCAACATGAGGCATGGGCTTCCTTTTATAGGAGAGGAGGAAGGTTCTAGAAAAATGGAGATGAAGGGATAAAGGGGGGTGGCCGGCCATGTGTAGGGGTAAATGTTCATGCATGACATTAAATGAAGGAGAGAGAGGAAGGTGGATTCATTGCATGCAATTTATGGAAATAAAATAGAGAATATAAAATAGAGAGTGGGAGATGAATGAGGAATAAAGAGGTGGGGGAAGAGAGGGGCCGGCCAAGCATGAATGAGAGATTCATGCATGTGGAAATTAATGAGGATGGGAGAGAGAGAGAGGATATGCATGAATGTGGATTAAATAAAGGAAAAAAAGAAATAAAAGAGGGAGCGAAAGAGGGGTGGCCGGCCATATGAATGAGAGATTGCATGAATGCAATAAATGATGAGGGAGGGGGGAAATGAGTGGCCGGCCACACATGGATGAAGTGGGCTGCACTATATGGGCTTGGGAAGCTTGAAGAGGGGCTGAATGCATCATGTAGGCTTCAAGGAAAAGGGCCGGGCTGCTCCAAACTTCAAGGGCTGCATGTAGGGGGCTGCATCATGTAGAGGGGCTGCACCATAAGTGGCCGGGCTGCACCATGTGGGCTGTTTTGGTGGAAGAGGGCTGCTCCAATTGGGTTGCATTATGTAGTGGCCGGGCTGCATCATGTGGGTTGTTTTGGTGGAAGAGGGCTGCTCCAATTGGGTTGCATTATGTAGTGGTCGGGCTGCATCATGTGGGCTGCACAACAACATAAAACATAACAAATTAGACACATATTTTTTATCAAAACATTAATTATTATAACATACCTATAAAATAAAAATAAGATTGAACATAACATAAACATAACATAACATAAAAAAATATATTTATAACAAACAAATAAGATATGAAAGAAAGCATAATAAGAATAAAGTAAGCAAAAAATACCAATTAACTTAGTAATTTCTTAAACTAAACTATATCAAAAATGATGACTAAAAGTAGTCATCAAATTCCCCCATGCTAGAATATTTGCTTGCCCTCAAGCAAATAGAATTGAAAACTAGGGAAATAGTAAATAAAGCAAATTTAGATTTCATAATTAAGAAAAACAAAACATGAAAAATTAAACTATCTTAATTCTTATGTTAACAACTAGTGGGGTGAGAAGTGCACAATAGAAAACTTGAAAGTGGAGACCTAAAAATATCATTAGAACATAAAAAAAATTTACACATTTCTAAATCTTAAAAAAAGGCATCCAAAATTAATGAAATTAAGAAAAGCAAAAGTAGAAGTTCTAAATAGACGGCGCATTAACGAACTACTAGGTTGCTAGAATAACAATTAACCCTAAATCACCTCAAGATAACCTCCAAAGAAATCCATCAATGATGGTGGCCATAGGCTTGTCCGTTCACACTCTCTCCACTACGCGAATTTACGTTCTAAAGATTAATAGGACTTCCATAGGCGTTAAATCTTGGCTTAGGTAAATGATTAGGAAATGAAAACAAAGATAAACATGAGGGCTTGAACACTAAACCAAGGTTGAGCTCAAAAATAAAAACATGAAGAGAAATGAGAAATGACAAGTACATCATTTTTCAATTCAAACTAACAAACAAAGGCCATGAATTTTTCTTTCTTTACATAAATTGGCCACAAATAAACTTCATTTTTTTTTTCTTTTTGATTGATTTCACATTTTTTTTGATAATAATAATTTTTTTCTTCTTTAATAACTTTTTAAGGAAAGCTCCAAATATAAGCTTTAAATACTCCTTTTCATTTCAAAGATATAACCCTTCACAAAAAATGATATTTAAGCTCAAAGTTTAGTGTGAAATGGGAAAGACATTTGGCTTTGGTGAAATGATAAATGAAAGGTGGAGCTAAAAACAAAGAAACATGGAAAAAGGCCCAAAAATTGTTTTGCAATGGTAAATATTGTTGGTGGGCAAAAAAAAGCTCAAATTAGTCAAACGGTGGCCTAAATCATTTCTAAAGTACGTAAAAACGACGCAAATGTTTCGAGAGTCGCTTGGGACAAGTTCTAGACACCAAGAAAGACTACCCCACAAATGAAAAAGTGCTAATGTTACCTAACAACCATTCGTAAGCAACAAATCGAATAAAAAGGCATAACTACAAATTGCTAACTTATAACGTAAAAAATGGATGCCTATATTTAAGAAAAAGAAACTAGTAAAACTAAGCTATGTTAAACGGATAAATTTAGGAAACTGTTTCAAAGAAATCTAAATAGAACTAAGGAACCACACGGGCCTACACATCACTAGAAGAAACATAAAAATAAAGATGAAAATAATTTTCGATTTTGTTTTTCAAATATATTTTAGCATTTTTATTTTTGGATTTTTGAAATAGTTAAGTAAAAACAATAAAAAGGCTTAATATAACTATACTAATTTTTTTTGAATTTTGTTTTAAAGCATTTTTTTTCTAAAGGAAAGAAGAAAAAAAAAGAATCTAAACCCTCCCCCATGCTTAAATTTTGCATTGCCCTCAATGCAAAAGAAAAACAAAAACAAAAAAAAAGGGAGAAGAAAAGGGAGGAGGGTGCAATAAAGTAAATACTTAAAAAGAAAATGACTTCCCCGGATTCGTAAGGCCGAATGCTGATTTCGTTCCCCCATGCTTAAGCTGGACACTAGCTCAGGCCTAAGGAAGAGAAAAAAATGATGGAGCCAAACGAACCGCCGGAGGTTTTATTCCTGCAAAACATAATAAGCAAACAAAAAAAAGAAATAGCAAAAGGATAAGCAAGAGGTGCCTCCCAAGAGCGCTCTTTGTTTAACGTCGGTTGAGCCCGACGTTATTGGTTAGCTAAATGGAAAATAAAAAGTGAAGTGCAGTGGTAACTCCCTAAGTATGCGCTTAGGAGAGTAAATTAAAAAAAAGAAAAAGTGAAGAATCGCACCGACATGCGGTGGAATCTTCAAGGGAATGACGCCCAAAAAGGAATAGATGGAGTTATAGAAGAACTCCGCTGTAAATAAGAAGGGGTCGTCAACAGGAGAAGAGAAAAAAGAAGAAGAAATAGAAAGAGGAATAAAAGAAGGTGAAAAAGACGTTTCATTAACGAAAATTTCACAAGGAGAAGGAGAATCTTGGGAAATTTTGGGAGGAGGGGGGGGGGGGGGGGTAGAAAGAACTAAAGAAGAAGTATCTAAAATAAAAGAAGAAGATTCGCTAAAAATAGGAAAATTTGGAACAGTGGAAGTTGAAATTAAAATGGAATCACAAACGTCTTCAAAAGAAGAAATAAGAGATGTCTCGTCATCCTCAACGGGTAAGAAGCATGCCGGAATATCCATAGAGGTGTCATCCAAAGGAGGAAGGAAACAATCCGGAATATCCAAATAGTTATCCTCCTCGAGAGGAAAAATGCACGCCGAGATATCCGGTGACTCATTACATGAAGAAATTGGAGGAGACGGAGAAGAAGACGAAGAAAACGAAGCGGCCTCACGAGAAAAATAATCGATAATGGTCTTTAAATGCGAATTAATATTATCAATAGAACTTTGCAATTCAAAATACCCATTATCGATTGAATTAAAATTTAGAGGCGTGGCGCTTTGCGGGGCAAAATCATAAGAAAAATAAGATAGGTTCCCCATCTCCCAAGTAGGATAAAAATTGGAGTAAGGGTCAAATTGGCCACTTTGACCTGCTCCAGAAAACTTGAAATCAAAAGATGGAGGGATTCCCGAAAGACATTCAGAATAAAAGTGGTCAAGCGACCCGCAAAAATTACAAAATGCGCTAAAATAAGACGATTCCATAAAGAAAAACTGTTACCAAAAAGAAAGCGAAAAATTAAATTTTTTTTTTTGATTTTTTGCAAAAGTAATAGCGTAAGCGTTTTCAAAATATTGACGAAGAAGTCCCCGGCAACGGCGCCAAAAACTTGATGGGCTAAAAACCGAACAGGCAAGTGTACCTGTCGAATTGTAGTATCAAGGTCGTATTAAAATACGGGGTTGTCAAGTACTGCTACTCACGCTTGAACTATTATCCTACCGGAAAAAAGTGGGTTTTGAGAATTTTTAAAATCAAACTGAAACGAAATCTAAAACGGAACTATGGATTAAAAGATAGCACTTGATCGATGATTCACCATGAAAAGAGATAGGAGAAATAAAAATAATATTTTATAATTGCGTCTTAACTCGACCGTGACGGATCCGAAAATAAGACAAAACCTCGCTAGAGCATTAAGTCTCCTAACTTATAGATGCTTTGATCGAAATCTCTTTACAAATCAAAGGGGCCTAAAGTTGCATTATCGAGGTGATCCGCACTATTGGATTTGACTCCAATCCGGAGGATTTACGTCATCCTATCTCTAGGATTGCGTGCAACTCCTTCACTCTTTGAGTGATCTTTCAAATCAACGAGTCTCTCGACTATTATGAAATGAGATCAAAGGCCTACTACCGTATACCGGAAATACGGAGTCGGCTCAAAATAAATCAAAGAGGGATCGAGCGAAATTTAGCAAAAATAAAATTACGAAGTAAAAAAGAATTTCTATCTCAAATCATGGATCCTCATGATCAAATGCTAAAAGAAGATTAGCTACGCATAGTAAAAAGGGAAATCACAAGAATAAGAGAAAGAGAATAATTTTTCATTAAAAAGTTAAAAAGAGGTACATAATAATAAAGACAAGACAATACTATTCTACTAAAAGAAATATCACAAATAGAAGAGAAATATAACAAGAAATGACAACTTGCATTAGAACAAAATCTTAACTAACTTAAACAAAAACTTCTCTAACAAAAACTTTCTAACTCATCAAGCTTCTCCTCCCTTTTTTCAACATGAGGCATGGGCTTCCTTTTATAGGAGAGGAGGAAGGTTCTAGAAAAATGGAGAGGAAGGGATAAAGGGGGGTGGCCGGCCATGTGTAGGGGAAAATGTTCATGCATGGCATTAAATGAAGGAGAGAGAGGAAGGTGGATTCATTGCATGCAATTTATGGAAATAAAATAGAGAATATAAAATAGAGAGGGGGAGATGAATGAGGAATAAAGAGGTGGGGGAAGAGAGGGTCCGGCCAAGCATGAATGAGAGATTCATGCATGTGTAAATTAATGAGGATGGGAGAGAGAGGATATGCATGAATGTGGATTAAATAAAGAAAAAAAAAGAAATAAAAGAGGGAGAGAAAGAGGGGTGGCCGGCCATATGAATGAGAGATTGCATGAATGCAATAAATGATGAGGGAGGGGGGAAAATGAGTGGCCGGCCACACATGGATGAAGTGGGCTGCACTATATGGGCTTGGGAAGCTTGAAGAGGGGCTGAATGCATCATGTAGGCTTCAAGGAAAAGGGCCGGGCTGCTCCAAACTTCAAGGGCTGCATGTAGGGGGCTGCATCATGTAGAGGGGCTGCACCATAAGTGGCCGGGCTGCACCATGTGGGCTGTTTTGGTGGAAGAGGGCTGCTCCAATTGGGTTGCATTATGTAGTGGCCGGGCTGCATCATGTGGGCTGTTTTGGTGGAAGAGGGCTGCTCCAATTGGGTTGCATTATGTAGTGGCCGAGCTTCATCATGTGGGCTGCACAACAACATAAAACATAACAAATTAGACACATATTTTTTTATCAAAACATTAATTATTATAACATACCTATAAAATAAAAATAAGATTGAACATAACATAAACATAACATAACATAAAAAAATATATTTATAACAAACAAATAAGATATGAAAGAAAGCATAATAAGAATAAAGTGAGCAAAAAATACCAATTAACTTAGGAATTTCTTAAACTAAACTATATCAAAAATGATGACTAAAAGTAGTCATCAATGACCCTAGGCTATACATGAAGGGTCAACAATCTAATAGTGAACCTAGCCCAAATCCAGACTAGGGATCCAACAATCTCCCCCTATTTGGGTGAGGTCACTATATATAACAGAAAATAAAAACACAAACCATAAAAGATATCTGGCAGAAATAAAAAGTCTAGCAGATATATATACATCAAGTGCATTGGGACAGTTTAATCTAAACAAATAGTTCAGAGAGAAAAATAGAAAACCAATTAGACATCATGGACTTGTCTTTCTCTGATGGCTGCCTGAAAATGATTTCCCTGTTGGGATTTGCTGCTTCACTTTTAGACATAGTCATGTTAGCTGATCCAATGATAATGCCAGAAGTTGCTCTTGGAACAACTGCCTCTGGATGTAAGCTCATGTAAGTATCAACATTGAAAAAATGTTTGGCTTTGTGATACCTTTTAAATTCCTCTCTTCTGTAAGAAGACATTGTATTATATTGAGAAGCATCCTTGCCTTCTTCGTTAGCTTTATTTATCTGAGAGAGTCCAACCAGTTCTTGAAATTTAGCCATTCTATAGATGTTTTCCTATTCTGGATCAACAAAAGGAACTGCTAGAGAGTAAGGTCTTTCAGGAGATGTTTTAGCAAAATGACCATCTTCTGATACTTTCTGTTACCTGCTATGCTTCTGGTATTGTTGCTGCTGCCTGCTGTTGCTTGAAGAATGCTGCTGCTGTCTACTGCTGGAGGATTTAGACTGATGAGAAGATGTGGCTTTTTGAACCTGAGAATTACCTCCAGAGGATCCTACTACAGGAGGAGGAGGAGGACCTCTCCTGAATTTAGGAGGTGGAGAGTACCTCCTGCTCTTCTTCCTAGCTTTTTGGTCATTTTTAGAATACCTCATCCAATTTGGAGTATTTGGAGAGAGTGTAATGTTGTGCAGGTTCTAATATGGAATATCAGCAGAGGTATTTGGCTTAGGAACAGCCTTTGGAGGAGCAGATTTAGCAGGAGCCTTCCTTTTCTTTAAACTTCTATTATCCGAGTCATCTGACTCATTATCATCATCATCATCATTGTCTGGAGAAGAATGTTCAGGATTGTAATAGATATCATCTAGCTGCTTTAGTAAATCAGCTGAGATTCCAGGAATCTATGGTTGTGCTAGGCTTGTAGGCTCTGCAGAGATATCTGTAGTAATCTGAGTACTTTCTGCTTCTTCTTCCATGTTAGCAAACAGAATGTCATCCAGATCTGGCATAGGAGACACACACCAGCCAAAGTTTTGTGTAGAGAATGCTTTGTGCACAGAAACTGGTTCATCAATATCTTTATCAGCTATACTTTCTATAATCTCAGGAGCTGCAAAACTCGCCTTTAGTTGTTCCACAACTTCAGGACTTATTGGAGCAGAGTAAACTACACTAGCTTTGGAGTTCTGTACATCAAAACTTGGTAGAATATTTCTGTACACTGAATCAAAAGAATGTAGTAAAGAATCTATATTGATTGTGGGATTTAAAAAGAAATCACCAACAGTGATTATTTCTGCTATTGTATCAGCCATATCTGTATCAGAATCAATTAAATCTATTATTTCAGATAGAGGGGCTGGCTCTGCTAAATCATCTGTCATATTAGAATCTGCTGCTGTTGCTGTCACTGTAGGAAGAAGAACTGAAGCTTCTTCACAGAACATCTCCCCCTGGCTAGGTTCAGTGGGACCTGAAGCCAGTCCTCTAGAAGAAGGAACCGAAGAGAGTGCAGTAATTCTGGAAGAGAGAGAGATGATGGAAGCAGAGAGAGGAGCAATATCATTTCCTATAAGTTGCTCAAGAGTTGGTGAGATGAAAGCAAGAAGATCTTTTGCTATATTAGAGAAGTTGAGGTAGAGGGGCTCAGGAGTAGAGGTGGTGTAAGGATTGTGATGTCCAGAGTTTGAACAAACAGAGAAAGCCTGAGAGAAGTCTGTGTGGGTGTATTCTAGAAATGTGGAAGGGGGAATGGAAGTAATGTCAGTGGGAGAAGTAGTAACTGTTGTTGTGGGTGGGGAGGTGGGTTCCTGAACTAGAGAGTGATGTGGAGAAGGTGGAGGAGATAGTAGATTGAAAGATGGTTGAGAGGAGGTGGATAGTATGCCAGAAACATGAGTTTGAGGAGGAGATTGAGGAGGTGGAGACGGAATTTCCTCATGAATGATGGTGGGAGAATGTGTAGGGGATGGTTGAGAAAGAGGTGAAAGTGGTTGTTGATATTGTTGAGGAGGAGAAGGAATGCTGGTGGAAGGAGGAATATCTTCTAGAGGTGGAGGAGAGGCTATAACTACCCATGTGTTCTCAGAAGTCCTTGAGGAAGAGGAAGCCCTGGAGGGCATTGGAATTGTCTTATCCCATCTTCCAAAATAGGGCATAGGTGATCCTCTTTGAGGCATTGATGAATATTGGTTGGGAAACCAATAATACTGGTGCCTTTTCCTGGAGGAAAATGTCTAGAATCCTCCCAAAGCACACCTCTTTCTTTGAATTTTTCTTCTTTATTAACTCAAATAAAATCTGTCCCCAGTTAACTGATTTCTTCTCTACCAGAGCACTCATCACCAGAAACTAATGCCTGGTGATATAGTCATGGGCAGTATGTTTGCCCAGCAAAATCTTGCAAACAATGTCAGCCAGAAATTTATATTGAATAGATAAGTTCTTTTTCAGAAGCTTATTTTGGTTTCCTTTAGAGTGACACATTACATTTAGCATATTCTCATATCCATCATTATCCAAATCAATATCATCTTCTCCAGTACCCAAATAAAAAATTTCAGTTAAAACTGTAGGAGTTAGAATGACCTGGTTGCCGCTGATGGTGCCAATCATTGTATCTGCATCTGAAGATGTTGAGGTGAAAACCCATTCTCTAATTTCATTTCCTAGTATCTTGATCCGTGTTGCCATGAACTTCTTCAGATGTTGGTCTTCACATTGCTTTAGAATGTCTATAAATATTTGATCAGTGTGAGAGAAAGAATCAAAATTGACGTCAAAGCTAGTGTCGAACTTTAAGCTTGAGAGAGAGAGAGCACCGAAACTGCCATAGGTTTTCCTACTAAAACAAAAGAGAGAGCAAGAGCAAGAGAACAGAAAGCACGGGATAGAGCAAGATGAAAACCTGGTGGTTGCTCCACACACACTTCTTCTTTTAAATCTCTATTTAGGAAAGCACTCTTTACATCCAGCTGGTAGACTTTGAATCTTTTATAGGCTGCAAAGGTTAAGAAAATCCTTATAGCCTCAAGCCTTGCCACTGGAACAAAGGTCTGATCATAGTCTATTCCTTCCTCCTGTGAATAACCTTGAGCTACTAGCCTTGCTTTGTTCCTTATAATAGTTCCTTCTGCATCTAGTTTGTTTCTGAAGACCCATTTGGTTCCAATGACTGGATAGTCTTTGGGTCTAGGAACCAAATCCCAAACTCTGCTCCTCTCAAACTAATTGAGCTCCTCTTGCATTGTAATGATCTAGTGGGGATCTTTCTCTGCATCTTTGATGGAATGGGGCTCAAGTTGAGAAATGAAACAAGCATGCATCACATCATTATTGAGTTGATACCTTGTTTGCACACCAACTGAAATGTCTCCAATAACTTGAGATATAGGGTGATCTTTAAGTGTGACAAGATCAGTGGGAGGAGTTGGTTGAGCAACAGCTTGTGAGATTAATTCCTCTTGTAAAATTATATTAGGTGTTGGAGGAAGTTCAACCACTTCCAAATAATCTTCTTCACTTTATTATTCAACTTGTGGAGATGGATGTGATGGAACCTCTTGGGTGAGGTTTAGATCATATAATCTCTCACACAAGTGAGGTACCTGCAAAATGTTATTGGTAGAGACTTCATTCTTCTTGTAAAATATGTTAATCTCATCAAATGTAACATGAACAGATTTCTTAATTTTTAAAGTGGATTTATTAAACACCCTATAAGATTTGCTGACTTGGGAATATCCTAGAAAAATTCCCTCTGCAACTTTTGCTTCAAACTTTCTACTGTATTTCTTGTCATTATTGTGAATATAACATAAGCATCCAAATACTTTAAAATAGGTGATTTTAGGTTTCTTCCCTTTAAGTAGCTCATAAGGAGTCTTTTTCTTAAGCTTGTGTATCAGACTTCTGTTCAGTACATAGTTTGCTGTGCTCATAGCCTCTGCCTAAATAGATTGGGGCATGTAAGCATCTATAAGTAATGTGCCTACAGATTCAATTAGGGTTCTATTTTTTCTTTCAGCAACCCCATTTTGTTGAGGAGTTCTAGGAGCTGAGAAGCAGTGTCTGATACCTTCCTTCTCACAGAACTCTTGCATAATAAGAGACTCAAACTCAGTACCATGATCACTTCTGATCAATCCAACTGGAGTAAAGTACTCAATTTGTATGTTTTTAAGAAAATCTGTAAGAAGCTTGAAGTTATCTGACTTAGATCTCAGAAAGAATACCCAAGTGAATCTTGAGAAGTCATCTACAATCACTAAAGCACAAGATTTCCCTCCTAAACGTTGTACATCAATAGGTCCAAAAAGGTCCATATGTAGCAAGTACAATATTCTAGGCGAGTCACTTTTATTTACAGATTTAAAGCTATTTTTAGTTTGCTTGCCTAACTGACAAGCCCTGCAGAGGCCTTCCTTCTTGTATGGGCCAGAAGACAATCCTCTAACAAGGTTGTCCCTAGATAACTTGACAATATTTTTAAGATTTACATGTCCTAATCTCTTATGCCGAAGTTCATTTTGATTACTAACCTGATTAAATAAACAAAGTTCTGAACTAGCTGATTGAAAATTTACTACATATATGTTGGCTTGTCTAAGTCCAGTTAAAACATGTTTGTTTTCTTTACAAGAAATAATACAGGAAGATGAGTTAAAAGATACCTGATAACCTTCATCACATAATTGACTTATGAATATTAGGTTATGCTTTAAGCCACTCACATAAGCAACTTTCCTGAAGGTGACTGCTCCAACTTTAACATCTCCAAAGCCTTTAGTTTGGCCATAGTTGGAGTCACCAAAGATCACCTTTGGACCTAACTTGGACTTGTAGTTTGTTAGATTGTCCTTACAACCAGTCATATGCTTTGAGCATCCACTGCCCAGATACCATTGTTGATTAAAGACTGGACATTCCTTCACCTGTATAGAAAGAGATTAGGTGTTCTTGACCTAGGTTACCTTGGGTCCTTGTTTCTTTTGATAAGAGAAACTAGAAATAAAAGAGAATTCTGGTTGATTTTTATATCCTAAGGGATGATATCTTCTAGGTGGTATTTCCCATTGAGTAAAAGGATTTATAGATTCTTTGAGTTGACTGAACTTTCTAATAGAATTATAGTTTTTATTAAACCTGATTGGGTTCGACGAATTACGATAAGTTCGTCGATCTACGTTCGACGAGTAGGGTTGAGTTCGTCGAACTCTACTCAGAGAATGAACAAAGTTATTTTCTATACCCCAAGTTCGTCGATCGCTGCTCGAAGAACCATATAGAGTTCGTCGATCGCAGTAACACGAAATGGTATAGTTATAATTTGAGTTCATAGATTGTCGATTTGGGTTCGATGAACTATACATATTTCGCCGATCTGAGTTCGACGAAATCTGTTAAACATAGTTTTTATTTAGATTTTTATTCTTCTTCTTCTTACTTACAGATTTTTGAGATATATTTGGTTGAGTAGTTTCTCCTATTTTCCCTTTTCCTTTTTCAGAGATAAATTTAATTGGTGTTGACAAAATATTTTTCTTTAATATGGGGGTAAGCTTGATGAAGCACCTAAGCTCAGCTTACCATTTAATATGACATTGACTGTGCTTGTGATGTCCATCAGCTTAAGGTTTCTCCTATTGAGAGATTCCATAAGTTTGTTTGCCTCACATAATTTAGTTTTTAATGAAATGATTTGTTCATTAGCTAAGTTTAAATCATTTTTCAGTTTGACATTTTCAACAAATAGGCTATCAAATTCAACCTGTCTATCTCTAAGAATTTTTATTTCATTTTCTGACTTAATTAAATCATTGCATAAGGATTTAAATTCAAGTTTAAAATCTTCTGAATTGAAATCAAATGAAGAAATTACCTGATCTTCTTCAGATTCTGATTCCTCTTTTGATTCATCATCTTGTTCCTTAGCATCAGATTTTCTGCTGGAGGCATTAATAGCCATAAGGAAAACTTCCCTTGCCTTTGCCTCCTCCCGATCTTCACTAGAGATGGAATATGAGGATTCTTCATCTATGTCACTCCAGGTCTCAGCAATGAAACCTTTCTCCTTTCTCTTGTGTTTGCTGGAGGAGTGCTTGTTGTAGTGCATGCTTGAATGCCTTTTATTTTCCTTTTCTTTTCTTTTGTCTTTCTTCTGTGCCTCTGAGCATTCAGGTAGAATGTGCCTAGGTTTTCTGCGTCCAAAGTACACAATCTCCTTGATAGGAGTCTTGTCATATCTTTGCTTGTCATCATTCTTGGATGACCTTCTTCTAAAGTCTTTCTTCGCCATTTTATAAAATCTTTTAGCCAATATGCTCAGTAATTCTTCATTGACTGAATAGCTTCTGATTCTTCTATTGCTTTGAAAGCAATGCTGTGCACCTTCCTTGAAGATGTGTAATCTTTCTGTTCTGCAGCCTCCCTTGTTTTAATCAACTACTCATAAGTCTTGAGCTTGCCAAGGAGGGATTCTGTAGAAATCTCATTTAAACTTCTGGGCTCCTTAATTGTCCATATCCTGGAATCCCAAGTGCTAGGGAAGCACATTAGAATTTTGTCATTTATCTCAGTTAATGAGATGCCCTTGTTAAGGGTTTTCTGTTCACTTATGATGACACTGAGTCTGTTATACATCTCAACAACAGTCTCTGATTCCTCGTTTTTGAAATTTTCATACTGTGATATGAGGAGGGATCTCCTGTCTTTCCTTTCATCTGATGAACCAGCAACTATTTGGTTCAGTAAGTCCCAAATAGCCTTAGCAGAGGTGCACTCGACCACCTTCTAAAAGATATTATCTGACACTGTCTGTGCCAGAATGTTCATTGCTTTAGCATCAGCCATGTTTGCTTTCTTTTATGCATCAGTCCACTCAAGTTGTGGAAATGTCGAAGTACTTGTTGAAGTAGCAGCTGTAGGTTGAGGGGGACCTATCAAAATAGAATTGAAAATGTTCTCATCAATAGAGTTCATATAAAGTTTGATTCTTGCCTTCCAGAGCGCAAATTTATTTAAGTTGCAAACAAGAGGTCTGGTGCTAGAATATTCCTTATTCTGTGCCATGCTGTAAACAAGAGGATAGAGAGAAAAAGAGCTATCAAAGGATCTTGGTTCAGATGTAAGTCTATGAAACCAAAGCAACCTTAAGCTCTGATACCAATTGAAGGATGGTAAAAGCTTTACCACTAGAGAAGATAGATCTATTTAACTCTAGAGGGGGGGTGAATAGAGTATTTTAAAAAGTTAATTGGTTTTTATAGCAGAATTGAAATAATGATAAATATATCTTATGAGAGTGCAGGAAAGAAAAACTAACTAACACAGCACACATCACAGAGTAATAAGTAAACATAAAGCAATCCAAATGACACAAGAAATTTATAATAGTTCCCCTAAACTTGGGTAAATCCACTCTTCTACCACCCTGGTAGGAATCCACTGCAGGTTTCTGATCAGGTGCCCTGCCACCAGATAGGTTTTTGCTCAGCTGCCCTGTCACCATAAGATCTATTTGAAGGGAAATCTCACAATCCTTTAGGCTTTTGATCAGGTGCCCAAAAATCAAGCTAAGTCTTATGATAAGGAGACTTAAGAACCAGATGGTTAACTTTTGAAAGGAGTTAAACCCTGTGTATAGTGGAAATAATAAAATTGATGTTGTCTTCTCTTTCTCAAAAGCAACTGAGAAGACTAGTGGATTTGATCTTGTCAAAGCTTCCCCTGAGATGAGTATTGTTCAGGAATTTTGCTGGAAGCTTTGCAGGGTATGTCTTCTATGTTGGAAATATCTTCAGAAGCTTTCAGACTGATATTGAATAGTTGTCTCTTGAAATCTTGGTGAAGAGTTGCAGATGATGAAGACCGAGTGAATATGCAGACTGAATATCTTTCTTCTCTGTCTACCTATGTGTATCTCTTGTGTCTCTATCTATTTATGTCTGTCTGTATGTATGTATATCTCTAATCCTTTTTCAAACTCCTTTTTATTTTTCCTGCAAAAATTCTATCTCTGAATTTGAATTCTTCTCCATGATTAATTACAGAAATCTTGGAACTTGGACAAACAGCTAGAAGAGCAATAAATTGATTCCTTAACTCTCCCAGTTATTAAGTTGAATACTAACTCTGTGAAATCCAGTAATTAATGCTGCCAATGAACGACTATATTCATAAGAATATATGTAATTAATTACTCAGAGCAATATAGGCAAGAATATATTATATAAGCCTTGGTCAAAACAAAAATTAACTGTAGAGAAGAGAAATAAAGAACTTACAAAAATCGTCAAGCTCACAGCAGATTTCATCGACCTGAACTCCAAGTTCGTCAAGCTGAGAAATTATCTTCGTCGAGATGAGATCAAAGAAAGTTGATCTGGAGAAATAAACTGTCAAAGCTGGGCTCCATGTTCGTTGACTAGAGATAAAAGTTCGTCGAGCTGAGAACTTGAGAGAAGAGGAAAGATCGTCGACCTGAGCTCCAAGTTCATAGAGCTCAAGTCAGAGTAGGGACTCTGAGTTTGTCGAGCTACAATTGACGATCGTCGAGCTGAGTTCGAAGAACTTCGAACTGATTCTTTGAACTCTTAAAAACTGCCATTCTTCTAAGTCAAGAGCGGGGCTCGACGAAATCGTCGAGCGGGGATCGACGAAATCGTCGAGCGGGGCTCGACGAAATCGTCGAGCGGGGCTCGACGAAATCTTCGAGCGGGGCTCGACGAAATCGTCGAGCGGGGCTCGACGAAATCGTCGAGCGGTGCTCGAAGAAATCGTCAAGCGGAGCTTGACAAAATTAGCCCGTTCGACGAATTTCATTCGATAAAATTTGTCCTGTTCGACGAATTGTCGAAAATATGGATATAGCCAAGCGGTGTCTCATGTCTGGTGGCTGGTGTGTGGCCACTGAGCGGTGGTTGACTTTTCAGCTTCAATCCCGAGCCGGTGATGTGTTTTGAGGGGAAGAAATTGTGCGGCTGGAGGATAATCAATGCCTTATCTGTAGAGAATGGAAATGGGAAATCATTATTCCCTTTATCTATTCTTTTCTTCCCGTGTTTTGGAGTAGACCCTCTCAGCTATTAGGGTTTTAGTGCTCTGGTTGTGCTGCTGAAGGAGGATTTGGGGATGGAATCTAAAGCCAAAGCAAGATTTGCAAAGAGGAAAGTGTAACGATCATTTCCATCCGAGTAAAAACGCTTTGCCATGGGTCCAAAGAGATTTTCAAGGGTAACAATCTTTCTTCTTGGACAAGTGAAGTCCTTTGTTTGGCATATGTAACGCCCCAAAACTCAAAGGAGCGAAGGGGGACGTTATGGGCCAGTTTTGGTTTCTGGCTAAAGGCACACAGCCTAGGACACGGGCGTGTCCCAGGGCGTGTCAAGCGTGTGCCGACACTTAGCCGCGAAGTCGTGGAGATTTTCTCGACGATTTGCTGAGAATGGGCACACGGCCTGCGACACGGGCGTGTCGCAGGGCGTGTCGACCCGTGTCGACACTTAGTCGTGAAATCGTCGAGATATACTCGACGATTCGTCGAGAATGGGAACACGGCCCGCGACACGGGCGTGTCGCTGGGCGTGTCGACCCGTGTCGACGATCGTCCCGGGGAAGTCGTCGAGATTCACTCGACGATCGTCGAGACAAGGCACACGGCCTAGGACACGGGCGTGTCCAAGGCCGTGTCATCAAGTCGTCGAACTGCACGCGATGAAATGTCGAGACCATGTACACAGCCTGGGGCCCAAGCGTGTCAAGGTGACACGAGCAAGGACACGGGCGTGTCCTAGAACCCATGCAGTGCTCGGGTTGAAAATGGGGTAAAATCATGGGGTACACGGCCAGCTACACGGCCGTATCCGCTGGAACACGGGCGTGTCAGCTCGAACACGGGCGTGTTCGATACCCGTGTGAGGTTCCTGGTGATTCGATTTTGACGGCGAATGCGGCACACGGCCCTGGACACGGGCGTGTGCCAGGCCGTGTTCGGCCCAGATTGGGCATTTCAGCCCCGGATCAAAGCCGTTCGTTTTCTTAGGTTGAGATCCAACGGCTGGGGGTTGTTCCTGAGAGGATATACCCGTGAGTTGACTTGGAAATCCTCACTTTTCTTCACTTGTTCTCTTTCTAAATCCTTGGAGAGAGGAGAGCTAAGGCAAGAAGAAGAAGAGCTAGATCCGCCATTGGAGGAGCTTCGGAGCTCCGAATCGCAAGCCGACTCCAGATCCACGGAGGCAACGCAAGTGCGGTGATTTTCATCCGGATACTTTTCAATGGAGCCAAAGAGGAACTCAAGGGTAACGATCCTCATCTTGAGCATGAGTCGCTCTCTTTCTTTGCATAGGAAGCCCGCTCTCGCGAGTTTGCGGAGAGTTGGAGGCGTTCCTTCGGGTAGATATGTGAAGTCCCCGTTGTTTAGAGTTCGTATGCGAGAACGAACATAGGCATGATGTGTGAAGCCTACCCGGACATGTTGGTCTGGATCGGTGATGTTGCATTGCATAAGGCCGGAGAAGACTCCGTGCTATTGGTTGTTTTTCGGGTTTTCTACGCGGTAGATTGCAGCAGGGAGCCTTGGGGACTAACCCAAAGGTGCACCCGAAAAACTGGGCGGATACGAAATCTTGCCAACTCGGTGGCCTGAGAGCCAACTTGAACATAACTGGGTTATGTGATTTGTGATGGACACGGGACTCGGTGGAAGTTTGACCCGCGCAAATGGCTTAAATTGTCGTTGCGATGTGAGCACGGGTTAGATGGAACCGTACCCGTTCTATGTCGTTCGGTTAAAGAGACCTAAAGGCACGTGCCACTTACCGTTGGCATAGAGTTGGGTCTTCGGCGGTTGATGGCTTAAATTATCGTGACCAATGCCAGGAAGACATATTGCTCATAGGATTGGCCGTCAGTTGGCGGTGGTGAGTCCGGAATGTTGGTGGCTTAAATTGACGCGACATAGACCGGTTCACCGAGAATGTGCCCTGAGTGTACGGGGCGTGTGGCCGTGTGAGCCAACGTCTGTGATGAAATGGCTATGGTTATATACATTGCTCGCTTATGCTAATGAAATGCAGGGAAGGAGCATCGCCGCCCCGAGTTGGGGGCGGGATCGTTATAATTTGGTCAGCATTGCTGACCGTTGCCTTGTTTTGCCACCATGCGGTGGTTTGTTGTTTGCAGGTGCAGCTGGACCAAGCGGTCAATAGCGGGCTAAAACCCTTTTTGCGAAGCCGGCCCTCGAAGGCCCGAATGTAAATGTTTATTGCTTTATTCATGTATGACCGGCCTGCGTGCCGTGGTTTGTAAATCATGTAACTGACAAGTGAAACATTTTGTAAGGCCTTAAGGCTTGTTTTGAGTATTTTGTATAACATTCCTAATTTTGTAATAGTGGACATTCGTGCTCTAATGCTGGGTTCTTGTTTACAACTTATATAAACTGCTTCCGCTAGAATGCTCTGTGTAGGACGTTGAGATTGGTTGGATGGTTTCCATAAGTAACCACCCGGTCTGTCTGTGGTATATGGCGTCGGGCCCCGGCCGGACCTACTGCTATATGCTATGCGACGGATAGGGGGTGTTACAATTTGGTATCAGACTACTGGTTTTGGTCGGGCTTAAAGTGAATTCGTGGGCGAATTCGTTTTAAGTGGTGGTGAGCACATTGTGTGCGTCATCGTTATAATGGTAACAGAACCCATGAATGTCCACTTAGGAATGAAAATACTCGTGTTTGAGGAACCCGCGTGTTCCTATAATTGCTGTTTGCAATTTTATGTGGTCGCTTAACGGTGTTTTGTACCACTATAGGTGACCAGAAGTGGTGTTGGGCCATCAGAACGCCGAGTTTCTGAGGCTAGCAGTGCACCGGATGTTGCTCCTGCAACATCTCTGTCGGCTGAGAATATTCGATTGGTGGCTGAAGCGGTGTTAGCCGTGATTAATGCGCAGCCTGGAAGGCAAGCGCAGCAGCCCGCTCCTGTGATGGAGCAAGTACCTCTTCAAGAGGCTGAGCCAAGGAGGGTGGAGCAAGTGGTTGCGGAACCAATAGTGCCAAGGAGGGCAACTGAGAGGCAGTTGAAGCATGTAATGAGCTTTAACCCTCCGTTATTCTCGGGGTTGGGAACCCCATCTCAGGCTGAAGACTGGCTCTCCAGGGTGAAGAGAGTCATGACAGCGACGGAGACAGAGGAGTGGCAAATGACCACCATCGCTACGTTCCTTTTGGACGGTGAAGCGAGAATGTGGTGGGAAGGATTGGAGCTGCATCATTTGAGAGGTAGACAACTGATAGACGTTCCGATGGAAGAGTTCTCGGGATTGTTCTTAGCAAGATACCTCCCTTTTACTCAGAGGATTTCAATGGAGAATGAGTTCCTGAAGTTGGTGCAGGGTGAGAGGAGCGTGGATGAATATCTCCACGAGTTTACGCGGTTGAGTTGTTATGCTAGCTCTACCATCATGGATGAGGAGCGCAAGACTAATCGATTCTACGAAGGCCTGAGGGATGAGCTGAGATTATTACTTTCAGGGCCGATGACTCAGGGTTTCTTAACCTTGGTCAATACTGCCCGGTCCTTGGAGAAGGACATGAAGAGCGTGCAAGCGAAGAAAAGCTTGAGTGAAAAGAAATCTGAGTTCAGAGTGCCGACCACTTCAAAGTCCGGCTATCGGAGGGCTTTCAAGAAGCATAGGACTTCGGGTCCAGCTCCTTCTGGCGCTTCTAGGGCGACTACGGGTCGGACCCCGGGTGCGTGTTTTACATGTGAAAAGACGGGGCATTTCGCCCGTGATTGTTGGAGCGGACGTCCTAGGTCCGAGAGGAGGCCGGGAGCTACCTATGAAGAGAAAGGAAAGGCAGTGGAATCGACCGCATCCCATTATGCTCCGGCCCAACCAAGGGTCTACAATCTTGGCCAACAGGAGGCCATTAAACAAGCCAATGTGGTGACATGTACGATTTAATTTATAGCAAGTCACTTTCTTTATATGCTTGTTATGCACATGTTACATTACCACTACTTGTTTAGGATTTGTATTGATTTGTGAAAATCCGGCACGAGCACTCTTCGATACGGGAGCTTCACACTCCTTCTTGTCCGAAGGATTTATATCACGCATCGGAGTCCCTTCTTCGATGGCGAAGGATAAGTTGGATGTGTTGTTGCCCAATGGGTGTTCGATGCGAGCGGTTAGGATCTGCGATGTTAAGATTCGAATTGGGGAGCAGGAGTTTGACCTGCGGGCATCCTTACTTCCGTTGGTGGAGTTCGACGTCATATTTGGCATGGACTGTCTCTCGGAGCAGCAGACCCATATAGATTGCGGTAGCAAAGAAGTCAAGCTGGGAGCAAGTCGTGAGACGACTTTTACGGGCATAAAGGGGTCGAGCAAGACGTTGATGTCTGCTCTTCAGGTGGTGAAGGCGGTTCGTGCCGGAGCAGAACTGTTCTTTACACTAGTGGAGGTTGCAAAGCCGAAGCCCGCGTTGGATTGTATTTCAGTGGTATCGGAATACCCTGATGTGTTCCCCGCAGATCTTCCTGGAGCCCCGCCTCAACGGGAGATAGATTTTACGATCGAGCTAGTGCCAGGTGCAAAGCCTGTGTCACGATCTCCATATCGGATAGCGCCTAAGGAAATGGCGGAGCTGAAAGTTCAACTGCAAGAGTTGTTGGAGCAAGGGTATGTGCGCCCGAGTTCTTCGCCTTGGAGCGCACCGGTCCTCTTTGTTAAGAAGAAGGACGGAAGCTTGAGGTTATGTATTGATTATCAGGAGCTAAACAAGCTGACTGAAAAGAATAAGTACCCGATCCCCCGGATTGATGATCTCTTTGATCAGTTAGTCGGGTCGACGGTGCACTCAAAGTTAGATCTCAAGTCTGGGTACTATCAGCTGCGGATAAGGGAGAGTGATATCCCGAAGACAGCGTTTAGTACGAGATACGGGCATTATGAGTTTACGGTCATGCCGTTTGGGCTGACTAATGCGCCGTCAGTATTCATGGATTTGATGAACAGGACGTTCAGGGAGTACTTGGACCATTTCGTGATCGTCTTCATCGACGATATTTTGGTGTACTCGCAAAGTGAGGAAGATCACTTCAAGCATCTTCATTTGGTGTTGGAGATGCTAAGGAGAAACCAGTTGTATGCCAAGTTCTCAAAGTGCGAGTTTTGTCTATCCTCAGTGGCATTCCTCGGGCATATAGTGAGTGGAGAGGGTATTGCGGTGGATCCGGCAAAGATTGTTGCGATACGGGAGTGGCCTGAGCTTGATACGGTAGCAGAAGTCCGGAGCTTTTTGGGGCTTGCCGGCTATTATAGGCGCTTCGTAGAGAACTTCTCGCGGATAGCGTTACCTCTCACTACTTTGACGAGGAAGGAGCATAAGTTCGTTTGGACGCCGGTATGCGCGCGAGCTTTTGAGGAGTTGAAGTGTCGGTTGACCACGGCGCCTGTGCTGAGTTCGCCGGTGGGGACCGAAGGCTATGAGATATATAGCGATGCTTCGGGCAGCGGTTTGGGTTGCGTGCTACTGCAGCACGGAAGCGTGATAGCTTATGGCTCGAGACAGCTAAAAGTGCACGAGAGGAATTATCCGGTCCACGACTTGGAGTTGGCGGCCGTGATTTTTGCCTTGAAGATGTGGAGACACTATTTGTACGGTGTGAAGATTGATATCTACACCGATCACAAGAGCCTGAAGTATCTTATAGATCAGAAGGATCTGAATATGCGGCAGCGTAGATGGATGGAGTTCCTGGGGGACTATACATTCAAGATCCACTACGTGCCTAGCAAAGGGAATGCGGTTGCGGACGCGTTGAGTCGCCGAGCCCCAGCTCAAGCCAATTGGCTATCTGTGCATGATGAGCGGTTGGTGCGGGAGTTGGAGACGTTGGAGATTGTTTGTGTGGATAGACAATCAAGTGCTGAAGCAGTTCTTAATTGGACTGAAGTCCAATATGACCTGGCTGATCGGATTCGGCAGGCTTTGGATATGGATGCTCATATGAAGCAGTTCATGATAGAGGCTCTGGCTGGGTCAAATTCCCAATTCGTCGTGGAGGACGGATTGCTTTGGAAAGACGGTCGTCTGTGCGTCCCAAGCGTGGGCAATTTACGGGTGGAGTTGTTGTACGAGGCACACCATACCAAGTACTCGATTCACCCGGGGAGCACGAAGATGTACCGCGATGTAAAGAAGCTATTTTGGTGGCCGGGTTTGAAAAAGGATGTGGCGATATACGTAGCGAAGTGCCAAACTTGCACCTTGGTAAAGGCGGAGTGCCAAAAGCTGGGAGGATTTCTTAAGTCCTTGCCTATTCCGGAGTGGAAATTTGACGACATCTCTATGGACTTTGTGCACGGTTTGCCAAGGTCGCAAAAGGGGAACGACGCCATTTGGGTGGTCGTGGATCGATTAACAAAGGTGTCGCATTTTATTCCGCATAGGAAGGATGATCCGGTGGAGAAGCTGACAAAGCTTTATGTGGATAACATAGTACGGCTCCATGGTGTGCCCCGCAGCATCGTGAGTGACCGAGATGGGCGGTTCACGTCCAATGATTGGAGGCTGGTGCAGCAAATGTTGGGAACAAAGCTGAAGTTTAGCACAGCCTTCCATCCGCAAACGGATGGGCAGACCGAGAGAGTCAATAGAACGATGGAAGACATGCTCCGCATGTGTGTCTTGGATTTTGGAAAGCAATGGGAGGACCACCTTTATTTGGTGGAGTTCGCATACAACAACAGATACCAAGCAAGTATTCAGATGGCGCCTTTCGAGGCCCTATATGGTAGAAGATGTCGCACGTCGTTGTCTTGGTTAGAAATGGGTGAGTCAAAGTTGTATAAGCGATCAGAAGTGGATGATGCTACTTCTTTGGTGACAACCATTCGGGAGAGGTTGCTTATCGCTCAGGACCGGCAAGCAAAGTACTATAATGCCAAGCACAGGAATGTGGAGTTCGCTGTGGGCGATTATGTATACCTAAAGATCAAGCCGTTCAAGGGTGTCTCGCGGGTGCGGCGATTGAAAAAGCTAAGCCCGAGGTACCTTGGACCGTTCGAGGTTCTGGAGCGAGTTGGGGAAGCAGCCTATCGGTTGAAGCTTTCAGTGGAGCTTAGTGGTTTACACGATGTATTCCATATTTCGGTGCTTCGGAAGGCGGTGCAAGAGCCTACGCAAGTGATCGCGGTCGATCAAGTGCCGGTGGATAGTGGGCTAACGACAAAAGTCAAGCCCGTGCGGATTGAGGACTCAGAGATCAAGCGGCTACGCAATAAAAAGATCAGGATGGTCAAGGTCCGGTGGGACAATTGCGGTCGTGAGGAGCTCTCTTGGGAGCGAGAGCAGACGATGCTTGACGAGTATCCGGAGTTGTTCCGCTCAGGTACAAATTTTGGTTTTGTACATGTTTTTCCCTTTATGTAATTTCGTGGGCGAAATTCTTTTAAGGGGGGGAGAGTTGTAACGCCCCGAAACTCAAAGGAGCGAAGGGGGACGTTATGGGCCAGTTTTTGTTTCTGGATGAAGGCACACGGCCTGGGACACGGGCGTGTCCCAGGGCGTGTCAAGCGTGTGCCGACACTTAGCCGCGAAGTCGTGGAGATTTTCTCGACGATTTGCTGAGAATGGGCACACGGCCTGCGACACGGGCGTGTCGCAGGGCGTGTCGACCCGTGTCGACACTTAGTCGTGAAATCGTCGAGATATACTCGACGATTCGTCGAGAATGGGAACACGGCCCGCGACACGGGCGTATCGCAGGGCGTGTCGACCCGTGTCGACGATCGTCCCGGGGAAGTCGTCGAGATTCACTCGACGATCATCGAGACAAGGCACACGGCCTAGGACACGGGCGTGTCCAAGGCCGTGTCATCAAGTCGTCGAACTGTACGCGACGAAATGTCGAGACCATGTACACGGCCTGGGGCCCAGGCATGTCAAGGTGACACGGGCAAGGACACGGGCGTGTCCTAGAACCCGTGCAGTGCTCGGGTTGAAAATGGGGTAAAATCATGGGGTACACGGCCGGCTACACGGCCGTGTCCGCTGGAACACGGGCGTGGTCGATACCCATGTGAGGTTCCAGGTGATTCGATTTTGACAGTGAATGCGGTACACGGCCCTGGACACGGGCGTGTGCCAGGCCGTGTTCGGTCCAGATTGGGCATTTCAGCCCCGAATCAAAGCCGTTCGTTTTCTTAGGTTGAGATCCAACGGCTGGGGGTTGTTCCTGAGAGGATATACCCGTGAGTTGACTTGGAAATCCTCACTTTTCTTCACTTGTTCTCTTTCTAAATCCTTGGAGAGAGGAGAGCTAAGGCAAGAAGAAGAAGAGCTAGATCCGCCATTGGAGGAGCTTCGGAGCTCCGAATCGCAAGCCGACTCCGGATCCACGGAGGCAACGCAAGTGCGGTGATTTTCATCCGGATACTTTTCAATGGCGCCAAAGAGGAACTCAAGGGTAACGATACTCATCTTGAGCATGAGTCGTTCTCTTTCTTTGCATAGGAAGCCCGCTCTCGCGAGTTTGCAGAGAGTTGGAGGCGTTCCTTCGGGTAGATATGTGAAGTCCTCGTTGTTTAGAGTTCATATGCGAGAACGAACATAGGCATGATGTGTGAAGCCTACCCGGACATGTTGGTCTGGATCGGTGATGTTGCATTGCATAAGGCCGGAGAAGACTCCGTGCTATTGGTTGTTTTTTGGGTTTTCTACGCGGTAGATTGCAGCAGGGAGCCTTGGGGACTAACCCAAAGGTGCATCCGAAAAACTGGGCGGATACGAAATCTTGCCAACTCGGTGGCCTGAGAGCCAACTTGAACATAACTGGGTTATGTGATTTGTGATGGACACGGGACTCGGTGGAAGTTTGACCCGCGCAAATGGCTTAAATTGTCGTTGCGATGTGAGCACGGGTTAGATGGAACCGTACCCGTTCTATGTCGTTCGGTTAAAGAGACCTAAAGGCACGTGGCACTTACCGTTGGCATAGAGTTGGGTCTTCGGCGGTTGATGGCTTAAATTGTCGTGACCAATGCCAGGAAGACATATTGCTCATAGGATTGGCCGTCAGTTGGCGGTGGTGAGTCCGGAATGTTGGTGGCTTAAATTGACGCAACATAGACCGGTTTACCGAGAATGTGCCCTGAGTGCACGGGGCGTGTGGCCGTGTGAGCCAACGTCTGTGATGAAATGGCTATGGTTATATACATTGCTCGCTTATGCTAATGAAATGCAGGGAAGGAGCATCGCCGCCCCGAGTTGGGGGCGGGATCGTTATAATTTGGTCAGCATTGCTGAACGTTGCCTTGTTTTGCCACCGTGCGGTGGTTTGTTGTTTGCAGGTGCAGCTGCACCAAGCGGTCAATAGCGGGCTAAAGCCCTTTTTGCGAAGCCGACCCTCGAAGGCCCGAATGGAAATGTTTATTGTTTTATTCATGTATGACCGGCCTGCGTGCCGTGGTTTGTAAATCATGTAACTGACAAGTGAAACATTTTGCAAGGCCTTAAGGCTTGTTTTGAGTATTTTGTATAACATTCCTAATTTTGTAATAGTGGACATTCGTGCTCTAATGCTGGGTTCTTGTTTACAACTTATATAAACTGCTTCCGCTAGAATGCTCTGTGTAGGACGTTGAGATTGGTTGGATGGTTTCCATAAGTAACCACCCGGTCTGTCTGTGGTATATGGCGTCGGGCCCCGGCCGGACCTATTGCTATATGCTATGCGACGGATAGGGGGTGTTACAGTATATGTATGGAATCCCCCACCAAAAGGTGGAAAGTCGAGGGAGTTCCATTGGGTTGATTCATGAAATCCCCAGTGATTCTTGCATATAGATCTGGAAATGTGTAGTACGGAATAGGCATACTGTGTGAAGCCCATCTGGACAGGTTGGTCTGGATTGGTGATGTTTTATTTTGCGCACCGGAGAAGACTCCGCGTATAAATGAGTATTTTGTTGAGTCGGTGGGTTGTGCCTGTGAAGGGTAGTAGCAGGAAGTACTGGAGTGGAATTCCAAGAAAATACCCAAAAAGTTCATGTACTATATGCTATGAAAGACCAATATTTCTGGAACTACAGGTGGCTGCAGGAACTTCTGGAAGGTTGGTCCAGATAAGGTTAGGGCTGGAGACGGAAAAAGAGTTCTGTCACTAATGTCGGGCGATAGTGAGTGTCGCTGGCGATGGATCCTAGCTAACCTGTGATTGTGAAGCCAGTCCTTAGGGGACAACATGGTTATTGTGAGCTATTAAAAATACTTTATGCCGAACGGATAAGGGGATGCCGACCCGCTTCAGTCTAGTCATTGAACTGACAATTTGAACAACTGGCAAGGGCTGAACTGTATCTGCATTTTGGTTGTCTGACATGAGTGCCTGAGATATTAGCGTTCGTTAGGTTCACATTTTAACGCCCCGAAAGTTGTATTTGAGTTGGTCGCGTAAAAAGGGATTTTTTGTGCCGGTTTAGGGGTACACGGCCTGGGATACGGGTGTGTCCAAGGCCATGTCTGGCTGGTGATTTTTTGGCTGCTTTCATCCCGAGAAGGACACGGCCAGGAACACGGCTGCATGATACGGGCGTGTCATTTGACCCGGGCGTGTACCTACCCGTGTCAGTACTCGTGTTCAGTTGGGTCATGTCGGTTGGCGTAGCGGTTATGCGTGACATGCCCCCAATCACGGGCGTGTCGAGAGACCCGACACGGGCATGTCAGGTGAGACACGGGCGTGTCTTTGCCCGTGTGGTTGTTATGAGTTCGACGATCGTGGCTGGAGCGAGGCACACGGCCTGGGACACGGTCGTGTGCCAAGCCGTGTTCGACCCAGGTTTGGAGATTTTTGAGCGGATCTGAGCCGTTCGTTTTCTTTAAATAAGATCCAATGGCCCAGATGGTTTCGTGCTCTGTTAAGGCCGGGAATAGGGGAGTTAATCCTTCATTTCTCTCCAACCATTCTCTCTCTCAAGGAGTTGGAAAGAGGAGGAAGAAGGAAGGGATTTCGGCCTCTGGCGGAGCATCGGAGCACCGTTTTGAGTTCTGAGAGCGGATCCGTAGAGGAAAGTTCATTGCGAAGAGTTCTGTCCGTGTAGTTTTTCCATGGCGCCAAAGCGGACTACAAGGGTAACGATTCTCTACTTGAGTATGTGAAGCTCTTCTTTTCTGCATAGGGAATCCCGCTCCCGCGAGTGTGCGGTGAGTGCATGGTGTTCCTTGGGGTTGATGTGAATAGTCCCCCATGTGTTGCATATAGAGTCCAGAATTAAATTACGGACATAGGCATTGTGTGTGAATCCTACCCGGACGTGTATTGTCTGGATCGGTGATGTTGCATTTGATATGTTTTGCCGGAGAAGACTCCGTGCTTTGGGTTTTCGAGTTTCTACACGGTAGATCGTAGCAGGGATCCTTGGAGGTTAGCTCCAAGACGCACCCGAAAAACTGAGCGGAATCATTGTTCTGCTAACTTGGCAGTTAGGAAATCGTCCTTGAACATAACTGGGTTATGTGATTGTTTGGAAGTGTTGGGATCCGAGAGAAGCTTGGCCCGCGCGTAGGACTTAAATTGACTAGGCGGCGTGAGCAACGGGCAAGTGGAATCGAACCTAGGCTATGTGGTTCGGTGTGAGAGACCCAAAAAGTGGACTGGCCTTTGGCATAGTTGGGAGCCTTAGACGGTGGTCAGAAAGGCTAAATGCTCACTTGGTTGCCATCTTTGGGATGGTGGTGAAGCCACAGAATTGACCGGATTCACCGTTAATGTGCCCTGAGTACACGGTGTGTTTGGCTGTGCGAGTCTACACCTGTGGCGTAGTATAATTGCGCTTTATTTTTTCATTGGGCTAATGATATGCAGGGAAAGAGCACCTCCGTCCCGAGTAAGGGGCGGGGTCGTTATAATTTGGTCGGCTTTGGTTGATCGTTGCTTTGTTTGCCACCGTGCGGTGGAATGTTGCTTGCAGGTGCTGCGGAGCCGAGTGCTAGGTAGCGGGCTAGAGCCCATGTTGCTGTGCTGGCCCTCGAAGGCCATAAAGAATAGTTATTTTTATTTTGTCATGTGTGGCCGGCCTGCGAGCCGATGTATGTAAGATATTATTTTGTTAAGTGAACATTTGTAAGGCCATAAGGCCATGTTTCCTTTTCAGTGTATTTGGTTTTCATTCCAGTGGTATGGTTGTGGACATTCATGATTTATGGATTTAAGTTTTGGGTTCTTTCAACTTTAAAAGCTTCCGCTAGAATGCTCTGTGTAGGACGAGTTGTCTTAATTGGATAGTTTGAATATTCTTATGTAACCCTTTCGACTGTGGTATATGGAGTCAGGTTCCCGCTGAACCTTCTGTTATATGCCATGCGACGGATGGGGGTGTTATAATTTGGTATCAAACTTCTTGTTACGGTCAGGCTTAAATGAATTCGTGCACGAATTCTTTTAAGGGGTGGTGAGAACATGTGTGCGTCATTGTTATAACATTAAAAAAGAACCCATGAATGTCCACTTAGGAATGAAAAATACTCGTGTTTGAGGAACCTGCGCGTTCCTATAATTGCTTTTTGCAATTTTATTTGATCACTTATTGGTGTTTTGTACTACTATAGGTGACCGGGAATGGCGCAGAGCCGACATAACATCTGGTTTTTGAGGATTATAGTGCACCCAGCGACGTGCTTGAGACCCCTCCTTCATGTGAAACCATAAGAAGAATCGTTGAAGTCGTGCTCGCTGTGACCAGTGCACAATAGGGAAGCAATTTGAAACCTTTTGTCCCTGAGCTGACTTCAATGTCGGGTGGTGTGTTGGATCAAAGGACTTTAAGAAGGCCAGCAGGCCAGCAGTTGAACATGTCCTTAGTGCAGGGTACACACTCAGTCGACGAGTACTTACAGGTGTTCCTCTTCATAAGCCGCTACCCATGCTTTGAATTGGAGAACGAACAGTCTATAGTTGATAGATTCTATAATGGGCTGCGTGGTGAGCTGCGAATCCTACTGCTAGGACCAAAACTATTGGGATTCCGAGCCTTGGTGGAGTCGGCTAGGTCTTTGGAAGTAGATTTGGGGAGGATTCACCCGATGCCAGTGAGTAGGGTATCAAACTCTACAAATCCTAAGAGGACTGCAACCCGCAGAACGTTGAAAGAGGGGGCTAGGGATGGGACTAACAAAGTTATGTACAACTGTCGATTTTGTGGCAAGAAAGGGCACTTTGCCCGAGAATGTTGGGATGGTGCTCAGAAGATTAAGGATGCTATGTCAGGAGCAGGTGAGGACTCTAGCACTAAGAAACCACAGTTCAAAGGGCCAAGTTCAAAGTCGGATGTCCGCAGATGGAACAAGAAGCTGAAGACTTCGAACTCAGCCCCTTCGTCTGGTGCGTTGGGGCTAACCACAAGTCGAGTCCCAGGAGCTTCCTATATCTGCGGAAAAGTGGGGAATTTTGCCCGTAGCTGTTGGAGCGGACGCTTAATGTCCGAGAGGAAGCCTAATGTGTACAGGCTGGGTTAGCAAGAGGCCAGAAAGCACGCGGTCGTGGTGACAGGTAAGGTTTAAAAATCTAGCATTTAGCTTTAGGCACTTGTTGCCTTTGTGCATGTTAGCCTAGAACCACTTGTGCTAAGCTTTGTTCTGAATTTTGTTTATCCAGCGGGAGCACCGTTCGTTAAAGGGGGCTTCGCGTCTCTGTTTGCCCAAAGGAATTGTTTTGCACGTCGGAATACCTCTTTCGATGGCAAAAGACGTTTCAGAGATGTTGTTGTCTTATGGTACTCAATGCGCGCAGATTGAATCTGTTGCGTTTAGGTCTGGATTGTGAGTCAAAAGTTTGATTTGCAAGCGTTGTTACTACCGCTAGGAGAGTTCAACGTGATATTTAGTATGGTCAGGCTCTCGGAGTAGCAGGCATACGTTGATCGAAGTTGCTTGTAGGTCAGTTGAGAGCTAGTCATGAGACGACATTTGCGGGCGTGAAAGGGGTCGAGTAAGACATTGATGTCTGCCCCTCATGTGGTTAAGGTGGTTCAGTGTAGTGCCAAACCGGTGTCACGCTCTCCGTATCGTATAGAGCCAAAAGAGATGGCAGAGTTAAAGGTGCAATTGCAAGAGTTGTTGGAGCAAGGATATGTGAGTCCAAGTTCGTCATCTTGGAGCGCACCGGTTCTTTTCGTTAAGAAGAAATATGGGAGCTTGCGGCTTTGTATCGACTATCGGGAATTGAACAAGCTTACGGAAAATAATAAGTATCCGATTCCGAGGATTAATAATCTATTTGATCAGTTGGTTCGGTCAACGGTATATTCGAAGCTAGATTTGAAATCCGGATACTACCAATTGAGGATAAGGGAAAGCGACATCCCAAAGACATATTCAGTACGTGGTTTGGGCATTACGAGTTAACAGTCATGCCATTTGGGTTGACGACTGCACCATCCGTATTTATGGATCTGACGAACATGACGTTCAGAGAGTACCTGGATCATTTCGTGATAGTATTTATTGATGATATCCTGGTGTACTCGCAGTGCGAGGAGGATCACTACAATCATCTACACTTGGTGTTGGAGACGTTGAGGAGAAATCAGTTGTATGCTAAGTTCTCCAAGTGTAAATTCTGGTTATCCTCGATAGCGTTCCTTGGTCATGTTGTTAGTGGAGAAGGGATAGCTGTGGATCCGGCGAAGATAGTGGCAATACGGGAGTGGCCTACTTTGACTACGGTGGCGGAAGTCCGGAGCTTTCTGGGGCTTGCCAGCTACTATAGGTGCTTCGTAGAGAACTTTTCACGGATAGCACTTCCACTCACGATGTTGACAAGGAAGGTTCAAAAGTTTGTGTGGTCGCTGGAGTGCGAGCAGGCTTTTGAAGAGTTGAAGAGACGGTTGACCACGACGCCTATTTTATGTTCGCCAGTTGGAACTGAAGGATTCGAGATCTATAGTGATGCTTCTGGTAGTGGTTTGGGCTGTGTTCTGCTACAGCATGGGAGTGTGATAGCCTATGGTTCACGACAACTGAAGGTTCATGAGCGGAATTATCCGGTTCACGACTTAGAATTAGCGGCCGTGATATTTGCTCTAAAGCTTTGGAGGCAATACCTGTACGGTGTGAAGGTCGATATTTACACCGATCCTAAGAGCTAGAAGTACCTGTTGGACCAAAATGATCTGAACATGAGGCAGCAGAGGTGGATGGAGTTCTTAGGGGACTACACCTTCTAGTTACATTATGTGCCTGGGAAGGGAAATGCAGTGGCAGATGCGTTGAGTCGCAGGACTCCGACGCAAGCCAACTGGTTATCGGTACATGATGAGAGATTGGTCCATGAGTTGTAGGCTTTGGAGATATCTTGCGTCGACAGGCAATCTAGTGCTAAGGAGAAACTGTTTTGGACAGAGGTGCAGTGTAACCTAGCTGATAGAGTTCGGCGGGCTTTGGTTCAGGATAACAGCATGAAGCAGATATTGGATGAATCATTGGATGGGTCAAATTCCCAGTTTACTATTGAAGATGGTTTGCTAAGGAAGGACGGTCGCCTATATGTTCCTAATGCTGATAATCTTCAGGAGGAATTGATGTATGAGGCTCATCATACCAAGTAATCAATCCACTCGATAAGAACGAAGATGTATAGGGACATGAAGAAATTATTCTGGTGGCCAGGTTTGAAGAAGGATGTAGCACTTTATGTGGCAGAGTGCCGTACTTGTGCATTGGTGAAGGCGGAATGTGTTGGGTCCGGCGTTCCTTCACTTGACTCGTGGTGCTTTGCTACTTATTTAAGAAATTAAGTTGCGCCCTCTCCAACAGTCCGGACTTTTTGTGCAGTTGGGTATGCGCTTGATCTTTCAATTGGTATCAAAGCGAGGTTGGTTAAAAATACCACACCTTAATTGGTTGGTTGTTTTCCTACAGGATAACACCTGAACCAAAAGATCTCTGATAAGATCAATCTTTCATAGAGGGTTTTTATTTTTATTATTCGTATTGTATTTATCCTTATATAAAACTATGGCACAGAGCAAAGATTATGCTAGCACCAGACCTCCAGTGTGCAATCTGTCTAAGTTTGTACTTTGGAAGGCAAGGATAAGATTGTACATGAATTCTATTGATGAAGATATTTTTAATTCTGTTTTGACAGTGTGTCCAAGACCACCAGAAAATACAAGTACAAGTGCTGTTCCACCTCCTTCAGGAACAGATGCTGAAATCAAGAAATGAAAAGTGGCAGATGTTAAGGCAATGAATATTTTAGGCCAGACTATGTCTGATGAAATATTTCAAAAAGTAGCTGAATCCAACTCAGCAAAGGACATCTGGGACAAGTTATCTTAGATAGTCTCAGGATCTGCTGATGAGAGAAAAGATAGAAGATCCCATCTCATAACTCAGTATGAGAACTTCAAGAAAGGAGAAAGTGAGTCAGTTGCTGATATGTATAACACACTCAGTCTCATAGTCAATGAGCTGAAAACATTGGACAAAGAGATCTCATTGACTGAGCTCAATGATAAAATCCTAATGTGCTTCCTAAGCACTTGGGACTCAAGGATCTGGCCAATCAAGGATGCCAGAAGCCTAAATGAGATCACAACTGAAGCTCTCTTGGGCAAGCTCAAGTCCTATGAGCTGCTCATCAAGAATAGAGAAGAAGAGCAGAAGGCTGCCTCATCAGCAGTCAGAAAAGAGAAATTAATAGCCTTCAAAGCTATTGAAGATCAGCCTGAAGACAAAGTCACAGGCAATGAAGAGCTGCTAAGCTTACTGGCCAGAAAGTTTTATAAAATAGCCAGGAAGGATTTCAGGAAAAGATCATACAGAGGGCATGACAAGCCAAGGTATGACAAATTAAATAACAAAGAGATTATTTGTTTTGGATGCAGGAAACCAGGCCACATTGTGCCTGACTGTCCAGAAAATCAAAACAGGGATAAGAAGGACAGGAAAGAAAGGAGAAAAGAAAAGGACTTCAAGAAAAATATCAATGACAAACCCTCCTCCAGTAAGAACAAAAATACAAGGAAGGGGTTTGTTGGTGAAACTTGGAGTGAGACAGAAGAAGAATTTGAAGCTTTATCCAGCTCTAGTGATGATGAAGATGATGCTGATGAAAAAGAATTCTGCATGATGGCTATCAATGCCTCACAACAAAATTCTGATGCAGAAGAGTCAGAGTCAAAATCAGAGACTCAATCTGAAGAGGACCAGGTAATAAATTCTTTTGATATTAATTCTGAGGACTTCAAGTGTGAGTTTAAAGCACTGTGTTTAGATTTATTAAAATTTGAGAACGAAATCATTTCTCTCAGAAATCAGCTATCTGAACACAGCACTTTAAAATCAAAAAACCTCAAACTCTCTGAGGAGTTGGAATGTTGTAGGGAGCAGATAGCTTCACTAAAAAGTGAGCTATCAGAGGCCAAAAAGTTTGAAGAATCCCTTAATGGGAGAAGTATCAAACTAATGGACATCACAAGCACAGTGAACTCAAGATTCAATAGTACACTGGGCTTGGGTGCCTCATCTAGCCAACCTATAGTATTAATAACCCCAATCAAGTTTATCTCAGATAAAGCTAAGGGAGTTGTAGAGGTGGCTAGGAAGAATTCTGATTTACCTAGGAAAACAAAAGTTCAACAGAAAACGTCGAACGGAGCTCGACGATCGCCGAATGGAGCTCAACGATCTCAGGCTGAATCGTCGAACTCAGGTCGATGATTTCTGAACCCTGAACTCTATCATAGTAGATCTTCCAACGGAGCTCGACGATCTGACCCAAGATCGTTGAACTCAGCTCAGAGATCGTCGAACAGAGCTCAGAGTTTTGAAAAATCTTTCAAAGGCAAATCAAACTTCAATCCTAGAGGTCCTACATCTCAGAGGTTTAACCCTTATACTGAATGGATAATACCTCCTAGGAGATATCATCCTGAAGGCTATAAGAGTCAACCAGAGATGTATTTTATTTCAGAATTTAAAGGTTATCAACCTAGGCCCAAGGTAAACTGGGTCAAAAACAAATAAATTGTTTTATGTGCAGGAGAAGACCTATCCAACATCAAACCAGCAATGGTATCTGGATAGTGGGTGCTCAAAGCACATGACAGGAAACAAGGACAATTTCACATCCTTCAAAGCCAAACTTGGACCCAAAGTAATATTTGGTGATTCAAACTTTGGACTAACAAAAGGATATGGTGATGTCCAGATTGGCACAGTCACTTTCAAGAAATTAGCCAATGTGGAAGGACTAAAGTACAACTTAATCAGCATCAGTCAAATGTGTGATGAAGGCTACCAAGTGACTTTCAACAAATTCTCATGCAAAATCAAATCAGAGGACAACACAACTGTGTTGACAAGTAAAAGGAAAGGTAACATTTATCTTGTAGATTTTCTTTCAACTAAGGTAGATATATGCTTGTTCAACTCTATTTGTAGACCTAATGAATTATGGCATAAGAGACTAGGTAATATAAACCTTAGAACCATTGCTAGGCTATCCAAGGATAACCTTATTAGAGGACTATCTTCTGGCCCCTATAAGAAGGAAGGACTTTGCAGGGCTTGTCAATTAGGCAAGCAAACCAAAAATAGTTTCAAACCACTTAATAAGAGTGATTCACCTAGGATTTTGTATCTGTTACACATGGACCTTTTTGGACCCATTACAGTACAAAGCGTAGGAGGGAAATCCTATACTTTAGAGGTTGTAGATGACTTCTATAGATTCACATGGGTGTTCTTTCTAAGGAAGAAGTCTGGTAACTTTAAGTGTTTGACAGAGTTTCTCAAATGAATACCGAGTGAGTTCAATACTCACATTGCCCTGATCAGAAGTGATCATAGGACAGAGTTTGATTCTCTTCTTATACAAGAGTTTTGTCAGAGTGAAGGGATCAGGCATACTTTCTCAGCTCCTAGAACTCCTCAACAAAATGGGGTAGTTGAAAGGAAAAATAGAACCCTTATTGAATCTGCTACTACATTGTTGTCAGATGCTCATCTTCCTCTATTCTTTTGGGCAGAGGCAGTGAACACCTCCAACTATGTGTTGAATAGAAGTTTAATACATAAACTGAAGGGCAAGACTCCCTATGAATTACTCAATGAGAAGAAACCTAAAGTAGATTATTTTAAAATCTTTGGTTGCACTTGTTACATTCATAATAATGACAAGAAATACTTAGTAAAATTTCAAGCTAAAGCTGATGAAGGAGTGTTTCTGACATACTCCATGATCAGTAAAGTTTATAGGGTATATAATAAATCTACTCTCAAAATTGAAGAATCTGTTCATATATCTTTTGATGAATCTAACATGTCTTTCAAGGAGAAGAATACTTCTACCATTGAACCTTTGCAGGTACACTCTCTTGCTGAAGACTTGGACAGGTTACAAATTATTCAAAAGGATGAAAGCAGTGAAGATGAAGAAGTCATTCAACATCTTGAAGAGAATCTTCTTGAAGATCCATTTATTGTACCACAAGAGGAAACAACAATACAGGTTGGTGAACAATCAACACCCCCTGTTGATTTAGTAACATCAAGAGACCATCCAATCTCCCAAGTGATTGGAGACATCTCAGCTGGTGTGCAAACCAGAAACCAGGTCAACCAAAACCTGATGCACACTTTCTTTCTTTCTCAAATTGAACCTCAATCCATTCAAGATGCAGAGCAAGATCCACACTAGATCATTGCAATGCAAGAGGAGTTACATCAATTTGAAAGGAAAAAAGTTTGGGAACTAGTGCCAAGGCCAAAGTATCACTCCATTGTTGGAACAAAATGGGTGTTCAGAAATAAATTGGATGATCAAGGAATCATTGTTAGGAACAAGACAAGGCTAGTTGCTCAAGGGTACTCTCAAGAAGAAGGGATAGACTATGACCAGACCTTTGCACTAGTTGCAAGGTTAGAGGCCGTAAGAATCTTCTTAGCATATGCAGTACACAAAGGATTCAAAGTATACCAGATGGATGTAAAGAGTGTTTTTCTCAATGGAGATATCAAAGAAGAAGTCTATGTCAGATAACCCCCAGGTTTTATCTCTTCAACTCATCCTGATTATGTTTTCAAATTGCAAAAAACATTATATGGTCTAAAGCAAGCTCCTAGAGCATGGTATGAGACCCTATCATGCTTTCTTCTGAAAAATGATTTTATAAGTGGTAGAGTAGACCAAACCCTTTTTATTAGAACCCATAGGTCCCATACCTACTAGTACAAATCTATATAGATGATATTATATTTGGTTCTACTGATTCAAATTTGTGTAGAAGGTTTTCCAACCTAATGCATTCTAAATTTGAAATGAGTAGCATGGATGAGCTATCCTTCTTTCTTGGATTGCAAATCAAACAACATGCTGAAGGCATATTTATTTCTCAAACCAAGTATGAAAAAGAATTGGTTAAGAAATTTGGTATGTCTGAAGCATCATGTATGAAAACACCTATGCCTACTAATGCTGTATTAGATGCTGATGAACATGGGAAATCTATTGATCAGATAACATATAGAGCAATGATTGGCTCTTTATTGTACCTTGCAGCTAGTAGACCTGACATAATGTTTGCTACATGCATATGTGCTAGATTCCAAGTGAGCCCTAGAGAGTCACACTTAACCATAGTAAAAAGGATTCATAGGTATGTGAAAAGTTGTCCAAAATCTAGGTCTCTGGTATCCAAAAGATTCAGCATTTGACTTAACTGGATTTTCAGATGCTAATTATGCTGGATGCAGAATAGATAGGAAAAGAACCAGTGGAACTTATCAGATTCTTGGTGACAGACTTGTCTCCTGGTTTTGCAAGAAACAAACATCTGTGTCAACTTCAACTGCTAAAGCTGAATATATGGCTGCAGGTAGTTGTTGTTCACAAATCTTGTGGATTCAAAATCAACTCCTAGACTATGGCTACAACTTAGAGAAGTCTAAAATATTTTGTGATAATACCAGTGCTATTTCCATTGCACAAAATACAGTCCTCCATAGTAGGACAAAACATATAAAAATTAGACATCACTTTCTAAGGGATAATATTGAGAAAAATAAAATTGAACTTCAATATATCCCAACTAATTTGCAAAGGGGAGATATTTTCACCAAACCTTTGGATGAAAAGTGATGAGTTGTAAATATATGTGTTTTTATATACATTAAATATGATGTATTAGTTTCTTTTTATTATTTTTAGTTGTTTTCCTTTAATAAATTGCTTCCTTCTTGTAAATATTTTCTAACTTAGAGTTATTTTTGTTTTCTAAATTTTTCAGGAAGAATTGTCAAAAAATCAAAGTACATGCCCGTGTACTGTTGGTCACGCCCGTGACCAGGGCGTGATACGTCAAATTCCCGAGAAATGACATCTTTTTGAAGAAATAGCATGACATGCCCGTGTCACGCCCGTGTCACCCGAGTCACGCCCGTGACCCATGCCCGTGACCATCCAGATCGACAAAATCGCGCTCAACGATCGTCGACCCAGCTGACACGCCTGGCGACACGCCCGTGTCACCTGACACGGGGCGTGGCCCAAGCCGTGACCACTCCTTTCGACGTTTTTCGCTCGACGTTCGTCGAGCCAACCCGATACGCCTAGCGTCACGCCCGTGACCTAGGGCGTGAGTCCTCCACCTGGCCCAACAAACTGCCGTCGGTAATCTCCCTAAGTCAACAACGCCATTAATCGCCGCACGACATGCCCACCGTCACGCCCGTGACTAGGGGCGTGACCGCCGCGATTTCCGCCGCAACATCAAATCGCCGTCAGATCACCGAAATCAACTATGAATAGTGTTGACACGCCCCCAGACATGCCCGTGTCATCGGGTGTGTCCGATGAAATTTTTTGTCTATAAATTACAGCCTTCTGCCTGATCTCCTGTTCCCTTTCCTTGAACCATTTTGTATAGGGTTATGCTGCCGAGATGATCCCAAATGTTATGTAAGGGATAATTTTCCCCCCACTCTTTAGCTTTTGTTTTCGTTCTTTTGTAACCCCTGTTTTTACTTAATCAAATGCGTTTATTTTATCTCTTTACATGATGATTGGAATGAATCTAAGCAACAAAACCTTATACAATCTTAATTCTTTTATTTTGTTTTAACTTTGATTTTGTTCTTTCAAAATGGGTGTGTGGGTGTATGAGATTAGTTCTTTTTATGCTTTTATACTTCGTTATTTTTAGTTAGTTTTGTTTAGACTTAGTTCTTTATATCTTTTTATGCATTCCTATAAACCTGTAAAAGCATTTTCAAAGTGGTTTTGATTTTTCACTAACTTAGATTTTCCTTTTAGGTCGTAAAACTTTTGTTCCTTTTCACTTTAGTTTCACTTTTAATCACTTTTGCGGAGTTATAGGAACGTATATATAGTCATTTTAATTTTTCGAACACTTCATTTTTGCTTTTATTTTCAAAAACGTTTTGCCCGTTTAAATTTTATTTCTTCATTTTATGCATTTCTACCGCATTCTATCGGTAGAAATGTATTCGTTTCAATTTTTCGAGTACTTGCACTTTTCACTTATTTGCAAAAACTTTTGCTCCTTTTAATTTTATTTTCACTTTTTATTCATTTCTACCGCATTTTAGCGATAGAAATGTAGTCGTTTTATTTTTTCAGTCACTTTGTTTTTCCTATTTTTTGTACGTGTGCGTGCGTTTATGAGTTAGTTTTTATAGCCTTATTTCAATTCATGTAGAGTGTGTGCGTGTGTTGTTTTTATTTTTCCGCCTACTCACTTGAGTTAAATGGCTGGATTTTGTTCAAGCAAGTGTGCGTATTTTTATTTTTCCGCCTATTCACTTGAGTTAAATGACTGGATTTTATTTCAGTAGAGTGTGTTTACTTTTTGTAGAGTGGGGGTGTTTTAATTTTATGTCGAGAGCGTGAGTGTTAGCTTTTATTTACCGCCTACTCACTAGGAGTTAAATGGTCGGTCTTTACTTTATTGTAATAATTTGGAATGGACTTGTAAATGCATTTATTTTCTCCTACTCGTTTGAGTAGGACTCGCTTTATTTTGTCCCGCCCACTCATTTGAGTCGGGACTTGCAATTTTCCTGCTTTCATTTCAGTCCTACTCGTTTGAGTAGGACTTGCAATTTACTGCTTTCTATTTACTGCTTTCCATTTACTGCTTTCATTTTCCTGCTTTAATTTTCTGCTTTTTCAATCGCTGCCGTCCCATTCCGATGAGTGGCTAACGTTCTTAGCCCTCAGTATCGAAGAGCATTGGGACAGAAAAAATTCCTTTAAATAATTAAAGCTCTTATTTTTCTATTTAATTAAAAATCACTTAAGGTTTGTCGTGAGTTTACGACGCATAGGACCACATAATCGATGTGTGGGCCCTATTTCCGTATTCCATATGCTAGCTAGCCGAGAGGCCGTACATATGGACCGATCACCCCTTGGTAAATGGAGTTCCGCACTAACCCTCGAGAGAGGAGGCGCGCCAACTCTACCGGATTGGGTTCCCCACCCAATAGCGGGGTTCTTAGCTTAATACGGACATTAAGAGGAATCCTTCATCGGACGAGAGCCCGGTCGAATAGTCTTAATGTTCAGGTGAGCGATAGTCCTAGAGATAGGTGAGCTCATTTTAGTGGAGCCTCCACGGCCAAGTCTCCGCCCTAATTAATTAGAAACTTAGGAGCTCTTTTTATTCAAAGTTTATTTTAGTTCAATGTGTTTTCGGTGCACTCGAGCTAAGCTCTTCATCAGCTCCACCTTTATTATGCTTTTATTTTCTGCCTTTTCTTTATACAAATAATATCCCGACAAGATAAAATTATCGGCAAAATAATAGTCCCCTCCAGGGAAGAGTAGAAATAATCGAACCGACGCCGAGAACAATACGACCTCAATATTCCACCCGGAATATCCTGTACTACTCATGATAGGTGCACTTGCCCCCTTTCATTAAAACTCGATCACACCTTTTTATATCCAAATAAATAAATATGCACGCCCCGTTTTCTAAATAAAAATCAAATCCACTTTTCAACTTAAATAAAACTGCCCGGGGCACCGCGCTTTGTAAATCTTTTTGGAGTTTTAACCGCATTAAGTTTTCGGACTCGATGTGAAAATATCAATCAAGTTTTTGGCGTCGTTACCGGGGAAATTCGTGTCGTTATTTTGAACCCTGGAAATCTATTAATTTTACCTATATCTATATATATCACACAACAAAATTTAAAATTGCCAGCAAAAAACCTACTACTAATAATAATAATAAACTACTTTTAAAAACATAAAAAGCAAAAAAAAAAAACAAAAACTTAACAAAATTATTATTATCTTATTATTATCTATAAAAACACAAAAATTGAAATGACGTCGTTTCGGAAAAAATCAAACTAAAAAAAATCAAATCAACAAGCTCTAAAAACTTGAAAAACTATAAACCTTAAAAATCTAAAAACTCTACAACTAAAAAATTAAAAACTCTAAAAACTTTTCGAAAAAATAAAAATCTAAAAAACACTAAAAACTCTAAAAAACTAAAAATCTAAAAAATCTATAAACCTTAAAACATCACAAAAAACATCACAAAAAAATTCTCGTATATATTTTGTTCTTTTATTAAAAAAAAACACTCGAAATAAATAAAACTTTTTTTTGTCGCTTCGACACTTTACACTCTTGTGCACGCTAGGGGTCCGCATTTCTGTAGCGCTCCTATAGCTAAGATGTTAGCTTCGAGTCACACTCACTTGCCCCTATCGCCCGCAACCTTTTCGCCGAGTTTATCATTTTTGTTGTTCTCTTTTTCGCTATTTCTTTTTAAATGCTGGGTTCCATATGTGCCTCCCCGAACTTGTCTTCGGGAAGCTTCTACCTTCCTTTTTCTTTTTGTCCATATTTCATTTTGTATATTACTGTTCCACATACTTAGATTGCAATATTGGGGATAATGTTGGATTTAAGTATGGAGGTGTTTTCTTATTTTTCTATTTCTGCATTTTTATATTCTGCAATTATAACAAAAATCATCAAAAATAAAAAAAATTGCAAAAATTAAAACCTCAAAAAAAAATTTTCTCAAATTATTTTTTGTTCTTTTTTGTTTTCATAATCAAAAATCTAAAAAAAACATAAAACAAAACAAAAATTAAAACAAAAAAAAATAGTTTTTTTTTACTTTGTAAATATTTTTAAATCTTTCTCTTTCCTCCCCCACTCTTCTTATTTGTAAAAAAAATTACTTTTTAGCAATTCCGCGGCGTTCGACTCATCGAACCAACCACCTTAATAAGAGTCTGTTCGCGGGCTAATAACTAAAAAGTGAAAAAAACAAAAAAAGTCAAAAAGTCAAAAAGTCAAAAAATAAAAAAATTTTGTGTACTTGTAAAATTTTTGTAAATAATTTGATAAAAAAAATCTAAAAAAATAAAATAAAAAAATTTTTGAAAATCCAAAATTCCTAAAAATATGATAAACAAAAATTCAAAAAAGATGATAATCACAAAGTCAAAAAAAAATGTGTATTGTTCCTTATGTAACGAATAATTCGAATATCTCAACTCTTAACCCTTTTCGCTCTCCAAAAATATAGTTGCGAGTTAATTTATAAGAGAATTTTAGTTATTCTTTGCTTACTATTCGTTTATTAATTGCAGATTAATAGATTTAGATACCTTGGGTTAAGTTTTTAAAAAAATTTTTGTATGCTTTTTTATTTAGATAGAGACCTGTTTTCAGAATCACTTCTACTTATCTAAATAGTTGCACGTTTATTTTGTTAGAAAATAATGATCTTAGATTTCAAGTTATGATAACTCCAAGTTTTTTTTGAAATTTAGGAATGTTTAATTTATAAAAGTTGCTCTCAAAAGTTTTTTTTAAAATCTAGTTTTATTTTTGAAAAAACCCTATCACTTTTTTTCATGTCATACTTGACATGATTTCAATCCTTAAAAGATCCTATGTCAATGGGAATAAGATTTCATTTCGTAAACATAGGCATCCAATATTTGAAAAGATTATATGTTATGGAGTAAGATGATAAAATTCATTACTCCTATACATATACATTGGATTATTATGAAGATTGTAAAAAAATTATGTTATGAAAAATAAGATTTCGTTTTCCTAACATCCATATTCGAAAAAAAAAATCATTAGAGGTTCGAGCGAAAAAATATACCCTCGCCTCTAAAAATTCTAAGCCTCCTTCATATACCACGATATCTCACTCCACCAAATTCAAAAAAAAAATTCTAGATTTATTTTTAAAGAATCTTTTTGAGAGCATAATTTGTAAATTAAATTATTTCCTTTAATTTTTTCCAAGCTACAGTTTCATAAATCCAATCTATTTTTGTTAGCCTCACAAATAAAATTTCTGCTATCTATTTGCTTATAACGAGAAGTTTTTTGCTGAAACTCTTCCTTTATTTAAATTTTTGGCATAATTTAGGATTTAACTCGTATACCCCGGATATTCATTTTGATCCTTCTTTCAATTAAGTCAAGCGGTAGATAAACTTAGGATTTCCTTAATTCATTATAAGTTCATCTCCAACTTTTGCTCTTGAATAGCAAAAGCTTAAGTATGGGGGTATTTGATGAGTTGTAAATATACGTGTTTTTATATACATTAAATATGACGTATTAGTTTCTTTTTGTTATTTTTAGTTGTTTTTCTTTAATAAATTGCTTCCTTCTTGTAAATATTTTCTAACTTAGAGTTATTTTTGTTTTCTGAATTTTTCAGGAAGAATTGTCAAAAAATCAAAGTATACGCCCGTGTACTGTTGGTCACGCCCGTGACCAGGGCGTGATACGTCAAATTCCCGAGAAATGACATCTTTTTGAAGAAATAGCATGACACGCCCGTGTCACGCCCGTGTCACCCGAGTCACGCCCGTGACCCATGTCCGTGACCATCCAGATCGACGAAATCCCGCTCAAAGATCGTCGACCCAGCTGACACGCCCGGCGACACGCCCGTGTCACCTGACACGGGGCGTGACCCAAGCCGTGACCACTCCTTTCGACGTTTTTTGCTCGACGTTCGTCGAGCCAACCCGACACGCCTAGCGTCACGCCCGTGACCTAGGGCGTGACTCCTCCACCTGGCCCGACAAACTGCCACCGGTAATCTCCCTAAGTCAACAATGACATTAATCGCCGCACGATACGCCCACCGTCACACCCGTGACCAGGGGTGTGACCGCCGCGACTTCCGCCGCAACATCAAATTGCCGTCAGATCACCGAAATCAACTGTGAATAGTGTTGACACGCCCCCAGACAGGCCCGTGTCATCGGGCGTGTCCGATGAAATTTTTTGTCTATAAATTACAGCCTTCTGCCTGATCTCCTGTTCCCTTTCCTTGAACCATTTTGTATAGGGTTATGCTGCCGAGATGATCCCAAATGTTATGTAAGGGATAATTTTCCCCCCACTCTTTAGCTTTTGTTTTCGTTCTTTTGTAACCCCTGTTTTTACTTAATCAAATGCATTTTTTTTATCAATTTACATGATGATTGGAATGAATCTAAGCAACAAAACCTTATACAATCTTATTTCCTTTATTTTGTTTTAACTTTGATTTTGTTCTTTCAAAATGAGTGTGTGGGTGTATGAGATTAGTTCTTTTTATGCGTTTATACTCCGTTATTTTTAGTTAGTTTTGTTTAGACTTAGTTCTTTAAATCTTTTTATGCTTTCCTATAAACCTGTAAAAGCATTTTCAAAGTGGTTTTGATTTTTCACTAACTTAGATTTTCCTTTTAGGTCGTAAAACTTTTGTTCCTTTTCACTTTATTTTCACTTTTTAATCACTTTTGCGGAGTTATAGGAACATATATATAGTCGTTTTAATTTTTCAAACACTTCATTTTTGCTTTTATTTTCAAAAACTTTTTGCCCGTTTAAATTTTATTTCTTCATTTTATGCATTTCTACCGCATTCTATCAGTAGAAATGTATTCGTTTCAATTTTTCGAGTACTTGCACTTTTCGCTTATTTGCAAAAACTTTTGCTCCTTTTAATTTTATTTTCACTTTTTATTCATTTCTACCGCATTTTAGCGGTAGAAATGTAGTCGTTTTAATTTTTCAGTCTCTTTGTTTTTCCTATTTTTTGTACGTGTGCGTGCGTTTATGAGTTAGTTTTTATAGCCTTATTTCAATTCATGTAGAGTGTGTGCGTGTGTTGTTTTTATTTTTCCGCCTACTCACTTGAGTTAAATGGCTGGATTTTGTTCAAGCAAGTGTGCGTATTTTTATTTTTCCGCCTACTCACTTGAGTTAAATGGCTGGATTTTATTTCAGTATAGTGTGTTTACTTTTTGTAGAGTGGGTGTGTTTTAATTTTATGTCGAGAGCATGAGTGTTAGCTTTTATTTACCGCCTACTCACTAGGAGTTAAATTGTCGGCCTTTACTTTATTGTAATAATTTGGAATGGACTTGTAAATGCATTTATTTTCTCCTACTCGTTTGAGTAGGACTCGCTTTATTTTGTCCCGCCCACTCATTTGAGTCGGGACTTGCAATTTTCCTGCTTTCATTTCAGTCCTACTCGTTTGAGTGGGACTTGCAATTTACTGCTTTCCATTTACTGCTTTCATTTTTCTGCTTTAATTTTCTGCTTTTTCAATCGCTGCCGTCCACATTCTGATGAGTGGCTAACGTTCTTAGCCCTCAGTATCGAAGAGCATTGGGACAGAAAAAATTCCTTTAAATAATTAAAACTCTTATTTTTCTATTTAATTAAAAATCACTTAAGGTTTGTCGTGGGTTTACGACGCGTAGGACCACATAATCGATGTGTGGGCCCTATTTCCGTAGTCCATATGCTAGCTAGCCGAGAGGCCGTGTATATGGACCGATCACCCCTTGGTAAATGGAGTTCCGCACTAACCCTCGAGAGAGGAGGCGGGCCAACTCTACCGGATTGGGTTCCCCACCCAATAACAGGGTTCTTAGCCTAATGCGGGCATTAAGAGGAATCCTTCATCGGATGAGAGCCTGGTCGAATAGTCTTAATGTTCAGGTGAGCGATAGTCCTAGAGATAGGTAAGCTCATTTTAGTGGAGCCTCCACCGCCAAGTCTCCGCCCTAATTAATTAGAAACTTAGGAGCTCTTTTTATTCAAAGTTTATTTTAGTTCAATGTGTTTTCGGTGCCCTCGAGCTAAGTTCTTCATCGGCTCCACCTTTATTATGCTTTTATTTTCAGCCTTTTCTTTATATAAATAATATCCCGACAAGATAAAATTATCAGCAAAATAATAGTCCCCTCCAGGGAAGAGTAGAAATAATCGAACCGACCCCGAGAACAATACGACCTCGATATTCCACCCGGAATATCCTGTACTACTCACGATAGGTGCACTTGCCTCCTTTCATTAAAACTCGATCACACCTTTTTATATCCAAATAAATAAATATGCGCGCCCCATTTTCTAAATAAAAATCAAATCCACTTTTCAACTTAAATAAAACTGCCCGGGGCACCGCGCTTCGTAAATATTTTTGGAGTTTTAACCGTATTAAGTTTTCGGACTCGATGTGAAAATATCAATCAAAAAGAAACATACATTCTTCCTGAATCAGTTAGGAATGTTAGATGGAGGAAGTTTAAAATAAGATCCAAGATTTTTAAAATCTAAAAATGACCAAGACTAGGCAAACATTTTGATTTTTCTAGAGTATATAGGGTGTTTCTAGTCTCTGAACTGTGCTCGACGATTTTCCCCAAGATCGTCGAACGGAGATCGACGATATCAGAAATCGTCGACCAGAGTTCCGCGCTTCTCAGATAGTGCTAAGCTATCTTATTCCGGTCAGCGATCGTCAAACGGAGTTCGACGCTCTCCAATATCGTCGAACGGAGCTTGATGATGTTGATGACCTTTCAGTTTCCTTTAGAAGCCCAGATCGTCGAACGGAGTTCAACGATCTTTCCTTATCTGCGTCGAACCCTAATATAAAACTCATTTTTCGGCCATCGTTCTGCCTTTGCGCTTTCATACTCTCTGCAGAATTTCTCTTTCCCTCCAAACTTTTCTGCACTTGCTCTTGTGTTTGTTCATTTTTGCAGGAATCAATGGAAGTTTCAATCGCAATCTTGGCAGCCATGAAATTTGACACTGGCTTTGATATAGACATGGATTCTTTCGATAATAGCGATCAAATATTCAAGGACATTCTGGAACTCTTCAAGGACTAGGAGTTAGTTAACATAATGTCTACAAGGATCAAATTGGTCGAAGATGAAATAAAGGAATGGGTGTATACTGCCCACAATCTGAATCAGAACACTGTGATCGGAACCATCTCAGGAACTCAGGTACCTTTAACACATGCTGTTTTGACAGATGTATTTCAATTAAATTCTGGTGAAGATTCTATTAAGCTTTCTGGAGAAGAATTTTCAATTATGCTTGAGAGGATGGGCCATTCAGCAGCTAACCCTAATAAATTGCTTAAGAAGAATCTGTCAGTTGAGTACAGATTTCTTGTTGATGTAGATGGGAAAGTGTTGTTGGCAAAAAACTCTGCTCATGGTACCATCTCTAGGTATCAGCTCTGCTTAATGGGTGCCTTGGTGGACAAGAAGCAGCTGAACTGGGGAGAAGTGTTTTTTGATTTGATCAAGAAGAAAATTAACAAGAATTTTGTTAATTTTGGGAGGATTTTAGGGCTGTTTCTTCACAATAGATGCCCTGACCTGCTTGTGTCCAATGGAATGCACATCAATGCCTCCAAGAGGCTTACCTGTGCCCTATTTGGAAAATGGGACAGGCAGATTGTAAAGCCCAGCAGAGCCTCTGCAATCTCTTCTTCAGGCATAAGGATTATTTCAGTCTCTTCCCCTCAGGTTTCTGCCCCTGCAGAAGATTTGCCTGCCTCATCATCTCCTCCTTCTCCACCTATTGTTTCATCAACAATAATTGCATCCACTATCACAATTTCATCCCCCATTTTCATCCCATCTCCAACTTCAATACCTTCTCCAACGCCACCATCAACTGAAGAAATCTTCCATCCACTACATCACTACCCAAACATGGACATTGATTCATCATCTCATATTCCATCATTCACTCTTCTAGATGATTCCTATATGGATGATTCTCCTTCATACCCTCTTAAGCCACCATCATCATCCACTTCTTATCAACACTTACTTCAGGAAATCATTGCTCAACCATCATTCACACCATCCATCTCCACTCCATTATCTTCCATCTCCACAATTCCAATATCTCAACCATCACTTCCACCATCCATAGTTTCCCCAACAACATCTCCTGCTGCTCCAATTTTCATCTCTACCACATCCATCCCTACCTCTACTCAAGTCCCTCTTGAGCAAGTAGACCTTCCAGCTATTGTAGAGAAGCTATATGAGCTGATAGCTCCAAGGCTATCACTACTGCTGGAGACTTCATTGGCTCCACTTCTGAAAACTATTTAGGAGTTGTCTGCCAGGCTATCCTGTATTCTTCCTCCTCAGGCAATCCCTTCTACTGGGTGCCTTGATCCAGTTCTCACTGAATCTAGGCAGGGGGAGATGCCTTATGAAGCTGAGAGATTGCCTGCTGCAGTAACTCCAGTTGCAGTCATTACAGTGGACCTCAGGTCACTGCTATCAGTATTTGATTCTGTATACTTCAGCTGTCTTCCATACCAACATACTGAAGACCTTACTAAGGTCATTGTGCCTATTTCTTGCTGTGAGCCCAGCATTTTAGCCTCTTTTATAGATTCTGTCCAGGCTGTGGACAATATTGAAATTGCTGCTGCTGCTGTTGATGTTTTAGTTAGTTCTGATGTTTATGTTTTAGTTTCTGAGGATGTGCATATGACAGAGGCAATTGTTTCAGTTTCTGAGGAAATTTTTGTCTCTGAACCTGCTATTATAGTTCCTTCTGCCAGTGTTGTTTTTGTTCCAATTCCTGCTGCTGCTGTTGCTCATGTTGCTGTTTCTACTGTTATTTCTTCTTCTCAGTCTCAACAACAGAAAGAACATATCAAAAGGATTGATGCATTATATGCTAATCCACAAAGTTCAGACAGTGATCAGTTTAGAACTGACTCTGATGATTCCTCGGCAATAATTGCAAGGAAAAGGAAAGCAAGAAGCAAGGCCATGAAGAGAGTTCCCCCAGAGAAGGTTAAAGATACAAATGATATTCCTTATTATAGATTGCATGATTGCCAGATTACAGAACCATGGATGCAGTACTCTAGAAATCAGCCGAAAGCCATGAAAAAGGAAAGGAAGTATGACAAAGGTTCATCCCTTTTCAATCCTCCTCCTCCTCCTCCTTCACCTGATGCAGGTACAAGTGGAAGTTCTACCTTTCAATCTACTGCTAGAAGCCAAAGTTCATATCAATTTCAAGGAAGATCTCAGCAAAGAGGAAATCAGTCTAGAGGTTACCAACCAAGAAGAGGATAGTTCAGAGGTAATCAAAGAGGATTCAGAGTTTATTCAAAAGGATATTCCAAGCAACATCCTTATCAAATGGAAGGACAAGGTCCCTCTGACACTACATCTGGTCCTTTCCCTTATAAGCTTAAAGGTCTTGTCTCTTCCAGAGCTCCTGCTAATGAGTCAACTAACAGATATGAACCTCCTGTTCCATTTGAAGACCCAGAGAACAATCCTAATTCTTGGACTGTCAGAATGGAAGAATTGGCTACACTAGATCAAATTAAAAAGGATAGAAAATAAGGAAAAGATACATCACAAATCACCACTCTATCAGAACAGAGAAAGAAAGAACTTGAGAGATATTCTTCCAGCAAATTCTTTGACTCAGAAAGTTATATGAAGCTGCACCCAGAAGCTGTAGTTCCCAGGCCAAAACATCAAACTTTTCTAGGTGCAAATGATGACAGGAAATCCAAGAAAGAAGCTCTCAACCCTAACAGAGAAATAGTTCTCAAAAAGGGCAAGGAAAATGAATGATCATGTAAGCTGACAGTGATACCTATTTCTGACTATCTGTGATTATATCGGTGTTTCTGCAATGTTTTTTTGGTTATATTTCTGCATTATATGTTTTTATTTTTCCAATGTTTGTAAATAGTAATCCTAACCCAAATATGAGGAGATTGTTGGAACACCCTATTACTGATTTGGGCAAGGATCAATATGTCCTTTAGGAAATTTGTTTTGACCTCCTTTCATAGATCTAAAGGTCACTTAGATTGAGTCTAAGGGTTAGTATTTAGGTTTAAAAGCTGCCCTCAAGACCCTTAAGACCAGATATTTCAGTTCAGGAGCCTAAGTGATTTCGTCGAGCACAGGTCGACGAATCGTCGAACTCCATTTGACGATCTCTGAGCTCACTTCAACGAGTCGTCGAACTACGTTCGGCGATCTTCGAGCTCAGATTGACGTTCCTATCTCTAGTTTGTTTCCCTATCTCTGAGCTCAGTTCGACGATAGTTGAGCTCAGATCGACGATTTCTGCTTCAGTCTAAGTCCAGTCGCTGAGCTCAGTTCAACGATAGTTGAGCTCAGGTCGACGTTTTTCTGGAGAGATCGACGTTTTTCAAGATTCAAATTCAGTCAGTTTTGGTATTCCCTTCTATTTATTCCCAGCATTTATTTCAAGGATCTTGTAGCCGTTTCAATTAATCTGGAGCAAGTTTCAAGGATATTTTAAAGGAATGTTTTATTGGACTTTTCTCCAGAAGACAAAATGCATTTAAGGAAGTCATTTATGACAGGCTAACGGCTATCTTGGACAGAGAATTATTCTATTCAGATCTAAGGAATAAAAGATTATTCATTCTGCTGGTTAATGATACACAACAACAAGAAGGAGAGAAAAAAAGTTGCAGATATTCACAGTCATAGAATTCTTACAGGAACACACATCACTGAAGGAGATCAATATACTGAAATTTCTAGATCCCTTTTTGATTCCAGTGTTCAAAGGCCTTATCATTCAAGACTCAAGACACCACACATTTCAGCTGCTGCTGGAATCATCTTTTGCTGGAGATCAAATCTTCTGAAGGCCTATCACCCTATTGCAAAGCTTCACTTCCTGAACAACTCAAGATATCAGGGGGAGCTTTGACAACATCCACTATCTTCTCTCTGATTGTTGATAGAGAAGATCATCTCCCCTCTTTCTCTATCTCTCTCTGCTGTAAAGGGTTTATCAAACTCCCTTCAAACGTTTTGTGCTGGTTTCTGAGACCATGTCAAAACTCAGTGGTGGCAAGAAACCTGATCAAAAAATCTAGTTTGGTTTTTGAGCACTTTATCAAAAGCTCATTGGTGCACAGGACACCTGATCAACTCATCCTGCAGTGGATTCCTACCTAGGGTGGTAGAAGAGTGGATGTACCCAGATTGATTGGGCAACCACTATAGCTCCTTGTGTCCTCTGGTTGCTTCTTTGTGTTTTGATGTGTGCTGTGTTGTTTTATTTCTTGCATTCATTTTCTTTTAGTTACTGCAAGCACCTTACACCTATACTTAAATTAAGTCTTCCACTGCAAAATAGTTTTTAACTTGAAAATTATTTTAATATACTCTATTCACCCCCCCTCTAGAGTTAAGGTAGATCTTATCCTCCACTTTCAATTGTTATCAGAGGAGGTCACCGGTTCAAGACCGGGGGAGCGCTATTAAATCCTGATTTTTCCCTTCTACCTGTGTGGGTTCGGCGGGTCAGGCAATCGTGGACATGTGGTAACCCCACCTCTGAGCCGTGCAACCGTGGACATGTGGTAACCCCACCTCTGAGCCGTGTGGGCCATGTGGTAACCCCACCTATGAGCAATGTGGGCCATATGGTAACTCCACCTCTGAGCCGACGGGTTGTGCTGGACGCCGGGGGGGGGATTGTTGTGTCCAGCGTTCCTTCACTTGACCTGTGGCGCTTTGCTACTTATTTAAGAAATTAAGTAGCGCACTCTCCAAAAGTCTGGGCTTTTGGTGCAGTTGGGTATGCGCTTGATCCTTCAATTGGTATCAGATAAGGTCACGGGTTCAAGACCGATGTGTGGGTCTGGCGGGTCAGGCAACCGTGGACATGTGGTAACCCCACCTCTGAGCCATGTGGGCCATGTGGTAACTCCACCTCTGAGCCGACGGGTTGTGCTGGACGCCGGGGGGGGGGGGGATTGTTGGGTCCCGCGTTCCTTCACTTGACTCATGGCGCTTTGCTACTTATTTAAGAAATTAAGTAGCGCCCTCTCAAACAGTCCGGGCTTTTAGTGCAGTTGGGTATGCGCTTGATCCTTAAGAATGCCAGAAGCCTGGATGTTTCTTGAAGTCCCTACCTATCCCAGAATGGAAATTCGATGACATATCTATGGATTTTGTGCATGGTTTGCCGAAGTCGCAGAAGGGAAATGACGCCATTTGGGTGGTCGTAGATAGGTTGACAAAGGTGTCGCACTTTATCCCGGTCAGGAAGGAAGATCCATTGGAAACGTTAGCCAAACTCTATGTGGAGAATATTGTACGATTGCATGGTGTGCCCCGCAGTATTGTTAGTGATCGAGATGGACGCTTCACGTCGAATGACTGGAGGTTGGTGCATAGTCTGTTGGGTACTAAGCTAAAGTTATGTACAACCTTTCATCCGCAGACGGATGGCCAAACCGAGAGGGTCAACCGGACAATGGAGGACAAGACTCACATGTGTGTCCTAGATTTTGGAAAGCAGTGGGAAGATCACCTGTACATGGTGGAGTTTGCGTATAACAACAGCTTTCAGGCAAGTATTGGAATGGTACCTTTCGAGGCCCTGTACGGGAGGAAGTGTCGTACTCCATTGTCTTGGTTGGAGGCAAGCGAATCGAAGTTGTATAAACATCAAGCGGTGGAAGACGCCACTTCAATGTTGCGTACAATTCAGGAAAGGTTGAAGGTCGCTCAGGACAGGCTGGCAAAGTATTACAACGCCAAGCATAGGAATGTGGAGTTCAGTGTTGGCGACATGGTGTATCTAAAAATCAAGTCGTTCAAGGGTGTATCGTGGGTTCGACGCTTGAAGAAGCTGAGTCCGAGATACCTTGGACCATTTGAAATCCTGGAGCATGTTGGCGAGGCGGTGTATAAATTGAAGCTGCTGGTGGAGTTGAGTGGGCTACATGATGTGTTCCACGTGTCGGTGTTGTGTAAGTCGGTGCAAGAGCCTTCGCAGATCATTGCGGACAATCAAGTACCGGTTGATTATATGTTGACAACAAGGGTCAAGCCAGTACGTATTGAAGATGTTGCAGTCAAACAACTCCGCAATAAGGAAGTTCGAATGGTTAAAGTCCGATGGGATAATTGCGGATGTGAGGAGCTTTCTTGGGAGCGAGAGCAAGCTATGTTGGAGGAGTACCCCGAGTTATTCCACTCAAGTATTATTTAGATTTGTGTACTTTTACTTAATTTCGGGACGAAATTCCTTAAGTGGGGGAGATTTGTAACGCCCCAAAAGTTGTATTTGAGTTGGTTGCGTAAAAAGGGATTTTTGGTGCCGGTTTAGGGGTACACGGCTGGGGACACGGGCGTGTCCAAGGCCGTGTCTGGCTGGTGATGTTTTGGCCATTTTCATCCCGAGAAGGACATGGCCAGGAATACGACCACATGACACGGGCATGTCATTTGACTCGGCCATGTGCCTACTCGTGTCAGTACTCGTGTTTAGTTGGGTCGTGTCGGTTGGCGTAGCGGGTATGCGTGATACACCCCCGGTCACGGGCGTGTTGAGAGACCCGACACGGGCCTGTCATGTAACAGCCCAAAGTTCTGAAACAGGAAAGTTTGGGTGACACGGCCTGGGACACGGGCGTGTCCCAGGGCGTGTCAGGTGACACGGCCTGCGACACGGGCGTGTCGCAGGGCGTGTCGAGGTTGTGTCGATGATTGGGCTTTGTCTCGATGATTTTTTCTCTCGACGATACGTCGAGAGGGAGGCACACGGCCCAGGACACGGGCGTGTCCAAGGCCGTGTCGCATGCTCGACGACTTTTGCTCGACGATCGTCGAGTCTCGAGAAGTGAGCGTCGAGTGTTGAACACGGCCTGTGACACGGGCGTGTCACAGGGCGTGTCAAATCAGGCGACGAACTCAGCCCGGCGAAGGATTTCGACAGGGCGTGTCTTTGTGCCGTGTCTGGGCACACGGCCTGGGACACGGGCGTGTCACAGGCCGTGTGAAGTCTCGGGATGATTTGGGATTTTTTTCCCCAGGTACACGGCCATAGACACGGGTGTGTCTCTAGGCGTGTTGGTGACACGGCCCATGACACGGGCGTGTCCCGTGGGCATGTCACTGGTTTGGATAAGTCGGTTGACCACCGCTTGAGGCACACGGCCTGGCACACGGCCGTGTTCGAGGCCGTGCTGGTCACAATTTGTGTTTTTGGTAGAATCGTGGCCGTCCATTTCTTCAGTCTGGATCCAAGGGCTGAAGCCTCTTCCTCTTTTTCCTTAAGGGCCGAAATCAGAGAAGTGTTGCTCACTTTAATTTGGCCTTCATCTTTCTTCAAGAGAGAGAAAGAAAGAGAGAAAGGAGGAGGAAGAAGAAAGGGGGCTGCTGCTGGTGGTGCTGCAGTTTACTGACGAGATATCCGAAGCCAGCGTTGCGGAGGAAACGCTCTTGCGAGTCTTGCAAGCTAGCTTGGAGTCCATGGCACCGAAGCGATCGTCAAGGGTAACGACTTTTCTTCCTAGCCATGTGAAGGCTTCATTTGTGGCATATCTTATGATTTCCCCCACCAAGAGGTGGCTGATTTTGGGAATCTTTGGGTGGATACTTGAAATCACCTTTGTGTTGCATATAGATCCGGAAATGGAGTACGGAATAGGCATGCTGTGTGAAGCCCATCTGGACAGGTTGGTCTGGATTGGTGATGTTGCATACGAACCGGAGAAGACTCCGTGATAAACGTGTCGTGTACGGAGTCTACGGGTTATACCTGCGAAAAGGAGTAGCAGGAAGTACTGGGGTGGTAGCCCAGGAAAATAGCCTTGTGATGGTTTTGGGTCCAACCTGTGAATGAGGCACAGGAAGTACTGGTGGGACCAGGAAAGGCCCTTTTTGTGATGCTTGATGTCATAGGGTGTCCGCCTGTGGAGTGAGTCATAGGAAGTACTGGTGTGCCCAGGAAAGACCCCTGACATTTGTAATTGGCGGTGTCCACCTGTGAAGGGAATTACAGGAAGTACTGGTGCGCCCAGGAAAGACCCGCTGTTGCTGTGAGGAAATGGGTATAGTGAATTACCCAGGCTTGAATGCCAGGAACAGGATTGGTGAGACCGACCCGCGCCTTTGATATAGCCATGAGTACGCTGTACTCGGAGAAGGCAAGGCGATTTGAGCAACGGGGGTGGAGGATCCGACCTGCGCTATGTCCGTCTGACGTGAGACCAAAAAGTGCGGTCTGTTGGAGCGCATAGCAAGAGTCTTCGGCCTGCGCGCCATGACACTACGGGGGGGCTACGGGCCATCCCGGTGTCCGAGGACTAACTCCGGCTGCACGCCATGGAGTAAATGCTCAAGAGATTTACCGTTGGGTGATAACCCTGATACGATGGTGGGCAAGAGGTTGCCAGAACACCAAGAATGTGCCCTGAGTGCACGGACCGTTGGGCCGGGTGGAGAACGGTTGTGATGGCTTGTGTGCGTGAAAGCACTTTTTGATGATATAGCTTGCCATACTTGTGATATGATATGCCTGCAGGGAAAAATACCGCTGCCCCGAGAGAAGGAGTAGGGTCGTTATAATTTGGTCAGCTGAACGCTGACCGTTGCTTTTGTTTGCCACCGGTGGGTGGATTGTCCCTTGCACAGGTACCGGAGAGCCGAGCGGGACGCATAGAGGTTGATGCTCCTGCTGGTGTTGCTGCTGCAGTTAGTTGCTAGCCCTCGAAGGCTAAGTGTGTTCTTTTGTGTGTTTTCTTTTAGTGTGGCCGGCCTGCGCGCCAACCTGTTTTAGGCCACTGATTGAAAGCCCTGTAAGGCCATAAGGCCAACGCTTTATACATGTTGTAAGACATTCCTATATGTATATAAAATGTGGAGTTTTATGTTTGGACATTCATGAGGATTTCAAGTAGTTTAGGCTTCCGCTAGAATGCTTGTGATAGGTGCGATGCGCTACTCTGGTATCATCATGTACCTTCACCGACTGTTTTGTGGTATATCCTGTGGGGCCCCGGCCGGACCTTCTAGAATATATCATATGAACGGATGAGGTTGTTACATTTTTGGTATCAGTTGTCTTGGTCTTTCCCTCTCGAAGTCGTGGCCGACTTCTTTTGTGGGGTGGCGAGCACGTGTTTGTGCACACCAAAGTCTACGATTGAACTCCTGCATGTCCATGATAGGAATGCATTTTTGTTTGTTTGAGGAACCTGCGTGTTCCTATTTTGTGTTGTTTGCTTGGGTACGACCGCTAATGTATGTGTCTTGTCCACCTTTAGGTGACACGAAGTGGAGCTGGGCCGTCTGAACCCCAGCGTTCTGATGAAAGTACGGCACCAGCTGCGGTGCCTACACCTCCACCGTCTGCAGAGCATGTCCGTTTAGTTGCGAAGGCCTTGTTTACCATGATCCAAGGCCAGCCACTGAGGCAGGAACAAGCGGTTGTGAGGACAGAACAGGTGGTGGCAAGGCCTGAACCTGTCGTGGATGTGGTTCCTCGAGCGGCTGAGAAGCAGCTAACACGGTTTATGAGTTTCCATCCGCCTACGTTTTCGGGAGCGGGAACCCCGACGCAGGCTGAGGATTGGTTATCGCGCGTCAAGCGAGTGATGACGGCGATAGGAACGGCGGAGCACCAGAAGGTTACCTTAGCCACCTTCTTGCTTGAAGGAGAAGCGCGTTTATGGTGGGATGAGATGGAGTTGCATCATTTGGCGGGTCGTCTGTTAACCCAAGTGTCGATGGAAGAATTCTCCCGGCTCTTCCTTGCGAAGCACCTTCCTGTGGCTCAACGGATAGCCATGGAAAATGAATTCCAACGGTTGACTCAAGGTGATGGCAGTGTTGACGCGTACCTGCATGAATTTACTCGCTTGGGGCGGTATGCGGGTTCGATTTTTGCTGATGAGCAGAGGAAGACTAATCGGTTCTATGAAGGGCTGAGGGACGAGCTGAGATTCCTTGTGTCCAGTTCTGTGAACCAAGGTTTCCAAGCGTTGGTTGACACTGCGACCGCGTTGGAAAAAGACATGAAGAGGGTGCAAGGGAAGAGAGCGTTGGTGATGACGCAACCAGAGTGGAAGGCGCCCCGATCGGGAAAATCATTTTATAAGAAGAGATGGGGTAAGAAGTCCAAGCCTAGTGGACAAGCTCCTTCATCAGTTGCAACAGGAGCAACATCAGGGGCAACCTCCAAGCCAGAAACTCGTACCTGCTTCAATTGTGGTAGGATGGGGCATATTGCGCGAGATTGTCGGATGCCGCCGAAGAGTGAAAAAAAGGCGGGAGCATCTTATGCGGAGAAAGGAAAGGCGGTGGTGGATTCCTCTGCCTCGCAGGCGCAACCCCGAGTCTACAATCTTGGCCCGCAAGAGGCCATCAAATAGAGTGACGTGGTCACAGGTATGAGTTTAGTTTTGCATATGCTAATGTTTGTGGTTTGTGTGTGTGACATGTTTGTCATAGGCTTTGTGATGATTCGGGACACGCTGGCGCGAGCACTGTTTGATACAGGGGCATCGCATTCTTTTCTGTCTCGTGAGTTTCTTACGCGGCTTGGGATACCCAGTCGTGCAAAGACAGATAGCGTCAGAGTGGTGTTGCCGAATAGTTGTTGGATGCTTGCGGATCAAGCTTGCGATGTGGCGGTTCAGTTGGGAAGTCGGGATTTTTGTTTAACCGCATTTGTTTTGCCAATATCAGAATTCGATGTGATTTTTGGGATGGATTGGCTTGCGGAGCAGCATGCTATGATTGATTGCCAGTCCAAAGAAATCACGTTGGGCCAGAATACCGAACAGGAGACCAAGTTCGCGGGTATGCGAGGAGTAGACGGGACGTTGATGTCTGCACTCCAGGTAGTCAAAGCTGTTCGGAAGGGTACGGAGTTTTACTTTGCACTAATTCAGGCTGTTGAGCCTAAGGCCACTTTGTGCGAGGTTCCGATTGTGGCAGAATTTACTGATGTGTTTCCCGCGGATCTCCCTGGGCTACCACCCCAGCGGGAGATTGACTTCACAATTGAGTTGGTGCCAGGTGCGAAACCTGTGGCCCACTCGCCATATCACGTTGCGCCTAAAGAGATGGCTGAGTTGAAGGTTCAACTACAAGAAATGCTAGAGCAAGGTTATATCCGCCCAAGTATGTCACCTTGGAGCGCGCCTGTGCTTTTTGTAAAGAAGAAAGATGGTGGGTTACGGTTGTGTATCGATTATCGTGAATTGAATAAGCTGACCGAGAAGAATAAGTATCCGATACCTCGGATTGATGAATTATTTGATCAGCTGGTGGGATCTACCGTCTATTCGAAGTTGGACCTGAAGTCTGGTTATTACCAGTTGAGAATTCGGGAAGGTGACATTCCCAAAACCGCATTTGGAACGCGTTATGGGCATTTTGAGTTCACAGTCATGCCCTTTGGATTGTGCAATGCGCCTTCGGTGTTTATGGATCTGATGCACCGTATTTTTCGTGAGTACCTGGATCTATTTGTGATAGTGTTTATTGATGACATCCTGGTGTACTCGAAGTCCAAAGCTGAGCATGAGATTCACTTGCGGTTGGTGTTGAACACGTTGAGGCAAAATCAGCTCTATGCCAAGTTCTCGAAGTGCGAGTTTTGGCTATCGTCAATGGCATTTTTGGGCCATGTGGTGAGTGGAGTGGGCATTGCAGTGGATCCAGCGAAGATAAAAGCCATACAGGAATGGCCAATATTGTCTTCCGTGGCCGAGGTCAGGAGTTTCCTTGGACTTGCGGGCTACTATAGAAGATTTGTGGAAAACTTCTCGCGGATCTCTTTGCCGCTAACCACACTGACGCGAAAAGATCAGAAGTTCATTTGGACGCCAGAGTGCGCACGAGCTTTTGAAGAGCTGAAGGTTCGGTTGACCACGGTGCCGGTGTTGTCTTCGCCATGTGGAACCGATGGATTTGTGATTTATAGTGATGCCTCAGGAAGCGGCTTAGGCTGCGTTCTTCTGCAGAGCGGAAAGGTGATTGCTTATGGCTCACGCCAGCTGAAGGTGCACGAGCGAAACTATCCCGTCCATGATTTGGAACTAGCGGCGGTGATTTTTGCACTTAAGCTGTGGCGACACTACCTTTATGGAGTGAAGGTGGAGATCTATAACGATCATAAGAGCCTAAAGTATCTATTGGAGCAGAAAGAGTTGAACATGCGACAACGAAGGTGGTTAGAGTTCCTTGGGGACTACACTTTCGAGATTCACTATACGCCCGGGAAGGGGAATGTTGTCGCGGATGCCTTGAGTCGGCGGATTCCGGCTAGAGCGAATTGGTTACAAAGACATGATGAACGTCTTATCCAGGAGTTGGAAGCATTGGAGATCTATTGTGTTGACAAGAGTTCCACTGCCACTGCATGTTTGAACTGGACCGAGGTGCAATGTGACCTTGCGGACCGAGTTCGACGGGCAACGGAGTTGGATGAAGATCTCTTGAGCTATGTGAATGAAGGGCCAGAGGGCAAATTTACCTGGAATGACGGTCTTTTGCGAAAAGAGGGTCGTTTGTGCGTCCCAAATGTGGGGAAACTGAGGGAAGAACTGATGTATGAAGCACATTATACGAAGTATTCCATTCACCCCGGGAGCACAAAGATGTTCAACGATATGAAGAAACTTTTCTGGTGGCCAGGGCTTAAGAAAGATGTTGCCCTATATGTCGCCAAATGTCAAACATGTGCGATGGTGAAGGCGGAATGTCAAAAGCCGGGCGGTTATTTGAAGTCACTACCGATCCCAGTGTGGAAATTTGATGATATTTCCATGGATTTTGTGCATGGATTGCCAAGATCGCAGCGAGGAAATGATTCCATTTGGGTGATAGTTGACCGGCTAACAAAAGTAGCACATTTTCTCCCAAACAGGCGGGATGATTCGGTTGAAAGTTTGGCAAAGTTATATGTTGATCAGATTGTGCGGCTTCACGGTGTTCCTCGAAGCATCGTAAGTGATCGAGATGGGCGATTCACGTCAAATGATTGGAGGCTAGTTCACCGACTGTTGGGCACGAAGTTGACTTTCAGTACGGCCTTTCATCCCCAAACGGATGGCCAAACTGAACGTACCAATAGAACAATGGAGGACATGCTCCGAATGTGCGCCCTTGACTTCGGAAAGAGATGGGAAGATCATCTCTATATGGTCGAGTTTGCATATAATAACAGCTACCAGGCAAGCATTGGGATGGCACCATATGAAGCCCTATATGGAAGGAAGTGCCGTACTCCCTTGGCTTGGGTAGAAGCGGGTGAAGCCCGGGTTGTTAAACCAAATGAGGTGGATGAAGCAAACTCAACCATTCGGACTATTCGAGAGAGATTGCTTATTGCTCAAGATCGACAAGCGAAGTACTACAACGCCAAGCACCGGAATGTCGAATTTGCGGTTGGCGATTGGGTCTACTTGAAGATCAAGCCATTCAAAGGTGTCTTCAGGATTCGACGATTGAAAAAGTTGAGTCCAAGATATTTGGGTCCTTTTGAAGTGGTTGAGCGAGTTGGCGAAGCGGCTTATCGGCTAGCTCTATCGGCAGACTTGGGTGGGTTACATGATGTCTTTCACATCTCGGTGCTTCGGAAGGCCGTGAAAGATCCAGCTCAAGTGATCGCGAGTGATCGGGTGCCGGTGGAGTATGGGCTAACGACGAGAGTTAGACCCATTCGGATCGAAGATCGAGCCGAGAAACAGTTGCGGAACAAGACGGTCGGTATGGTGAAAGTCCGATGGGACAACTGCGGCCGTGAAGAGCTGACATGGGAATGCGAGCAGACCATGCGAGAAGAGTTCCCTGAGTTGTTTCTGTAATTTGGAGCGAGAATATTGTAACATAAACGTTTATGTATATATAGATATATGTTGTTACATTTTCTTGCTAGTTTCTGTTACTTTCCTGTCTTTAAATTTCGAGGACGAAATTTCTTGTAGGAGGGGAGGATTGTAACAGCCCAAAGTTCTGAAACAGGAAAATTTGGGTGACACGGCCTGGGACACGGGCGTGTCCCAGGGCGTGTCAGGTGACACGGCCTGCGATACGGGCGTGTCGCAGGGCGTGTCGAGGTTGTGTCGACGATTGGGCTTTGTCTCGACGATTTTTTCTCTCGACGATGCGTCGAGAGGGAGGCACACGGCCCAGGATACGGGCGTGTCCAAGGCCGTGTCGCATGCTCGACGATTTTTGCTCGACGATCGTCGAGTCTCGAGAAGTGAGCGTCGAGTGTTGAACACGGCCTGTGACACGGGCGTGTCACAGGGCGTGTCAAATCAGGCGACGAACTCAGCCCGCCGAAGGATTTCGACAGGGCGTGTCTTTGTGCCGTGTCTGGGCACACGGCCTGGGACACGGGCGTGTCACAGGCCGTGTGAAGTCTCGGGATGATTTGGGATTTTTTTTCCCCAGGTACACGGCCATAGACACGGGCGTGTCTCTAGGCGTGTTGGTGACACGGCCCATGACACGGGCGTGTCCCGTGGGCATGTCACTGGTTTGGATAAGTCGGTTGACCACCGCTTGAGGCACACGGCCTGACACACGGCCGTGTTCGAGGCCGTGTCTGGTCACAATTTGTGTTTTTGGCAGAATCGTGGCCATCCATTTCTTCAGTCTGGATCCAAGGGCTGAAGCCTCTTCCTCTTTTTCCTTAAGGGCCGAAATCAGAGAAGTGTTGCTCACTTTAATTTGGCCTTCATCTTTCTTAAAGAGAGAGAATGAAAGAGAGAAATGAGGAGGAAGAAGAAAGGGGGCTGCTGCTGGTGGTGCTGCGGTTTACCGACGAGATATCCGAAGCCAGCGTTGCGGAGGAAACGCTCTTGCGAGTCTTGCAAGCTAGCTTGGAGTCCATGGCACCGAAGCGATCGTCAAGGGTAACGACTTTTCTTCCTAGCCATGTGAAGGCTTCATTTGTGGCATATCTTATGATTTCCCCCACCAAGAGGTGGCTGATTTTGGGAATCTTTGGGTGGATACTTGAAATCCCCTTTGTGTTGCATATAGATCCGGAAATGGAGTACGGAATAGGCATGCTGTGTGAAGCCCATCTGGACAGGTTGGTCTGGATTGGTGATGTTGCATACGAACCGGAGAAGACTCCGTGATAAACGTGTCGTGTACGGAGTCTACGAGTTATACCTGCGAAAAGGAGTAGCAGGAAGTACTGTGGTGGTAGCCCAGGAAAATAGCCTTGTGATGGTTTTGGGTCCAACCTGTGAATGAGGCACAAGAAGTACTGGTGGGACCAGGAAAGGCCCTTTTTGTGATGCTTGATGTCATAGGGTGTCCACCTGTGGAGTGAGTCACAGGAAGTACTGGTGTGCACAGGAAAGACCCCTGACATTTGTAATTGGCGGTGTCCACCTGTGACGGGAATTACAGGAAGTACTGGTGCGCCCAGGAAAGACCCGCTGTTGCTGTGAGGAAATGGGTATAGTGAATTACCCAGGCTTGAATGCCAGGAACAGGATTGGTGAGACCGACCCGCGCCTTTGATATAGCCATGAGTACGCTGTACTCGGAGAAGGCAAGGCGATTTGAGCAACGGGGGGTGGAGGATCCGACCTGCGCTATGTCCGTCTGACGTGAGACCAAAAAGTGCGGTCTGTTGGAGTGCATAGCAAGAGTCTTCGGCCTGCGCGCCATGACACTACGGGGGGGCTACGGGCCATCCCGGTGTCCGAGGACTAACTCCGGCTGCACGCCATGGAGTAAATGCTCAAGAGATTTACCGTTGGGTGATAACCCTGATACGGTGGTGTGCAAGAGGTTGCCAGAACACCAAGAATGTGCCCTGAGTGCATGGACCGTTGGGCCGGGTGGCGAATGGTTGTGATGGCTTGTGTGCGTGAAAGCACTTTTTGATGATATAGCTTGCCATACTTGTGATATGATATGCCTGCAAGGAAAAATACCGCTGCCCCGAGAGAAGGGGTAGGGTCGTTATAATTTGGTCAGCTGAACGCTGACCGTTGCTTTTGTTTGCCACCGGTGGGTGGATTGTCCCTTGCACAGGTACCGGAGAGCCGAGCGGGACGCATAGAGGTTGATGCTCCTGCTGGTGTTGCTGCTGCTGTTAGCTGCTAGCCCTCGAAGGCTAAGTGTGTTCTTTTGTGTGTTTTTTTTTAGTGTGGCCGGCCTGCGCGCCAACCTGTTTTAGGCCACTGATTGAAAGCCCTGTAAGGTCATAAGGCCAACGCTTTATACATGTTGTAAGACATTCCTATATGTATATAAAATGTGGAGTTTTATGTTTGGACATTCATGAGGAGTTCAAGTAGTTTAGGCTTCCGCTAGAATGCTTGTGATAGGTGCGATGCGCTACTCTGGTATCATCCTGTACCTTCACCGACTGTTTTGTGGTATATCCTGTGGGGCCCCGGCCGGACCTTCTAGAATATATCATATGAACGGATGGGGTTGTTACATGTCAGGTGAGACACGGGCATGTCTTTGCCCGTGTGGTTGTTCTGAGTTCGACGATCGTGCCTGGAGCGAGGCACGCGGCCTGGGACACGACCGTGTGCCAAGCCGTGTTCGGCCCAGGTTTGGAGATTTTTGAGCGGATCTGAGCCGTTCATTTTCTTTAAATAAGATCCAACGTCCCAGATGGTTTCCTGCTCTGTTAAGGCCGGGAATAGGGAAGTTAATCCTTCATTTCTCTCCAACCATTCTTTCTCTCAAGGAGTTGGAAAGAGGAGGAATAAGGAAGGGATTCCGGCCGCCGGCGGAGCATCGGAGCACCATTTTGAGTTCTGAGAGCGAATCAGTAGAGGAAAGTTCGTTGTGAAGAGTTCTGTCCGTGTAGTTTTTCCATGGCGCCAAAGCGGACTACAAGGGTAACGATTCTTTACTTGATCATGTGAAGCTCTTCCTTTCTGCATAGGGAATCCCCCTCCCGCGAGTGTGCGGTGAGTGCGTGGTGTTCCTTGGGGTTGATGTGAATAGTCCCCCTTATGTTGCATATAGTGTCCGGAATCGAAGTACGGACATATGCATTGTGTGTGAAGCCTACCCGGACGTGTATTGTCTGGATCGGTGATGTTGCCTTTGATATGTTTTACCGGAGAAGACTCCGTACTTTGGGTTTTCGGGTTTCTACGCGGTAGATTGCAGCAGGGATCCTTGGAGGTTAGCTCCAAGGCGCACCCGGAAAGCTGAGCGGAATCGTTGTTCTGCTAACTTGGCGGTCAGGGAACCGGCCTTGAATATAACTGGGTTATGTGATTATTTGGAAATGTTGGGATCTGAGAGAAGCTTGGCCCGCGCATAGGACTTAAATTGACTAGGCGGCGTGAGCAACGGGCAAGTGGAATCGGACCTAGGCAATGTGGTTTGGTGCGAGAGACCCGAAAAGGGGACTGGTCGTTGGCATAGTTGGGAGCCTTAGACGGTGGTCAGAAAGGCTAACTGCTCACTTGGTTGCCATCTTTGGGATGGTGGTGAAGCCACAGAATTGACCGGATTCACCGTTAATGTGCCCTGAGTGCACGGGGTGTTTGGCCGTGAGAGCCTACACCCGTGGCGTAGTATAATTGCACTTTATTATTTCATTGGGCTAATGAAATGCAGGGAAAGAGCACCGCCGTCCCGAGTAAGGGGCGGGGTCGTTATAATTTGGTCGGCTTTGGCTGACCGTTGCTTTGTTTGCCACTGTGCGCTGGAATGTTGCTTGCAGGTGCTGCGGAGCCGAGTGCTAGGTAGCGGGCTGGAGCCCATGTTGCTGTGCTGGCCCACGAAGGACGTAAAAAATAGTTGTTTTTATTTTGTCATGTGTGGCCGGCCTGCGAGCCGATGTATGTAAGACACTATTTTGTTAAGTGAACATTTGTAAGGCCATAAGGCCATGTTTCCTTTTCAGTGTATTTGGTTTTCATTCCAGTGGTGTGGTTGTGGACATTCATGATTTATGGATTTAAGTTTTGGGTTCTTTCAACTTTAAAAACTTCTGCTAGAATGCTTTGTGTAGGACGAGTAGTCTTAATTGGATAGTTTGAATATTCTTATGTAACCCTTCCGACTGTCTGTGGTATATGGCATTGGGTTCCAGCTGGACCTTCTGTTATATGCCATGCGACGGATGGGGGTGTTACACACATAATGAGAGTCTTAGGCCTGCACGCCATTAAGACTGAAGTCTTCGGTTGTACACCATGGAGCTAAATGCTCAAGTTTGCCATTGGGAATGGTTGTGGGACCTTGGTTTTCCGGTACACCGAGAATGTGCCCTGAGTGCACGGAACGTCGAGCCATGTGGTCGATATTTGTGATGAATTAGTGGTGTGTGAGTGCATATCTTGTTATATATCTGCTTGTGAAATGATATGCCTACAGGGAAGGTGTAACATCCCATGTTACTTCTAGACCCCTTAACTTAGATTGGGCTGGGCATGTGGTGGGTGTTAGGGAAATTAGCTAGGTTTGACCCTAGGTAGTGGGTTGTTGTAACACCCCAAAATTTTGAAGAGGGAAATTTGGTTTCTGGCAGGGGGCACACGGCCTGGGACACGGGCGTGTCCCAGGGTGTGTCAGGCTGGAGTCAACGACTTGGCCGAGTAGTCGATATTTTGCGCTCGACAAAGTGTCGAGACGTGGCACACGACCTGAGACACGGGCATGTCTCAGGGCGTGTCGAGCCCGTGACGACAACCGGCCCGGGGTGTCGACATTTTCGCTCGACAATGTGTCGAGACAGGGCACACAGCCTGAGACACGGGCCTGTCTCAAGGCGTGTCGAGCCCGTGTCGACAACCGGCCCGGGGTGTCGACATTTTCGCTCGATGATGTGTCGAGACTTGGCACACGACCTAGGACACGGTCATGTCCAAGGCCGTGTTAGTCAGTCAACGAACTTCGCTCGACGAAGTGTCGAGACAGTGATAAACGGCCTGGAGCCCAGGCGTGTTGAGGTAGACACGGGCAAGGACACGGGCGTGTCCAGTACCCGTGTAGTTCTCGGGTTGTTTTCGGGGCTGTGTTGATGGAGGCACACGACCGACCACACGACCGTGTCAGTTGGGACACGGGCGTGTCAGGTAGAATACAGGCATGTCAAATGCCCGTGTGTTGCTCCAGGCGCGTTGATTTTGACGGCGAATGGGGGACACGACCCTGGACACGGGCGTGTGCCAGGCCGTGTTCGGCCCAGTTTTAGTATTTCAGGCCCGAATTAAGACCGTTCGTTTCTTTAATTTGGGATCCAACGGCTGGGGGGCTATTCCTGATGGGATATACACGGGATTGGACCCTTAGAAACCCTCATTTCTTTGGAATGGTTCTCTTTCTAAGTTCTAGAGAGAAGGGAGAGCAAGGAAGAAGGTGAAGTAGAGATCCGACTGTTGGAGAGGCTTCGGTGATCCAAATTGCGAGCCGAGTCCGGATCCTTGGAGGCTAGATCATTGCAATGGTTTTCATCCGGCTATTTTACCATGGCTAGGAAGAGGAGTCGGAAGGTAACGACACTTATCCTCTCGGTTTTAGGATGCATGTCTTAGCATCTTTTCTTTTCTAGTTTTTGGGCACCAAACACTCAAATGAGAGGGGTTTGGGTCACCAAGGTTCAAGAGGAACCTCCGGGTCGATTGAGTCCGTCCCCGACATGTTTTGCATTAGAGATCTGCTTCGTTAGTGGATTAGGCATGGTGTGTGAAGCTGTAGTCGCGACCGTTAGTCCGACTCGGTGATGTTGCATACGAGTTTTAAGGATTCGTAGAGATCCATGGCGGCAAGATGCCGTTTTGTGATGTGGTGATGTTTTTCCCTTTTTCTCGAGTAAGTACGTGTAGTAGGAACCGAACAAGGTTAGCTCCTCAATGGTGGTAGATGGTTTCCTTGGCGGACAAGGTTAGCTTCGCATGAGTGGTAGATGTTTCCTTGGTGCGCGGGAACGCTGCAGTACAAATGAGGGACTAGGGTGAAATTGTCTTGGTTTGTGATGTACCAAGGCGTGGTTGTGTCTCCATGGTCAGCTGGCTATCCCGTGACATACACGTCATGTGTGGAGAGTGTCCCGATGAGACTAGTCCCCTTCTGTGAGACTGACGAGAATGCCAAGCATGAGGGCAAGCCCGGGCAATGAGGCCATGAGCAGGTGGGGTCCAGCAAGACTTCTTAGAATCGGTCAGTTTGTGTTTGTTGGAATCCTGACATGAGACGTCAGAGCTTGAAGGCAAGCCCGGGTCTAAGACCTTGAGCGGGTGGGGCCTTAGCAAGAGTTCCATGTGGCGGCCTGTGCGCCGTTGGGGGAGATTGTGTTACCCCCTTTGTTTGTGGCTTTATGCCAATGGGGAAACGATGAGTACCCAATTGATGTGATGTTGTGCTAGATGCATATGCTATAAGGTGCCTTGGGGGAAACCCGGGAGTTGCATTCATGTTGCATAGTACGCCCTAATATTATATGCTCAACAGTAGAGAACATGTATGATGTTTAAGACATCCAAGCCTGTTTCTTTAGTTGCTTTTCCTGCCTATGATTATTGCATACGAAGTGCTAACTTGTAGGTTGGAGGAGTACCCCGGGGTCCGTTAGGGGCGGCCGGGAGGAGATGTGTTGGTTACACAGTTTAAGGTCAGCCTTTACTGACCCACGTTACTAATAATTTTTATAGGGCAAGGATCGCAAGTAGGAGCTAGCTCGCCGGCCAGAAAGGCCTAAGCCTCATGAAGTGTTCCCCTCTTTTGTAGCTCTACTTTTATGATATTGTATGTTTGAGACTCATGTTGTCCGGCTTCCATGCCGAGGTAGACTAGGAGTGCTTATGCACTTTCATGACTATTGTATTATTTGAGTTTGGACTCTTTATGTGGTAAGGCCATAAGGGCCATTTTTATTACTCTTGTAGTGGTGGATAACTTCTAGTCTTGCTTGTGTTTCCGCTGTGTTGTGCAAAGAGTTTTGAGTGTGGGTAGTTATATCATCTTATAATACTAAAGTTGTGGCATCCGTATGTCGTGGGACCCCGACTGGACCCATATTATACGGTCATTACAGGGGAGGTGTTACAATTTGGTATCAGAGGGAGGTTAGATTCAAGGTCAATGAGTAGAGAGGTTATCCACATAAGAGTAACGCGGGACCATGAGTGTCCTTATGTTTAAGTCTTGAGATTAGAGACTGATCCCTTGTTTCTTTTTTTCTTGAAGAGTGCAAGAAACGAGGCGGGTACGTCGAGAGCAAGAGAAGAACTCTCGGCGAGCAGTGCCATTGCTCCAGATCTTTTGGGCACGGGTGTTAACCCGGCCGACTTCTGTCGTATGCTTGCAGAAGCGATGGTGGTAGCCCAAGCTGCAGCGGCAGCTCCGGTAGCAACCCCTGCTACACCGGACACGACGACGGCCGTGCCAGGCGGAGAGGCCAGGCGAGTGGAGCCTTTAGCGGAAAGGGAGGTTGTCGGACATGGAGACCGGCACATGAAGTATTTCCTGAGCTTCCATCCCCCGTCGTTCAAGGGATTTGGTACGCCAACGGATGCGGAGGATTGGTGGGTTCGAATTCAAGAGCTTTTGAGGGAGGCAGAGATGCCAGAAGAAAAGAAATCCGAGTATGCGACGTTCATGTTGGAAGGAGACGCCAAGTTGTGGTGGGTGAGCCATAGCGGCCGCCAGTTCCCTGGACGCACCCCGTCAATGGAGGAATTTGGGGATGCTTTTCTAAAGAGGTACATTCCCGTTTCTACACGGTTGGCCCTTCAGAGGCAGTTTCTGCACTTAATGCAGCGAGACAAGACGATGGACGAGTATGTGCAGAAGTTCACCTGTTTGGGTCGTTACGCGGGAACGACGATGGCAGATGATGTAGAGAGGGATAACCTCTTCTACCACGGGCTGAGGGAGAATCTGAGGCAACCCCTCAATTCCATGAAGAGAGCTGGTTTTAATGAACTAGTTGAGGCTGCCAGGATATTGGAAAGTGAAGCCTCCCCAATCCCAGGGAAAGTCTGAAGGGAGTAGGTGGAGGAAAAAGCCTCACACTTCCAGGTCTGGTGAGAAGAGCAAGTGGATGCCTGGAGGTTCTCACTCTAGGGGACCGCTGACGTGCTACAACTGCGGTAAGGTGGGGCACATAGCTCATGTTTGTCCTCAAGGAGGAGTGGAGCAAGAGGCAAGGCAGGAGTAGACTGTACACTCCGGCCAAAGTGCCGCAGAGAAAGGGAAGATGGCGGAGTCAAGCGCTTCTCGGTTCCAACCGGTGCAACCAAGGGCCTACAACCTTCGACAGCAGGAAGCGATCCGCCAAACCGATGTGGTGACAGGTATGAAGAAATTTAAGTTTAAATTTTGTGCTTCATACTTTTAGACTTTTTTTGTGTGATGTCTATGTTGTAGGCTTCGTATTAGTTTCCGGGTACCCCACTAGGGTATTGTTCGATATGAGAGCATCACACTCCTTTCTTGTGGAGAGCTTCATCCGGAGAATAGGAGTTGAGTCTTTCTCGGCGGATGCGAAGCTGAAAGTGCGCATGCCCAATGGGTCATCCATGACCACCGGTGCCAAAGGGCGCATCTGTTGGGAGCTGGACGGCGTTGACTTCGTTTTGGTAGCAGCGATTTTACCATTGGTTGAGTTTGATGTCATTTTGGGCATGGACTGGCTTGCAGAGCAGCACGCCAGTATTGATTGCCTATCTAAGGTAGTGACCCTAAGGAGCAAAGGGCAGGCGGAAGTCAAATTTGAGGGCCTTTGTGGAGTGGCCTTTTCCCTGATTTTGGCCATGCAATTAATGCAGGAGGTTAACCAGGGTGGTGTAGCGCTGGTAGCGTTATTGGAGGTTCGTCTCTCCCAGTTGTCTATTGAGGAAGTGCCCGTAGTGGCAGAGTTCAAGGATGTGTTTCCGGATGAACTTCGAGGAGCGCCTCCTCGGCGGGAGATCGACTTCTCGATCGAGTTAGTGCCGGAGGCAAGGCCGATGTCACATCCTCCGTTTAGTATGACACTAAAGGAGTTGGCTGAACTCAAGGTACAGTTACAGGAACTGCTGGAGCAAGGGTATATCAGACCCAGTTCTTCATCGTGGAGTGTGCCGGTGTTGTTTGTAAAGACGAAAGACGGTAGTATGCGGCTGTGCATAGACTACCGAGAGCTGAATAAACTGACCGATAAGAATAAGTATCTGATTCCTCGGATAGACGACTTGTTCGACCAGTTGATGGGGTCGGTGGTGTACTCAAAATTGGAGTTGAAGTCAGGCTATTATCATTTGCGAATTCGGGACGAGGACATCCCCAAGACTGCCTTTGGTACGTGGTACGAACACTTTGAGTTTACGGTGATGCCGTTCGGGCTGACGAACTCGCCATCTATGTTCATGGATCTTATGAATCGAGTATTTCGAGAATACTTGGATTATTTTGTAGTTGTATTCATTGATGACATCTTGGTGTATTCCAAATCGGAAGTGGATCATGAGACCCACTTGAGAGTGGTCTTGCAAGTGTTGAGGGAGAATCAGTTGTATGCAAAGTTCTCAAAGTGCAAGTTCTGGTTAGTGAAGGTGACATTTTTGGGCCACGTGATTATTGGTGATGGGGTGGCAGTGGATCCAACAAAAGTAGAAGCCATTAGAGATTGGCCGGTTTTGAGGACCGTGGCGGAAGTCTGAAGTTTTCTTGGACTAGCCGGGTATTATAGGAGATTCGTGGAGAATTTTTCGCGGATAGCTCTACCCCTCACCTCACTCACTCGTAAAGATCATAAGTTTGTATGGACTCAAGAGTGCAGTCAAGCATTTGAGGCACTGAAGGAGTGACTGATGATGGCTCCAATCCTAAGTCTACCGCAAGGGACCGAGGGATTTCAGATCTTCAGTGACGCATCGGGATACGGTTTGGGTTGTATTTTGGTGCAACATGGCAAGGTGATAGCTTTTGGGTCTAGACAGCTAAAGGCTCATGAGAGGAATTACCCCGTCCATGACTTGGAGTTGGCGGCGGTAATTTTTGCGTTAAAAATATGGCGACATTATGTGTATGGTGCAAAGGTGGAGATCTTCACGGATCATAAAAGCCTGAAGTATATCTTGGATCAAAAGGACTTGAACATGCGGCAACGCAGGTGGGTTGAGTTTCTTGGAGACTACGAGGTGGCGATTCAGTATACGCTAGGTAAAGCCAATGTGGTGGCGGATGCCTTGAGTAGAAAGTACTCGGGGCAAGGGAATTGGATCGAAGCTCATGATGAGCGGTTGGTACGGGAATGGGAGTCCCTTGGTTTGGAATGTGTGGCGAGAGGCGAGTCCAGCGTGTCTCGGTTGAACTGGATTGAAATGCAGAACGACTTGTCCGATCGCATTTGAGAAGCGACTCGGTTGGATGTGGAGTTTCAACCATTTGTGTTGGAGGTTCAAAAGGGCGAGAGCAGCGCCTAGGAGATGATTGATGTGATTCTGAGGAAGGACGGAAGGGTTTGTGTACCACAGTTCGGCAAACTCCGTGAGGAGTTGATGTTTGAGGCTCACTTCACAAAGTACTCCATTCACCCGGGCAGTACAAAGATGTACTTGGATATGAAGAAATCCTTTTGGTGGCCGGGGCTGAAGCGGGTCGTAGCTTTGTATGTGAATTGTTGCCAAACTTGCGGCTTGGTGAAGGCCGAATGTCAGAAGCCGGGCAGGTTCCTGAATCCCCTTCCAATCCCTGAGTGGAAATTTGATGACATCTCCATGGATTTTGTACATGGTTTGCCTAGATCGCAGCAGGGTAATGATGCTAATTTGGGTGATCGTGGATCGCCTAACCAAGGTGGCCCACATCATCCCAAATCAGAAGGAGGATAGTATGGAGAAGCTGGTGGAGTTGTATGTTCACAACATTGTGCGACTGCATGGGATTCCTAAGAGCATAGTCAGCGATCAAGATGGACGGTTTACGTCCAAGGATTGGAGATTGGTTCAGAAGAGTTTGGGCACGAAGCTAAAGTTCAGTACGGCATTCCATTCTCAAACTGACGGGCAAACCGAAAGAACGAACCGTACTATGGAGGATATGCTGAGAATGTGCATTCTTGACTTCGGCAAGAAGTGGGAAGATCACCTCTTCATGGTGAAATTCGCGTACAATAATAGTTATCAAGCATGTACAAAAATGGCGCCATACGATCTTTGTATGGGAGACGGTGTCGAACACCGATGTCTTGGATAGAGGCGGGAGACACCAAAATTTTGGGAAAAGAGGTGGTAGTTGACGCTTGTGAGTTGGTACGGACCATTCAAGAGCGTATGAAGGTGGCGCAAGACCGGCAAGCAAAATACTTTAATGCTCGTCACAGGAAGTTGGAGTTTGCGGTAGGTGATTGGGTCTATTTGAAGATCAAGCCGTTCAAAGGCATCTCACGGATTCGCCGACTCAAGAAGTTGTGTCCAAGGTTTTTGGGGCCTTTTGAAGTTGTTGAACGGGTGGGAGAAGCAGCCTATCGGTTGGCGTTGTCCGTGGAGCTAAGTGGATTGCACGATGTCTTCCATGTCTCCGTCTTGAGGAAAGCCTTGGTGGAGGCTAGTGTGGTGATCGAGCCAGCATCAGTGTCGATAGAGGAGGACTTGAGGACGCGAGTTCGTACAATTGCTATAGAGGATTCGGAGACTCGGCAGTTGCGGAATAAAGAGGTTAAACTCGTGAAAGTCCGATGGGACAACTGCGGTCATGAGGAGCACTCTTGGGAGCGAGAACAAGACATGTTAGAAGAGTACCCAGCGCTCTTCAAATCAGGTACCATTTAAGTTGTGTTCTCTTTTGCTTCGTAATTTCGGGACGAAATTCTTTTAAGGGGGAGAGAGTTGTAACACCCCAAAATTTTGAAGAGGGAAATTTGGTTTCTGGTAGGGGGCACACGGCCTGGGACACGAGTGTGTCCCAGGGCGTGTCAGGCTAGAGTCGACGACTTGGCCGTGTAGTCGACATTTTGCGCTCGATGAAGTGTCGAGACGGGGCACACGGCCTGAGACACGGGCATATCTCAGGGTGTGTCGAGCCCGTGTCGACAACTGGCCCGGGGTGTCGACATTTTCGCTCGACAATGTGTCGAGACAGGGCAGACAGCCTGAGACACGGGCGTGTCTCAGTGCGTGTCGAGCCTGTGTCGACAACCGGCCCGGAGTGTCGACATTTTCGCTCGACGATGTGTCGAGACATGGCACACTGCCTAGGACACGGGCGTGTCCAAGGCCGTGTCAGTCAGTCGACGAACTTCGCTCGATGAAGTGTCGAGACAGTGAACACGGCCTGGAGCCCAAGCGTGTTGAGGTAGACACGGGCAAGGACACGGGCGTGTCCAGTACCCGTGTACTTCTCAGGTTATTTTTGGGGCTGTGTCGATGGAGGCACACGACCAACCACACGGCCGTGTCAGTTGGGACACGGGCATGTCAGGTAGAACACGGGCGTGTCGGATGCCCGTGTGTTGTTCCAGGCGCATCGATTTTGACGGCGAATGGGGGACACGGCCCTGGACACGGGCGTGTGCCATGCCGTGTTCGGCCCAGTTTTAGCATTTCAGGCCCGAATCAAGGCCGTTCGTTTCTTTAATTTGGGATGCAACGGCTGGGGGGCTGTTCCTGATGGGATATACACGGGATTGGACCCTTAGAAACCCTCATTTCTTTGGAGTGGTTCTCTTTTTATGTTCTAGAGAGAAGAGAGAGTAAGGAAGAAGGTGAAGTAGAGATCCGACTGTTGGAGAGGCTTCGGTACTCCAAATCGCGAGCCGAGTCCGGATCCATGGAGGCTAGATCATTGCAAAGGTTTTCATCCGACTATTTTACCATGACTAGGAAGAGGATTCAGAGGGTAACGATACTTCTCCTCTCGGTTTTAGGATGCATGTCTTAGCATCTTTTCTTTTCTAGTTTTTGATCACCAAACACTCAAATGAGAGGGGTTTGGGTCGCCAAGGTTCAAGAGGAACCTCCGGGTCGATTGAGTCCGTCCCCGACATGTTTTGCATTAGAGATCCGCTCCGTTAGTGGATTAGGCATGGTGTGTGAAGCCGTAGTCGCGACCGTTAGTCCGACTCGGTGATGTTGCATACGAGCTTTAAGGATTCGTAGAGATCCGTGGCGGCAAGATGCCATTTTGTGATGTGGTGATGTTTTCCCCTTTTTCTCGAGTAAGTACGTGTAGTCGGAACCAGATAAGGTTAGCTCCTCAATGGCGGTAGATGGTTTCCTTGGTGGACAAGGTTAGCTCCGCATGAGTGGTAGATGTTTCCTTGGTGCACCGGAATGCTGCAACATAAATGAGGGACTAGGGTGAAATTGTCTTGGTTTGTGATGTACCAAGGCATGGCTGTGTCTCCGTGGTCGGCTGGCTATCCTGTGATGTACACGTCATGTGTGGAGAGTGTCCGGGCGAGACAAGTCCCATTCTGTGAGACTGACGAGAATGCCAAGCATGGGGGAAAGCCCGGGCAATGAGGCCATGAGCGGGTGGGGTCCAACAAGGCTTCTTAGAATCAGTCAGTTTGTGTTTGTTGGAATCCTGACATGAGACGTCAGAGCTTGCAGGCAAGCCCGGGTCTAAGACCTTGAGCGGGTGGGGCCTTAGCAAGAGTTCCATGTGGCGGTCTGTGCACCGTTGGGGGAGATTGTGTTACCCCCTTTGTTTGTGGCTTTATGCCAATGGGGAAACGATGAGTACCCAATTGATGTGATATTGTGCTAGATGCATACGCTATAGGGTGCCGTGGGTGAAACCCGGGTGTTGCATTCATGTTGCATAGTAGGCCCTAATATTATATGCTCAACAGTAGAGAACATGTATAATGTTTGAGACATCCAAGCCTGTTTCTTTAGTTTCTTTTCTTGCCTATGATTATTGCATACGAAGTGCTAACTTGCAGGTTGGAGGAGTACCCCGGGGTCTGTTAGGGGCGGCCGGGAGGAGATGTGTTGGTTACACAGTTTGAGGTCAGCCTTTGCTTACCCACGTTACTAATAATTTTTACAGGGCAAGGATCGCAAGCAGGAGCAAGCTCGCCGGCCAGAAAGGCCTAAGCCTCATGAAGTGTTCCCCTCTTTTGTAGCTCTACTTTTATGATACTGTATGTTTGAGACTCAAGTTGTCCGGCTTGCACGCCGAGGTAGACTAGGAGTGCTTATGCACTTTCATGACTGTTGTATTATTTGAGTTTGGACTCTCATATGTGGTAAGGCCATAAGGGCCATTTTTATTACCCTTGTAATGGTGGATAACTTCTAGTCTTGCTTGTGTTTCCGCTGTGTTTTGCAAAGAGTTTTGAGTGTGGGTAGTTATATCATCTTATAATACTAAAGCTGTGGCGTCCGTATGTTGTGGGGTCCCGACCGGACCCATATTATACGGTCATTACAGGGGAGGTGTTACAGTTGTAGCCATGTGGGGCCCACTATAGGCCCAAAGTCAAACTAGGTCAAACTAGCCTAAATAGGAACCCTAGCCACACCATAACCCCACCATATTGCCCTTAACCCTAAAATAATCTAAGTGGACCCTAGGGCATGTCACTAGGTCAACCCTTTGACTATAGTTTACCAAAGTCAACCTTAGCCCTAAGTTGGTCAAACCTATTCCTATAGGCCCACTTAGCCCAAGTAGAGCAGAACCTTGACCCAACCCAAGTTGGGTAGTGCCATTGGGGTCATTACCTTCAAGTGGGGTCAGCCCACTCATCATGCTTGACCAAGTCAACCCAAAAAGTCAACTTGGTCAAACATGTGACCTAAAGAAGAAAATAAGGGCTAAGCCTATTCCCCTTTGGTCAAACCCACCAAACATGGTCCATTATCATCCCAAGGTGTCAAAGACCAACCCTACCCCTCTATAATTAGAGAGAGAGTGCATGCATGGGGGCATTTTGGAGAATTTACTCAAAAGAAGGAGAGAGAAAGTGGAATTAAGAGGAGGAGGACACTTGTCCTTGGCTCCTTCTGCCCCAAAATGATTCTAGCCGGCCTCCTCAGAAGATTTCAGAAGAATTTGGCAGCCTGGTGGCCACTTGGCACCGTGGGTGAAGCCTCCAAGGTTGAGCCCGAGCTCACCTTGGAGTTAACTCCACATACATCCCTCCCCAACCCAAATCACCCCCACCATTAGCTTTAGAGAGAGGAGAGGAGTGGAAATCGACTACTGGATCGAGGAAAACGGTGGAGAATCAAGGTTTTGAGCAGGAGATCACCGGAGCAGCTCAGCCATGGCAAACAGCAGCCGCACGCGCCGCCAAGGCCTGAATCAGGTTCGTTTCACTTCACCTCTACCTGTACTAGCTTCCTAGATCAATTAGGGCAGATATTGGGCTCAATTGAGGCCGATGCCATGTGAGGAAATGCTAAATTTTTCGAGTTTTTCATGAAGCTCGGGATCGCAGGAGAGGCCAATTCCGGCGGCCTCACCGCCGGGAAATGTTAGCCACCACTTTAGTGAGGGTGGAGGAGACAATCGTCGGCGGTGGCGCAGCCTCAGGTGGCCGGAAATAGCCAGCAAAAGTGGCCCAGGAAGAATGAATCCTAGCCGTCGGCTGGAGGTAGAAGACGACCCGATCCCATCCATATCGCTTTAATATTCGTGCAACCGATTAAATTAAATTAAATAAAAACTATAGTATATATATATATTTGTCACACAAATTAAGTAATTTTACAAGCAAAATTTAATCCTGTTAGAAGCATTTCTAGAACATGAACCCTAAATGAAATTTGTAACTTATTTTCTTAACTTTAATATGGCACCTTAAATATCAAATTTGGTATAGTAGATTGGGATGTAGGTCAGTTTTCCTAGGACTGGTCCTTGACTAGGGCAGAATTTAAAATTGATGCCCAAGCCAAACCAGTAATCAAAATGACCCAAAGTTTGGGTGCATGCATGATTAGGTCATACTTAGCCCTGCCAAAAAATAAGAATTTTTGGGAGCAATTTTACTATAGTATTTGTCATAATACACATAATTAAATAAATGAAATAATTGGAGTAATATTACTCCAAATGGCTCCAAAGTTTGGTGGCAGCTCATTGGGGACATTATATGTGCATGGAAAAAGTTTCAGAACATTTGGACCACTGCATGTTGGGTTAACCAACTTGCATGTGTTGGCTATATATAGCTTTGGGGGGTGCAAATAACAATTTTTGAAATAATGGATATTCAGCCTATTTGATACATTCCAAAATCATGGAATTGATGCCAAAGGCTCATTGGCGTAAAGTTCACCACTCATAGTAATAATGGGATTTTTGGGAGCAAAATTCCCATTATTTGAATTTTTATAAGTTTAGGCCTTTTTGATAAATAAATTGGAAAATAGGCTTTTGATCAAAAATAAAACCCCCAAAATCTCTTAAAATAGAAGAGAGGTCATATTTGACTCATGAAACTTTTTATCCTACTCTTTGAGAATTTTGGAGCAAAATACATGGAAATTACCATTTTACCCTTATTGCATTTATTTATGAAATGATGGAAATATATATCAGTAAATTTTGGAAATATTTCTAGTGTTGTATAATTTTATGATTAGCCCTGTATAATTATCTAAAATTTTTTGGATGTCCGAATAATTGTTAAGTTAGCATAATGACATTTTGGTAAATTATTAGAAATTGAAATTGGTAGGCCATTATATTATAGAGGTTGATAAAACTCTGCCATTAGCCTTAAATTAATGATATATATGCTATGTAATTTTCCTAGAAGTTTGAGCAATGTATTCCTTATACTTCATTTGGAAAATGACAATTATGTGAGTTTTCTATTAATTAAGGAAAAATAGAAATAATCAAAGAAAAATTATGCATTTTGGTAGACAACAATATTTTACCAAGATGCAACTTAGGAAAAATTCCTTAGGTTAGTGGATTAGAATTTGTAATACTTCATGTATTAAATGACCAAGAGGATTAATTAAATGATTTAATTAGAGGCTTTAATGACTTAAGAAAATTATGAAAATCAATATGCTCACTGCATTAGTCCATACCATCCTAGGATAAATAGTTAGGGGCAGGTGGCCCAAGGAATTGGAAGTTCTATTTCGGGGTGGTATTAGGTCATGGGTTGCGCATAGTGAAAGTAAGTTATACTATAAGTACCACCGGGGGATATATCGACCGATGAGCTAGAGATTACAATTGGAGAATAACCTTGGTGGGTAGTGTTGTCCGAGTGACGAGAGTAAAAGTGCAAGCCCTTGGATAGCAATTGGAGTGGAGGCCGGCGGAAGACCGTCGCCCTTCTGAGAACATCTGAGTCATTAGGATCACTCAAGAGTAATAACGAGAGCTGGGGGTGAATTATGGGTAGTCATCAACTAAAGTAAATATCCTTGAGAAATGGAACTTTGGGCGTAATCCCATCATAGTTCCTAGTGCCCCAGAGAGCCCTTCACCGGGTATACCCTGGGCAGTCCTGGGATTAACCTTAAATCACTAAGTATAATAACCCATAGACAAGAGTAGTCTAATAGGTTAAGACATTATGGTTCATTCTCGCCCGTGATGGATTTGAGAGATTCTTAATAAAGGTACTATTGTGCGTTCTCACCCGCGATGGGTTGGAGGGATATATGTTGTAGGCTCACCCGTGAAGGGTTTGAGAGAATCAGGACATGTTGGTCCTGCGAGCTGAAGGCTCGAGATAAAATACTTGCATGTACATAAATTCAATGGCAAGTCATGCGGTACTGGGCCGATCGTCACACCGATGGCATTACGGTGACTCAGGCTAGAGTGAAGGTTTGAAGGGCCAGTGGGTTGTTTTACACTACGGTCTGGAGGACGATCCCCGAAAATGCACACCCGACCCAACAAGTCTGACCGGTAGTCAGCAAAATGTGTACGCAGACTATAGAGTGCACCTAGGATATGTACAGAGGCATATGAGAGGTGGTCTAGGTTTGGTAGTGTGCATACCTGCCTAGAAGTGGAGATACCCGCTCCGCTGATGCTGTTAGCCACAACGATGGTACCCGAGAGTGAAGCTAGCTCTCAAAAAATGGGAACTAAAGTTCTGTGATCAAAGAGTCATTGTATGTGAGGTGCACTTGCCTGTTGCATAAATTGCATCATAAACATTCATTCATATTAGGTCATACGCTTCATAGATCCTTATAATATAAATTAGTATGAGCTCTTTTATATGATAAGATAAATTTCCTGAAAACCCTAACTTATAAATTTGTATGGACATTTTTATAAGTTATGGTACGTTTGTGATGGTAGAGTAATGGTAGCATAACTTTACTTTCCTGCACATACTTTCAGTTCTTTACTTACTTGTACTGTACATGCTTTTACTTTTGTACTATATACATAGAACTACTAGTGTAGATTTACTTCTTACACTCTTACTTGGTTGCATAGATTCCTTGTCACCTTCTTCCTTTTGTTACCCCTTGATAGTCCTCCGCTTCGTCCTTCCGCACGGTGCCTAGGAGTTGCGGGGCGAGGTGCGGAGGAAACTACTTAGACTTTTGACTAATGGTCAGTGACCAAACTATTTTTAGGAGCTCGAGGAGATGGAGCACCAGCATGACCGACAGGACGAGGTGATAGGGCGTGAGGAGTTGATACCACCAACTACTATAATAAGGAGTGAGGATGATAGATTTGCTTCCGCATTTTGATGTCTGTGAGGAGCGTTATTCATATGATGTACTGGGCATAAGCCCTTATTACTCTTCCTTTATTATTCTCATTGTGGACTGTGTACTCATTCATTCATATATATATGATTTGTAATGTGACTGTGGACTAGCTGTGTTGTACTCTGATATGTATTACTTCTATTTCTCATATTGGCCTACAAGTTATATGATCGTATTAGCCGGCAGAATCGGCGTGTTGCGGTGTCGACTAACCCGTGCGTTAGTGCCACCGTAAGACGGCGGTTCTGGGCATAAGACCGGGTGCCTCCTTTGTAAGGGGAGGGGTCTTACAAACTGGTATCACTTGACCGAACGATCATATGAGAAAGAAGTCAACAACACTGGACCACCCCATTCGAGCATTAGTTTGGGGACAAACTATGCAACGGAAGCAGTGGTGTGCCCATGTGTAAAAAGTCACATAAAATAGTTCATTAAATACAATGAGTTAGACCAATTCTGTTTTAACCTTACCTTTATGCAACCTCCACAGGTCACTGCGCCGCAAAATGTGGTTCCTCCCCCTCCAGCTACCACTCCATTTCTACAGACATAGATGGGGCAAACTTTTACGGCTATCCTAGAAGCCTTCAAAGCCCAGCAGGTCCCGTCTCCACAGCCAAATACGTGGTCAAGCTGGTTGAGTGACTTTAAAAGCCTATCCCCACCGATGTACCGCGGGACAGAGGATGCTGTGAAGATGGAGGAATGGCTGGACGACATACATGAGATATTGACAGGCATCAGCAACCCGGTTAGCCAAACAGTTCCTCTATCCACCTCTTCATTAGAAGCTCATGCAAAAAGATGGTGGAAGTTCGTGCGAGAGTCCACTTATGCTGACTGGGAGCTGTCAGACATATCTTTGGAGGAGTTCGGCGAAGTATTCTTGGATCACTTTGTATCTACCACAGACAGAGATGTAACGAAAGAGAGGTTTCTAAACCTCAGGCAGGGGAGCAGATCAGTGATTGAATACCAGAGGGAGTTTTCCCACCTTTCCAGGTTTGCAGGGATACATGATACAGATGACAGGTGGTATGCCAAGAGATTCTACCGGGGCCTCAGAGATGACTTGAGGCAGGCCCTGAAAGTGATGTGTTAGATCTAATATACTCTAGAGGGGGGGGGGGGGGTGAATAGAGTATTTGTAGGTCCTTATAAAACTGTTACAGCTTCTGCTGTAATTAAAATGTGCAGAATTAAACTAAAGTAAATAATCACACAACAGTCCTAAAAACATAAGCACAACAAGAACAAAAAGAAAAGGGGCAACCAGACGTCACAAGAAATTTTATAGTGGTTCCCCAACCTAGGTACATCCACTCTTCTACCACCCTGGTAGGAATCCACTCAGGTTTTTGATCAGGTGCCTGACACCAATGAGCTTTTGATCAGGTGCTCAAAAACCAAATCCTCAAGTCTTTTGATCAGACGACTTGTAACCAGGAATCACTTTTGAAGGGAGATGACAACCCTTTACAGAGGTGGGGATGAGAGAGTGATGAAAGTCTTCTATTCTCAATCACAATGAGAAGACTATGTGGATTCAGTGATGTTGTCAAAGCTCCCCCTGAGATGTAGAAGAGTTCAGGAGAACTGGAGCTTTGCACAGGGTGATAGGCCTTCAAGCTTTCAGCCTTGATCAGAGAGGTCTTCAGGAACTTCTTTGATAGATGGAAGATTTGTTGTCCTGTGAAGTGTCCTGGAGAGTTTGAAGAATGAAGACTCTTGATATTTGAATGATTGTTCTTCTTCTTCAGTACCATAAATCTTGTGTCAGACTGAGAGCAGACAGGTTGAGTTTTTCTTGTATGATTCAGTAATCTTCTCTCTGGATATTTTTTTAACTTTTTTTTATCTGTTTGTTGTACTATCAGGAAAGAGAGAAAAATCTCTTTTTTTTTTATATTTCCTGAGGAAATTGGTCTTTCAAATTTTGAATTCCTTCTATATTCAATACTGACGGCCTAGAGAATAAGCAACATTGAATAATTTCCCGAGCTGTCCCGTGGAAAAATGACAACCAATAATCCTGGAGAATATCCTAATCAATGCTCCTCTAACGGTTATATGTAGAGAATGTTAGAGCATTGATTACTCAGGAATTATCGTAATAATCATGGGGACAGGGCTAGAAATGACTTAGTCTAGAATCATCGAACAGTTGACACAAATCGTCGAACTGAGTCCACAGTTCGTCGAGCTGAGATGTTGTGTTCATCGACCAGACAACTTCTGTTCGTCAAGCTGAGTTCCATGATCGTCGAGCTGGAAACTGAACTGCTATCTCTTCTGAACTTTGCCTATTCTGTGTCTGAAGTTCGTCGAGCTGGTAAATGTGTTCGTCGACTGGAGTTCAACAACTATTCTGGAGTTGTTAAATATTCTGTGTGTCGACACAAGTCTTCTGTGTGGTGTCGACATAACCTTTCCACAGTGTCTGCTGATGATCTGGATGTCGACACAAGTTCTTCTAGTGTCGACTTAGTTGGTGTCGACATATACTCTGAGTGTCGACACAAGTCTTCTGGTTCTAAGTTGTTGAAGTAGATAATTCCAAAATTCATCGGGCAGAGAACTGAGTTCGTCGAGCTGAGACTAGAGAACATAGTCTTGACAGAATGCTGTAGTAGTCCAAAGATTCGTCGACGAAAGAATAAAGTTCGTCGAGTTGAGAACTAAGTTCATAGACCAAAGTCTAATACTAAGGACTTAGAATATCTTGATGTTTTCTGAACTTGAAGTGTTATTATAGTGTCCAAGTTTTCGTCGACCTGAGTACCAAGTTCGTCGAGCTCAGCTCAGAGAATTTACTCTGAGATCGTCGAGCTGAGCACGACTGTCATCGACCTGAGTTTGACGAACGTCTTACTCACTTTACAGAGTCTTGAAATCTTCTAAGTCTTGAGTCTCTGACAGTCTTGTTGATAGCTGGTCCATGTGATGTTGACTCTAAGGACTTTGCCTAGACTCTAGGACACAACTATGACCCGGGCTATACATTGTGGGTCACAAGATCCTAAGTTAGTGAACCTAGCCCAAATCAAACTAGTGATCCAACAATCTCCCCCTATTTGGGTGAGGTTACTAACCACAGACTCAGACTTAAACTGAAAATAAACAAAGCAAAAATAACATATATCTGGCAGAGATAGATAACACATGCAACAAATATATATATATATATATACATGAGCTTTGTTTAGAAAATATAAAGCAGTTATAAATAATTCAAAAAGATAAAGAGAGTTAAAAATCACTTCGTCTGCTTCTTTTCCTTTGGCATTACATCCTTGCTCTTGTCTCTTGGCTTTGTAAATATTATTTCTCTCTTAGGATCTGAAGCGTGCACACTGATCATGGTCATGTTAGCAGCCCCTATAATCTTCAGAGATGTAGCCCTTGGGACAACTGCTTCACGGTGCAACTTCATGTAGTCATCCACATTGAAAATCTTGTTAGCTTTATCAAATCTCTTAAGTTCCTCTTTCCTGTACTTTGACATGGTAGTATATTCAGAGGGATCCTTTCCTTCAGCTTTGGCCTTGTTAATCAGAGAAAGGCCTACAAGTTCCTAAAACCTGGCCATTCTAGCAGTAGTAGCTGTTTCAAGATCTTCAAAAGGAATAGGAGGAGAGGATGGTCTTTTAGAGCCTTCAGCTGGTTGACTTTCAGTGGATTGTTGTCGTTGTTGTTGATGTTGTTGCTACTGCTGATGTTGATTTCTTGAAGAATATTGCCTATGCTGGCTTCTTTCATGTGATCTCCCTTGATATCTTTGATATGTTTGAATAGGGGCAGATCTTTGAGAACTGGAACCTGAAGCACCAGCAGCTAGAGGAGGTGGATATTTTCTGTATCTTTGAACTGGAGGAGGTGAGTACCTTCTGCTTTTCTTCCTCTCCTTTTGCTGATTCTTGTACAGCCACATCCAAGCTAGCATCCCTTTATATGGTGTTGTCTTTTGAAGAATGTAATAAGGAGTGTCATTGTTTGGATTAGGCTTAGGAGCAGGAGGAGGAGGAGCTTTTGTTTTCTTGGATACTGGCTTCCTCTTTGGTTCATCATCAGATTCATCATCATCATCCTCATCATCACTATCAGATCTTTGAGGATTATCATATAAATCATTCATAGCCTTCAGTGCCTTAGAAAAAATGGTAGGCTTATCAGGTTGAGAAGGAGCTTAAGCAGGAATATCAACAAGAGCTGGAGGAGATGCCATAGAAGAAGCTGGAGTATCATCAACTCTGACAGTGCTTTCAGCAGCTGCCTTTTATTCTTGTTGAATGTCAGCCAAGATCACATCATCCAGATCTGGCAATGGAGAGTCATCCATGACATAACTAGGAGCAGAAGAAATTTTTGAAGGAGCTGGAATAACTATGGGCTCAGGAACAACAAAATTATCACTAAGTTGCTTTGCAACTTGTGGACTTACTAGAGATGTATATTGTACAATAGCCAAGGATGGCTTAGTAGTATGTTCTGCTATAAGACATCTCAAAACTGCAAATTCAAAATTCTGCAACAAATTCTCTAAATCAACTGTGAGATTAATGATGAAATCACCACCAGTAATTATTTGCTCAGAGACTGACTCTTCCAAGTCCATGTCAGTATCAATAAAATTAATAAAATCAATATCATCTGTATCAATATAATCTGTACAATCTGCTGCTATTGTTGCTGCCTATACTACTGGAGCTGCTACTGCTGGAACTACTGCAGCTTCATCATCAGACATCTCCCCCTGCATGGTTTCAGTAAGACATGAAGCCATGCCCCTGACTGAAGATGGGGCAGTAGTGAGGGAAGTGATCTGTGAAGATAGGGTATTAATTGAAGTAGCAAGAGGTGTAATGGCCTCTGCGATTAGTTTTTTGAGAAGGGGAGTGAGGAGGGCAATGAGAGAAGCAATTGTTGAGGTGTCCAATGGTGGAGTGGTAGATGGTGTTATAGAAGGTGTAGAAGTGGGAACTGTGGGAGGGATAGGAAGTGGAGCATCTGGTATGTGAACATCTGGAGGGAATGCATGTTGAGGGATGGTTGATGTTGAGGGGGATGGATGGGTGGCATCTTCCATGTGGGTGTTTGGAGGAAAAGGGGAATTGGGAGGTGATGGAGGTATATTGAAAAATGGTATGGAGGATAAATGAGGAGGAAGTGGAGATGATGGAGGAGTTGGTGCTGGTGAAGCACGTGGAGATTCTGGTGGAGTAGGAGGTTGAGTAGGGGATGATGGAGGCGTAGGAGATGGATGGATTTGTGTTGCTGGAAGGGGGGCTTGAAGAGATGGTGGTGTTGGATGAATCTCTTCAGTAGGTTGGGGAGTGGCTTTAACAGCCCTGGTGCCTTCAGAAGCAGGGGTGGAAGAGGTAGAGGCCTTGGATGGCTTAGGTATGGTCCTCTCCCACCTGCCAAACAAGGCACATGTAAGACTTTTGCTGGCATTAATGAATATGGTCTAGGAGACCAGGGATTCAGCAGCCTTCTCCTTTAGGAAGAACCCTAGGATCCTTCCAAAACACACTTCTTTCTTATCACTGCACACATGACCAAGAACTGAGGCCTTGTGATGTAGTCATGGGCAGTATGCTTGCCATACAAGACCTTCCCAACAATGTCTGCCAGAAACTTGTATGTTGCAGACAGATGTTTCTTCAATAATTTATTTGGGTTGTCACCAGCATAACCCATCAGATTTAGCATCGTATAAAACTCTTCAGAATCAATTTCTAATTCCTCTTCTCCATTTGTCAAACCAAATATTTCAGTTAAAACTGCGGGAGTTAAGGAAACAGAGTTACCCGCGATTGATCCTATCATAGTATTGTCTTTAGAAGTGGATGAAGTATAGACCCATTCTCTGATTTTTATTCCTGCCAACTTTATCCTTGTAGTCATCAGGTTCTTCAAATTCTGTTCTTACAGAAGTTCTAGAATATATATAAAGATTGGATGCGAGTGCTAGAATGATTCGAAGTCAACATCAAAGACGGTGTCAAACTTCATAGCGGCTAGAGCTCCTGCTGGAATTGCCATGGAATCACCTGCAAAAGAGAGAAACGACGATCAAGTGCAAGAGAACAGAAAGCGCGGGATGGAGGTTGAAGAAAACTTAGATATAAGGTTTTCCAGAATATGAATCGACAAACTCCATTCCACGAAAACAAAAACAATTCTTCGAATTGAGTTCGATGAAATGATTTAGAAGTAAATAATTCGTCGATCTCATCCTGAAGAATTGAAGACAATTCGTTGAGTGCCGTTCGACGAATATCTTATAAAGCAAGTTCGTCGATCTCCGGTCGATGAAAATTATTTCACTCACAGAGAGTTCGTCGAACTCTGTTCGACGAAGATCTCTCAAACTCTCCCCGGTTCGTTGAACTCCATTCTACGAACTTTGGAAAATTCATTGAGTGCAGACAGAACTTAAACTAAATCTTCTCTATTTATCATTCCAAGCAGATTTATAAAGAATACATGATTTTTCTCATCCAGAGGTTTGGTGAATATATCAGCTCATTGTAAATCAGTGTAGATATAGACAAGATTAATTTTATTTTTGTCTACACACGCTCTAATGAAATGATGTCTAATGTCTATATGTTTTGTCCTACTATGATGGATTGTATTCTGTACTATGGCTATAGCACTTGTGTTATCATAACTAGAGTTGAATTATTTAAGTTGAGACCACAGTCTAGTAATTGGTTTTGTATCCATAGCATCTGTGAGTAACAGCTGCCAGCTGCAATGTATTCTGCCTCAACAGTGGAAGTTAACAAAGAGGATTGCTTTTTACAAAACCAGGATACTAATCACATACCCAGGAACTGGCAAGTTCCTGAAGTACTTTTTCTATCCACCCTGCATCCAGCAAAATCAGCATCTGAGTATCCAGTTAACTCAAATTCTGATTCTGTGGGATACTATAGGCCTAGACTAGGACAACCCTTTATATATCTCAAAATTCTTTTTAGGAAAATAAGGTGAGATTCTTTAGGGTTCACATGGAACCTAGCACAAAGGCATGTGGCAAACATGATATCAGGTCTGCTAGCTGTTAGATATAGTAGGTACCCAACAATGCCCCTATATAGTTTCTGATCAACAGGTTTCCCTGATGCATCAGAGTCAATCACAACATTTATAGACATAGGTGTTTTCTTTGCTGAGGCATCAGCCATCCCAAACTTCTTTATTAGCTCTTTAGCATATTTAGCTTGGGAGATGAAGATGCCATCAGGGAGCTATTTCACATGGAGACCAAGGAAATAAGAAAGCACACCCATGCTACTCATTTCAAATTTGGAATGCATGAGGTCAGAAAACCTCTTGCATAATTTTAAATAAGTAGACCCAAAGATGATGTCATCCACATATATTTGTACTAACAAGATTTGGTCCTTATGATGTCTAGTGAAAAGTGTTTTATCTACTATGCCTCTAATGAATTTATGCTCTAATAAAAAGCTTGTTATGGTCTCATACCAAGCTCTTGGAGCTTGCTTTAGACCATAGAGGGCTTTATGCAACTTGAATACATGCAAAGGATGAGTTGGAGAGACAAAATATGGAGGTTGTTCAACATAAACCTCTTCTTTTAATACTCCATTCAAGAATGCACTCTTGACATCCATTTGGTAGACCTTGAATTTCTTGTAGGCTGCATAGGCTAGGAATATTCTTATGTCTTCTAACCTTGCAACAAGAGCAAAGGTTTGATCAGAATCTATTCCTTTCTCTTACCTGTAGCCTTGAGCAACAAGCCTAGCCTTGTTTCTCACAATAACTCCTTGGGCATCAAGCTTATTTCTGTATACCCATTTGGTTCCAATAATTTGGTAGTTTTGTGGTCTTGGAACCAAATCCCAAACTCTACATCTCTCAAACTGATTTAATTCCTCCTGCATTGCAATGATAAAGTGGGGATCTTGCTCTGCATCATGAATGGACTGAGGTTCAATCTGAGAGAGAAAACAGGCATGCATCACATCTTGATTGAGTTGATGCCGTGTCTGTACACCTGCTGATATATCTCCAATCACTTGAGATCTGGGGTGATCCCTAAGTGTGACAAGATCAGTGGGTGGAGTTGGTTGTGCAACAGCATTTGAAACCAATTCCTCTTGTGGAATTATGTTGGCTGTTGGAGGAGAGTCAATCCCTTCAATGCTTTCTTCTTCACTATCTTCATTGACTTGTGGAGAAGGATGAGATGGAACCCCTTGGGTAAGGTTTAGGTCATCCAACTTCTCACACAAGTGAGGTACCTGCAAAGAGTTACTGGTAGAAACTTCTTTCTCCTTGCAATACATGTTAGTCTCATCAAAGCTTACATGAATTGATTCCTCAATTTTCAGTGATGATTTATTAAAACCCTATAGGCTTTGCTTACTTGGGAATATCCTAGAAATATTCCCACTTCAGTCTTAGCCTCAAACTTTCTAATGTATTTCTTGTTGTTATTATGTATATAACAGGTACAACCAAATACTTTAAAATAGTTTATTTTAGATTTCTTCCCTTTTAGTAATTCATAGGGAGTCCTGTTCTTTAGTTTGTGAATTAAGCTTCTATTCAGGACATAGTTTGCAGTGTGTACATCCTCTGCCCAAAAGGTTAGTGGCATGTATGCATCAACAAGCAATGTACCTGAAGCTTCAATGAGTGCCCTATTTTTCCTTTCTACTACCCTATTTTGTTGAGGAGTTCTAGGAGCTGAGAAGCAATGCCTGATACCTTCCTTCTCACAGAACTCATGCATAAGAAGAGACTCAAACTCTGTGCCATGATCACTTCTGATCAATGCAACATGAGTAGAGAACTCAATCTGTATGGTCCTGAGAAAATCTGTAAGAACCTTGAAGGTATCTGACTTAGATCTCAGAAAGGATACCCAAGTGAACCTTGAGAAGTCATCCACAATAACCAAAGTGTAGGATTTCCCTCCTAGGCTTTGTACAGCTATGGGTCCAAAAAGATCCATGTGTAGCAAATACAAAATCCTAAGTGAATCACTTTTATTAATGGATTTGAAACTAGATTTAGTTTGCTTTCCTAATTGACAAGCCCTGCAAAGGCCTTCCTTCTTGTAGGGACCAGGAGGTAGGCCTCTAACAAGGTTGTCTTTAGATAGCCTAGCAATGTTTTTCAGATTTACATGACCTAGTCTTTTATGCCATAAATCATTCTAGTTACTAGTTAAATTAAGTAAACAGATATCAGAAGTGGCATAAAGAAAATCAACTAAGTATATGTTGCCTTGTCTATTTCCAATTAAAACATGTTTGTTTCCTTTAGATGAAATAATACAAGAGCTAGAGTTGAAAGTTACCTGATAACCTTCATCACAAAGTTGACTTATTGAGATGAGGTTATGTTTGAGTCCTCTTATATATGTTACTTTATTAAATGTAACTGCTCCAATCTTCACTGCTCCATATCCTTCAGACTGGACACTTTTTGAATCACCAAAGATCACCTTTGGCCCTAGCTTGGACTTGTAATTGGTGAGATTGTCCTTACTACCTGTCATGTGTTTGGAGCATCCACTATCTAGGTACCATGGCTGATTCACTCCTGGACAGCTCTTCTCCTGCAATGAAAGCAGTTAAATATTCTTGACCCAGGTTACCTTGGGTCCTTTGTTTTGTTGATATGAGAAGCTGGAAATAACTGAAAATTCTAGTTGGGATTTATATCCTAGAGGGTGATATCTTCTAGGTGGTATAACCCAATCATCTAGAGGATTAAAAGCTTTTCTAGAATTATTTAAGTTGCAGTTATAGTTAAAATTTTTGTTAATTCTTTCTGGGTTCGACGAATTTCTGTAAGTTCGTCGACCAGAGTTCGACGAATTGGGTTGAGATCGTCGATATCTGCCCAGAGAATGAACATATTCATTTACTGTGCCCCACGTTCGTCGACCTCTGCTCGACGAACCATACAAAGTTCGTCGATCGTAGTTAGACAAATGATTATTATTGAAGTTTGCATTCAGAGATCATCGTTCTGTGTTCGACGATCTGTTCCTATATCGTCGATCTGAGTTCGACGATAACTGCTGAACATTGTTATTTTTATCATTCTTCTGGTTTTTAATTTTGTCCTTAGCTTCAATTTGTTCTAGAATTTTATTAACCTTATTTACTTGTTCAGTGTTTTTCTTTCCTTTATCAAAGATAAAATTTACAGGTTTTGAAAGATGATTCCTTTGGATTAGGGTTGGTTCACTGGATGTGGCTCATAATCCTAATCTGCAGTTATTAGTTATAGCATTTACTGTGCTGGTTATATGTAGAAATTTCAAACTTCTGCCATTTAATGATTCTTCTAATATCTTAGCTTTGCTAAGTTCTGATTTCAAAGAAGTAATTTGTTCATTTGCAGATTTCAGTTCACTAGATAGATTTGCATTTTCAGAAGTGAGTTTATCTAGATCATTCAATTTATCTCTGAGAAGTTTGATTTCCTTCTCAGAGCTTATCAAATCTAAGCATAGGTTTTTAAATTCAAATTTAAATTCATCAGATTCAAAATCATAAGATGCTATTACCTGATCTTCAGCTGATAGGTTTTCTTCATTATCAGATTCATGTGTATCTGATCTGCTACTACTTGCATCAATTGCCATGAGGCAAACCTCCTTTGCCTTGGCCTCCTCTTCTTATTCACTGGAGCTGGAAGATGTGGATTCATCTTCTGTGTCACTCCATGTTTCAGTCACAAATCCTTTGTCCTTCTTTTTGTGCTTGCTGGAAGAGGGCTTGCTGTAATGCTTGCTTCTTGATTCCTTCTCTCTTCTTCTATCCTTCTTTTGATTTTCAGGACATTCAGACATGAAATGTCCTGGTTTCCTGCACTCAAAACACACTACCTCTTTAGTGGGGGTTTTGTCATACCTTGGCTGGCTGTCATTTTTGGATGACTTCCTTGTGAAGTCTTTCCTTGCCATTTTGAAGAATCTCTTGGCAAAGAGACTCATTAGCTCTTCATTGACTATTGGGGCTTTAGTTTCTTATGCAGCCTTGAATACAATGGATTGTTCTTTCCTTGCTGGAGGAGGAGTCCTGTGTTCCACTGCTTCTCTGTACTTGATTAGTTGTTCATAAGATTTGAGCTTTCCCAAGAGAGATTCAGTTGAAATCTCATTCAAGCTTCTGGCCTCTTTGATTGGCTAGATCCTGGTGTCCCATGAGCTTGGGAAGCACATTAGGATCTTATCATTCACTTCAATTAAGGTGATTTCTTTGTCTAAGGTCCTTAGCTCACTGATGATGGAGCTAAGCCTGTTGTACATCACTTCAACTGTTTCTGCCTCATCCTTCTTGAAGTTTTCATATTGTGTGATGAGGTTTGCTCTTCTATCTTTCCTCTCATCTACTGAGCCATCAACCATTTGATTGAGTGAATCCCAGATTGCTTTTGTAGAGGTGCACTCAGCCACCTTCTGAAAGATGTCCTCTGACATAGTCTGAGCCAATATGTTCATGGCTTTGGCATCAGCAATCTTTGCTTTCTTCTGGGTTTCAGTCCACTCAGGTGGTGGGACTGCATTGTTGCTGGAAGATGTTGTAGATGTAGATGCCTGTGGGGGACCTGTCAAAATAGAGTTGTAGATGTCTTCATGAATAGAGTTCATGTACACCTTGATTCTTGCCTTCCAGATGGCAAACCTATTAAGGTTGCAAACTGGAGGTTTGGTGCTTGCAAAATCCTTGTTCTGTGTCATGGCTGTGTTTATAATCTAAATGAAAATGAATTAATGTTTAGATCTAACAAAGGATCTTTGGTTCAAGGTTTAGCTTGTACAACCAAAGGAACCTCCTCTGATACCAATTGAAAGTGATGTGTTAGATCTAATATACTCTAGAGGGGGGGGGGGGTTGAATAGAGTATTTGTAGGTCCTTATAAAACTGTTACATCTTTTACTATAATTAAAATGTGCAGAATTAAACTAATGTAAATAATCACACAACAGTCCTAAAAACACAAGCACAGCAAGAACAAAAAGAAAAGGGGCAACCAGACGACACAACAAATTTTATAGTGGTTCCCCAACCTGGGTACATCCACTCTTCTACCACCCTGGTAGGAATCCACTCAGGTTTTTGATCAGGTGCCTGACACTAATTAGCTTTTGATCAGGTGCTCAAAAACCAAATCCTCCTGTCTTTTGATCAGGTGACTTGTAACCAGGAATTACTTTTGAAGGGAGATGACAACCATTTACAGAGGTGGGGATGAGAGAGTGATGAAAGTCTTATTTTCTCAATCACAATGAGAAGACTATGTGGATTCAGTGATGTTGTCAAAGCTCCCCATGAGATGTAGAAGAGTTCAGGAGAACTGGAGCTTTGCACAGGGTGATAGGCCTTCAAGCTTTCAGCCTTGATCAGAGAGGTCTTCAGGAACTTCTGTTGGGTATTGTATCCACACTAACCCAGATTTGATGAAGTCACCCTTGAACTAAGATGAATTAAGTTGTATTTGATGCTTGATTTGAGTTATGTGTTTGCAGGATTCTAATGGGAAGTGTAGACCAATGTCAGTCTACAATGGGTCACCAAACACAGGACCACATAATGTAATCCCTCATTGTGTGTTACAAAGTGCTGACTCACGTGTAGCCTCTCTATTGGGATACACTTCATATTCAAGCTCTAGGACTATGAGAAAAGACTTGATGCTGATTTCCCTTAGAAGAAGAAAATCTGTCAGAAAATGTTTTCCTAAGTAAAGTACTCGAGTACCTTCTCATTTACTCGAGTAAGTTACTGAGTCTATACTCGAGTAGTAATTCACTTACTCGAGTAGTTAAGATATACTCGAGTAGTCCAATTATGGCTCTTGAGTAATTCATCTTGTATACTCGAGTAATTTCCTCTTATCTCTCGAGTTTACAGATTCTCTCTACTCAAAATTTGTCTAAGTGAAATACTCGAGTAGTATTATATGTACTCGAATAGTTCTATCTTTTATCTCAAGTTAATGGTATTCTGACTCTCGTGTAGTTTCTAGTTACTCGAGTAGTCTAACTCATATACTCGAGTAGTTCATCTACTACTCGAGTAGTCAAATGCTTTTACTCGTGTAATCCAGAATTCTATTCAGAAAAATTTCACTAAGTGATTTACTCGAGTAGTTCATGTTATATACTCGAGTAGATCATTTTGTCTCGAGTAGTCCATGTTACATACTTGAGTAGTTCAATTTTTCCTGCTCCAGAATTTTTCCAATTGTTTGTCTCGAGTAAGTTTCTGATATACTCGAGTAGTTCATTTTTATATACTCGAGTAGTACTTCTTGAACTTGAGTAATATACTCCACCTCTCGTGTAAGTACTTAAGTACTCGAGTAAGTCATTTTGTTACTCGAGTAACTGAGTCCCTCTCATTCTTATTTACTCGAGTAGTTGACTCCATATACTCGAGTAATGATTTCCTTATCTCCCGAGTATCTTTTTCTCATGTACTCGAGTAGTCCCTTCTACCTACTCGAGTAGTGCTACATATACTCGAGTAGTTCTGCTTGACTCGAGTAACTTACTTTGACAATTTTCAAAAATTCCTTAAGTCCAGACCTAATGGTCTTATTCTTAAACTCTGACGTGATTGGTCCACATGTCTTTCTCTTTATGAATCATTTAAGTCTAATCTTCTTGTCTCCTATAAAAGTTCTTGTCAAACTGACAAACCCTAAGTTTTCAAGAAGAAAATTATTCTAAGTTTTGCAGCCATCTCTTTCCAAAAGAACTCTGTCTCCTCTCTCTCTCTGCAAGAACCGGAAACTCGCCGCCGCTGCCATCGCTAAATTTCGACCGGCTAGGGTTTCTTCTTTTCAGAGGATTCAGATTAAGAAGACTCTACAGATCGAGATCTCCGCTCAACGATTCATCTACTCTTTCGATCATGTAAAGTCGAGAAGTTCCAGATCTGATCTTGCCGAAATTCTTCTTCAATATTCTGATAAAGACACACGCCTAGAAGAAGGATTTTCTGATTTTCTGTTGTAGATCTGAACCAGATATTCACTGTTAGTATTTCTGTACTGCTGCATTTTATTATTGTAGGAGAAGATTTCTCCGAGTGTAGGAGTGTTCAACTCCGAGATTGTAGGAAGTTCTGTCTTTCGAGTGTAGATCCGTTTGTGGATCGAGTTTTTAGGAAGCTTGTTCCGAGGGTAGGATTGTTTTCCAATCTGAGATAGTGGAGTAGCCGAGTCTAGTATATTGCTAGATCGGTGAGGGAAAGTGGATGTACCCAAGGTTGGGGAACCACTATAGATCTTGCCTCATATGTGTTTGCTTGTTTGGTAGATAGTTCTGAGCTTTGGTTGAGATTTTTTTTATTCCGCAAAAAGACGCACAACTCACCTATTCACCCCCCTCTAGGTGATTTAGGTTGGCAACTATTATCTTTTAATTGGTATCAGAGGGAGGTTGATCGTTAAAAGCTTAACACCTTGATCAGATCCTTAAATAATTGTCATTTGAGATATACCAAATGAACAAGGCTAAAGATTTTGCGAAGCTTCCTTTGTGCAACAAAAATAATTTCCCTATGTGGAAAGAAAGAATCAAGTTCTTCATGGAAGCTGTGGATCAAAAGATCTTCATGATAGTTGAAGAAGGTCCTTATATTCCCATAACCGTCTCCACTATAGATCCTACTAAGATAGTTCCCAAGAAACTTATGGATCTAGACAAGGATGAGATTGCACTTGTCTCATTGGACAAAAAGGCGAAAAATATCATAGCAAGTGCAGTCGATGATTCAATGCTGCAAAATCTGATTCGCTGTAAGTCTGCAAAGGAGATGTGTCAGTCATTAGTTACTTTGATGGAAGGTACCGAGGAAGTGAGGGATGATAGAACATCCCTACTTAATCAGTAGTATGAGGCTTTCCGACAAGGGAACAAAGAAACCATTGCTGACACGTTTGAGAACTTCTTCAAGATAGTGAATGGGCTAAGGGTATATGTTGGAACACCCTATTACTAATTTGGGTCAGGATCACTATGTCTTTAGTAAACCTATTTTGACCTCATTGTATAGATCTAAAGGTCAATTAGAATTGAGTCTAAGGGTTAGTAGTTAGGTTTGGTAGCTGCCCTCAAGACCAAGGTTTTTTTGTTTGGAGACTAAGTCATTTCGTCGAGCTCAGTACGACGAATCGTCGAACTCCAATCGACGATCGTTGAGCTCACTTCGACTGATCGTCGAACTCCATTCGACGATCGCTGAGCTCAACTTCAACAAATTGTCAAACTCCATTCGACGATCTTCGAGCTCAGTTCGACGATCTTGACTCCAGTATTGATTCTCTATCTCTGAGCTCAGTTCGACGATAGTTGAGCTCAGATCGACGATCTTTATTGCTGTCTAAGTCCAAATCGCTGAGTTCAGTTTGACGATAGTACAGCTCAGTTCGACATTTTTCTGAAGAGTTCAATGACTTTCAAGATTCAAATTCAGAACAGTTAAGGAGTTATTGTCAGCAATTAATTCAGAAGATCTTGTAGCCGTTTTCATTTATTCTGGACCAAGTTTCAAGGGATTATCAAGGAATGTTTCTTTGGACATTCCCCCAGAAGACAATTGCAATTTAGGATGTAATTAATGACAGACTAACGGCTATTCTTGACAGAGGATCATTTCTATTCAGAACAAAAGGAATAAAAGACAAGATTTTTTGAATCTCTCACAACACACAAGCAATCAAGAAGAAGAGAGTGCACAAGAAAAAGAAGAACAAAAAATGTTCTCTCCAACAACATCTTTCTCAACAACAATTGCTCAAGAGAAAGAAAAAGAGCTGTAGACATTCTCTGTCTCAAGATTCTCACAAGAACACCATCACCAAAAGGAGATCAACAAATCTAAAATCTTCAGATCTCTTTTGATTCAAGTGTTCAAGGCCATCAACATTCAAGACTCCAGACACCTCATATTTCAGCTGTTGCTGAAATCGTCAATTGCTGGAGTTCAATTTTCTGAAGGCCTATCACCCTACAGCAAAGCTTCATTTCCTGATCAACTACAGATCTCAGTGGGAGCTTTGACAACATCACTGAATCCACATAGTCTTCTCAGCTGCTTTGAGAAAGAGAAGACTTCCATCACTCTCTCATCCCCATCTCTGTAAAGGGTTTCTCAAACTCCCTTTAAAAGTTTGTGCTTGGTTTTTGAGCACCTTATCAAAAGCTCATTGGTGGCAAGACACCTGATCAAAAAATCTGATTTGGTTTTTGAGCACCTTATCAAAAACTCATTGGTGCCCAGGACACCTGATCAACTCATCCTGCAGTGGATTCCTACCTAGGATGGTAGAAGAGTGGATGTACCCAAGTTTGGGGGAACCACTATAGCTCCTTGTGTCTTCTGGTTGCTTGTCTTTATTTTTGTTTCTAGCTGTGACTGGTTTGTGATCTGTGATTAGTTTCTTTTGTAGATTGTGATTAGATAGTTTCTGTGTTTAGATTTAATATTTGCTTCCCTATTCACTCAGATTACAACAACTGTTGTAAAAAGTTTTTAAGCACAATACTCTATTCACCCCCCCTCTAGAGTATTTCAGATCTAGCTTGCTCTTTCAATTGGTATCAAAACGAGGTTGGTTAAACATACCACACCTTGGTGGTTGCACAGGCTAACACCTGAACCCAAAGATTCCTAGTTAGATCTGTTTTCTTTTGATTTTATTATTAGATTATTTCCTCACAAATCATGGCCCAAAACAAAGATTATGCTAGCACTAGACCTCCAGTGTGCAATCTGTCTAAGTTTGCACTTTGGAAAGCAAGAATTAGACTATACATGAATTCTATTGACGAGGACATTTTTAATTCTGTTTTGACAGTTTGTCCAAGACCTCCAGGGAACACAAGTACAAATGCAGTTACACCTCCATCAGGAACAGATGCTGATATCAAGAAGTGGAAGGTAGCAGATGCAAAGGCTATGAATATCTTAGCCCAGACTATGTCTGATGACATCTTCCAAAAGGTGGCTGAATGTAATTCAACAAAGGAAATCTGTGATAAGCTGTCTGAAATAGTCTCAGGATCAGCTGATGAAAGAAAGGACAGGAGATCCCACCTCATATCCCAATATGAGAATTTCAAGAAAGGAGAAGCTGAGCCAGTAGCTGAAATGTATAACAGGCTCAGTCTGATAGTCAATGAACTCAAGACTTTGGATAAAGAGATCTCACTGACTGAACTAAATGATAAAATCCTAATGTGCTTCCCAAGCACTTGGGATTCAAGAATCTGACCAATCAAGGATGCCAGAAGTCTGAATGAGATCACCACAGAAGCTCTCTTGGGCAAGCTCAAATCTTATGAGCTGCTTATTAAAAATAGAGAAGAAGAGCAGAAGGCTGCCTCACCAGCCACAAGAAAAGAAAAGACAATAGCCTTCAAAGCAACTGAAGATCAGCCTGAAGACAAAGTCACAGGCAATGATGAGCTGCTTAGTCTATTGGCCAAAATATTTTACAAGATGGCCAGAAAGGACTTCAGAAAGAGATCATACAAGGAGCATGATAAGCCAAGGTATGATAAGTCAAATAATAAAGAAATTGTTTGCTTTGGTTGCAGGAAACCAGGGCACATTGTACCTGACTGTCCAGAGAACAAAAACAAGGACAGAAGGGACAAGAAAGAAAGAATAAGAGACAAGGACTTCAATAAGAATGGCAATGGCAAACCCTCCTCAAGCAAGAACAAACACACACGAAAGGGATTTGTTGCTGAATCCTGGAGTGAAACTGAAGAAGAATCAGAAGCTTCATCCAGCTCCAGTGATGGTGAAGATGATGCTAAAGAGAAGGAGTTCTGCATGATGGCAATCAATGCCTCTCAACACAATTCAGATGCAGAAGACTCAGAGTCAGACTCAGAGACTCAATTTGAAGAGGACCAGGTAATTAGTTCTTTTGATTTCAATTCTGAGGACTTTAAGTTTGAGTTTAAAGCATTATGTTTAGACTTACTAAAATCTGAGAAGGAAATTATCTCTCAGAAATCAATTGTCTGAACATAGTTTCTTAAAGTCAGAAAACCTCAAACTCTTTGAGGAGTTGGAGTGCTGTAGGGAGCAGATAGCTTTACTGAAAGGTGAGCTATCAGAGGCCAAGAAGCTTGAAGAATCCCTTAATGGGAGAAGTATCAAGCTAATGGACATCACAAGCACAGTGAACTCCAGATTCAATAGTACACTGGGCTTGGGTGCTTCATCCAGCCAACCTATAGTTCTAACAACCCCAATCAAGTTTATTTCTGATAAAGGGAAGGGAGTTATAGAGGTAGCTAGGAAAAGTTCTGATCTGCCTAAGAAAACCAAGTTCCAGCAGAAATCGTTGAACGGAGCACGACGATCGCCGAACGTAGATCGACGATTTCAGGCAAAATCATCGAACTCAGGTCGACGATCTTTAATTCCTGAACTCTGCCACAGTCGACCATCGAACAGAGCTCGACGATCTGACCCAAGATCGTCGAACGCAGCTCCATGATCGTCGAACAGAGATCAGAACTCTGGAAATTCCTTTAAGGGTAAATCAAAATCCAATCCTAGGGGTCCTACATCCCAAAGCTTTAACCCTTATACTGAATGGATAATACCTCCAAGGAGATATCATCCTGAAGGTTATAAGAGTCAACCTGGGATGTCTTTTATTTCTGAGTTTAAAGGTTATCAACCTAGGCCCAAGGTAAACTGGGTCAAAAACAAATGAATTATCTTATGTGCAAGTGAAGACCTATCCAACATCAAACCAACAATGGTATTTGGATAGTGTGTGCTCTAAGCACATGACAGGAAACAAGGACAACCTCACATCCTTTAAAGCCAAGCTTGGACCCAAAGTCATATTTGGTGATTCAAACTTTGGACAAACTAAAGGATATGGTGCAGTCCAGATTGGGACAGTAACATTCAAGAAGGTAGCCAATGTGGAAGGACTGAAGCACAATTTGATAAGTATCAGTCAGCTATGTGATGAAGGCTACCGGTGACTTTCAGCAAAGCCCTATGCACGATCAAGTCAGAGGACAACACAACTGTGTTGACAGGTAAAAGGAAAGGTAACATCTACTTTGTAGATTTTCTTTCAACAGATGTAGACATTTGCCTGTTTAATTCTGTTAGTAGACCTAATGTTTTATGGCATAAGAGACTAGGACATTTAAACCTTAGAACCATTTCTAGGCTATCCAAGGATAACCTTGTTAGAGGACTACCTTTTGGCCCCTACAAGAAGGAAGGACTCTGCAGGGCTTGTCAATTAGGCAAACAAACTAAAAACAGTTTCAAGTTACTTAATAAGAGTGATTCACCTAGGATCTTGTATTTGTTACACATGGATATTTTTGGACCCATTACAGTACAAAGCCTAGGAGGGAAATCTTACACTTTAGTAGTTGTAGATGACTTCTCTAGATTCACATGGGTGTTCTTTTTGAGGAAGAAGTCTGATAACTTTAAGTGTTTGATAGAGTTTCTCAAATGCATACAGATTGAGTTCAATACTCACATTGCCCTGATCAGAAGTGATCATGGGACAGAGTTTGATTCTCTTCTTATGCAAGTGTTCTGTCAGAGTGAAGAGATCAGGCATACTTTCTCAGCTCCTAGAACTCCTCAACAAAATGGGGTAGCTGAAAGGAAAAATAGAACCCTTATTGAATCTGCCACTACATTTTTGTCAGATGCTCACCTTCCTCTATCTTTTTGGGCAGAGGCAGTGAACACCTCCAACTATGTGCTGAACAGAAGTTTAATACATAAACTAAAGGGAAAGACTCCCTATGAATTACTCAAAGGAAAGAAACCTAAAGTTGATTATTTTAGAATTTTTGGTTGTATTTGTTATATTCATAATAATGACAAGAGATATTTAGCAAAATTTCAAGCTAAAGCTGATGAAGGAGTGTTTCTGGGATACTCCATGATCAGTAAGGCTTATAGGGTATATAATAAATCATCTCTTAAAATTGAAGAATCTGTTCACATATCATTTGATGAATCTAACATGTCTTTCAAGAAGAAGAACACTTCTACCATAGAACCTTTGCAGGTACATTCTCTTGCTGAAGATTTGAACAGGTTACAGGTTACTCAAAAATAGGAAAGTAGTGAAGATGAAGAAAGAATTCAACATATTGAAGAGAAACAACTTGAAGAGCCAGTTGTTGTACCATAAGAGGAAATAACAACACAGGTTGGTGAACAATCAACACCCCCTGTTGATTTAGTAACATCAAGAGACCATCCAATTTCCCAAGTAATTGGAGACATCTCAGCTGGTGTGCAAACTAGAAATCAGGTCAACCAAAACCTGTTGCACACTTGCTTCCTATCTCAAATTGAGCCTCAATCCATTCAAGATGCAGAGCAAGATCCACACTGGATCATTACAATGCAAGAAGAGTTGCATCAATTTGAAAGGAACAAAGTGTGGGAACTAGTGCCAAAGCCTAAGGATCACTCCATTGTTGGAACAAAGTGGGTGTTCAGAAACAAATTGGATGATCAAGGAGTAATTGTAAGGAACAAGGCAAGGCTAGTTGCTCAAGGATTCTCACAAGAAGTAGACATAGACTATGACCAGACTTATGCACCAGTTGTAAGATTGGAAGCCAGCAGAATCTTCTTAGCTTATGTAGCACACAAAGGCTTCAAGGTATATCAGATGGATGTAAAAAGTGCATTTCTAAATGGAGACATAAAAGAAGAAGTCTATGTCAGACAACCACCAGGTTTTATCTCTCCAACTTATCCTGATTATGTTTTTAAGCTGAACAAAGTATTATATGGTCTCAAGCAAGCTCCTAGAGCATGGTATGAGACCCTAGCATGCTTCCTTCTGGAAAATGAATTTATAAGGGGTAGAGTAGACCAAACTCTTTTCATTAGAACCCATAAGTCCCATACCCTACTAGTACAGATTTATGTAGATGATATTATTTTTGGTTTTACTGATTCAAACTTGTGCAGAAGGTTTTCCAACCTAATGCATTCTAAATTTGAAATGAGTAGCATGGGTGAGCTATCCTTCTTTCTAGGATTGTAAGTCAAACAACATGCTGAAGGCATCTTTATTTCTCAAACCAAGTATGCAAATGAATTGGTCAAGAAATTTGGTATGTCTGAAGCATCTTGTATGAAAACACCTATGCCTACTAATACTGTATTGGATGCTGATGAACATGGGAAACCTGTTGATCAGACAACATATAGAGCAATGATTGGCTCTTTACTGTACCTTACAGCTAGTAGACCTGATATAATGTTTGCTACATGCATATGTGCTAGATTCCAAGTGAGCCCTAGAGAGTCACACCTAATATTAGTAAAAAGGATTCTCAGGTATGTTAAAAGTTGTCCAAATCTAGGTCTCTGGTATCCAAAAGATTCAGCATTTGACTTAATTGGATTTTCTGATGTTGATTATGCTGGATGCAGAATTGACAGGAAAAGCACCAATGGAACTTGTCAGTTTCTTGGTGACAGACTTGTCTCTTGGTTTTGCAAGAAACAAACTTCTATGTCAACTTCAACTGCTGAAGTTGAATATATGACTACAGACAGTTGTTGTTCACAAATATTGTGGATTAAAAACCAACTCCTATACTATGGCTACAACTTAGAGAAGTCTAAAATATTTTGTGACAACACCAGTGCTATTTCTATAACTCAAAATCCAATCCTCCATAGTAGGACAAAACACATAGAAATTAGGCATCACTTTTTAAGGGATAATGTTAAGAAGAACAAAATTGAACTTCAATATATCCCAACTGATTTGCAAAGGGGAGACATTTTCACCAAACCCTTGGATGAAAAGAAACACACCTTCTTCATAAATCAGTTAGGAATGTTAGATGGAGGAAGTCTAAAATAATATCCAAGATTTTAAAACTTTAAAAATTGACCAAGACTAGGAAAACATCTTGATTTTTCTAAGTGTCTAGAGTGTATTTCTGGTCTCTGAACTGCACACGATGATTTTCCCCCAGATTGTCGAACGGAGATCGACGCTTTCCGAAATCGTCGACCGGAGTTCAGCGCTTCTCAGATAGTGTTCAACTATCTCTCCAGGTCAACGATCGTCGAACGGCGCTCGACGATTTTGTTCTCTGAACTATCGTCGAACGGAGCTCGATGCTCTCCAATATCGTCGAACGGAGATCGACGATATTGAAGACCTTTCAGATTCCTTTAGAAGCCTCGATCGTCGAACTGAGTTCAACGATCTTTCCTTTTCTGCGTCGAACCCTAATATAAAATTCATTTTTCGTCCGTCGTTCTCCTTTTGCGCTTTCAATCTCTCTGCAAAAATTCTCTTTCCCTCCAAACATCTCTACACTTGGTCATTTTGTTTGTTGATTTTTACATGTAACAATGGCCGTCTCAGTTGCCGTTCTAGCCACAATGAAGTTCGATGCCGGATTTGATATAGACATGCAGTCTTTCAACACCAGTGATCAGGTTTTTCAAGACATTCTGGAAGTGTTCAAGGAGTAGAATCTTGTTACCATCATGTCCACCAGAATCAAACTGCCTGCTGATGAGATTAAAGAGTGGGTCTATACTGCCCACAACCAGGACCAAAACACAGTGGTTGGTTCAATTTCTGGAACCCAGGTACCTTTGACTCCTGCTATTCTGACAAAGGTTTTTGAATTGAATTCTGGAAGAGATTCTGCTGAATTGTCTGGAGAGGAATTTTCTACCATGCTTGCTAGAATAGGTCACTATGATGCTAACCCTAGCAAGCTGCTGAAAAAGAACTTAGCTGTGGAATATAGATTTTTAGCTGATGTAGTGGGAAAGGTTTTGCTGGCCAAGCATTCAGCACATGATACCATATCCAGGTATCCGCTGTGCTTGATGGGTGCTTTAGTGGATCGGAAACAGTTAAACTGGGGAGAGGACTTCTTTGACCTGATCAAGAAGAAAATAAACAAGAACTTTGTTAATTATGGAAGGATTCTAGGGCTGTTTCTCCATAATAGATGCCCTGCCCTGCTTGTATCATCTGGGATGCATATTAATGCCTCTAAGAGGCTGTCCTGTGCCCTCTTTGGCAAATGGGATAGGCAGATAGTGCAGCCCAGCAGGCCCTCTACAAGCACAACTTCAGGCACAAGGACTGTAACAGTCTCTTCCCCTCAAGTCTCTGGCCCTATAGATGACTTGCCTGCTTCTTCTCCTCCTCCAACTCTTATTCCATCTCCACCAGTCACATCCACCATTCCAACTTCATCCACCATCATTATTTCCAGCCCATCTCCTACATCAATTCCTTCTCCAATCCCAACTTTTCCAATCACAGAAGAAATCTTCCATCCTTTACACCACTACCCGCAACCAGACATTGACACATCATCCAACATTCCATCTTTCACACTTCTAGATGATTCCTTCATGGATGACTCACCTTCATCCCCTCCTGATCTACCCTCCTCATCCACATCATATCAACAACTTCTACAAGATATCATTGATCAACTCTCTTTCACACCCTCTATCTGCATACCACTGTCTTCCATTTCCATAATGCCCACACCTCAACCTTCACTTCTACCATCCACCAGCTCTCCACCAACATCACCAGTTGCTCCACCATCCTTCTCTACCTCTGCTCAAGTCCCTGCTGAGCAAGTAGATATTCCTGCCCTAGCTGACAAATTATATGAGCTGATAGCCCCCAGGCTTTCACTTCTGTTGGAGACCTCTTTGGCTCCACTCCTAAAGTCAGTTGCAGACTTATCTACTAGGCTCTCCTCCATCTTTACACCTCAAGCAATCCCTTCATTTGGGTGCCTTGATCCAGCTCTCTCTGAATCCAGGCAGGGGAGATGCCTCATGAAGATGTGAGATTGCCTGCTGCTACTGCTGCCATTTCTTCTGCTGCTGTTGTTACTAAAGCTCCAGTTTCAACTCCTCCAGTTGCTGTCTTCTCAGTGGACCTCAGGTCCTTATTATCAGTTTTTGATTCATTATATTTCAGTTGTCTTCCAGTAAGTAATGCAGTCCAGCCCTCAGAGGATCTCTCCAAGGCCATTGTGCCTTTTCAAGATGTGATTCCAGCTTAATAAGCTCCTACATAAATTCAGTTTATGCTGCTGCACATGTTGCTGGTTCTATTAGTACTGATGTGGCTGATGTTTCAGTTCCTGAGGATATGCAGACAGAGGCATATGATTTTGAGCCTACTGTTATTACTGATGTTATTACTGCTGCTATTGCTGATGCTGAAACTATTATCTCTGTAAGTAGTGTTTCTGAAATAGTTTTCTCTAAATCTGTTGCTACCCCAGCTGCTACTGTCACTACTACTGCTATATCTTTTGAAAGTATTTCTCCAGAAAGTTCTGTATCTGTTGTTACTCCTGCTGCTGCTACAACTTCTGCCAGTACTATATCTGCTGTATCTGCTGCTGCTACAACTGCTGTCTCATCTGTTCCAACCCAACTTCAAAAAGATTATCTGAAAAAGATTGATGTTTTATATGATGAGCAAAGTTCTGAAAGTGACGAATATAGGACTGACTCTGATGATTCCTCAGCCACCATAGCCAGGAAAAGAAAGGCAAGGAGCAAGGCTATGAAAAGAGTTCCCCCAGCCAAAGTCAAGGACACCAATGACATACCTTATTACATTCTTCATGACTGCCCCATTACTGAACATTGGATGCAATATTCCAAGAATCAACTTAAGGCCATGAAGAAGAAAAGGAAATATGAGAAAGGATCTTCTCAGTTTCATCATCCTCATCCTCCTCCACCACCTCCTCCTGATGTAGGTGCAGGTGGAAGCTCAGCTGCTCAACCTTCTGCTAGAAGTCAAACCCCCTATCAACCTCATGCAAGATCTCAATATAGGGGAGGCCAATCCAGAGGTTCTCAATCAAGGAGAGGAAGTTATAGAGGAAGCTAGAGGGAATTCCAAGTCTACTCCAAAGGCTATTCAAGGCAACATCCATACTCAAGGGAAGGACAAGCTTCATCTGACACTACCTCAGGCCCTTTTCCCTACAAGTTAAAAGAAGTAGTCTCATCCAGTGCCCCTCAAGACAATCCTTCCAACAATATGAACCTCCAGTGCCCTTTGAGGATCCAGAGAATAACCCTACTGCATGGACTGCTAGGATGAAAGAATTAGCTGCCCTGGATCTGATCAAGAAAGCCAGAGAGCAAGGCAAGGACTCCTCCAGCATTTCTACTATGTCTGAACAAAGAAAGAAGGAACTTGAAAGATATGCCTCCAACAAATTCTTTGACTCTGAAATATACATGGAGCTGCACCCTGAAGCTGTGGTACTAAGGCCTAAACAACAAACTTCTTTAGGTGCAGCTGATGACAGAAGATCCAAAAAGGAAGCTCTTAACCCCAATAGAGAAATTAAACTTATAAAGATCAAGGAGAAGGAATAATTCTGTAAGGTGACAATTATTCTGATTTCTGATTTCTGTCTGAGATATTATATCTGTGATTCTGCTTGTTGTTGATTGTTATATTGTTGCTTTGTATGATGTTTTTAATTGCTCCAAATTCTGTAAATAGTAATCCTAACCCAAATAGAGGGAGATTGTTGGAACACCCTATTACTAATTTGTGTCAGGATCACTATGTCTTTAGGAAACCTATTTTGACCTCATTGTATAGATCTAAAGGTCAATTAGAATTGAGTCTAAGGGTTAGTAGTTAGGTTTGGAAGCTGCCCTCAAGACCAAGGTTTTTTTGTTTGAAGACTAAGTCATTTCGTCGAGCTCAGTACGACGAATCGTCGAACTCCAATCGACGATCGTTGAGCTCACTTCGACGGATCGTCGAACACCATTCGACGATCGCTGAGCTCAACTTCAACAAATTGTCGAACTCCATTCGACGATCTTCGAGCTCAATTCGACTATCTTGACTCCAGTATTGATTCTCTATCTCTGAGCTCAGTTCGACGATAGTTGAGCTCAGATCGACGATCTCTGTTGCTGTCTAAGTCCAAATCGCTGAGCTCAGTTCGACGATAGTAGAGCTCAGTTCGACGTTTTTCTAAAGAGTTCAATGACTTTCAAGATTCAAATTCAGAACAGTTAAGGAGTTATTGTCAGCAATTAATTCAGAAGATCATGTAGCCGTTTTCATTTATTATGGACCAAGTTTCAAGGGATTATCAAAGAATGTTTTTTTGGACTTTCCCCTAGAAGACAATTGCAATTAAGGATGTAATTAATGACAGGCTAACGGCTATTCTTGACAGAGGATCATTTATATTCAGAACAAAAGGAATAAAGGACAAGATTTTTTGAATCTCTCACAACACACAATCAATCAGGAAGAAGAGAGTGCACAAGAAAAAGAAGAACAAAAAAAGTTCTCTGCAACAACATCTTTCTCAATAATAATTGCTCAAGAGAAAGAAAATGAGCTATAGACATTCTCTGTCTCAAGATTCTCACAAGAACACCATCACCAAAAGGAGATCAACAAATCTGAAATCTTCAGATCTCTTTTGATTCAAGTGTTCAAGGCCATCATCATTCAAGACTCCAAACACCTCATATTTCAGTTGTTGCTGAAATCATCAATTACTGGAGTTCAATTTTCTAAAGGCCTATCACCCTACAGCAAAGCTTCATTTCCTGATCAACTACAGATCTCAGGGGGAGCTTTGACAACATCACTGAATCCACATAGTCTTCTCAGCTGCTTTGAGAAAGAGAAGACTTCCATCACTCTCTCATCCCCATCTCTGTAAAGGGTTTCTTAAACTCCCTTCAAAAGTTTGTGCTTGGGTTTTGAGCACCGTATCAAAAGCTCATTGGTGGCAAGACACCTGATCAAAAAATCTGATTTGGTTTTTGAGCACCTTATCAAAAACTCATTGGTGCCCAGGACACCTGATCAACTCATCCTGCAGTGGATTCCTACCTAGGGTGGTAGAAGAGTGGATGTACCCAAGTTTAGGGGAACCACTATAGCTCCTTGTGTCTTCTGGTTGCTTGTCTTTATTTTTGTTTCTGGCTGTGATTGGTTTGTGATCTGTGATTAGTTTCTTTTGTAGATTGTGATTAGATAGTTTCTATGTTTAGATTTAATATTTGCTTCCCTGTTCACTCAGATTACAACAACTATTGTAAAATGTTTTTAAGCACAATACTCTATTCACCCCCCCTCTAGAGTATTTCAGATCTAGCTTGCTCTTTCAGTATACGTCAGATTCTTCACTAATGGAGAGCTGAATGATAAGTTCTTGAGATCCCTGACTAAGGAATGGGATAACAAGGTCTGTACTATCAGGGTGTTTGGAAAACTGGCCGAGACAGATCCTCAGAATCTCTTCGGGAAGCTGATGTCCTATGAGCTCCAACTCAACACCAGGAAGGCTGAAGAAGAGAAAAACAGGTCTGCATTCAAAGAGAATTCTGTCGCTTTAAAGGCAGACACCTCTAAGAAGTCCAAGGCTGTTCCTCCTACTCCAGCACCAGAAGTTAGTGAAGAAGAAACCTCAGAGCCAAGCACCTCAGGATCTGAACTATCAGAAGGAGAGTTCTCACTACTCTCTCGGCAGTTCAAGAAATTCTTGAACAAGAAGAAGCAATGGAAAGGTAAGGATGCCTCTTATAGAAGATCACGACGCGATGGTGATCGACAAAGAAAAGGCTCAAGCAACCATGACAGGTATAATACTAAACAGAACAAACATATTTCGACTGACATTATCTGCTACTATTGTAATAAGACAGGACACGTCATCGCTGACTGCCCTCACAAGAAGAAGGAGGGGGTAGAAGAGAGGAAAAGAAGTCCTCATACAGTAAGAAGAGGATAGAGAAGAGCTTGATGGCCAAACAGGGCAAGACTCTTAGTGACTCTGACTCATCTGAGTCGACTGAAGAAGAAGAAGCTTATTTTGGACTTATGGCTCAAACTGATGATGAACAAGAGCAGTGAAGGTAAACTCTCACACTCCTCTCTCTGATTCTGAAGTTTTTGAACATGATTGTGAGGATAGCTCTTCTAATGATGAGTCAGAACTCATGACCCAATATAAGGAGTTAATCATGGCTTACGACAAATGTCGCCGAGTCGTGAAAACTCAGGCTAAGGAGATAAAATCTCTCAAAGCTGAAGAGAGCATCTTGAGAGAGAAAGACACAAAGACTGACTCCCTCGAAGAAAACTTCAATAATGCTATTGAAGAATACAACAAGGCTCTTGATCACCTTGACCTCAAAGATAAAATCATTAAGGAATTGGAAGCCCAACTTGCTGCTGAAAAGAAACTAGTTGAAATTTTCTCAAAGCCCAAGACTGTTCTTCCATTCGTTGCTGAATTCTCAGCCAAGGCCAAGGGTGCTGGATTAGACCATGAAGAAGCTCCTAGTAAATCCTTTAGGAGAAATAATGCTTAACGGAAGAATAAGGCCGTCAAAAAGGCCTTAGCCAAAGAGAAGGGGAACGCTCCTCAAGATCAGACCACGTTCAAGAAGGTTATATTTCCTTCAAATGAGTTTGATTTTGACTCATCCTACGGGCACTTTGCTAGGCCTACCTATGTAGAGCCAAAGTCCCGTTATCAAGGATGGACTCGACCCATAAACTTTGGCGAAAGTGTCTTTAAGGCACCTTATGAAGAAGTTATTCTTCAGAGCTATGACCCTTTCAATCATGGGCATAACTTCAAGGAGGCACCAAAGACAAAACCTGTTGTAGAAAAGCCTGTGAAGGAGAAGAAGCCATGTGATTGCTATCATCATGAGGCATCTTCCTCCAAGAATGCTGCCCCTGCTAGACCACAATTCCAAAAGGTCAAGCAGGAGAACTTAAGGCAAAGATACAACAGATTTGACTGTTGGTGTTGTGGCAGAACTGGTCACTTTGCCATTTATTATTGGTTTAATCCTAGAAATGCTGTAACCCCACATGTTGGCAATATGAGGAAGACCACTCCAAATGCTAATATTCGTAGGGGGAGTGTTCTAACCTGAGACCAAGGACCCAAACGTATTTGGGTTCCTAAGGCTAACTGATTGTGATTGCAGGAATGTCCAAAGGCCAACAAAACGCCAATCTGGTATTTGGACAGTGGATGCTTTCGACATATGACCGGGACAAGAAGCCTTATTCAGAACATTACTCCAGTTGTGAACGGACCGAAGGTCATCTTTGGAGGTTCAGACCGTGGAATTACTAGAGGCTATGGTATGATTACTAATGGTAATGTATCCTTCACAGATGTGGCTTACGTTGAAGGTCTGAAACATAACCTTATAAGCATAAGCCAACTCTGCGATAAAGGATACATAGTTGAGTTTCACGCTGACAAGTGATTGATAAAATCTGTTGATAATATGGAAACGATTCTATCCGGCACTCGAAGCACAAGATTTTCTGTTTGAATTTCATTTGTATAGATTCTTCGACACCAGTGTGACTTTTAGCAAAAGATAGTGCGTCTCTTGGTGACCAATGACACAAAAGATTAGCACATATTAATTCCAAAACTATAAACAAATTATTTTCAATGAACTTAGTTCGTGATGCCCCAAAAGTCAAGTACGTCAAAGATAGACCTTGTCATGCATGTGTAAAAGGCAAGCAAACAAGGGCTACCATTAAAAGAGTTATTGGCAAAGTTTCTAATAGATGTCTTCATCTACTATACATGGACTTGTTTGGTCCACTGCAAATTAGAAGTTTGGGAGGTAAGGATTATACGTTGGTAATTGTTGATGATTACTCACAATTTGCGTTGGTGTTCTTTCTGAAACACAAGTCAGATACCTTCGACATCTTTATTAATTTTGTCAGGCAAGTCAAGAATGAGTACAACTGCTCCATAGTCAAAATCAGAAGTGACAATGGAATATATTTCAAGTCTGGGGCCATGACAGAAATTTGTGAAAGCTTAGGTATCTTTCATGAGTTTTCCTCTCCTCGCACTCCTCAAGAAAACGGAGTGGCCGAGAGAAGGAATAAAATGCTCATAGTGTCCTGCAGGACCATGTTGAGTGATGCTTCACTTCCGGAATATTTATGGGCTGAAGCCGTCAACACTGCATGCCACATGCAAAATCGAGCCCTCATAAACAAAAACCACGATAAGACACCTTACGAACTTCTGAAAGGCAGGAAACCAACAGTCTCATATTTTAAAATTTTTAGCTGTAAATGCTTCGTGCTAAACAATGGCAAGTATCACACTACTAAGTTTAGTGAAAAGAGTTTTGAAGGTATTTTTGTAGGTTATAGTAGCCATAGTAAGGCATATAGGATTTTTAATAGAAAAACCCTGGTAGTAAAAGAATCGATACATGTTGTATTTGATGAGACGAGTTTGCTGCAAAGCAACTCTTCTAGTGTGCCTATTGAAGATGCAGGTGCAAAGCTGAAAGAAATTAGCTTGGATGAACCGTCCGAAGACAAAGGCGAAAATTTCATCAAGATCACCACTCCAACCCCTATTGGAGAGGCTGATGATCAAGATAAAGAAGTCATCCAAGATGAAGAAGTCACTCCGGTGATAGAAGACAATCCAGATGCAAGGACTCTAGAGCTCAGACATTTGAAGGATCATCCCATGCAACAGATCATAGGAGATCCCTGAGATGGTGTCAGAACTCGCAGAGGAATAACTAATGAGAATCTATATTTAAGTTTTCTCTCGCAGGTTGAACCAAAGAAGTTTGAGGAAGCAAACTCAGATGCATCGTGGATAATGGCAATGGAAGAAGAACTGAACCAGTTCAAGCAATGCAAAGTATGGAAGCTTGTTCCAAGACCCAAAGGTAAGAACGTCATTGGGACAAAATGGGTCTACAGGAACAAGATGGACGAGGATGAAACGATAGCAAGGAACAAGGCCAGACTTGTCGCCAAAGGCTATCATAAAGATGAAGGAATCGAATTCGACCAGACGTATGCTCCAGTGGCAAGACTATAGGCCATAAGGTTATTCCTAGCATATGCTGCACTCAAAGGCTTCACTGTCTATCAGATGGATGTGAATTCTGCCTTCCTTAATGGTGACATAAAGGAAGAGGTGTATGTGGAACAACCTCCAGGTTTCGTTGATCCTAACTTTCCTGATTATGTTTATTTACTGCATAAAACATTATATATCTGAAACAAGCTCTTCGAGCTTGGTACGAGACGCTGTCTAGCATTCTACTTGAGAACAAGTTCACAAGGGGAAAGATAGACAAGACATTATTTCTTAGGGAAATTAAGGGCATGATTTTGCTAGTGCAAATCTATATCGATGACATTATTTTTGGCTCTACTGATGGAAACCTCTGTAAGAAGTTTTAAAAACTTATGCAAGGGAAGTTTGAAATGAGCAGTATGGGCGAGCTGAAGTATTTCTTAGGGCTTCAGGTAATACAGTCAGAAGATGGAATTTTCATCTCGAAGACTAAGTTTACCAAAGAGCTGATTAAGAAATTCAGAATGGAGAACGCAACCTCGATGAGGACTCCAATAGGTTCAACAATGTCTCTAGATAAGGATGAAAAAGGGAAACCTTTTGATGAAACCAAGTACAGAAGCATTATTGGATCCTTACTCTACCTTACTACAAGTAGACCTGACATAATGTTCTCAACATGTGTCTGTGCTAGATTTCAGGTGAACTCTAAGGAATCTCACTACGTTTCTGCGAAGCGGATTTTGAGATACCTTAAAGGTACACCAAATCTTGGCTTATGGTACCCATGAAGTAATGATAGCGAACTGATAGGTTTTTTAGATGCAGATTTTACAGGTAGCAAAGATGACAGGAAAAGCACTTCAGGGACTTGCCAATTCTTTGGAAGAAGGCTTACCTCCTGGAGTAACAAGAAGAAAAACTGTGTGACAATCTCAACAGCCGAGTCAGAGTACATCTCTGCAGGCAGTTGTTGTGCACAGTTACTTTGGATAAAGAATCAGTTCAAATACTACAACATGAAGTTTGCAAAGATTCCACTGTTTTGCGACTCCTCCAGCGCAATAGCAATAGCCAACAACCTAGTCTCGCACAGGCGGACAAAGCATATAGAGCTGAGGTATTACTTCATCTGGGAGCATGTGGAGCATGGGGACATATACCTACAATATGTCCCTACAGATCTGCAAATTGCAGATATTTTCACGAAGCCGCTGGACGAGACCAAGTTCTTGTTCTTCAAAACAAAACTTGGGATGCTCAACAAGGAAGACTAGAAGAGGCTGGACTTTCAAGAAGGCTCAAGGATCAGAGGTTAGTCAAAAGATGGATTTTTCCAAAAGTTCACGTATTTTACTCGAGTAAGTAACAACATACTCGAGTAAGTCCATGACCTACTCGAGTAGTAGAATGACATAATTGAGTAGTCGACTTGACCTACTCGAGTAGCAAACTGACCTACTCGAGTAGTCAACTTTACTTACTCGAGTACCTCATTGACATACTCGAGTACTTCTATATTCTTACCCAAGTTCCCCAGACTTATCTACTCGAGATCTTCGTCGATCTGGCAGACAGGGATCCTCGATCCCAGTTCGACGATTGTCATCGAACTCAGATCGACGATCTTCGTCGGACTCAGACAGCCAGGGATCGTCGATCCCAGTTCGACGATTGTCGTCGAACTCAGATCGACGATCTTCATCGGACTCAGATAGCTGGGGATCATCGATCCCAGTTCGACGATTGTCGTCGAACTCAGATCGATGATCTTCGTTGAACTCAGATAGCCGGGGATCATCGATCCCAGTTCGTGTATATGCCGAGTCATCGCTTATTCAAATTTTCTTATGCGCAAACCAAAGGCTTATGCCGCCTATTCTATGGTTTACTTCAGCTTTAATTTTCAAATAATTAGACCTAAACCTAGGGTTATATAAATAAGAAAATCCGGAAATTTCATCTACACGAAATCTTTTTCGTCTCTCGAGTACCGCGCCGCCTCTTCGCTTTCCTCCTTCAGTTGCAGAGCCGCGCCTCTTGCCGTCTCCCCGTCGACATTCTCTAGGGTTTCGCCATCCCCACGATTTCTAAATCATGGCCACCTCATCTAAGATTGGTGTTGGTTCGGAATTAGTCGCCGAAGGGATTTCAGACCTATCCGCCGACTTCCATAATCTTCTGATTTTGCTCAACACTGCCAGCTTAACATTTGTTCTCCAATAACCATGTCGTATCCTCTTCCCCGAAGTTGCAAAGTTTTTCAGTAATGTCAAAGTCAAGCACCATGGAACAGTCTTGAAGTCTTCAGTCAAAGGTATCTCCATTAAACTCACTATAACCTCTGTCTCTCGACTTCTCCGACTTCCAGCACCAGATGCAGATGATTTTCTGAGTGATGAAGACTATTCCAGAACCTGTTCATTCTGTGGACTTTATGCTGATGCTAGACACATCAATAGGTCTGATATGCATGCTGAAGGGAAATTCCTGGTTGATGTTATTGGTAAGATTCTTCTATGCAAAACCAACTCCATCAGGGTCATACCCCTTTATTTCTTTGAATTGATGCAAGCTATAGTCTGTAGAAAAGCATTTTAGTTTGGCTTGTTAATTCTGACTAAGATTAAGGAGAGTATAAAGTCTCCAAACTATGCAAGGATAATTTATCTGCTTCTCCATGAGACCAATCCAGAGGTTTTTAGTTTCTCCAAAGGAAGTATCATTCAGCACATGAAGAAGGTCTCCATATCCTCCATCCAGAGATGGGAGTTGAAGTTGCAAAATCCCTCTCAAGCTGCCAAAATTACTGAAGTTGTAGACACAGAGGATAGGACCCCATCTCCTTCTCCATCTCAGGTCCCTAGCTCCTCTGGTGCACCTATTGAGGGGGAGCCTGTTCCTACTGTTCAGGCCAGGCCACCTACTCCTCCTCCAGTCACTCCAGAACATTTCCTCTCAGATCAACAAGTTCAAGAAGCACTCCTTTCCACTGATGCTGCTATAAATGAAATGATAGAAGAGTTAACTGAGATGTACCTCCTCCTCCTCTATCTCCTCTAGCTCCATCCACTGAAATTCACAAGGACCCAACTCCTGGACAATCTCCAGACAATTCTCCAGCTAGGACTCCAGCAAAATCTCCTGTTGCCCCCAAAGATCAACAAACAACAATTCTCATTTCTAATGAGCTCTCACCGAAGCCAGCTGAAGCTCCTCTCAGAAATCTGGATTTTACTATCCCTCAGATTGTGAATGAAGAGGATGCCATGATACCCACTACTAGAGCTCAGAGCTCAGTCACTCTCTCTGATATTTTTCCATGGGTGGCTCCTCCCATTCCCTCTGCTCCATCAACTTTTGCTCCTCATGCTGCTCTAGCTCCTGCCCACACAGACTTGATGAATCAGATTGTACTTCTTCTTCAAAACCAGAAAAAATACTTTGATACTTGTATCAAGACTGTCACAGACAAAGTTACTACTCTAGAAACTGAGATGAGCAGAGGATTTGTTGAGATCCAGCACAACACTGATCAGCTCAAACATCTCTTCCAGATTGGTGGCAAATCCTTAGACCACACCATCACTAGTGTTGGACAGGTTGTGGAGCAAGGCCTGACTCTTGCCAACAATCAAATGGAACTGGACAAAAGGGCTGAAACAAACAAGATGAAGATATGTGAAGAAGTTGGAATTTTCAAAGATGATGCCATCTCTATGCTATCTGTTGAAGTTAGAAAGGGGGAGAATTTGGTAAAAGAATATTTAGAACAATCTGATGATATCCAGAAAAAAGTATGGGAAGCGAAAGTTAAAGAGATTCATGATTCTGTTCTAGCTCAGATACAGAGTGTCAAATTCCACACTTATGATACTGCTGTTTGGATGCACAACCAGATTATACCAGAATTTGCTGCTGATCCTAACATTATTCCTCATCACCTAAATCCACTAGCTACTATTGATGCTCCTACTCCTGCTCCTCCTCTACAGCCCACATTCTCTCCAAGGCCTGGTGATTCTGTTGCTCCTCCAGATTCTTATGCTCAGGATTGAGAAGATGATCCTGCTGATATCTTTCTCAAAGCCCCTCCTGAGATACTAACTTATAAGAAGAAAAGGAAATATGGTGAAGGTCCTTCTACTAGTAAGTCTGTTCCTACTAAATCTCCTGAACATGCTGAGGTCTGGTCTCCTACTTCCAAGTCTCTCATCCTAGACAATCTCAAGTTAGTTCTGGACTTCCATGAAAGCAGAAACATTAACCACAGTTCCCATGAATGGGAGTTGTATGAGAAGTTCATGACCAAAAGGAGAATCTGTGATAGAGAATATGGAAGAAATAATCTAGCTGCTCCTCCCAGACCACCCAAATATTATCTTAAACCCTATAGCTATAAGAGAAGACAGCAAGAGAAACAAGACAAGCAACATCATCAGAGCTAGTCCAATAGACTCATGTGCTATGGAAATGGATTTTAGTTATTTACGATATTTCTGGATAATCATATTTATTTAATTCAAAGTTTTTGATCTTATTATCATTTTCATAGTTCCTTGTTTGCTTACACTACTTGATTACTTAGCATTCTTTTTATGTCTATAATTCACCTTAGTGTAAAGGGTTCTGACTTCTACAAATAGGGGGAGATTGTTGGGTATTGTATCCACACTAACCCAGATTTGATGAAGTCACCCGTGAACTACGATGAATTAAGTTGTATTTGATGATTGGTTTGAGTTATGTGTTTGCAGGATTCAAATGGGAAGTGTAGACCAATGTCAGTCTACAATGGGTCACCAAACACATGACCATACAATGTAATCCCTCATTGTGTGTTCCAAAGTGTTGACTCATGTGTAGCCTCTCTATTTGGATACACTTCATATTCAAGCTCTAGGACTATGAGAAAAGACTTGATGCTGATTTCCCTTAGAAGAAGAAAATTTGTCACAAAAATTTTTCCTAAGTAAAGTACTCGAGTACCTTCTCATTTACTCGAGTAAGTTACTGAGTCTATACTAGAGTAGTAATTCACTTACTCGAGTAGTTAAGATGTACTCGAGTAGTCCAATTATGGTTCTCGAGTAATTCATCTTGTATACTCGAGTAATTTCCCCTTATCTCTCGAGTTTCCAGATTCTCTCTACTCAAAATATATCTAAGTGAAATACTCGAGTAGTATTAAATGTACTCGAGTAGTTCTATCTTCTATCTCGAGTTAATGGTATTTTGACTCTCAGGTAGTTTCTAGTTACTCGAGTAATCTAACTCATATACTCGAGTAGTTCATCTACTACTCGAGTAGTCAAATGCTTTTACTCGTGTAATCTAGAATTCTATTCAGAAAAATTTCACTAAGTGATTTACTCGGGTATTTCATGTTATATACTCGAGTAGATCATTCTGTCTCGAGTAGTCCATGTTACATACTCGAGTAGTTCAATTTTTCCTGCTCCAGAATTTTTCCAAGTGTTTGTCTCGAGTAAGTTTCTAATATACTCGAGTAGTTCATTTTTATATACTCGAGTTGTACTTCTTGAACTCGAGTAATATACTCCATCTCTCGTGTAAGTACTTAAGTACTCGAGTAAGTCATTTTGTTACTCGAGTAACTGAGTCCCTCTCATTCTTATTTACTCGAGTAGTTGACTCCATGTACTCGAGTAATGATTTCTTTATCTCCCGAGTATCTTTTTCTCATGTACTCGAGTAGTCCCTTCTACCAACTCGAGTAGTGCTGCATATACTCGAGTAGTTCTGCTTGACTCGAGTAACTTACTTTGACTATTTTCAGAAATTCCTTAAGTCCAGACCTAACGGTCTTATTCTTAAACTCTGACATGATTGGTCCACGTGTCTTTCTCTTTATGAATCATTTAAGTCTAATCTTCTTGTCTCCTATAAAAGGTCTTGTGAAACCGACAAACCCTAAGTTTTCAAGAAGAAAATTATTCTAAGTTTTGCAGCCGTATCTTTCTAAAAGAACTCTGTCTCCTCTCTCTCTGCAGGAACCAGAAACTCACCGCCGCCGCCATCGCTAAATTCCGACCGGCTAGGGTTTCTTCTTTTCAGAGGATTCAGATTAAGAAGACTCTACAGATCGAGTTCTCAGCTCAACGATTCATCTACTCTTTGGATCGTGTAAAGTCGAGAAGTTCCAGATCTGATCTTGCCGAAATTATTCTTCAATATTCTGATAAAGCCGCATGCCTAGAAGAAGGATTTTCTGATTTTCTGTTGCAGATCTGAGCCAGATATTCATTGTTTGTATTTATGTACTGCTGTATTTTATTATTGTAGGAGAAGATTTCTCCGAGTGTAGGAGTGTTCAACTCCGAGATTGTAGGAAGTTATGTCTTCTGAGTGTAGATCCGTTTGTGGATCGAGTTTGTAGGAACCTTGTTCCGAGGGTAGGATTGTTTTCCAATCCGAGATAGTGGATTAGCCGAGTCTAGTATATTGCTAGATCGGTGAGGGAAAGTCGATGTACCCAAGGTTGGGGAACCACTATAGATCTTGCCTCGTCTGTGTTTGCTTGTTTGGTAGATAGTTTTGTGCTTTGGTTGAGAATTTTTTTTATTCCATAAAATGACGCACAACTCACCTATTCACCCCCCTCTAGGTGATTTAGGTTGGCAACTATTATCTTTCAACTTATTTGACAGATGGAAGATTTGTTGTCCTGTGAAGTATCCTGAAGAGTTTGAAGACTCTTGATATTTGAATGATTGTTCTTCTTCTTCAGTATCAGAAATCTTGTGTCAGACTGAGAGAAGACGGGTTGAGTTTTTCTTGTATGATTCAGTAATGTTCTCTATGGATATTTTTTTAACTTTTTTTCTATCTGTCTGTTGTACTATCAGGAAAGAGAAATTTTTTTTTATATTTCCTGAGGAAATTGGTCTTTCGAATTTTGAATTCCTTCTACATTCAATGCTGACGGCCTAGAGAATAAGTAGTATTGATTAATTTCTCCAACTGTCCCGTGGAAAAATGGCAAATAATAATCTTGGAGAATATCCTAATCAATGCTCCTCTAATAGTTATATTCAGAGAATGTTAGAGCATTGATTACTCAAGAATTATCGCAGTAATCATGGGGATAGGGATGGAAATGACTTAGTCTGGAATCGTCGAACAGTTGACAAAAATCATCGAAATGAGTACACAGTTCGTCGAGCTGAGATGTTGTATTCGTCGACCAGACGACTTCTGTTCGTCGAGATGAGTTCCATGATCGCCGGGCTAGAAACTGAACTGATGTCTCTCCTGAACTTTGCCTATTCTGTGTCTGAAGTTTGTCGAGCTGGTAAATGTGTTTGTCGACTGGAGTTCAACAACTATTCTGGAGTTGTCAAATATTTTGTGTGTCGACACAAGTCTTCTGTGTGGTCTCGACATAACATTTCCACTGTGTCAACTGATGATCTGGGTGTCGACACAAGTTCTTCTAGTGTCGAATCAGTTGGTGTCGACATATACTCTGAGTGTCGACACAAGTCTTCAGGTTCTATGTAGTTGAAGTAGATAATTCCAGAATTCATCGGGCAGAGAACTGAGTTCGTCGAGCTGAGACTAGAGAACATAGTATTGATAGAATGCTGTAGTAGTCCAAAGATTCATCGACCAAATAATAAAGTTCGTCGAACAGAGAACTAAGTTCGTCGACCAAAGTCTGATACTAAGGACTTAAAATATCTTGATGTTTTCTGAACTTGAAGTGTTGTTGTAGTGTCCAAGTTTTCGTCGACTTAAATACCAAGTTCATCGAGCTCAGCTCGGAGAATTTACTCTGAGATCGTCGAGCTGAGCACGACTATCGTCGACTTGAGTTCGACGAACGTCGAACTCACTCTACAGAGTCTTGAAATCTTCTAAGTCTTGAGTCTCTGGCAGTCTTGTTGATAGCTGGTCCATGTGATGTTGACTCTAAGGACTTTGCCTAGACTCTAGGACACAACTATGACCCTGGCTATACATTGTGGGTCACAAGATCTTAAGTTAGTGAACCTAGCCCAAATCAAACTAGGGATCCAAAAGGCCCTATTGTTCATTTCTCACGGCATATCAGCCCAGATCACCGAGATGGCCAAAAAGCTCGAGGCAGGCCAGCTGATGGTGCAGAATAGAGGAAAGAGGCCGCTAGACGGGTCATCACCCGGGGAGAGTAGCAGGGGATCCCAGCGAGGCAGAGTCATTGGATATAAGAGGGGTGGGGGACGTCGTCTTCCCAACTTCAGGCAGAAGAAGGGGCCTCCTCCAGCATTAGCTCCGCCACCTCTACAGGTGCATGTTCCGAGGAGGCAAGATGACCGTGACCACCGACCGATAGTTTATTATGGATGCCACCAGCCCGGGCATATTAGATCGTAGTGTCCGCATCAGTTCCGTCCACCTCCTCCTCCTCCACCTCCAGTGGCCCCCCAGTACATCAGGGCCGAGGCCGAGGCCGAGGATGAAGTCGAGCCCGAGGCCAGGGATATCACGATCGAGGACGTAACCAGGAGCAGATGTATGCATTGGAACTCACAGAGCAAAGGAACCCCGAGGAAGTGATTACAAGTACATAAATTATTTTAATTTAGATATTTCAACCTTAGTAGTGCCTTGAAAACCATAGAAATAACCTCCATTTTAACTCAAATAAATCTCAGAAATAGTTATGATCAGCGGCGAGCCTGCTCATACCCTCTTCGACACGGGTGCTTCTGTAACATCTCATATCCGTCGCGTAGCATATAACTGTAGGTCCGGACAGGGCCTGACGCCATATACCACAGACAGACTAGGTGATACGCAATGGAAACCATCCAACCAATCCAACGTCATAAATAGAGTCACTCTAGCAGAAGTAATTTTATTAGTTGCAATAACAAGAACCCAACACTAGCATAAATGTCCACTAAACAGAACCAAAAGGAATGAAGTACAAATACACAAGTACTGTCCTTATGGACTTACAATTGTTTTCCTCAAATTACATGTTTTTCCAAACCTCGGCACGCAGGCCGACCATACATGAATAACAGAAAAAACTCAAAATTAGGCCTTCGAGGGACAGCTCAGCAACTTGGGCTTTAGCCTGCTATTTTATCGCTCGGCTCCGCAGCACCTGCAAGCAACAATTCACCGCACGGTGGCAAACAAAAACAACAGTCAGCTATGCTGACCAAATTATAACGATCCCGCCCCCGAACTCGGGGCGGCGATGCTCCTTCCCTACACTTTATTAGCATAATCAAGCAGTAGAGTAATAACATTACATCACAGGCGCAGGCACGCATGGACACACGCCCCGTGCTCTCAGGGCACATTCTCGGTGATCACGGTCTACTGCCGACTCACCACCGCCCCTAGGACAACAATATCTCGTGAGCATCTGGTCTTTCTGGCCACTGCCTAAGACCCTCCATCTATGCCAATGGAAAGTGCCAAGTAACTTTAGGTCTCTTTAACCGAACGACATAGATTGGGTACGGTTCCACCTGACCCGTTGCTCACACCGCAACGTCAAATTAAGTCATCTACACAGGTCAAGCTTCCCCGAGTCCCGTATCTCCCATAAAATCACATAACCTAGTTATCTTTAGGTTGGCTCCCAGGCCACCATGTTGGCAGAACCACGCATCTACCAGTTTTCTGGGTGCACCTTGGAGTTAAGCCCCAAAGCTCCCTGTTGCAATCTACCACGTAGAAAACCTGAAAACAAACATTCGCACGGAATTTTCTCCGGCCATTTATGCAATGCAACATCACCGATCCAGACCAACTTGTCCGGGTAGGCTTCACACATCATACCTATATCCATTCTCGATTACGGATTCTACATGTACACAACAGGGAATATTCTTTTCTACCCGAAGGAACGCCTCAAACTCACTGCAAACTTGCGAGAGCGGGCTTCCCTATGCAAAATAAGTATAGCTTCACACGCTCAAGTAGAGAATCGTTACCCTAGCATTCTTCCTTCGCGCCATGGAAAAGTATGCAGATGAAAAGCACCGCCCTCTCCTTACCTCCGTAGATCCGAAGTTGGTTCGCGATTTGGAGCTCCGAAGCTCCACCGGTGACCGAATCTAGGCTTCTTCTTCCTCCTTTGCTCTCCCCTCTCTCTAGACTTAGAAAGAGAACCACTCAAGTGAAATGAGGGTTTCAAAGGCCCAATCCTGGGTATATCCCAGTAGGAACAACCCCCAACCGTCGGATCCCATAATAAGGAAACGAACGGCTACGATCCGTAGTCGAAATGCAAAACCAGGGCCGAACACGGCCTGCGACACGACCGTGTCCAGGGCTGTGTCCCTCATTCGTCGTCAAAATTGATGCGTCTCGAAAAACACACGGGCATCCAACACGCCTGTGTTAGACCTGACACGCCCGTGTCAGCCAGTACACGCCCGTGTTCCCGGGCGTGTTCCCCCATCAACACAGGACCAACACCAACTAGAGACTCACACGGGTCTTGGACACGCCCGTGTCCTAATTGACACACTCGTTTCATACCCGAACACGCCTAGGCTCCAGGCCGTATTCACTGTCTTGATACTTCGTCGAGCGCAGTTCGTCGACCACCCAACACATCCTTGGACACGCCCATGTCATAGGCCGTGTTCCCTGTATCGACTCATCGTCGAGCGAAAATGTCGACTTCCCGGGCCGATCGTCAACATGAGCTCGACACGCCCTGAGACACGCCCGTGTCTCAGGCCGTGTTCGCTGATTGACGATCGCCGACTACAAAATTCGTCGACCACTCGGCCAAATAATCAACTCGAGCCTGACACGCCTAGGGACACGCCCGTGTCCCTGGCCGTATGCCCCCTGCCAAATTAGAAATTTGGCCCAAAACACCTCCCATCGCTCTTTTGAGTTTCGTGGCGTTACAACTCTCCCCCTCTTAAAAGAATTTCGTCCTCAAAATTACATAAAGGAAAGAAACTTGAAACTTAAACGGTACCTGAGTGAAACAACTCCGGGTACTCCTCAAGTATAGTCTGCTCTCGCTCCCAAGAGAGCTCCTCCCGACCGTAATTGTCCCAATGGACCTTGACCATCCTGATCTCTTTATTGCGTAGCCGCTTGACTTTCGAGTCCTCAATACGTACGGGCGTGACCTTCGTCATCAACCCACTATCAACCGGCACTTGATCGACCGTGATCACTTGCGTAGGCTCTTGAACCTCCTTCCGTAGCACCGATATATGGAATACATCATGTAGACCACTAAGCTCCACTAACAGCTTCAACCGATACGCTGCTTCACCAATCCGCTCCAGAACCTCAAACGGTCCAAGGTACCTCGGGCTTAGCTTCTCCAAGCGCCGCACCCGCGAGACACCCTTGAACGGCTTGATCTTCAAGTACACCAAATCGCCAACAGCGAACTTCACGTTCCTGTGCTTTGCGTTATAATACTTAGCCTGGCAGTCCTAAGCGATTAGCAACCTCTCCCGAATTGTTCTCACCAAAGAAGTAGCATCCTCCACCTCTAGTCGCTTATACAACTTTGATTCACCCGTTTCCAACTAGGACATCGGCGTGCGACATTTTCTACCATAAAGGGCCTCGAAGGGCACCATTTGAATGCTTGCCTGGTATCTATTGTTGTACGCGAACTCCACCACGTATAGGTGATCTTCCCATTGCTTTCCAAAGTCAAAGACACACATGCGAAGCATGTCTTCCAATGTCCTATTGACCCTCTCGGTCTGCCCATCCGTTTGTGGATGAAAGGCTGTGCTAAATCTCAGCTTTGTCCCCAACATTTGCTGCACCAACCTCCAATCATTCGACGTGAACCGCCCATCTCGGTCACTCACGATGTTGCGGGGTATACCATGAAGCCGCACAATATTATCCACATACAGTTTTGCAAATTTCTCAACCGGATCATCCTTCCTATGAGGAATGAAATGCGACACCTTCGTTAGATGATCTACGAGCACCCAAATGGCGTCGTTCTCTTTTTGCGACCTTGGCAACCCGTGCACAAAGTCCATAGTAATATCGTCGAACTTCCACTCTGGAATAGGCAAGGACTTCAAGAATCCTCCTGGATTTTGGCACTCCGCCTTCACCACGGCGCACGTCTGGCACTTCGTCATGTATAGTGCCACATCCTTCTTCAATCCTGGCCATCGCGGTACATCTTCGTGCTCCCCGGGAGAATTGAGTACTTGGTATGATGCGTCTCGTACAACAAATCAACCCACAAATTTCCCACGCATGGGACGTACATACGACCGTCTTTCCAAAGTAATCCTCCCTCCCCAATGAATTGAGAATTTGACCCATCCAGAGCCTCTATCATGTGTTGCTTCATGTGGACATCCATATCCAAAGCCTGCCGAATCCGATCAGCCAGGTCATATTGGACTTCATTCCAATTCAATAATGCTTCAGCATTTGATTGCTTGTCAACACAAAAGATCTCCAAAGCCTCTAACTCCCGAACCAACCGCTCGTCATGGACCGATAGCCAATTGGCTTGAGCTGGGACCCGGCGACTCAACGCGTCCGCAACCGTATTGCCTTTACCGGGCACGCAGTGGATCTTGATTGTATAGTCCCCCAGGAACTCCATCCACCTATGCTGCCGGATGTTAAGATCTTTTTGATCTAACAAATAGTTCAGGCTCTTATGATCGGTATAGATTTCGACCCTTACTCCATATAAGTAGTACCTCCACAGCTTCAAGGCAAATATCACGACCGCTAACTCCAAGTCATGGACCGGATACTTTCTCTCGTACACTTTCAGCTGTCTCGAGCCATATGCTATAACACTTCCATACTGTAGTAGCACGCAACGCAAACCACTGCCCGAACATCGCTATAAATCTCAAAACCTTCGGTCCCACTCGGCGAACTCAGCACAGGCGCCGTGGTCAACCGAGACTTCAACTCTTCAAAAGCTCGGATGCACTCCGGCATCCAAACGAACTTTTGCTCCTTTCTCGTCAATGTAGTGAGAGGTAACACTATCTGTGAGAAGTTCTTCACGAAGCACCTATAATAGCCAGCAAGCCCCAGAAAGCTTCGGACTTCCGCTACAGTAGAAAGCTCAGGCCACTCTCGTATTGCAACAACCTTCGCCGGATCCACTGCAATACCTTCCCCACTCACTATATGACCGAGGAACGCCACTGAGGACAACCAAAAACTCGCATTTGGAGAACTTGGCGTATAGTTGATTTCTCCTTAGTGTCTCCAATACCAAATGAAGATGCCTGTAGTGATCTTCCTCACTCTGCGAGTACACCAAAATATCGTCGATGAAGACGATCACAAAATGGTCCAAGTACTCCCTGAACGTCCGATTCATCAAATCCATAAACACTGACGGTGCATTAGACAGCCCAAATGGCATGACCGTAAACTCGTAATGCCCTTATCTCGTACTAAAAGCTGTTTTGGGGATATCACTCTCCCTTATCCTTAGCTGATAGTAGCCAGACTTGAGATCCAACTTTGAGTACACCGTCAATCCGACCAATGCATCAAATAGATCATCAATCCTCGGGATCGGGTACTTGTTCTTTTCCGTTAGTTTTTTCAACTCCCGATAATCAATATAAAGTCTCAATCTCCCGTCCTGCTTCGTTACAAAGAGGACCGGTGCGCTATAAGGTGACGAACTTGGACGCACAAACCCTTACTCCCACAACTCTTGAAGTTGCACCTTCAGCTCCGCCATTTCTTTAGGCGCTAGCCGATCCGGAGATCGTGACATAGGCTTTGCACGTGGCACTATCTCAATCGTAAAATCTATCTCCTGTTGAGGCGGGGCTCCAGGAAGCTCGCTAGGGAACACATCAGGGTACTCTGATACCACTGAAATACTATCCAAGTAGGCTTCGCCTTCGCAACCTCCACTAGTATAAAGAACAGCTCTGCACTAGCATGAACCGCCTTCACCACCTTAATAGCAGACATCTACGTCATGCTCGACCCTTTCAAGCCCGTAAAGGTCATCTCATGACTTGCTCCCAACTTGACTTCCTTGCGACTGCAGGTGGATTGCTGCTCCGAGAGCCAGTCCATGCCAAATATTACGTCGAACTCCTCCAGCGGCAGTAGCGACGCTAGCAAATGGAACTCCTGACTCCCAATCCAAACCTAAACACAACAAATTCTACTCGTGCGCATTGAGCACCATTGGACCATAACGCATCCAATTAATCTCTTACCATCGAAGGAGGTACTCCGACGCGCAATAAAATTCTTGAATAAAGGAATGCGAAGTTCCCAAAAAGAACGGTGCTCTCACCAGATAAATGAAAATCAGAATAATGCTTAGCACAAGTAGTTCTAAGGTAACCTGCACAAGGGCGACAAGTATTTAAGTCTAAACTATCTTTAAACCATACCTGTCCTAACGACGCCGTACTTCCTTTCGGGCTTTCGGCACCTATGGGCATGATGCCCCGGCTCCCCACAGTTGTAACATGCGCCCGGGGTTTGGCATGTAGATGCCCCGAAGCACCGAAAGGAGGGGCTAGAACCAAAGTCCTAGCCTTCTTATACCACCTTTGATATCCAGACTTTGAGGTGTTCGGCACTTTGAACGTCGTTTTCTTTGCATTAAAGTCCTCAATTGCTCCTGACATAACTTTCTTAGTCTTCTGAGAACCATTCCAACACTCTCGGGCAAAGTGCCATTTCCTTCCACAAGTATGGCAAGTGTAAGTAGCTTTGCTAGTCGATGCTGTAGCCCCCTTCTCCAGCATTCTGCCGGATCCAGCTCTTATGGGGCTTGCATAGTTCGATACCATGGTCGTTGGCATCGGGTGAGTCTTCCTCAAGTCTGCTCCCAATAATTTTGGTCCTAGCAGTAGGATTCACAGCTCGCCACGCAAACCATTATAAAATCTATCAACTATAGCCTGCTCATTCTCCAACTCAAAGCATGGGTAGCGGCTTATTATAAGAAATGCTTGCAAATATTCATCAACTGAGTGCGCTCCCTGAACTAAACGCATATTCAGCTGCTGCCCCGATGGTCTACCAAAAGTCATCTGCTCCATCACGCCACCCGGCGTTGAAGAAACAACAGGGGCACATGGTTGTACATTTCTTCCATGTTGTGCACTCGTCACAGCGAACACCGCTTCAACGATCCTTCTTACGGTTTCAGATGAAGGAGGGGTCTCAAACACCTCACCGGGTGCACTATACTCCTCAAAAACTGGACATTTTGGCGGCCCAACATCGCTTCTGGTCACCTATAGTTGTACAAAACACCGTTAAGCGACCATACAAAATTGCAAAAAGCAATTATAGGAACACGCAGGGTCCTCAAACATGTGTATTTTCATTCCTAAGTGGACATTCATGGGTTCTTTTACTGTTATAACGATGACGCACACACATGTGCTGATGACGCACACACATGTGCTCACCACCCCTTAAAAAGAATTCGTCCATGAATTCATTTTAAGCCCGACCAAAACCAGTAGTCTGATACCAAATTGTAACATCCCCTATCCGTCACGTAGCATATAGCAGTAGGTCCGGCCGGGGCCCGACGCCATATACCACAAACAGACCGGGTGGTTACTTAATGGAAAGCATCCACCCAATCCAACGTCCTACACAGAGTCACTCTAGTAGAAGCAATTTTATTAGTTGCAACAACAAGAACCCAACACTAGCATGAATGTCTACTAAACAGAACCAAAAGGAATGAAGTACTAATACACAAGTACTAGCCTTATGACCATACAATTGTTTTCCTCAAATTACATGTTTTCCAAACATCAGTACGCAGGCCGGCCATACATGAATGACAGAAAACACTCAAAATTAGGCCTTCGAGGGCCGGCTCAGTACCTTGGGATTTAGCCCGCTATTTTATCGCTCGGCTCCACAGCACCTGCAAGCAACAATCCACCGCACGGTGGAAAACAAAAGCAACGGTCAGCTATGCTGACCAAATTATAACGATCCCGCCCCCGAACTCGGGGCGGCGATGCTCCTTTCCTGCACTTTATTAGCATAATCAAGCAGTAGAGTAATAACATTACATCACAGGCGCAGGCACGCATGGCCACACGCCCCATGCTCTCAGGGAACATTCTCGGTGATCACGGGCTACTGCCGACTCACCACCGCCCCAAGGACGGCAATATCTCGTGAGCATCTGGTCTTTCTAGCCACTGCCTAAGCCCTCCATCTATGCCAATGGCAAGTGCCAAGTAACTTTAGGTCTCTTTAACCGAACGACATAGATTGGGTACGGTTCCACCTGACTCGTTGCTCACACCGCAATGTCAAATTAAGTCGTCTGCGCAGGTCAAGCTTCCCCGAGTCTCGTATCTCCCATACAATGACATAACCCAGTTATGTTCAGGTTGGCTCCCAGGCAACCATGTTGGCAGAACCACCCATCTGCACAGTTTTCCAAGTGCACCATGGAGTTAATCCCCAAGTCTCCCTGTTTCAATCTACCATGTAGAAAACACGAAAAACAAACATTCGCACGGAGTATTCTCCGACCATTTATGCAATGCAACATCAACGATCCAGCCAACTTGTCCGGGTATGCTTCACACATCATCCCTATATCAGTTCTCGATTACGGACTCTACATGTACACAATGGGGGCTATTCATGTCTACCCGAAGTAATGCCTCAAACTCACTGCAAACTTGCGAGAGCGGGCTTCTCTATGCAAAAGAAGTAGAGCTTCATATGCTCAAGTAGAGAATCGTTACCCTAGCATTCTTCCTTAGCGCCATGGAAAAGTATGCGGATGAAAAGCACCGCCCTCTCCTTGCCTCCGTAGAACCGAAGTCGGTTCTCGATTTGGAGCTCTGAAGCTCTACCGGTGACCGAATCTAGGCTTCTTCTTCCTCCTTTGCTCTCCCCTCTCTCTAGAATTAGAAAGAGAACCACTCAAGTGAAATGAGGGTTTCAAAGGCCCAATCCCTGGTATATCCCATTAGGAACAACCCCCAACCGTCTGATCCCAAAATAAGGAAACGAACGGCTACGATCCGTAGCCGAAATGTAAAACCTGGGCCAAACACGGCCTGCGACGCGCCCGTGTCCAGGGCCGTGTCCCTCATTCGCCGTCAAAATCGACACGTCTCAAAAAACACACGGGCATCCAATACGCCCGTGTTAGACCTGACATGCCCGTGTCAGCCAGTACACGCCCGTGTTCTCGGGCGTGTTCCCCCATCAACACAGGACCAACACCAACCCGAGACTCACACGGGTCTTGGACACGCCCGTGTCCTAATTGACACGCTCGTGTCCTAATTAACACGCCTGTGTCATACCCAAACACTCTTGGGCTCCAGGCAGTTTTCACTGTCTCGACACTTCGTCGAGCGCAGTTCGTCGACCACCCAATACGGCCTTGGACACGCCCATGTCCAAGGCCGTGTTCCCTGTATCGACACATCGTCGAGCAAAAATGTCGAATTCCTAGGCCAATCGTCGACACGAGCTCGACACGCCATGAGACACGCCCGTGTCTCAGGTCGTGTTCGGTGCTCGACGATCGTCGACTCGAAAATTCATCGACCTCTCAGCCAAATCATCGACTCGAGCCTGACATGCCCTGGGACACGCCCGTGTCCCAGGCCGTGTGCCCCCTGCCAAATTCCAAATTTGGCCCAAAAAGCCTCCCGTCGCTCTATTGAGTTTCGGGGCGTTACAGCTTCACACTAATTCGTGTCGGACACTTTTATTGAAGGACTAGAGGGTGTGGAGAGATTCCCTGGCATAGAGATGAGGGTGCATCTTCCTGATGGCTCAGAGCTACGGACCACGGATAGCTGTAACATGGAGGCCGAGATAGGAGGCAAGGCATTCGATGATCTGGCGGCGCTCTTGAGATTGCCGGACTTTGATTTGATTTTGGTCATGACCTGGCTCCATTGGAACCATGCCCAGATCGACCGCCCCTAGAAGAGGAGCACACTCAGGCATGGATACTCCTACGTCACTATTGAAGGTATCTGACCTATCCCCCATCTTTCATTATCTTCTGTATAGGCTGTCAAGGCCTATAAGCAGGGGGAAGAGGTGTACCTTATCTGCTTCGAGATGGTGGCAGCAGAGAGTTCTATAGCTAATATCCTGGTGGTTCGGGATTTCTTCGATGTATTCCCGGAGAAATTTCCAGGATTACCACCAGCTCGAGACTTGGATTTCAGGATTCAGTTGGTGCCAGGGGCGAGGCCAGTGTCCCGGGCACCTTACAAGATGGATCCTAGAGAGTTGGTAGAATTCAGGACTAAACTTCAGGAGCTTGTGGAATCAGGATTTGTGCGGCCGAGCTCATCGCCGTGGGGAGCACCAGTTCTTTTTATGAAGAAGAAATACAGATCATTGCGGCTGTGCATAGATTACAGGGAGTTGAACCGGTTGACGGTCCAGAATACCTATCCACTGCCTCAGATAGACGAGCTATTTGATCAGCTTCAGGGGGCCTTCTTGTTCTCTAAGCTGGATTTGAGATCCGGTTACTATCAGCTGCACATCTGAGAGGAAGACATCCCGAAGATGGCTTTCAGCTCACGATACGGGTTATACAAGTTCACGGTGATACCTTTTGGGCTCACGAATGCCCCTTCCACATTCATGAGTCTAATGAACCGTGTATTCGAGCCCTACTTGGACCGCTTCATCATTATATTCATCGATGATATTCTGATCTATTCCCGGACTCAGGAGGAGCACATAGAGCATTTGGCACAGGTTTTGTAGAGGCTGAGGGAGGCCCAGAGGTATGCGAAGTTTTCTAAGTACCAGTTCTGGCTAAAGGAGGGTCCTTCTTGTGGAATACGATCAGTGGAGCTGGATTGGCGGTAGACCCAGCCAAGATAGAGACAATGAGAGATTGGCCACGGCCGAAGATAGCGTCAGACAATCACAGCTTCTTGGGATTAGCAGGTTATTATCGTAAGTTCGTGGAAGGGTTCTTGAGGATAGCACTCTCCCTCATGACCTTAAAGAGGAAGGATGTAGAGTTTGCTTGGACAGAGTAGTAGGAGACTGCATTTCAGGAGTTGAAGGACCGACTCACCTCATCCCCTATCCTTGCACTCCCATCTAGGAATGATGGATATCAGATCTACACGGATGCCTCTTATCAGGGGATGGGTGCTGTACTGATGCAGCACGGACATGTTATTGCTTATGCTTCAAGATAATTGAAGAAGCATGAGCATAACTACCCGGTGCATGACTTGGAGCTCGGGGCGGTCGTGTTCGCACTGAAGACATGGAGACATTACTTGTATGGGGTTCATTGTGATATCTACTCGGATCATAAGAACCTCAAATACATCGACACGCAGAAAGATCTGAACCTTCGGCAGAGGACATGGCTGGAATTTCTTTGCGATTATGATTACAAATTGCACTATCACTCGGGGAAAGCAAACACTGTGGTAGATGCGTTGAGCAGGAGAGCCAACACTACTGGATCAGAGCCCCATGTGATGTATATGGGATTGATGCAGATTATGGATGATATGCACATCACCATGGTTTCAGAGGACGAGCCAACAGTTTACCGGGAATATCTGAACTCCTTGATCGGGGAGAATGATCTTCGGGAGCGCATTGTAACGCATCAGAGGCTAGATGCTGCATTGGAGCCGATTTTCAGTGCCCTGGAGAGGGGCAAGGTTGAGGATTACACGCTGCAGGATGATCTCCTTAGATTCCGTGGACGCGTTTATATACCATCAGGGGATGGTATCCGGGATGATATACTTAGAGAGTCGCATTGCTCTAGATATTTAGTGCATCCTAGCATCACCAAAATGTGGGCAGATTTACGGAAGACCATGTACTGGCCTGGGATGAAGAGGGAGATCACCCACTTTGTGACATATTGCGAGACGTGCCAGTGTGTAAAGGCGGAATGCAAGAGCTTGAGAGGTTTATTACTGCCACTGCCCATTCTAGAGTGGAAGTTCGAGGACATTGCTATGGATTTTGTGCACGGACTGCCTCGCTCCCACTCTGGGTACGATTCCATATGGGTCATAGTCGATAGGCTGACCAAGGTAGTACGGTTTATTCCAGTCAGGAAGGATGCTCCAGTTGTTGTTCTGGTGAGATTGTTCATGGAGCAGTTCATCAGGTACCATGACATCCCCAGAACGATCGTCTCGGACCGTGATGGTCGGTTCACATCGAGGGAATGGAGGGTTGTGCATACTTACTTGGGTTCTCGGCTCACCTTTAGCACAGCCTTCCATCCACAGACCAACAGCCAGACCGAGCCGACCATCCGGACCATGTAGTATCTTCTTTGTCTATGCATATTGGATACATGGAAGCCTTGGGAGAGGCTGCTACCATTGATAGAATTCTCTTACAATAACAGTCACCAGACAATCATCGGGATGGCTCCATGTGAGGAACTTTACAGGAGGAAGTGCCGGACGTCTCTGTTTTGGGTTCAGGATGTCGATACGAGGACTCTTGGTTCTAATTATGTGAAGGATACGGAGGCTCAGGCTCGTTTGATCAGGGATCGGCTGCTAGAGGCCTAGAGTAGGCAGGCAAAGTATTATGATGCTTGGCACCGGAAGGTGGAATTCCAGGTTGGAGAGAGAGTTTCTTGAAGATACATCCGGGACATTGTAGGGAAGGCGCAACCAACTCGCCCAAAAGCCCGGACTGTTTGAGGACGGCGCAACCACTCCTTTGTGGAGCTGGCTACCCTAGGATCCACGGGGCGGCCAGTTAGGCCCCAGGGGACACACCCTTCTGTTTCGACTAGTGCGGGCCATAGCGCCTCACGCCGTACCTCCCAACACCGGGGGCATTGATGGAACCCAACAATCCCCCCCCCCCCCCAGCAACGACCCCGGGGTTTCGAACCCATAACCTCCTCTGATACCACTTGTAGGGAAGGCGCAACCAACTCGCCCAAAAGCCCGGACTGTTTGAGGACGGCGCAACCACTCCTTTATGGAGCTGGCTACCCTAGGATCCACGGGGCGGCCAGTTAGGGCCCAGGGGATACACCCTTCTGTTTCGACTAGTGCGGGTCATAGCGTCTCACGCCGTACCTCACAACACCGGGGGCATTGATGGAACCCAACAATTGTTGGGTATTGTATCCACAATTACCTGGATTTGAGGAAGCCACCTGTCAAGCTAAGATGAATTCACAATGTATTTGATGAAACATCTTAAGTTGTACTTGCAGCTCCTCCATGCTAAGTGCACACCAATGTCAGGGTGTAGTAGGTCAATATACACGGGTCTGCAAGACGTAATCCCTCGTTGAGCAGATCAGTGTGTTGGCCTACGTGTACTCTCTCTATTGGAGTGCACTTACTTTCAAGTACAGGGCTGTTCATATGCAAGAGAAGACAAGGAGCATGGATGGGTCAAGGAGCAGCTCTTGGGTGGAAGACGAAAATTCGTCCAAGGAAAATTCGACGAGAATCACCAAGTGATTCTCGCCGATTCGGCGAGAATCACTCGTGACTCTCGCCGAATCGACGAGAATCATTAGTGATTCTCGCCGACTCCTTCAGGCTACCTCAAAACGGTGCCAAGTAAGATTCAGCGAGAATCACTAGTGATTCTCGCCGAACCAGTGGTTAAGCAGTTCATGAATACCAAGTGAAAATCGTTGAGAATCAATAAGTGATTCGGCGAGAATCACTAGCGATTCTCGACGAATCGTCGAGAATCACTTGGTGATTCTCGCCGATTCGTCGAGAATCGCCTGCGATTCTCGCCGATTTTCACTTAGCGTTTTCTCGGGATGCTGCTGGACCGGATTCTGCCGCTGGACTAGTTTGAACCGGATTTAGGGATTTCTATTGTGGGTCCCACAAACGGTCATATTGGAGTTATCTACAGTATATATATTCGGGTATTTTGAACAGTAAAAGAGAGAGAAAATAAACCGAGCCGCGACGTAACCCTAAAATTGTGATTCCTCTCCGCCGCCGCCCTCGCGCTCGTGCAAGTTGGTCGCCGTCAACGATCGGGAATCCTTCGTGATCTCCGGCGACAGAAGCTTAGCAAAGCTTTGAGTCTCACGTGTCTATCCAGAGATCTCTTGTCTCTCGATTTGTTGATCGGGAAAAACCTCCCCGTCCGAATCGATCGAGACGACCGATCCTCGTGTGACCGTTGGAAGACCAAGCTAGCTTCGCTACGAAGTTTGGATCTCCAAGTTCAGCAGCCGCTCATCATCGTAGCCGCCGATCCCGAAGCTAGCCGCCGCTCGTGTTGCCGCCGCCGGTTCCGGGGAGATCCTCTCCAAGAGAGACCAAGGTTGTAGACTCTTCGTTGACTTCACGAACACGTCGTCGAACGAAGAGGAACACCGTAGTCTCCAAAAGAAGTTTGTATCTCGTATATATTCTATATTTACTTTTGTTGTAAAGAAACTTTTGTTCCGTGTTGTAAGGGTTGGGTGCAACCCGTTTTGTGGGAGTGTTGACTCTCACGTGTGGAAGGGTTCCTTCCGTTAGTGTAGGGATTGGATTTCAATCCTGTTGGAGAAGAGACCGAGTCGTCCCTTGTTGGGAGATAGGTCGAAGGGGGAAAGTGGATGTACCCAAGTCGGGGAACCACTATAAATTGCCTGTATTTTCTGTGTGCTGTGCTGTTTATCTTTATTGTGCAGGTACTATTATAAATTCCGCAAAAGCGCTACACGTCACCTATTCCCCCCCCCCCATAGGTGCACATAGTTGACACTAGGTGGACTTTCAAGTGGTATCAAAGCCAGGTTACTCATCAAAAAGGTTAACACCTTGAGTAGAATCCTGCCACCAGTGTCAGAAGCATGGAGCTGGATTATAAGATACCGCCACTCAAACTCCCCGCCTGCACAAAGGATTATTATCCCATCTGGAGAATGAGAGTGTCATTTCACCTTGATGCTATCGATCCTCGAGCATCCTTCATCCTGGAAGAGGGTCCGTTTATTCCCATGAAGACCTCCGACTCTGGGATCCAAGTGCCCATGGGCATTGCTGAGATGTCAGAGACAGAATTATCACTATTTCACTTGGACGAGAGGATTCGACAAATTATCATGGATGTCTGGTCTGGAGCCTCTCGCTCTAGATTGGAAAAATGTAGAACGGCTAAATCTCTGTGGATGATGATCTCTGAGCTGATGGGGGGGGTCAGAGAAAGCTGGAATATGCTGTCAATCAGAGGATGAAGCGTATGTGGGGGTCCTCACCTCTGAAGATGAAGGCAAGGATCCCTCGGATTCCATCAGAGCTCCCGTGTCCGTGTCAGAGACTGAAGAGGACAGTGAGGAAAGCAGCTCTGATGTGGGTGAAACAATGGTCACTGGATCTAATGACAATAACACAGAAGAGCAGGTAACTTCTTCATCCTGCCCCGTATCTCTTGAAATTTCTGAAGACAGGATCTGCCCTCCTTCAGAAAATGCTGATTCCCTGAAGAGAGCCTTCAGTCAAGCAACCTACTTGCTGAGGAGCAAGCTCAAGAGATTGCTCGACTGAAGATCTTGTTGGTTCTCCAATTGGCGTCCAACAAGGCCAAGGACTCTAAGATCTCAGCTCTAGAGAGTAGTCTAGAGAATGAGAAAAGAATAGTATCAAACTTCTCCAAGGTTGATGCCATTAAGAGAAAGCAAGAAAACGGGTGGATCTCCCGGATTATCAATTCGTGGAGAAATGGGGAAACGGTATTCCGACCCCCCACTCCAAGCAGGAAGGCAACTCATCATGCCTTCAGGTATGACCACAGGCATAGTCGTGGTCACTACAAGGGTGATCTGTTCCCGTGTGGAGACACCCGGAGTGCAAGGGCCGGCGTGGCCACCCACAAGAGAATACCTAAGGCTCATTCTGAGCCCTTTGTATTCACTGCCACTGCCTCAACACAGTGTGGATCTGCATGTCCCAGCTCACAGAAGACTTCTCACCACTCGAGGATACGGGATAGAGAGGATAGACGTCATGATGTCAGGCTCCATGTGGCCTCAGTAAGGGTGATGCCTGAAAGAATGGAACCACCTTCCCGGCCTCATAACGCTCACAACATGCATTCTTTCCACCCTTCCACGTGTCACGATGGAAGAGGAATTTTTGTGACAAGATCATGCCCTATCCCGTTTAGACCTAGGACCGTGACTACATCAGTCACTAGATCAGGTCGGAAACGGCGATACAACATTCACCCATGTTGGTACTGCGGCAAAGTGGGGCACTTTGCCATCGACTGTTGGCACAACCCCTCTGTGCCCACGGCAAGAGCTTATCCACATTCTCGGGACAGAGGTAGTCTTCCAGACAGGTTTTTTGAAGGAAGGCAGTTGCGTGCTTATGCTAACTGGAACCTAGGACCCAATATGATTTGGGTTCCTAAGGTAAAGTAATTCTTTCTTGCAGGGTAGTCTAGGTTCCCGTGAAAATGATGGGAACTAGACAGTAGGTGGCTCAAGACTAAATTGGAACAAGCGTCTGCAATAACAAATGTGATATCTACTTGAGCATACTCACATTGAGCTCCTAATATGTTCTACCTGTGGGACTTAAACGTTGACTCTCAAAATCCCAGGTACTCATGATCAGTTCCAAGACTTGAGTCGTTTTCAATTGACAATTACCTATATATATATATATATCCTTATATACAGATACTTCTTTGTATATTAGTGTATGTATGCGCATCTAAGGATAGGATAACTCGATACATGCAAACCTTTATACTTCAATAAAAAGTTAACAAAGATATGTCATTGTGATTCTCGACAACTCACAATTGTCATCAAGAAGTGTTTGGAGAAGCCTCGCTCAAATCCAAATAGATTGTCTTTACAGTAAATATGTATTTATTGATCTTATACTGACTTGACATCAGAAGAATTCGAAAATGTTGCAATGCTTCCTAACGTGGAAATTTCCAGTAGAAAAAACCCTTCAATTTCGGAACCTCGGAACCTTTCAATTCCTAGTAAAGAAAACCCTTCAATTTCACTTTATATACTTGGAGTCCCGCCGAAGAATCCCGCCGAATCCTGCCGAAGGAGCTCTTCGACCCTTCAACTTCCTTAAGAATCCCGCCAAAGAAGCTCATCCCGCCGACCTTCGCAGACTACTCGCCAAATCGCAAGAGCTCTTCCTCCGACTCGCCGAAACCCGCCGACTCGCCGAAACCCGCAGACTCGCCGAAACCCGCAAGCGCTCTTCTCGCCGGATCATCTTCTCGCTGCAAGATTCTTCCCCGCCGGTTGTCTCGCAAGATTCTCGTCGGATCCCGCACCGTCCTCACTGTTTCCCGCAAGGTCTACACCGAAGGTCTTCCCCAAAGAAGCTCAAGGCAGATCTCTCGCAGGCAGCCCACCAACTCATTTCCGTCTAAGCCTTAGGTAACCTCTTCATCACCCGTACTTGGACACTCTCACTAGTGACGCTTTCTTTTTGAATGATCATTAACGCTTAGAGTAGGGCTTCTCTCTCTAGATCTACGATGGCTCCACGGACAACTACTGGGTTGATCACTGGTTGCGAGCTTGTTCGGACAGGGTTCTCTCACGCTTCGGACGAGTTCCGCAATATCATTCTGATGCTGGAAGAGGCTGGGCTAACATTCATCTTGGAGCACCCTTGCAAAATTTTGGACAAAGAGGTACTGGAGTTCTTCGCCACCGCAAGACTCCGAAATGGCGACTCACTAATCAAAAGCAAGGTGGCTGTGGCAAAGGTCAAGCTGTCTGCCAGCAAGCTGACTCACTACCTGCAGCTCTCTAGCTCGGAGCATGAGGACTATCTGGAGGACGATGACAAAAACAGAACTCTCTTATTCTGCGGTCTCCAACGAGGAACTCGATCAATAAAGAGGAAGGATATGAATGAAGAAGGGAAGCTCCTGTCAGACATTATTGGAAAGGTGCTCATCTGCAAACCGGGCTCTCATGACCATATCTCAGGAGATATGTTCAAGATCCTGATAGCTGTTGTCTGCCGTAAGAGGTTCAACTGGGGGGAGTTGCTGTTCGAGAAGATCAAGGACACCTTGGGCACTCCGAGTTTTGGCCGCATCATAAGTCTATATCCAAACCAGCTAAATGGAGACAAATTTGACATGAGCAAAGTTGTCCCTCTCCACTACTTGAAGAAGATGAACACAAGTGTGTTTGATCGATGGGAGAGGCGTATTGGGCAGACTGCAGTGGAAGAGCAATAGGGAGTATCTCCAGCAGTCACCCCCGGTGAAATTCCTGATACCTTGACTGCAGGAATCGAGGGGGAGCCTCTACCACCTCATACGGATGTAGTATCTGAAATCGCACAGGTGGCCAGGGATGCTGTGGCCGAACTTCTAGAAGCAAGTGACGCTGTACTGGAGACTGCTGACCAAGAATTGGAAGAGGCTGCTGATATAAATGATTTCTTGGATGATGACGGAGAGGAAGATGGGCATGAGGGGCATGAAGTATTGGAGGGTCCGGATCTTGTTGAACCTCCATCTGAAAAGCATGCACCAGTGGAGGGGGAGTCAGATAAATCTCCAGAGGCCGCCCGCATTCCTCCATTAGAGACTGTGATTGTATCCAGCTCTACAGATGCGTCTGCTGAAGAGCAAGGCCAAGAAGTGCCTCCGACTATACCGTTACAAGATGAGCTAGCCACTCACACTGTCAATGTCATTCAAGGTATAGTGAATGAACTTAAAGCTTCTTTTGATAACGCTCAGAAAACACTACTGAAAAGGATTAAGACTTCTGAAAATCTCATGCTTAAGAATATGGTGGAGATCAACCATAAATTGGACGTAATGGAGAAGAAATTTGACGAAAAGTACACCGAGGCCGGCCAAGCTGTCACACTTCTCATGGCTGGATTGAAGAAGAATACTGATACTCTTGCTGTCGTAAATCAGAATGCACATGTTGTCGCCAACAACATTCAAAAGTTTGACGGTAATATGGTCACTCTAAACGCCAATCAGCAGGCCCTGATCACTGAATTCTCCAAGACCACGAAGCATATTGATGACTCCCTGCACTCATATGCAAACTGCATCGCTGTCGAAGCCAAAAAGGGGGAGAAAGAGTATATAGCTAAGTTGGCCGAGCTTCAAGAAAGCATGAGCACACACTTCGCACAATCAAGCAAATATGTCTATGAGAGCTGCTGGTGGATGCTCCAACAGGCGTTAGGTACGTTAGGCATCGTTCTGCCTGACAATCCTGCAGGTATTCATGTTCCTGAGACCTCTTTGGCCGCTGAGGAAGTATGTGTTGCTGAGGATTTAAGTACAAGTGCTGCAGATGTTCCCACAAATGACGCTGATGCTAGGGCTCTCCCCCAAGCTAAACTGAGGAGCATGTTTGACCAAGAGGCCTTAGCAAAAGCCAGGGGAAAGATAAAAGCTCAGGAAGGGACCTCCAAGGAGACTCCAGCTGAGAAGAGAATCAGAATGAGTGAGGAGAATGTACGAAACGAAAGGTGGAGTCCAGTTTCACGGAACATCATCTTAGACACCTTCTGGCTGCAAGAAAGAGGAGAGATCAATCAAAATGAAGTATATAGCCAGTATGAGTGGGAAACGCACAAAACGTTTGAAGCGAAATGCAACATCTTTTTCAGAAACAACAAGGATGCAGATAAAGTTCCTCCTCCTAGGTATTACCCGAAGCCCAAAGAATACATGGAGAGGCAAAGCAAGAAGTACTTGGCTCAAAATCTTAAGGGTGACTTAGCCAAGGAAAAATAGTCAATAACTTATAGCTTGTCACTTTGTCTTGAGAACATTTAATGATTATTATTACCATATGAACAATTCTGAGATTATATGTGTATATATATATATTGGTATATATATTTGAATTTGTGAATGACTCAAGTCCTAATCTGGTTGCATATATTCTCTTGTGCTGCATGTTTAATTTCTGAATGCTATGTTTATTATTTGATGGGTGTTATTCATCTTAGCTAGTAGGGTTTTGGCTTCGTCAAATAGGGGGAGATTGTTGGGTATTGTATCCACAATTACCTGGATTTGAGGAAGCCACCTGTCAAGCTAAGATGAATTCACAATGTATTTGATGAAACATCTTAAGTTGTACTTGTAGCTCCTCCACGCTAAGTGCACACCAATGTCAGGGTGCAGTAGGTCAATATACACGGGTCTGCAAGACGTAATCCCTCGTTGAGCAGATCAGTGTGTTGGCCTACGTGTACTCTCTCTATTGGAGTGCACTTACTTTCAAGTACAGGGCCGTTCATATGCAAGAGAAGACAAGGAGCATGGATGGGTCAAGGAGCAGCTCCTGGGTTGAAGACGAAAATTCGTCCAAGGAAAATTCGACGAGAATCACCAAGTGATTCTCGCCGATTCGGCGAGAATCACTAGTGACTCTCGTCCGAATCGACGAGAATCATTAGTGATTCTCGCCGACTCCTTCAGGCTACCTCAAAACGGTGCCAAGTAAGATTCGGCGAGAATCACCAGTGATTCTCGCCGAACCAGTGGTTAAGCAGTTCATGAATACCAAGTGAAAATCGTTGAGAATCAATAAGTGATTCGGCGAGAATCACTAGCGATTCTCGGCGAATCGTCGAGAATCACTTGGTGATTCTCGCCGATTAGTCGAGAATCGCCTGCGATTCTCGCCGATTTTCACTTAGCGTTTTCTCGGGATGCAACTGGACCGGATTCTGCCGCTGGACTAGTTTGAACCGGATTTAGGGATTTCTATTGTGGGTCCCACAAACGGTCATATTGGAGTTATCTACAGTATATATATTCGGGTATTTTGAACAGTAAAAGAGAGAGAAAAGAAACCGAGCCGCGACGTAACCCTAAAATCGCGATTCCTCTCCGCCGCCGCCCTCGCGCTAGGGCAAGTTGGTCGCCGTCAATGATCGGGAATCCTTTGTGATCTCCGGCGACAGAAGCTTAGCAAAGCTTTGAGTCTCACGTGTCTATCCAGAGATCTCTTGTCTCTCGATTTGTTGATCGGGAAAAACCTCCCCGTCCGAATAGATCGAGACGACCGATTCTCGTGTGACCGTTGGAAGACCAAGCTAGTTTCGCTACGAAGTTTGGATCTCCAAGTTCAGCAGCCGCTCATCATCGTAGCCACCGATCCCGAAGCTAGCCGCCGCTCGTGTTGCCGCCGCCGGTTCCGGGGAGATCCTCTCCAAGAGAGACCAAGGTTGTAGACTCTTCGTTGACTTCATGAACACGTCGTCGAACGAAGAGGAACACCGTAGTCTCCAAAAGAAGTTTGTATCTCGTATACATTCTATATTTACTTTTGTTGTAAAGGAACTTTTGTTTCGTGTTGTAAGGGTTGGGTGCAACCCGTTTTGTGGGAGTGTTGACTCTCACGTGTGGAAGGGTTCCTTCCGTTAGTGCAGGGATTGGATTTCAATCCTGTTGGAGAAGAGACCGAGTCGTCTCTTGTTGGGAGATAGGTCGAAGGGGGAAAGTGGATGTACCCAAGTAGGGGAACCACTATAAATTGCCTGTGTTTTCTGTGTGCTGTGCTGTTTATCTTTATTGTGCAGGTACTATTATAAATTCCGCAAAAGCGCTACACGTCACCTATTCCCCCCCCATAGGTGCACATAGTTGACACTAGGTGGACTTTCAGACATGGTGTCTCTCGGGTGCGGAGGCACAAAAAGCTCAGTTCTCGATACATGGGGCCATACTTGATCCTGGAGCGGATCGTCCCCTCAGCTTACCAACTGCAGCTGCCACCAGAGTTGAGTAACCTACACGACGTCTTCCATATCACATCCTTGCAATGAGCTCTCCTACGGTCGGAGAAGCATGTTACTACTACAGCCGGTCTGATAGCCCTAGACAGATCCGTCAGATTGGAGCCGATCAGGATTGATGATACAAATGTCCGAGTGTTGTGGAAGAAGAAGGTCCCTCTCGTGAAGGTGTTGTGGTCCAACCATGGATGAGAGGAACACACCTGGCAGCCGAGGGATCTGATGATGGAGCAACACCGAAGCCGTTTACTTCAGGTATACTTTAGTTTATGTATTTAAATTTCTTATAACTCTTGCAAGTAGAAACCCGTAGACCCGAACTTAAATTTCAGGGACAAAATTATTTTTTTTGTTTATAGGATTTGTAACATCCCATGTTACTTCGAGACCCCTTAACTTAGATTGGGTTGGGCATGGGGTGGGTGTTATGGAAATTAGCTATGTTTGACCCTAGGTAGTGGGTTGTAGCCATGTGGGGCCCACTATAGGGCCAAGGTCAAACTAGGTCAAACTAGCCTAAATAGGAACCCTAGCCACACCATAACCCCACCACATTGCCCTTAACCCTAAAATAATCTAAGTGGACCATAGGGCATGTCATAAGGTCAACCCTTTGACCCTAGTTTACCAAAGTCAACCTTAGCCCTAAGTTGGTCAAACCTATACCTATAGGCCCACGTAGCATAAGTAGAGCATCACCTTGACCCAACCCAAGTTGGGTAGTGCCATTGGGGTCATTACCTTCAAGTGGGGTCAGCCCACTCATCATGCTTGACCAAGTCAACCCAAAAAAGTCAACTTGGTCAAACATGTGGCCTAAAGAAGAAAATAAGGGCTAAGCCCATTCCCCTTGGGTCAAACCCACCAAACATGGCCCATTATCAGGCCAAGGTGTCAAAGACCAGCCCTACCTCTCTGTAATTGGAGAGACAGTGCATGCATGGGGGCATTTTGGAGAATTTACCCAAAAGGGGGAGAGAGAAAGTGGAATTAAGAGGAGGAGGACACTTGGCCTTGGCACCTTCTGCCCCAAAAGATGCTGGCCGGCCTCCTCAGAAGATTTCAGAAGAATTTGGCAGCCTGGTGGCCACTTGGCACCATGGGTGAAGCCTCCAAGGTTGAGCCCGAGCTCACCTTGGAGTTAACTCCACATACAGGACTCCCCAGCCCAAATCACCCCCACCATCAGCTTCAGAGAGATGAGAGGAGTGGAAATCGACTACTGGATGGAGACAAACAGTGGAGAATCAAGGTTTTGAACAGGAGATCGCCGGAGCAGCTCAACCATGGCAAACCGTCGCCGCACGCACCGCCAAGGCCTAAATCAGGTTCGTTTCACTTCACCTCAACCCGTACTAGCTTTCTAGATCAATTAGGGGATATATCGGGCTCAATTGAGCCCGATGACATGTGAGAAAATGCTGAATTTTTCGAGTTTTTCATGATGCTCGGGATCGCCGGAGCGGCCAATTCAGGCGGCCTCACCGCCGGGAAATGTTAGCCACCACTTTAGTGAAGGTGGATGAGATAATCGCCGGCAGTGGCGCAGCCTCAGGTGGCCGGAAAAATCCAGCAAAAGTGGCCTAGGAAGAATGTATCCCAGCCGTCGGCTGGAGGTAGAAGACGACCCGATCCCGTCCATATCGCTTTAAGATTCGTGCAACTAATTAAATTAAATCAAATAAAAACTATAGTATATATATCTGTCACACAATTTCAATCATTTTACAAGCCAAATGTAGGCCTCTTAGAGGCATTTCCAGAACATGAACCCTAAATCAAATTTGTAGCTTATTGTCTTAACTTTAATATGGCACCTTAAACATCAAATTTGGTGGAGTAGATTGGGCTGTAGGTCAGTTTTCCTAGGACTGGTCCTTGACTAGGGCAGAATTTCAAATTGATGCCCAAGCCAAAGCAGAATCAAAATGACCCAAAATTTTGGGTGCATGCATGATTAGGGCATACCTAGCCCCTGCCAAAAAATGGGAATTTGTGGGAGCAATTTTGCTATAGTATTAGTCATAATACACATAATTAAATAAATGAAATAATTGGGGTAATATGACTCCAAATGGCCCCAAATTTTGGTCGCAGGTCCTTGGGGACATTATATGTGCTTGGTAAGATTTTCAGAACATTTGGACCACTGCATGTTGGGTTAACCCACTTGCATGTGTTGGCTATATATAGCTTTGGGGTGCATATAACAATTTTTGAAATATTGCATAATCAGCCTATTTGATACATTCAAAAATCATGGAATTGATGTCAGAGGCTCATTGGAGTAAAGTTCACCCCTCATAGTAATAATGAGATTTTTTGGAGCAAAAATCCCATTATTTGAATTTTTATAAGTTTAGGCCTTTTTGATAAATAAATTGGAAAATAGGCTTTTGATCAAAAACAAAACCCCCCAAATCTGTCAAAATAAAAGGGACGTCATATTTGACTCATGAAAATTTTTATCCTACTGTTTGAGAATTTTGGAGCAAAATACATGGAAATTCCCATTTTACGCTTATTGCTTTTATTTATGAAATGATGGAAATATATATCAGTAAATTTTGGAAAAATTTCTAGTGTTGTATAATTGTATGATTAGCCTTGTATAATTATATCAAAATTTTTAGATGTCATAATAAGTTTTAACTTAGCATAATGGCATTTTGTAAAGTATTAGAAATTGAAATTTGTAGGCCATTACATTATAGAGGTTGATAAAACTCTGCCATTAGCCTTAAATTAATGATATATATGCTCTGTAATATTACTAGAATTTTGAGCAATGTATTCCTTATACTTCATTTGGAAAATGACAATTATGTGAGTTTTGTATTAATTAAGGAATAAATAGAAATAATCAAAGGAAAATTATGAAGTTTGGTAGACATCAATATTTTATCAAGATGCAACTTAGGAAAACTTTCTTAGGTCAGTGGATTATAATTTGTAATACTTCATGTATTAAATGACCTAGGGGATTAATTAAATGATTTAATTAGAGGGTTTAATTACTTAAGAAAATTATGAAAATCAATATGCTCACTGCATTAGTCCATACCATCCTAGAATAAATAGTTAGGGGCAGGTGGCCCAAGGAATTGGAAGTTCTATTTCGGGATGGTATTAGGTCATGGGTTGCGCATAGTGAAAGTAGGTTATAATATAAGGACCACCGGGGGATAGATCGACGGATAAGCTAGATATTACAATTGGAGAATAACCTTGGTGGGTAGTGTTGTCCTAGTGACGAGAGTAAAAGTGCAAGCCCTTAGATAGCAACTAGAGTGGAGGACGGTGGAAGACCGTCGCCCTTCTGAGAACATCTTAAGTCATTAGGATCACTCAAGAGTAATAACGAGAGCTGGAGGTGAATTATGGGTAGTCATCAACTAAAGTAAATATCCTTGAGAAAGGGAGCTTTGGGCGTAATCCCAACGTAGTTCCTATCGCCCCTGAGAGCCCTTCACTGGGTATACCCTGGGCAGTTCTGGGATTAACCTTAAATCACTAATTATAATATATAAGACCCCCTCCCCCTTACCAAGGAGGGCTACCGGGTCTTATGCCCAGAACCGCCGTCCTATGGTGGCACTAACGCACAGGTTAGTCGACACCGCAACACGACGATCCTGCCAGCTAATACGATCATTTAACATGTAGGCCAATATAAGAAGAAGAAGAAAAGCAGTATATCAATCCACTAGTCCACAAGTCACAAAGTACAGATCATATGTATAAAATGAAAAGTACATCAACATAGTCCACAAAAGAGTACAAAATGAAAGAGTAATAAGGGCTTATGCCCGGTACATCAAAATCAACTCTCTCTCTCTCAAATAAAAGCGGAAGTTATACTAGTACATCAGAATTCGTCCCACCTGAGCACGCACAGTAGTGGTAGTAGCCTGCTGTAGCGGTATCTGCTCCTCACGTCCTGTCTCCTCGTCGTGCTGGTGCTCCATCTCCACGGGCTCCAAAAAATAATATGGTCACCGACCATTAGTCAAAAAGACTAAGTCGCTTCCTCCGCACCTCGCCCTGAAACTCCTAGGCACCGAGTGGGAGGATGAAACAGAGGACAACAAGGGGTAGCAAAAGTGGAAGCAGGTGACAGAAACTAACTAGCAGTTGTAATAAGTATTATTGTTCTACTCTAGCAGTTCTAAATATGGTACAAGTAAAGAGCAGTACTAGTAAAGGAAGTAAATAATAGAAGGTAAGAGCATGTAAATAAAAATATTCTACCACTATACTACCATCACAAAAGTACCCTAACTTATATAAATGCCCATACAAATATATAAGTTAGGATTTCTAGAAAATTTAACTTATCATATAAAAGAGCCCATACTAATTTATATGATAAGGATCTATGAAGCGTATAACCTAATATGAATGAATGTTATGATGCAATTTTATGCACAGGCAAGTGCAACTCGAGCACAACGACTCTGTGATCACAGACCTTTAGTTCCCACTCTTTGAGAGCTAGCATCACTCTCGGGTACCACCGTTGTGGCTACGGCAGCAGCGGAGCGGGCGTCTCCACTTCTAGGCCGGTATGCACACTACCAAGCCTTAGACCCCTCTCATACGCTTCTATACACATCCAAGGTGCACTATAGAGTCTCGCTTACATACTTTGCTGACAACTCGTCAGTCTTGTTGGGTCGGATGTGCGTTATCGGGGGTCGTCCTCCAGACCGTAGTGTAAAACAACCCACTGGCCCCTCTAACCCTCATAACCACCTGGTGCACCGTACTGCCATCGATGTGACGAACGACCAGTACCGCATGCCCCGCCACTATATTTATACACATGTAAGTATTTCATTCTGAGCCTTCCGCTCGCAGGACCAAACCTGTCCTGAAACCCTCAAACCCAACCCGGGTAAGAACGCACAATAGTGACTTATACCAATTCCCTCAAACCCTACACGGGTGAGCATTTAACATGAAACTCTCCAACCCTACACGGGTGGGAAGGTACAACAAATGTCTTAACCTATTATACTACTCTTGTCTACGGGTTATTATACTTAGTGATTTAAGGTTAATCCCAGGACTGCCCAGGGTATACCCGGTGAAGGGCTCTCGGGGGCACTAGGAACTATGATGGGATTATGCCCAAAGTTCCATTTCGCAAGGATATTTAATTTAGTTGATGACTACCCATGTTTCACCCCAGCTCTCATTGTTGCTCTGGAACAATCCTAGTGACTTAGGATATTACCGGGAAACCGACGGTCTTCCGTCGACCTCCACTCTGTTTGCTACCTAAAGACTTGCACTTTTACTCCCGTCACTAAGACAATAATACCCACCAGGGATTATTCATATTGCACTCCATTATTCTTCCGATGATCAATCCTCTGGTAATCCCCTAAAGCATGACCTATTTATGCTATATGCAGACCATGTCCTATTATTACCCCAAAAATGGAATCTCCCAATCCTTAGGGCCTCTTGCCCCTAACTATTTATCCTAGGGTGGTATGGGCTAATGGAACTATCATATGGATTCTCATAATTTTCCTTGGTCAAATAATCCCTTAATTAAATCTTTTAATTTATTTCCTAGGTCACTTTACACATGAAGTAGTATATTTTAACATCCACTGACCTAGGTAATTTTTCCTGAGTTGTATATTGATAAAATATTTCTGTCTACAGAGTTTCATAATTTTCCTTTGATTATTTATACCAATTCCTTATTTAATACCAAATCTACATAATTTCCATTTTCCAAATGAAGTACAAGGAATATGTAATCCAAAATTCCAGGAAAAATTACAGAACATATAAAACGTTAATGTATGACTATTGGCAGGGTTTCATCAACCTTTATAGTGTAATGTCCTAACAATTCCCATTCTTACATATTTACCAAAATGTCATTATATTAATTTAAAAATTATCAGTACACCCATAAATTCTGAAATAATTATGCAAGACTAATAATACAATTATACAACACTAGCAATATTTACAAATTTATCTGAAGTGTAATTCCATCAATTCAAGAATAAATGCAAAAAGGGTAAAATGGGCATTTCAAGGTATTTTACTCCAAAGGTTCTTCAAGCAGAAAGATCAACTTTTCCTAAGTCAAATATAACCTTATTTTTAACTTGGCAAAGTTTGAGGACTTTTAGTTGAGGAAGACCTATTTTTCCAATTTATTTTCAAAAGGGGCTATATTTTTAAAAATTCCAATTAATGAGATTTTTGATTCCAAAAATCCCATAATTAATCTGAGGGGTGAACTTTACCATAATGAACCACTGGAATAAAATCCATGATTTTTGAGTGCCTCAATTATGCTGAATGCACTATATTTAAATTATTGCTATTGGCACACCAAGGCAATATATAAACCAACACATGCAAGTGGGTTTTTCAATATGCAGTGATCCAAATGTGTTGAAATTTTTATCATGCACCAATAATGTCCCCTAGCACCTACCACCAAAATATGGGGCTATGAGGAGTCATATAACTCCAAATATTGCATTTATTTAGGTTTTGATATTATGACAAAAACTATAGAAAAAGTTGTTTCAAAAATTGCCCATTTTTGGCAGAGGCTAGGTATGCCCTAATCATGCATGTACCTAAAATATGGGGCCATGGTGATTGCTGGTTTGACTTGGGCATCCAAGTGAATTTCTGCCCTTGTGTAGGACCAGTCCTAGGAAAAATGCCCTACAGGACTGTATACTACACCAAATCATACATTTAAGGTGGAACATTAAAGGTAAGACATTCTGCTACATTTTTCATGTAGGGTCCAGTTTCTGGAAATGCATCTAAAAGGCCTAAATATGACATGCAATGTCACTGAATTTATGTGACAGAATTACACTATTCATAATATTTAAATTTAAATCATAATATTTCACTGCACGAATCCTAAAGCACAAATGAACGGAATCGGGTTATCTCCTTCCTCCAGCCAACGGCTGAGATTGAGCCGACCTGGAGCATCTTTGTTGGCCTTTTCCGGCCAGCTGAGGCGGCGCCACCCCCGGCCAACGGTGCCATCACCTTCACGGTGGTGGTGGCTATCGTTTCCCGATGATGGGGCGGCGGGAGACGGCAGCAACGGCGATCCCGAGAGGTTAAGGAAAGCTTGGAAAAATCACTCTTTTCTCCCATGGCATCGGGCTCAGTTGAGCCCGATATCTCACCTAATCAATCTAGGATCCTAGTACGGGTAGAGGTGAGCTGAAACGGACATAGATTGGGGCTTGGCGGCGGGTCAGGCAGCGGTTTGCCATGGTGGTGGTGCGCCGGTGAGCTCCTCCCCAATTTCTTGATTCTCCACCAAAAGCTTTGATCCAGCTATCGAATTCCACTCCTTTCCACCTCCTGAAGCTAATGGTGAAGTCGGTTTGAGCTGAGGATGGTTGTATAGGGAGATACTACCAATGTGAGCTCGGTTTGGGCTTTGGTTGTGTCACCATGGGTTCCATGTCGCCAGCATGCCAACAAAATATCCTGGAATAATCAGGGGAGGCCGGCCAGCAGGTGTTGGGCAGAGGATTACAGCTGAAGGGGTGGCCATGTGGCCACCCTTCCTCTTCATCCCCATTTCTCTCTCCTCTTCCTCTTAAAATCCCATTTCTACCCATTTGCATGCACTCTCTCTCCTAATTCAGAGTGGTAGGGCTAGTCTTGTTCACTTGGGCTGGCCATGGGCCAAATTTGGTGGGCTTGGTCCAAGGGAGGGTGACTTAGTCTTCATTTCCCTCTTTTAGGTCAAATAGTTGACTTGTTAACTTGGAGAGTTGACTTAGTCAACATGATGAGTGGGCTGACCCCATTTGATGGTCATAAGTTTAGTGGCACCACCCAACTTGGGTTCGGTCAAGGGGATGCCCTACTTAGGCTAATTGGGCTTATGAGTGTGGGTTTGACCAAATTAAGCCCAAGGTTGACTTTGGTCAACTGGAGTCAAAGTGTTGACCTAGTGACATGCCCTATGGTCCACATAGATTGTTTTTAGGGTTAGGGCAATGTGGTGGGGTCATGGTGTGGTTTGGGTCCCTATTTATGCTAGTTTGAGCTAGTTTGACTTGGTCCTATAGTGGGCCCCACGTGGCTACAACCCACTATCTAGGGTCAAACCTAGCTAAAAACCCTGTCACCCATCCCATGCCTAACCCAATCTAAGCGAAAGCGGCCTAGAAGTAACATGAGATGTTACATAATAACCAGTAGACAAGAGTAGTCTAATAGGTTAAGACATTATGATTCATTCTCGCCCGTGATGGGTTTGAGGGATTCTGAATAAAAGCACTATTGTGCGTTCTCACCCGTGATATGTTGGAGGGATATATGTTGCAGGCTCACCCGTGAAGGGTCTGAGGGAATCAGGACAGGTTGGTCCTGCGAGCTGAAGGCTCGAGATGAAATACTTGCATGTGCATAAATTCAGTGGCGAGTCATGCGGTACTGGGCCGATCATCACATCGATTGCAGTACGGTGACTTAGGCGGGAGTGGAGGTTTGAAGGGCCAGTGGGTTGTTTTACATTGCTGTCTAGAGGACGATCATTTAAAACGCACACCTGACCTAACAAGTCTGACCGGTAGTCAGCAAAATGCGTATGCAGACTCTAGAGTGCACCTAGGACTTGTACCAAGGTGTATGAGAGGTGATCTAGGTTTGATAGTGTGCATTCCTACCTATAAGTGGAGATGCCTGCTCCGCTGCTGCCGTTAGCCACAACAGTGGTATCCGAGAGTGAAGCTAGCTCTCAAAAAGTGGGAACTAAAGGTCTATGATCACAGAGTCATTGTATGTGAGTTGCACTTGTCTGTTTCATAAATTGCATCATAAACATTCATTCATATTAGGTCATACACTTCATAGATCCTTATCATATAAATTAGTATGAGCTCTTTTATATGATAAGTAAAATTTCATGGAAACCCTAACTTATAAATTTGTATGAGCATTTTTATAAGTTAAGGTACGTTTGTGATGGTATAGTAGTGGTAGCATAGCTTTACTTTCCTGCTCTTACTTTCAGTTCTTTACTTACTTGTACTGTACATGCTTTTACTTTTGTACTATATACATAGAACTACTAGTGTAGATTTACTGCTTACACTCTTACTTGGTAGCATAGATTCCTTGTCACCTACTTCCTTTTGTTACCCCTTGATAGTCCTCCGCTTCGTCCTCCCGCACGGTGCCTAGGAGTTGCGGGGCGAGGTGCGGAGGAAACGACGTAGTCTTTTGACTAATGGTCGGTGACCAAACTATTTTTAGGAGCTCGAGGAGATGGAGCACCAGCACGACCGGCAGGACGAGGTGATAGGGCGTGAGGAGTTGATACCACCTACTACTACTACTACATCGCTACCTCAGGTGCGATGAGTTCGAGGATGATAGATTTGCTTCCGCTTTTTGATGTTTGTGAGGAGAGTTATTTATATGATGTACTGTGCATAAGCCCTTATTACTCTTCCTTTATTATTCTCATTGTGGACTGTGTACTCTTTCATTCATATATATATGATTTGTACTGTGACTGTGGACTAGCTGTGTTGTACTCTGATATGTATTACTTCTATTTCTCATATTGTCCTACATGTTATATGATCATATTAGCCGGCAGAATCGGCGTGTTGCGGCGTCAAATAACCCATGCATTATTGCCACCGTAAGACGAAGGTTCTGGGCATAAGACCGGGTGCCTCCTTGGTAAGGGGAGGGGTCTTACAGAAGGAATACTGCTTCCCCGGATAAGGGGTAGGGTCGTTATAAATTGGTCAGCTGAATGCTGACCGTTGCCTTATTTACCACCATTGCGGTGGATTGTCCCCGTACAAGTGCTAGAGAGCCGAGTGGAAAATAGTTGGCTGAAGCCCTTATTGCTGCTGCTGCTGGCCCTCGAAGGCCGAATGAAGAATTTTACTGTTTTCATATATGGCCGGCCTGCGTGCCGATGTTTGTAATCCACACCTTTAAACTTAACTTTAAGGACTTAAGGCCAAACTTGTTGTCTATTTGGAGGAAATTCCTTTGTGGTGATATATATAAATGCTGGTTTATATATTGTGGACATTCAAATGAGTTGAGTTCAAATAACTTAAAAACTTCTGTTAGCTTGCTCTGGATTAGGATATAAATAGTTTTTGATATTAACCTGTAATTTCCGCCACTTGTTTGTGATATATGGTATGGGGCCCCGGCCGGACCTTCATCTATATGTCATGTAACAGATGGAGGAGTTACAATTTTATATCAGTGGGAGGTTTCGATCCTCCGACCTGTGGGTTATGCGCGTTACAATTTGGTATCAGCTTTTCTCGATCTTCCTATTTCGAATTCGCGGGCGAATTCTTTTGTGGGGTAGCGAGCATGTGTTAGTGCGACCCGCTTTAACCATAAATGAACTCAAGAATGTCCACTAAGGAATGCAAATACACCTATTTGAGAACCTGCACTTTCCTATATTGTTGATCTTACTTGTGAAAAATCTCTAAAGTGCGTCTTATCCACCTATAGGTGACTCGAAGTGGTGCTGGGCAGTTTGAGCCCCATCATTCTGATGAGAGTGCGACACCAATTGGGGTGCCTACACCTCCTCCTTCTGCAGAAATAGTACGCTTAGTTGCTGAGGCGCTGTTTGCAATGATTCATGAACAACATATTGGGTAGGAGCAGCCTGTAATGGTGCCCGAACAGGTTGGTGTGAGGCCAAAACCTAGTGAGGCTGTTATTGATCCTCGAGCAGCTGAACGATAGTTGAAGCAGTTTGTGAGCTTCAATCCTCCTACGTTTACGAGTGTGGGATCCACAACGCAAGCGGAGGATTGGTTGTCCCGCGTCAAGAGAATATTGATGGCTATAAGGATAAAGGAAGAAAATAAAGTCACCTTGGCCACCTTCTTGCTGGAAGGCGAGGCCCGGCTTTGGTGGGATGAGATAGAGTTGCACCACTTAGCGGGCAGACAATTAAAAAAAGTCTCAATAGAGGAGTTTTCGAAATTGTGTTTGGCAAAGCATTTGCCTGTAACACAACGCATCGCCATGGAAATTGAGTTCCAACATGTAACTCAGGGTGAAAGTAGTGTTGACACCTACCTATATGAGTTTACACGGTTGGGATGCTATGCGGGGTCTATCTTCGCTGATGAACAACATAAAACCAATCGGTTCTCTGAAGGCCTGCGAGATGAGTTGAGATTCCTACTCTCGAGTTCGGTGAACCATGGGTTTCAAGCATTGGTGGATACGACGTGTATATTGGAAAAAGATATGAAGCGGGTGCAAGGAAAAAGGAACTTGGCTGTGACAAAGTACGAGTTCAAAGTGCCGCACCTAGGGAAATTAAACTACCAAAGGAAATGGGGTAAGAGATCCAAGTCTTCTACACAAGCTCCCCCGAGTGTTGCATCTGGAGCAACTTCGAGGCAATAGTCTCGTACATACTATACATGTGGTTGAGTGGGACATATAGCCCGTGATTGTCGGGTTGGTCCACTAAAGGTTGAAAAGAAGACAGAAGCGTCATGTGTTGATAAGGGAAAGGCAGTGGTGGAGTCCTCTGCGTCCCAGGCGCAACCTCGAGTGTATAATCTTGTCCAGCAGGAGGCCATAAAGCAAAGTGATGTCGTCACAGGTATGATCTAAGTTATTGATTGTATCCTTTTCATATTTCATACCTTGTATATAGCTTGCGTATGATGTGTTTGTATTTGGTTTTGTCCTGATTCGAGAATATCCGGCGACAGCACTGTTTGATATGTGTGATTCACATTTGTTTCTATCTGTGGACTTTGTGTTACAGATCAGTGTGCCGATTCGTATGGTGGCAGATAGTGTGAAGGTGTTATTACCGAACAGATGTGTGATGCATGCGGATAGAGCTTGCTTTGTGGAGGTACGAATAAGAAGTTGGGATTTCGGGTTGGAAGCATCTGTGCTGCCGATATCGGAATTTGATGTCATCTTTGGTATGGACTGGCTCTCGGAGCAGCATGCGTATATAGATTGTAATTCAAAGGAAGTCACATTGGGGCAGAATACCGAACGAGCGAGAGACGAAATTTGCTGGTATGTGAGGATCGAGCAAGACATTGATGCCTGTTCTCCAAGTGGTTAAGGCAATTCAGAAAGGCGCAGAGTGCTTCTTCACGCTTATTGAGGCAGTTAAACCAAAGGCCAATTTGAATGATGTTCCGATTGTTTTGAAGTTTGCTGATTTGTTTCCGAAGGAGCTTCTGGGGTTACCACCACATCGGGAGATTGATTTCTCGATTGAGTTGGTGCCAGGTGCAAAACCTGTGGCCCGCTCGCCATATCGAGTAGCACCAAAGGAAATGGCAGAATTAAAAGTTCAACTACAAGAGTTGTTGGAACAGGGTTATATACGCCCAAGTATGTCACCTTGGAGCGCACCTGTTCTCTTTGTGAAAAATAAGGATGGTAGCCTGCGATTGTGTATCGACTATCGTGAATTGAACAAGTTGACAGAGAAAAATAAATATTTGATTCCACGGATAGATGACTTGTTTGATCAACTGGCTGGATCGATAGTATACTCAAAGCTTGATTTGAAATCTGGCAACTACCAGTTGAGGATTCGGGAAGGTGACATTCCCAAGACAGCGTTTGGAACGCGCTACTATCATTACAAGTTCACTGTACTGCCGTTTGGGATATATAATGCGCCATCAGTGTTCATGGACTTAATGCACCGCACTTTTTGAGAGTACTTGGATTTATTTATGATCATCTTCATCGACGACATTTTGGTGTACTCTCAATCGGAAGAAGATCATGTGAACCATTTATGGATGGTGTTGTACACCTTGAGGAGTAATCAGTTCTATGCTAAGTTCTCCAAGTGTGAGTTCTGGCTATCATTAGTGGTTTTTCTTGGCCATGTGCTGAGTAGAGAGGGCATTGCGGTGGATCCGTCAAAGATAAGAGACATATAGGAGTGGCCGGTGTTGTCTTCGGTGGACGAAGTCAGGAGTTTACTTGGACTGGCTATCTACTGCAGATGTTTTGTAGAAAACTTTTCACGGATCGCTTTGCCTCTTACCATATTAACAAGGAAGGACCAGAAGTTCATTTGGACGCCGGAGTGTGCACAAGGTTTTGAAGAGCTAAAGATTCGTTTGACCACGACGGCCGTTTTGACGTCGCCATGTGGTACAGAAGGCTTTGAGATCTATAGTGATGCCTCAGGGAGTGGCTTAGGCTGCGTTCTTCTTCAATTTGGAAAGGTGATCGCTCATGGCTCACGATAGTTGAATGTGCATGAGCGAAACTGTCCCGTCCACGACTTGGAGTTGGCGGAGGTGATTTTTGCACTTAAATTGTGGCGTCGCTATCTATATGGCATAAAGGTGGATATATTCACGGACCACAGGAGCCTGAAGTACCTTTTGTATCAGAAGGAACTCAACATGCGACAACGAAGGTGGATGGAGTTCCTCGGGGACTATACCTTTGATATTCATTATACTTCTGGGAAGGAAAATGTTGTCGCAGATGCCTTGAGTCGTAGGTCTCCAGCAAGGGAGAATTGGTTGCAGATGCATGATGACCGTCTGATCCAGGAGTTGGAAGCGTTAGAGATTTCTTGTGTTGACAAGAATTCCACAGCAAATGCATACTTGAATTGGACAGAGGTACAGTATGACCTTGCAGACAGGGTTCGGCGTGCAATAGAACTTGATGCAAGTTTGCAACGCTATGCAGTGGATGGGTCAAATGACCAATTCTCCTTGGATAAAGGCCTGTTGCAGAAAGATGGTCGTTTGTGCGTCCCAAGTATGGGTAAGCTAAGAGAAGAATGGATTTATGAGGCTCACTTAACGAAGTACTCAATTCACCCAGGGAGCACAAAGATGTACAAAGACATGAAAAAGCTGTTCTGGTGGCCGGGTTTGAAGAAGGACATCACACATTATGTGGCTAAATGTCAGACCTGTGCATTAGTGAAAGCTGAATGACAGAAGCCTGGCGTTTTCCTGAAGTCACTACCTATTCCAAAATGGAAGTTTGATGATATTTCGATGGATTTAGTGAACGGTTTGCCGAGATCGCAATGCGGTAATGATTCGGTTTGGGTAAACGTAGACCGGTTGACTAAATTGGTTCACTTCATTCCGAAAAATAGGGACGATTTAGTGGAAGTTTTAGAAAGACTGTATGTGGAACAAATAGTACGATTACACGGTGTTCTCCATATCATCGTAAGTGATCGAGATGGACGCTTCACTTCAAATGATTGGAGGCTAATCCATTAGTTGTTGGGGACAAAGTTAACATTCAATATGGCCTTTCATCCACAAACAGATGTCCAAACTGAAAGGACCAACAGAATGATGAAGGAAATGCTCCAAATATGCGCCTTTGATTTTGGAAAGTGATGGAAAAATCATCTTTATATGGTAGAGTTGGCCTACAATAATAGCTATAAAGCTTGCCTAAATATGGCATCGTTTGAAGCTTTGAATGGTAGGAAGTGTTGTACACCATTTGATTGGCCGGAAATATGCAAATTTAAGTTATATAAGAGTGAAGAAGTCGAAGAAGCTAATTCGATAATAAGCTCTATTCTGGAGAGGCTATTGATAGCCCAAGATAGACAAGCTAAATACTACAACGTCAAGCACCAGAATGTGGAATTTGCAGTTGGCGAGTGAGTCTATGTAAAGATCAAACCATTCAAAGGCGTATTCAGGATTCGATGCTTGAGAAAGCTGAGTCCAAGATATCTTGGTCCGTTTGAAGTGGTGGAACGAGTTGGCGAAGCTGACTATCGGCTAGCTCTTTCAGCAGAATTGAGTGGATTGCATGACGTGTTCCACATCTCAGTACTTCGAAAAGTCGTGAACGATCCAGCTCAAGTAATTGCAAATGATCGCGTACCGATTGAATCTAGGCTAATGACGAAGGTTAGTCCCATTGAGATCGAAGATAAAGCGGATAAGCAGCTGCGGAACAAGACAATCGGGATGGTCAAGGTATAGTGGGACAATTGTGGCCGTGAGGAGATAACATGGGATCGGGCGCAGACCATGCGGGTTGAATTTCCCGATTTGTTTATCTAAACTGGTATAACAGGTTTTGTTTTATTTTGGACAGAACATAAAATGTTGTAACAAATGTTTGTTGAAGAAAAGTTATGTTATAACTTATTGGTTATTGTGTTCTGATGGTGTATCCAAATTTCAGGACAAAATTTTGTTAGAAGGGGAGGGTTATAATACCCCAGAATGAAACAGGCAAAGAGTTGGCCTGGCTGGGCGAGAAATCGCCGAGCGGGGCTGGGCGAGAAATCGCCGAGCGGGGCTCGGCGAGAAATCGCCGAGCGGGGCTCGGCGAGAAATCGCCGAGCGGGGCTCGACGGAAATCGCCGAGCGGGGCTCGACATAAATTGCCGAGCGGGGCTCGACGGAAATCGCCGAGCGGGGCTCGACGTAATCGTCGAGTGGATTCGACGAAAATCATCGAGCGGGGCTCGACGAAAATCGTTGAGCGGGGCTTGATGAAATCATTTAGCGGGGCTCGACGAAATTGTCGAGCGGGGCTCGACGAAATCGTCGAGCGGAGCTCGATGAAATTATCCCATTAGACGAATTTCGTTCGACGAAATTTGTCCCGTTCGATGAATTGTTGAAAATATGGATATAGCCGTGCGGTGTCTCGTGTCCGGTGGCTGGTGTGCGTCCACTGAGCGGTGGTTGACGTTTTAGCTTCAATCCCGAGCCGTTGATGTGTTTTGAAGGGAAGAAATCGTGTGGCTGGAGGATAACCGATGCCTTATCTGTAGAGAATGGAAATTGGAAATCATTATTCCCTTTATCTATTCTCTTTCTTCCCGAGTTTTGGTGCACGACCTCTCGGCTATTAGAGTTTGAGTGCTCTGGTTATGCTGCTGAAGGATGATTTGGGGCTAGAGCGAGATTTGTGAAGAGGAAGGTGTAACAATTATTTCCGTCCGAGTAGAAACGCTTTGCCATGGCTTCAAAGAGATCTTCAAGGATAACGATCTTTCTTCTGGGACAAGTGAAGTCCCACGTTTGGCATATGCATGTAATCCCCCACCAAAAGGGGGAAAGTCGAGGGAGTTCCTTTGGGTTGATTCATGAAATCCCCAGTGAGTCTTGCATATAGATTCGGAAATGTGTAGTACAGAATAGGCACACTGTGTGAAGCCCATCTGGACAGGTTGGTCTGGATTGGTGATGTTTTATTTTGTGCACCGGAGAAGACTCCGCATATAAATGAGTATTTTATGGAGTCAGTGTGTTGTGCCTGTGAAGGGTAGTAGTAGGAAGTACTGGAGTGGAATTCCAAGAAAATACCCACAAAGTGTATGTGTTGTATGCTATGAAAGACCAGTGTTTCTGGCACTGCAAGGACTTTTGGATTGTTGGTCCTGATAAGGTTAGGGCTGGGGACAGAAAGAGAGTTCTGCCGCTAATGCCAGATGATAGTGAGTGTCACTAGCGATGGCTTCTAGCTAACCCGTGATTGTGAAGCCAGTCCTTAGGGGATAGTGTGGCTATTGTGAGCTATATGAGCTCTTAAAAAGGCTTCGTGCCGAACGAACAAGGGGATGCTGACCCGCATCAGTCTAGTCATTGAACTGATTATTTGAGCAACGGGCATGGTCTGAACTGTATCCTTGTTATGGTTTTCTAACATGAGTGCCTGAGATATTGACGTTCGTTAGGTTCACATAATGAGAGTCTTAGGTGTAACGCCCCGAAACTCAAAAGAGCGACGGGGGACATTTTGGGCCAGTTTTGGGTTCTGGCTGCAGGCACACAGCCTGGGACACGGGCGTGTCCCAGGGCGTGTCAAGCTTGTGTCGACACTCAGCCGGGAAGTCGACATTTTGAGCTCGACATTGTGTCGAGACTGGGCACACGGCCTGCGACACGGGCGTGTCGCAGGGCGTGTCGACCCGTGTCGACACTTAGCCCGCGAAGTCGACACTCTGCGTTGGACGAAGTGTCGAGACATGGTACACGGCCTGCGACACGGGCATGTCGCAGGGCATGTCGCCCGTGTCGACACTCGTCCAGGGGAGTCGACATTTTGCACGACATTGTGTCGAGACAAGGAACACGGCCTAGGACACGGGCGTGTCCAAGGCCGTGTCGTCAGGTCGACGATCTTCGCTCTGCAAAGTGTCGAGTGTCGAGACCGTGTACACGGCCTGGAGCCCAGCCGTGTTGAGGTGACACGGGCAAGGACACGGGCGTGTCCTAGAACCCGTGCAGTGCTCGGGTTGTTTTCGGGGAAAAACGATGGTGGTACACGGCCGGCCACACGGCCGTGTCAGGTGGAACATGGGAGTGTCAGCTCGAACACGGGCGTGTTCGATGCCCGTGTGTTATTCCAGGCGAGCCGATTTTGACGGCGAATGAGGCACACGACCCTCGACACGGGCGTGTGCCAGGCCATGTGCGGTCCAGATTGGGCATTTCAGTCCCGAATCAAAGCCGTTCGTTTCTTTAATTGATGATCCAACGACTGGGGGTTGTTCCTGAAGGGATATACCCGGAATTGGGCATTAGAAACCCTCACTTTTCATGAGTGGTTGTCTTTCTAAATCTTAGAGAGAGGAGAGCCAAGGAAGGAAGAAGAAGCTAGATTCGGCCATTGGAGGAGCTTCGAAGCTCCAAATCGCGAGCCGACTCCGGATCCACGGAGACAAAGCTAGTGCGGTGCTTTTCATCCGCTTACTTTTCAATGGCGCCAAAGAGGAACGCAAGGGTAACGATTCTCTTCTTGAGCAAGAGTAGCTCTCCTTCTTTGCATAGGAAGCCCGCTCTCGTGAGTTTGCGGTGAGTTGGAGGAGTTCCTTCGGGTAGATATGTGAAGTCCCCGTTGTATAGAGTCCGTAAGCGAGAACGGACATATGCATGATGTGTGAAGCCTACCCGGACATGTTGGTCTGGATCGGTTATGTTGCATTGCATAATGCCGGAGAAGACTCCGTGATATTGGTTGTTTTTCGGGTTTTCTACACGGTAGATTGCAACAGGGAGCCTTGGGGATTAACCCAAAGGTGCACCCGGAAAACTGGGCGGATACGTGATCTTGCCAACTTGGTGGCCTGAGAGCCAACTTGAACATAACCGGGTTATGTGAATTGTGATGGAAACGGGACTCGGGAGAAGTTTGACCTGCGCAAATGGCTTAAATTGTCGTTGCGATGTGAGCACGGGTTATATGGAACCGTACCCGTTCTATGTCGTTCGGTTAAAGAGACCAAAAGGTACGTGGCACTTGCCGTTGGCATAGATTAGGGTCTTCGGCGGTCTATGACTTAAATTGTCGTGACCCAGGCCAAGAAGACAAAATTCTCATAGGTTTGGCCGTCAAAGTGGCGGTAGTGAGTCCGGAATGTATATGGATTTAATTGACGTGACATCGACCGGTTCACCGAGAATGTACCCTGAGAGCACAGGGCGTGTGGCCGTGCGAGCCAACGTCTATGATGAAATGAATATTGTTATATGTTGCTCGCTTATGCTAATGAAATGCAGGGAAGGAGCATCGCCGCCCCGAGTTGGGGGCGAGATCGTTATAATTTTGTCAGCATTGCTGACCGTTGCCTTGTTCTGCCACCATGTGGTGGTTTGTTGCTTGCATGTACTGCTGGACCAAGCGGTCAATAGCGGGCTAAAGCCCAAGTGCGAAGCCGGCCCTCGAAGGCCTAATTGGAAGTGTTTACTGTTTTATTCATGTATGACCAGCCTGCGTGCCGTGGTTTGTAAATCATGTAATATCAAGTGAAACATTTTGTAAGGCCTTAAGGCTTGTGTTGGTATATGTATAACATTCCTATTTTGTATTAGTGAACATTCATGCTTTAGTGCTGGGTTCTTATTTGCAACTTTTATAAACTGCATCCGCTAGAATGCTCTGTGTAGGACGTTATGATTGGTTGGATGGTTTCCATGAGTAACCACCCGGTCTGTCTATGGCATACGACATTGGGCCCTGGCCGGACCTATTGCTATATGCTATGCGATGGATAGGGGGTGTTACTATTTGGTATCAGACTACTTGTTTTGGTCGGGCTTAAAATGAATTCGTGGGCGAATTCTTTTTAAGGGGTGGTGAGCACATTGTGTGCATTATCGTTATAACGGTAAAAGAACCCATGAATATCCACTTAGGAATGAAAATACACGTGTTTGAGGAACCTGTGTGTTCCTATAATTGTTGTTTGCAATTTTATTTGGTTGCTTAACGGTGTTTTGTACCACTATAGGTGACCATAAGTGGTGTTGGGCCGTCAGAACGCCGAGTTTCTGAGGCTAGCAGTGCACCAGATGTTGCTCCTGCAACACCTCTATCGGCTGAGAACATACGATTGGTGGCCGAAGCAGTGTTGGCCGTGATAAATGCGCAGCCTGCAAGGCAAATGCAGTAGCCCGCTCCTGCGATGGAGCAGGAACCTCTTCAAGAGGCTGAGCCGAGGAGAGTGGAACAGGTGGTAGTGGAGCCGGTGGTGCCAAGGAGGGTAACCGAGAGGCAGCTTAAGCATGTAATGAGCTTTAACCCTCCGGTATTCTCGCGGTTGGGAACCCCATCTCAAGCTGAAGACTGGCTCTCCAGGGTGAAGAGAGTCATGACAGCAACGGAGACGGAGGAGTGGCAAATGACCACCATCGCTACGTTCCTTCTGGACGGTGAAGCGAGAATGTGGTGGGAAGGTTTGGAGCTGCACTTATTGAGGGGTTGGTAACTTGTTGATGTCTCGATGGAGGAGTTCTCGAGATTGTTCTTGGCTAGATACCTCCCTTCGGCGCAGAGGATAGCGCTGGAGAATGAGTTTCTGAAGCTGGTTCAGGGTGAGAGGAGCGTGGATGAATATCTCCACGAGTTTACTCATTTGAGTCAATATGCTAGCTCCACTATTGCGGATGAGGAGCGCAAAACTAATCGATTCTACGAAGGCTTGAGGGATGAGTTGAGATTACTACTCTCGGGGCCGATGACGCAGGGTTTCGTAACCTTGGTCAACACTGCCCGGTCCTTGGAGAAGGACATGAAGAATGTACAAGCAAAGAAAAGCTTGGGTGATAGGAAATCTGAATTCAAAGTGCCGACTACTTCAAAGTCCGGCTATCAGAGGTCTTTCAAGAAGCATAGGACTTCGGGTCCAGCTCCTTCTGGTGCTTCTGGGGCGACTATGAGTCGGACCCAGGGTGCGTGTTTTACTTGTGGAAAGATGGGGCACTTTGCCCGTGACTGTTGGAGCAGACGTCCTAAGTCCGAGAGAAGGCTGGGAGCGACTTATGAAGAGAAGGGCAAGGCGGTGGAGTCGACCGCATCCCACTATGCTCCGGCCCAACCAATGGTCTATAATCTTGGCCAACAGGAGGCCATCAAACAGGCTGATGTGGTGACAGGTACAATTTAATTTATAGCAAGTCAATTTCTTTAAATACTTGTTATGCACATGTTACCTTACCACTGCTTGTTTAGGATTTGTATTGATTTGTGAAAATCCGGCACGAGGACTCTTCGATACGGGAGCATCACACTCCTTCTTATCCAAAGGATTTATATCACGCATCGGAGTCCCTTCTTCGATGGTGAAGGATAAGTTGGATGTGTTGTTGCCCAATGGGTGTTCGATGCGAGCGGATAGGATCTGTGATGTTAAGATTCGTATTGGGAATCAGGTCTTCGACCTGCAGGCGTCTTTACTTCCGTTGGTGGAGTTCGATGTTATATTTGTCATGGACTAGCTCTCAGAGCAGCATGACTATATTGACTGCAGTCGCAAGGAAGTCAAGCTGGGAGCAAGTCGTGAGACGACTTTTACGGGCTTAAAGGGGTCGAGCAAGACGTTGATGTCTGCTCTTTAGGTGATGAAGGCGGTTCGTGCCGGTGCAGAACTGTTCTTTACACTAGTGGAGGTTGCAAAGCCGAAGCCCGCGTTGGATTGTATTTCAGTGGTATCGGAATACCCTGATGTGTTCCCCGCAGATATTCCTGGAGCCCCGCCTCAACGGGAGATAGATTTTACGATTGAGCTAGTGCTAGGTTGGTGGGCCAAAACCCGAACAGGCAAGCGTACCTGTCGAATCGTAGTACCACGGTCGTATTTAAACACGGGGCTGTCAATTACTTCTACTCACGCTCTAACTATTATCCTACCGGAAGAAAGTGGGTTTGAGAATTTTTTAGAATAAAACAAAAAGACAACTTGCGAGACGAAAAAAACTTATAATAAAAAGCTAGCATTCAATCAATGATTCACCATGAAATGAAACGAGAAAATAAAAGGGCATAGTTTTAAATTTGCAAATCCAACTCGGCCGTGACGGATCCGAAATTAAGACAAAATCTCGCTAGAGCATTAGGTCTCCTAACTTATAGACTCTTTGATCGAAATCTCTTTACAAACCAAAGAAGCCTAAAGTTGCATTATCGAGATGATCCGCACTATTGGATTTGACTCCAATCCGGAGGATTTACGTCGTCCTATCTCTAGGGTTGCGTTCAACTCCTTCCTTCTTTGAGTGATCTTTCACATCCATGAGCCTCTCGGCTACTCGAATATGAGATCATAAGCCTACTACCGTATACCGGAAATACGGAGTCGACACAATAATTAATCAAAGAAGGACCGAGTAGAATTACGCAAAAATAAAACTATGAAATAAAAATAATTCTCATTTCAAATCATGGATCCTCATGATCAAATGCTAAGAGGGAATTAGCTATGCATATTGCAAAAGGAAACAACAAAATAAAGAGAAGAGAATTTCATTGATATTACTAAAAAGAGGTACACAAAAATATTAAAAGGATGACAAAATTTTACTAAGAAGAAAATAACACAATAAAACTAGAACAACAATGAAGAAAAACTTATACTAGAACTATCTTGCTCACTTGCTCTCTTGCTCCAATCCAACTTCTCAATCTAACTCCAAAGAAAAACTCCTCTTTAAAGTATGGGTCTTGGGTTCCTTTTATAGGAGAGGAGGGAAGCATCTAGAAGAAGGGGGAGATCAAGGGTCGCCGGCCATGGGGGGGGGAAGAATGTTCATGCATGATATTTAATTAGGTGGAGAGAATTCATGCATGATATTAAATGAAGGAAGAGGGAGAAGATACATTCATGCATATAAAAATGAAATAAATATAAGAGGGGGGATGGATGGTAATAAAGAGTGGAAAAAAATAATAAAAAGGAGAGAGAGGAGGGAACATGCATAAATGTGGCTTATGGAAATGAAATAAAATAAAGTAGAGAGGGGGAATGGATGTAGAATAATGAAGGGGGGGGGATATGGAGAGAGAGTGGAGGGGCCGGCCATGTGGGATGTATTCATGCATGGTAAAATATGAAAGAGGGGGTTGCAGCATGGGCTCGGGTAGAGGCTAGGTGGGCTGCTTTGGGCTATTTAAATAGGCTCGGGTAGAGGCTAGGGGCTGCATGGGCTCGGGTAGAGGCTAGGGGCTGCATGGGCTCGGGCTCCACATGTAATGGGTTGGAGTTGAGCTTGAGGGCTGCACCAAATTGAAAGCTCGGGCTGCATTATGTAGAGGGGCTGCACCATATGTGGTCGGGCTGCACCATGTTGGTTGTTTTGTTGGAAGAGGGCTTCTCCAAATGTGAAGTGGGCTACACCATATGCTTTAGCTGCATCATGTAGGGGCTCGGGTAGCTTCAAGGGCTGCTCCTATATTAAAACAAAATAAACATTAGTTAATGATTATATAATACACAAAACAAAATACATAATATAAATAAAACATACAACATATAAATAACATAACACATAATATTTATATTCAAAATAAAACACACGTTAAACATATAATATAAAATTAAACATAAAACATTAAATTAAACATAACATACAAGCTATAATAATATTTATAGATAAAGCTAAACATAAAATATAAAATAGCCACAAAACATAACATAAACTTTATATTAAAAAGAAGATCATAACAAGCATACAAAAAACACATAATTGTAACAAAAACTTAGGAAAATAAGCTACTAGAATAACCCAAAAACGATGACTAAAACTAGTCATCAAACTCCCCCATGCTTAGACATTTGCTTGCCCTCAAGCAAATAAAGATGAAAACTAGGGAAGGAAATAGAAAATAAACAAAGCTAATTTAGCTTGCAAAATTAAGAAAAACAAAACATGAAAAATTAAACTATCCTAATTCCTATGTTAACAACTAGTGGGGTGAGAAGTGCACAGTAGAAAACTTGAAAGTGGAGACCTAAAAATATCATTAGAACATAAGAAAAGTCTACACATTTCTAAATCTTAAAAACAAGGCATCCAAAATAAATGAAAATAAGGACAACAAAAGTAGAGGTTCTAAATAAACGGCGCATTAACAAACTACTAGGTTGCTAGATAAACATTAACCCTAAAACACTCCAAGATAACCTCTAAAGAAATCCATCAATGATGGTGGACATAGGCTTGTACGTTCACACTTTCTCCACTACGCGAATTTACGTTCTAAGATCAATAGGACTTCTACTAGGCATTAAAACTTGGCTTAGGTAAATGATTAGGAAGTGAAATCAAAGATAAACATGAAGGTTTTAGGCACTAAACCAAGGTGAGCTCAAAAATAAACATAGCATAAAAAAGTGAGAAATAACAAGTATGTCATTTTTCCAAAAAACAAGGCCATGAAAATTTTTCTTTTATAAACTTGGCCAAACATAAACTTTTTGCATTCATCATTTTTTTTGATTTTGTAATGATATATTTTTTTTCTCAATTTTTTTTCCTTTTGAATAGCATTGGATAAGAAAGCTCCAAAAATGAGCTTGAGAATTTCCTATTCATTTCAAAATTAATACCCTTCCCACAAAAATAATTTTTAAGCTCAAATTTATAGTGCAAAAATAGGAAAGATATTTGGCTTTGGTGAACATAATGAAATGAAAGGTGGAGCTAAAACAAGGAAAAAAAGGAAAAGGCCCAAAATTGTTTTGCAAGGGTTTTGTTTTTGGTGGGCAAGAAAAGCTCAAACTATTCAAATGGTGGCCTAAATCATTTCTAAAAAACGTAAAAACGGCGCAAATGCTTCGAGAGTAGCTTGGTACAAGTTCTAGACACCAAGAAAGACTACCCCGCAAATGAAAAAGAGATAACATCACCTAGCAATCAATCGTAAGCAACTAACCGAATAAAAAGACATAACTACAAATTGCTAACTTAAAACGTAAAAATTGGATGCCTATATTTAAGAAAAAGAAACTAGTAGAACTAAATTATGCTAAAATGATAAGTTTAGAAAACCAATTCAAAGAAATCTAAATAGAACTACAAAAACCGCACGGGCCTACACTTCACTAGAAGAAACATGAAAATAAAGATAGAAATAATTTTAGATTTTGTTTTTCAAATCGATTTAAGCACAAATTTTTTTTTAATTAATTTTTGTTTTTCTAATTTTTTGGGTTTTATATTTTATAATTTTTTTGGATTTTGATGACATAACATACTATACTAATATAAAACATAATATTATGTTTTTTTGAAAGAAGAAAAACAGAAAGAAAAGACCAAGAGAAACTAGACCCCCCATGCTTAAATTCTTCATTGCCCTCAATGAAGAAAACATAAAGAAAAAGAGAAGGGGACTGAGAAGAGAAAAAGAAAAATGCAGGAAAAATAAATAATTAAGAACAGGACTTCCCCGGGTTCGCGAGATGAAGGCGGATGTCGCTCCCCCATGCTTGCTTTTTAGAGTACTTGATCGTCAGCAGGTATGACTTGATCCATCTGATATCAGCAACGGCGGAGTGGCGACCACGAACATGGACTTGATTGGCCTCCGGTAGGAAGAGCAAAATAAAAGCAAAAAAAAAGATAGAGTCCATGGGCAGATGCCCGATAATGGTTTTTATTACAATCATTTAAAGTCCGAATAAAAGAGTTTCAGAATAATAATAATAAGTCCAAAAATAAAATAAAAAAATGTCCCACACAAGATAAATGTTTAAGAGTCCAACACAAGATTCTCCTTTGCACGAGGCACATAATCATTAGAAAAATAAAGTTTAAGTCTACGGCCATTTACTTTAAAATCCCCCCTATCGGGGTGCGAAAGTAACATAGTTCCATCATAAAAAACATCCTTGACCGCAAACGGTCCAGACCAACGAGATTTAGATTTTCCAAAGAAAATACGTAAACGTGAATTTAAAAGAAGAACCTGATCGCCCGGTTTAAAATTTTTATGCTGGCGGAAGTTCTTAACATGATAATTTTTTTCTGCAGTGTCAGGTGGTTTTTCAAAATAATTTGGCAAATTTTTATCATTTTCAAAAATAAGATTTTGTTGTCCAAAATCAGAGTTATTTTCGAATGGTGCTTGTACGGACATAACAGTGTTTTCAAAAATAGTTGATGAGGGTCCAAAAAAGGAAGAAGAAAAATCATTTGGAGGGAAATAGGAGTCTTCTTTTAAATCATCAATGAAAAAACAAGAGTCATCATTTTGTAAAGAGTTTTTCATCGATTTATTAATATCAAATATTACTTCCTCATCTCCTACATGCAGAAAAAGTTTTCCCTCACTCACATTTATAATTGCGCGAGCGATGGCTAGGAAAGGTCGACCAAGGATAAGAGGGACCTCGACGTCCTCTTCAATATCGAGAATGACAAAATCCACCGGGAAGATGAATTTGTCGACCTTCACTAGCACATCCTCAACGATACCTAACAGATACTTAATCAATCGATCAACCAATTGAATACTCATACGTGTAGGTCTGAGAGTGCCCGATCCTAGCTTTTTAAACAATGAAAAAGGCATCAAGTTATTGCTCGCACCTAGATCCGCTAACGCGTGTTTAACGAAAAGATCACCAAAGACGCAAGGATTGGAAAAACTACCCGGATCGTTTATCTTTTCAGGAAGAGTAGAGTTTTTAACGACCGCCGAGCATTCTTCATTTAACGTTACATGCGATAAATGTTCTAATTTCTTTTTGTTCGTTAATAAATCTTTAAGATATTTGGCGTACTTAGGCATTTGGCTAATCGCTTCATGAAACGGCAAATTAATATGAATTTTTTTAAATATTTCACGAAAGCGTTGATATTGATTATCTAATTTTTCTTGCCTAAGTCTAGCCGGATAAGGAGGTGGCGGAAATTCCTTTAGAACAATTGGAGCATCATTTTGAAAACCATTTGTCTTTTTTTCAGAATCAGAGATAATAGAGCTATCCTTTTCTTTTTCAAGTGTAGATTTTTCTTTTTCAAGATCTAAGTTGTCATTTTCCATGGGGGTAAAAACAGGAGGGAAAATCACCCTTGGCTCTTCCCTTGTGGTGGGCTCATTAACAACTTTACCGCTCCGAAGGGAAATCGCATTTGCGTGTTCCCTTGGGTTAGGCTCAGTGTTCGAGGGAAGAGTTCCAGGTGGTCTCTCATAAAAAGCCTTGGCGAGTTGGCCGACCTGATTTTCTAAATTTTTAATTGATCCCGTTATGTTTCTAATAGTAGCATCGTTTGAGCTTATATACTTCGCAAAGATCTCTTCCAAAGGGGAAGGTTTTTGAAAATTTTGTTGTGGTGGTGGTGGTGGTGTAAAATCGTGCGGTGGGCGTACTACGTTAGCATTATTACTCCATGAAAAATTAGGATGGTTACGCCATCCAGGATGATAAGAATTCGTAGCAGCATTAAAACCATGAGGAGAAGAAAAATTCGAAAAAGTAGAAAAATTATTGGCAGAATTATTTTGAGCAGGCCTGGGTATGTTCCCCAGATAATCCACCTGCTCGGCAGCAGCAGCATTTTCATATACCTTAGAGGCGGAGGGAGCAATCATCTCCGAAATCTTCTTGTTTAACATTTCCACTTGTAGCGCCAGTTGCGAAACCGAATCCACTTCATAGATACCTGCAGGTTTAGATGGACGAGTCCTAGATGAATTCCACTGATAAGTGTTCATTGCCATGTCATCGATAAGCTCAAGTGCAGCTTCCGGAGTTTTGCGGTCTAAAGAACCAGCGGAAGCGACATCTATCATTTGCTTTGTCTCTTGGTTTAGCCCATTATAAAATGTCTGAACCTGCAACCATACAGGCAGAGCATGATGTGGGCATCTTCTCAAAAGTTCTTTGAACCTCTCCCAAGTGTCATAGAGGGTCTCAGAATCAATTTGAGAATATGAAGTTATATCATTTCGAAGCTTAGCAGTTTTGGCGGGGGGGGGGGGGGAAATAACGAGAGAGAAATTTTTCAGTTAAAATGTTCCAAGTAGTGATTGAGCCTCTTGGAAGAGAACTCAACCACTGTTTGGCTTTAGTTCTTAAGGAGAAGGGGAAGAGTCTTAGCCTTATAGCATCATATGAGACACCATTTATTTTGAAGGTGTCACATATTTCAAGAAAATTTGCAATATGCAAGTTCGGATCTTCATCTTGTAATCCGTCGAACTGTACATATTGCTGCACCATTTGTATGATGCTAGGCTTAAGCTCGAAGTTATTGTTCGCAATTGCAGGTCGAACAATACTTGTTTCAGTCCCCTCCAGGTTGGGTCGAGCATAATCGGACATAGTCCTTTGCTGAGCCATTCCTGGGTTGGGATCTCCCATTTCAGGATAATTACAATCCCTGAAGGAATCCTCAACCGCTGTTTGAGAAGTGGAAGCCCCGAATCGTAGTTGTCTCCGAAAGGAGCGTTCGATTTCTGGGTCCAAATCAACAAGTAGCGACGGATTCGCTCGGGTCATGCACTAGTAAAGAAAACGAGGGAAGATGAGAATGAAAGCTTGGAAAAGAAAGAAAAAGAGGAAAAGAAAGGAAAATTTTTTTGTTTTGTTTTTTGAAAAGAAAGATTTTTTTTTTTAGACGGCTTGGCTCTCGAACTTCCCGAGGACTACCCGGTGAAGGGTTCGCCCGGTACTAGGTAAAATGGTGGCGCTTAAAGCCCCTTACCCTTTTCGAGAGATTTTAGGTGGGGTAGAAATTAAAATGAGGTGGGTTGATTATAAATATTTAAATATATAAATATAATAATAAATTTTTTTTTTGATTTTTGTAGAAGTAATAGCGCAAGCGTTTTCAAAATATTGATGAAGAAAATTCCCCTGCAACGGCGCCAAAAACTTGGTGGGCCAAAACCCGAACCGGCAAGCGTACCTATCGAATCGTAGTACCAAGGTCGTATTTAAACACGGGGCTGTCAATTACTTCTACTCACGCTCTAACTATTATCCTACCGGAAGAAATTGGGTTTGAGAATTTTTTAGAATAAAACAAAAAGACAACTTGCGAGACGAAAAAACTTATAATAAAAAGCTAGCATTCGATCAATGATTCACCATGAAATGAAACGAGAAAATAAAAGGGCATAGTTTTATATTTGCAAATCCAACTCGGCCGTGACGGATCCGAAATTAAGACAAAATCTCGCTAGAGCATTAGGTCTCCTAACTTATAGACTCTTTGATCGAAATGTCTTTACAAACCAAAGAAGCCTAAAGTTGCATTATCGAGATGATCCGCACTATTGGATTTGACTCCAATCCAGAGGATTTACGTCGTCCTATCTCTAGGGTTGCGTTCAACTCCTTCCTTCTTTGAGTGATCTTTCACATCCACGAGCCTCTCGGCTACTCGAATATGAGATCATAAGCCTACTACCGTATACCGGAAATACGGATTCGACACAATAATTAATCAAAGAAGGACCGAGTAGAATTACGCAAAAATAAAACTATGAAATAAAAATAATTCTCATTTCAAATCATGGATCCTCATGATCAAATGCTAAGAGGGAATTAGCTATGCATATTGCAAAAGGAAACAACAAAATAAAGAGAAGAGAATTTCATTGATATTACTAAAAAGAGGTACACAAAAATATTAAAAGGATGACAAAATTTTACTAAGAAGAAAATTACACAATAAAACTAGAACAACAATGAAGAAAAACTTATACTAGAACTCTCTTGCTCACTTGCTCCAATCCAACCTCTCAATCTAACTCCAAAGAAAAACTCCTCTTTAAAGTATGGGTCTTGGGTTCCTTTTATAGGAGAGGAGGGAAGCATCTAGAAGAAGGGGGAGATCAAGGGTGGCCGGCCATGGGGGGGGGGGAAGAATGTTCATGCATGATATTTAATTAGGTGGAGAGAATTCATGCATGATATTAAATGAAGGAAGAGGGAGAAGATACATTCATGCATATAAAAATGAAATAAATATAAGAGGGGGGATGGATGGTAATAAAGAGTGGAAAAAAATAATAAAAAGGAGAGAGAGGAGGGAACATGCATGAATGTGGCTTATGGAAATGAAATAAAATAAAGTAGAGAGGGGGAATGGATGTAGAATAATGAAGGGGGCGAAAAATAGGGAGAGAGAGTGGAGGGGCCGGCCATGTGGGATGTATTCATGCATGGTAAAATATGAAAGAGGGGGCTGCAGCATGGGCTCGGGTAGAGGCTAAGTGGGCTGCTTTGGCTATTTAAATAGGCTCGGGTAGAGGCTAGGGGCTGCATGGGCTCGGGTAGAGGCTAGGGGCTGCATGGGCTCGGGCTCCACATGTAATGGGTTGGACTTGAGCTTGAGGGCTGCACCAAATTGAAAGCTCGGGCTGCATTATGTAGAGGGGCTGCACCATATGTGGCCGGGCTGCACCATGTGGGCTGTTTTGTTGGAAGAGGGCTGCTCCAAATGTGAAGTGGGCTGCACGATATGCTTTAGCTGCATCATGTAGGGGCTCGGGTAGCTTCAAGGGCTGCTCCTATATTAAAACAAAATAAACATTAGTTAATGATTATATAATACACAAAACAAAATAAATAATATAAATAAAACATACAACATATAAATAACATAACAAATAATATTTATATTCAAAATAAAGCACACATTAAACATATAATATAAAATTAAACATAAAACATTAAATTAAACATAACATACAAGCTATAATAATATTTATAGATAAAGGTAAACATAAAATATAAAATAGCCACAAAACATAACATAAACATTATATTAAAAAGAAGATCATAACAAGCATACAAAAACACATAATTGTAACAAAAACTTAGGAAAATAAGCTACTAGAATAACCCAAAAACGATGACTAAAACTAGTCATCATAGGTGCAAAGCCTGTGTCATGATCTCCTTATCGGCTAGCGCCTAAGGAAATGGCGGAGCTGAAAGTTCAACTGCAAGAGTTGTTGGAGCAAGGGTATGTGCGCCCGAGTTCTTTGCCTTGGAGCGCACCGATCCTCTTTGTTAAGAAGAAGGACGGAAGCTTGAGGCTATGTATTGATTATTGGGAGCTCAACAAGTTGACGGAGAAGAACAAGTACCCGATCCCCCGGATTGATGATCTTTTTGATCAGTTAGTCGGGTCGACAGTGTACTCGAAGTTAGATCTCAAGGCTGGGTACTATCAGCTGCGAATAAGGGAGAGTGATATCCCGAAGACAGCGTTTAGTACGAGATACGGGCATTATGAGTTTACGGTCATGCCGTTTGGGTTGAATAATGCGCCGTCAGTGTTCATGGATTTGATGAATAGGACTTTCAGGGAGTACTTACACCATTTCGTGATCGTCTTCATCGACGATATTTTGGTGTACTCGCAAAGTGAGGAAGATCACTTCAAGCATCTTCATTTGGTTTTGGAGACGCTAAGGAGAAATCAACTGTATGCCAAGTTCTCGAAGTGGGAGTTTTGGTTGTCCTCAGTGGCGTTCCTTGGTCATATAGTGAGTGGAGAGGGTATTGCTGTAGATCCGGCGAAGATCGTTGTGATACGGGAGTTGCCTAAGCTTGTTACGATAGCGGAAGTCCGGAGCTTTCTGGGGCTTGCCGGCTATTATAGGCGCTTCGTAGAGAACTTCTCGCGGATAGCGTTACCTCTCACTACTTTGACGAGGAAGGAACATAAGTTCGTTTGGACGCCGGAGTGCGCGCGAGCTTTTGAGGAGTTTAAGTGTCGGTTGACCACGACGCCTGTGCTGAGTTCGCCATGTGGGACCGAAGGCTATGAGATTTATAGTGATGCTTCGGGCAGCGGTTTGGGTTGCGTGCTACTGCAACACGGAAGTGTAATAGCTTATGGCTCGACACAGCTAAAAGTGCATGAAAGGAACTATCGGGTCCATGACTTGGAGTTAGCGGCCGTGATTTTTGCCTTGAAGCTGTGGAGACACTATTTGTATGGTGTGAAGATTGATATCTACACCGATCATAAGAGCCTAAAATATCTGATTGATCAGAAGGATCTGAATATGCGGCAGCGTATATGGATGGAGTTCCTGGGGGACTATACATTCAAGATCCACTACGTGCCTGGTAAAGGGAATGCGGTTGCTGACGCGTTGAGTCGCCGAGCCCCAGCTCAAGCCAATTGGCTATCGATGCATGATGAGCGGTTGGTGTGGGAGTTGGAGGCGCTGGAGATTATTTGTGTGGATAGGCAGTCAAGTGTTGAAGCAGTTCTGAACTGGACTGAAGTCCAATATGACCTGGCTGATCGTATTCGGCAGGCTTTGGATATGGATGCTCATATGAAGCAGTTCATGGTAGAGGCTCTGGATGGGTCAAATTCCCAATTCGTCGTGGAGGACGGATTACTTTGGAAAGACGGTCGTCTGTGCGTCCCAAGTGTGGGTAATTTGCGGGTGGAGTTGTTGTACGAGGCACACCATACCAAGTACTCGATTCACCAGGGGAGCACGAAGATGTACCGTGATGTGAAGAAACTGTTTTGGTGTCCGGGTTTGAAGAAGGATGTGGCGCTATACGTAGTGAAGTGCCAAACTTGCGCCTTGGTGAAGGCGGAGTGCCAAAAGCCGGGAGGATTTCTTAAGTCCTTGCCCATTCCGGAGTGGAAATTTGACGACATCTCTATGGACTTTGTGCACGGTTTGCCAAGGTCGCAAGAGGGAAACGCCGCCATTTGGGTGGTTGTTTATCGGCTAACGAAGGTGTCGCATTTTATTCCGCATAGGAAGGATGATCCGGTAGAGAAGTTGGCAAAGCTTTATGTGGATAACATAGTACGGCTTCATGGTGTGCCCCGCAGCATCGTGAGTGACGGAGATGGGAAGTTCACGTCCAATGATTGGAGGCTTGTGTAGCAAATGTTGGGAACAAAGCTGAAATTCAGCACAACCTTCCATCTGCAAATGGATGGGCAGACCGAGAGGGTCAATAGAACCATGGAAGACATGCTCCGCATGTGTGTCTTGGATTTTGGAAAGCAGTGGGAAGACCACCTTTATTTGGTGGAGTTCGCATACAACAATAGCTACCAAGCGAGTATTCAGATGACGCCTTTCGAGGCCCTATATGGTAGAAAATGTCGCACGCCGTTGTCTTGGTTAGAAACAGGTGAGTCAAAGTTATATAAGCGATTGGGAGTGGAGGATGCTACTTCTTTGGTGAGAACCATTCGGGAGAGGTTGCTTATCGCTCAGGACCGGCAAGCGAAGTACTATAATACCAAGCACAGGAATGTGGAGTTCGCTGTGGGTGACTATGTGTACTTAAAGATCAAGTCGTTCAAGGGTGTCTCGCGGGTGCGGCGATTGAAAAAGCTAAGCCCGAGGTGGCTGTTTGATGTTCTGGAGTGAGTCGGTGAAGCGGCCTATCAGTTGAAGCTTTCAGTGGAGTTTAGTGGTTTACATGATGTATTCCATATTTCGGTGCTTCGGAAGGCGGTGCAAGAGCCTACGCAAGTGATCGCGGTTGATCAAGTGCCGGTGGATAGTGGGCTGACGACAAAGGTCAAGCCCGTGCGGATTGAGGACTCGGAGGTCAAGCGGCTACGCAATAAAGAGATCAGGATAGTCAAGGTCCGGTGGGACAATCGCGGTCGTGAGGAGCTCTCTTGGGAGCGAGAGCAGACTATGCTTGACGAATATCCGGAGTTGTTCCGCTCAGGTACAAATTTTGGTTTTGTATATGTCTTTCCTTTATATAATTTCATGGACGAAATTCTTTTAAGAGGGGGAGAGTTGTAACGCCCCGAAACTCAAAAGAGCGACGGGGGACGTTTTGGGCCAGTTTTGGGTTCTGGCTGCAGGCACACGGCCTGGGACACGGGCGTGTCCCAGGGCATGTTAAGCTTGTGTCGACACTCAGCCGGGAAGTCGATATTTTGAGCTCGACATTGTGTCGAGACTGGGCACACGGCATGCGACACGGGCGTGCCGCAGGGCGTGTCGACCCGTGTCAACACTTGGCCCGCGAAGTCGACACTCTGCATTGGACGAAGTCTCGAGACATGGCATACGGCCTGCGACACGGGCCTGTCGCAGGGCGTGTCGACCTGTGTCGACACTCGTCCCAGGGAGTCGACATTTTGCTCGACGTTGTGTCGAGACAAGGAACACGGCCTAGGACACGGGCGTGTCCAAGGCCGTGTTGTCAGGTCGACGATCTTTGCTCGGCGAAGTGTCGAGTGTCAAGACCGTGTACATGGCCTGGAGCCTAGGCGTGTTGAGGTGACACGGGCAAGGACACGGGCGTGTCCTAGAACCCGTGCAGTGCTCGGGATGTTTTCGGGGAAAAACGATGGTGGTACACGGCCGACCACACGGCCGTGTCAGGTGGAACACGGGCGTGTCAGCTCGAACACGGGCATGTTCGATGCTCGTGTGTTGTCGCAGGCGGGCAGACTTTGACGGCGAATGAGGCACACGGCCCTAGACACGGGCGTGTATCAGGCCATGTGCGGTCCAGATTGGGCATTTCAGTCCTGAATCAAAGCCGTTCGTTTCTTTAATTGATGATCCAACGGCTGTGGGTTGTTCCTGAAGGGATATACCCGGGATTGGGCCTTAGAAACCCTCAGTTTTCATGAGTGGTTGTCTTTCTAAATCTTAGAGAGAGAGGAGAGCCAAAGAAGGAAGAAGAAGCTAGATCCGGCCATTGGAGGAGCTTCGAAGCTCCAAATTGCGAGCCGACTCCGGATCCACGGAGACAAAGCTAGTGCGGTGCTTTTCATCCGCTTACTTTTCCATGGCGCCAAAGAGGAACGCAGGGGTAACGATTCTCTTCTTGAGCATGAGTAGCTCTCCTTCTTTGCATAGGAAGCCCGCTCTTGCGAGTTTGCGGTGAGTTGGAGGCGTTCCTTCGGGTAGATATGTGAAGTCCCCGTTGTATATAGTCTGTAAGCGAGAACGGACATAGTCATGATGTGTGAAGCCTACCCAGACATGTTGGTCTGGATCGGTGATGTTGAATTTCATAATGCCGGAGAAGACTCCGTGCTATTGGTAGTTTTTCGGGTTTTCTACACGGTAGATTGCAACAGGGAGCCTTGGGGATTAACCCAAAGGTGCACTTGGAAAACTGGGCGGATACGTGATCTTGCCAACTTGGTGGCCTGAGAGCCAACTTGAACAAAACCGGGTTATGTGAATTGTGATGGAAACGGGACTCGGGAGAAGTTTGATCAACGTAAATGGCTTAAATTGTCGTTGCAATGTGAGCACGGGTTAGATGGAACCGTACCCGTTCTATGTCATTCGGTTAAAGAGACCTAAAGGTACGTGGCACTTGCCATTGGCATAGATTACGGTCTTCGGCGGTCTATGTCTTAAATTGTCGTGACCCAGGCCAAGAAGACAAAAAGCTCATAGGTTTGGCCGTCAAAGTGGCGGTGGTGAGTCCGGAATGTCTATGGCTTTAATTGACGTGCCATCGATCGGTTCACCGAGAATGTGCCCTGAGAGCACGGGGCGTGTGGCCGTGCGGGCCAACGTCTGTGATGAAATGAATATTGTTATATGTTGCTCACTTATGCTAATGAAATGTAGGGAAGGAGCATTGCCGCCCCGAGTTGGGGGCGGGATCATTATAATTTGGTCAGCATTGCTGACCGTTGCCTTATTTTGCCACCGTGCGGTGGTTTGTTGCTTGCAGGTGCTGTTGGACCAAGCGGTCAATAGCGGGATAAAGCCCAAGTGCGAAGCCGGCCCTCGAAGGCCTAATTGGAAGAGTTTACTGTTTTATTCATGTATGACCGGCCTGCGTGCCGTGGTTTGTAAATCATGTAATATCAAGTGAAACATTTTGTAAGGCCTTAAGGCTTGTGTTGGTATATGTATAACATTCCTATTTTGTATTAGTGGACATTCATGCTTTAGTGTTGGATTCTTATTTGCAACTTTTATAAACTGCTTCCGCTAGAATGCTCTCTGTAGGACGTTATGATTGGTTGGATGGTTTCCATGAGTAACCACCTGATCTGTCTATGACATACGACATCGGGCCACGGCCGGACCTACTACTATATGCTATGCGACGGATAGGGGGTGTTACATTAGGCTTATGCGCCATTAAGACTAAAGTCTCCGGTTGTAGGCCGTGGAGCGAAATGCTCAAGTTTACCATTGGGAATGGTTGTGGGACCATGGTTTTCCAGTACACCAAGAATATGCCCTGAGTGTACAGAACGTCGGGCCGTGTGGTCGACGTTTATGATATATTAGTGGTGCGTGAGTGCACATCTTATGATATATCTGCTTGTGAAATGTTATGCCTGCAGGGAAGGAATACCGCTGCTCTGGGTAAGGGATAGGGTCATTATAAATTGGTCAGCTGAATGCTGACCGCTGCCTTATTTACCACCGTTGCGGTGGATTGTCCCCATGCAGGTGCTGGAGAGCCTAGTGGAAAATAGTGGGCTAAAGCCCATGTTGCTGCTGCTGCTAGCCCTCGAAGGTCAAATGAAGAATTTTACTATTTTCATGTATGTCCGGCGTGCGTGCCGATGTTTGTAATCCACACCTGTAAAACTTAACTGTAAGGCCTTAAGGCCAGACTTGTTGTGTATTTGTAGGAAAATACTTTGTGGTGATATATATAAATGCAAGTTTATATATTGTGGACATTCAAATGAGTTGAGTTCAAATAACTTAAAAGCTTTCGTTAGTATGTTCTGGATTAGGATGCGAATTGTTTTTGATATTAACCTGTAAAATCCGCCACTTGTTTGTGATATGTGGTGTGGGGCCCCGACTGAACCTTCTATCATATGTCATGTAACGGATGGAGGTGTTACACAACAAATCTTGGCTTATGGTACCATAGAAATAATGATGTCGAGCTAATTGGGTTTTCAGATACAGATTTTGTAAGAAGCAGAGATGATAGGAAAAGCACTTCCAGGACATGCCAATTCCTTGGAAGATGGCTTATTTCAGAGAGCAGTAAGTGAAAGTATCTAGTGTCTACCTACATCACCTTGAGGGAGGTGAATAGGTGATGTTTGTGTCTTGTAACAGATTAAAAAATTAATCAAAAATAAATAAGCACACAAACACAGAAATCTATAGTGGTTCCCCGTATTGGGTACATCCACTGTCTCACCTCTCCTATCTACCACGAAGGGTTAGATTCAGGTACTTCACATTTCTCAGAATATCAACAATCTTACAACTCGGAGCAATGCTCCTACACATCAGAGAACAAACTCTCCTACAACTCGATCCATATGTGGATCTACAAACTCGATCCACAAACGGATCTACAAACTCGATCCACACACGGATCTACAAACTCGATCCACAAATGGATCTATAAACTCTAAGAAACAATCTCCTACAATTTTAAATAATTATTACAATACAACAACGATGACAAGTCTTCTCTCCGACGTTCTTCGAAATAGTAGATCTTGAGATTTGGAGAACTTAGAAAGTGAAAAGCTTTGAAGACTTTGAATCGTGAACCTTAAATCTTCGAACGACTAGATCTAGAGGAGTATTGATCTTGAGAGAAGAAGCATTCTAGTCGTGAAAGTCGAAGACGATGAATCTTGTACTTTGTCGGCATTCGAATGGGAAGAATCGTGAAATCAAAGTTGTTGAGCCGTCAGTTGCAGTTTTTGGAAAGCCTTGTGATTTCGAAATAGCAATTAGAAAGATTAGGATTTTTAGAAAATCATCCTAACATATATATATAGAGAGAATCAAAACAACGACTATAAAGGATTTCAATAAACGGAACTCTAAAAGTTACTGTACATGGCCGACTGAACCCATCGCTGGATTTAAAAATATCATAAAAATGACCTAAGTCAAATTCATCGAGTATCATCATATATCATAATGATACTGAACGAATACACCTTGATATAAGACAAATATGACTTAGTCAAATCATCCCAGGCCGGCTGCACACTCGACACCAAGGCGGCATGTCATACTCGACAAATTCGTCGAGTATCACCGAAAGTTATTTAATTGAATGTTAGCAAATCACCTAGAGGGGGGGGGGGTGAATAGGTCCTCAAAATATATAGCTTCTTTTCGTGTTTTCTTACTACACTATTGTTGGGTATTGTATCCACAATTACCTGTATTTGAGGAAGCCACCTGTCAAGCTAAGATGAATTCACAATGTATTTGATACAATCTTTCAAGTTGTGCTTGCAGTTATTCCACGCTAAGTGCACACCAATGTCAGGGTGCAGTAGGTCAATATACACGGGTCTGCACGGCGTAATCCCTCGATAAGCAGATCAGTGTGTTGGCCTACGTGTACTCTCTCTATTGGAGTGTACTTATTTTCAAGTACAGGGCTGTGTCAAGGCAATAGCAGACAAGGAGCAAGGATGGGTCAAGGAGCACCTCATGGGTGGAAAGACGAAAAATCGTCTAAGTATAAATCGACGAGAATCACCAAGTGATTCTCGCCGATTCGGCGAGAATCATCTTTGATTCTCGCCGATTCATCGAGAATCATTGGCTGATTCTCGCCGACTCGATCCAGCTACTTCAAAAGCGAGCAACCCTGATGCTAAGTAATATTCGACGAGAATCACCAAGTGATTCTCGCCGATTCGGCGAGAATCACTAGTGATTCTCGCCGAATCGTCGAGAATCTCTGGCTGATTCTCTCCGTCTCGACTAGGCTTAATCAGGGCGTGCAACCAAGTCAACTTCGACGAGAATCATCTTTGATTCTCGCCAAATCGTCGAGAATCACCTTTGATTCTCGACGATTCGACGAGGCTCACTTTCGATTCTCGCCGATTTTGACTTGGGCAATTTTTCTGGAAACAGCTGGACCGGATTCTGCCGCTGGCACTGTGTTGAACCAGAACTTGGGTTTCCTTCAGGTGGGACCCACAACGGTCATTTAGGAGTATACTTATGTATAAATACACACGTATTTTTGAACAGTATATACACGGAGAAAAAGACGAAACACGGGCCGCGACGTGACATAGATCCCGAGTTCCGCTCCGCCGCCGCCGTCACTGCTTGAGAGAGTTGATCGCCGGTCTTGATCGTGGTTTCTTCCAGATCTCCCGTCGACAGAAGCTTAGCCTAGCTTTGCGTCTCACTTGTCGAACCGGAGATCCCTTGTCTCTTGATTTGTTGATCGGGAAAACCTTCCCCGTCCGAATCGATCGAGACGATTGATCCTAGTGTGACCGTTGGAAGACCTAACTAGCTTCGCTATGAAGTTTGGATCTCCAAAGTACAGCAGCCGCACATCGTTGTCGCCGCCGATCCCGTGAACCAATCCGCCGCCCATCTAGCCGCCGCCGGTTCCGGGGAGATTCTCTCCAAGAGAGATCTAGGGTTGTGGACTCTTCGTGGACTTCAAGAACACGTCGTCTACGAAGAGGGACACCTTAGTCTCCAAAAGTAGTTTGTATTTCTTGTACATTCTAGTTTATCTTTGTTATAACGAAACGTTGGTTCCTAGTTGTAAGGGTTGGGTGCAACCGGTGTTGTGGGAGTGTTGACTCCTACGTGTGGAAGGGTTCCTTCCGATAGTGCAAGGATTGGATTTCAATCCTGTTGGTGAAGAGACCGAGTCGTCCCTTGTTGGGAGATAGGTCGAAGGGGGAAAGTGGATGTACCCAAATCGGGGAACCACTATAAATTGCTTGTGTGCTTTCTGTGCTGTGCTGTTTTGTTTTCTTGTGCAGGTACAATTTTAAATTCCGCAAAAATGCTGCACGTCACCTATTCCCCCCACCCCCCATAGGTGAATATAGTTGACACTAGGTGGACTTTCAAGTGGTATCAGAGGGAGGTTCCTCATCAAGAAGGTTTACACCTTGAGTAGAATCCTGCCACCAGTGTCAGAAGCATGGAGCTGGATCATGAGATATCACCACTAAGACTTCCCACATGCACAAAGGAGTATTATCCCGTCTGGAGGATGAGAGTGTCGTATCACTTGGAGGCTATCGATCCTCGAGCATCTTTCATCCTGGAAGAGGGTCCTTTTATTCCTATGAAGACCTCCGGCTCTGGAAAGAATATCTGTTGGCTATTGTATCCACAATGTACCAGATTTGAAGAACCCCCTGAACAAGCTAAGGTAAATAGACAATGTATTTGACAAAGTATTTTAAGTTGTGCTTGCAGTTATTCCACGCTAAGTGCACACCAATGTCAGGGTGCAGTAGGTCAATATACATGGGTCTGCACAACGTAATCCCTCGTTTAGCAGATCAGTGTGTTGGCCTACGTGTACTCTCTCTATTGGAGTGCACTTACTTTCAAGTACAGAGCTGTGTTTATACAAGAGCAGACAAGGAGCAAGGATGAGTCAAAGAGCAGCTCAGAGGCGTAGGACGAAAAATCATCTAAGTTAGAATCGACGAGAATCACCAAGTGATTCTCGCCGATTCGGCGAGAATCACCAAGTGATTCTCGCCGAATCGTCGAGAATCACTAGCTGATTCTCGCCGGCTAATTCAGAGTGCAATCAAGTCAAATTCGATGAGAATCACTTTGTGATTCTCGACGAATCGTCGAGATGATTCTCGACGATTCGACGAGAATCACAGGTGATTCTCGTCGATTTTTACTTGGGAAATTTTCGGGATAAAGCTGGACCGGATTCTGCCGCTGGCACTATTTTGAACCGGATTTTGGGTTTCTTCTTGTGGGACCCACAACGGTCATGAAGGTGTTTACTTGTGTATATATATACGGGTATTTTTGAACAGTAAAGACATACACAGAAAGAAGCCGAGCCGATCTTAACCTAAAATCGCGAGTTCTGCTACGCCGCCGCCGCCGCTCGCGCTAGTTGGTCGCCGCTCTTGATCGAGATTTCTTCGTGATCTTCCGGCGACAGAAGCTTAGCCAAGATTAGAGTCTCACGTGTCTATCCAGAGATCCCTTGTCTCTCGATTTGTTCATCGGGAAAAACTTCCCCGTCCGAATCGATCGAGACGATCGATCCTAGAGTGACCGTTGGTAGACCTAGCTAGCTTCGCTACGAAGTTTGGATCTCCAAAGAACAGCAGCCGCACATCATTGTCGCCGCCGATCCCGTGAACCTAGCCGCCGCCCATCTTGCCGCCGCCGGTTCCGGGGAGATTCTCTCCAAGAGAGATCTAGGGTTGTGGACTCTTCGTGAACTTCAAGAACACGTCTTCAACGAAGAGGGACACCGTAGTCTCCAAACATAGTTTGTATTTCTTGTACATTCTATTTTATTTTTGTTGTAAAGGAACGTTGGTTCCTAGTTGAAAGGGTTGGGTGCAACCCGGTTTGTGGGAGTGTTGACTCCTACGTGTGGAAGGGTTTCTTCCGATAGTGCAAGGATTGGATTTCAATCCTATTGGATAAGTGACTGACTCGTCCCTGGTTGGGAGATAGGTCGAAGGGGGAAAGTGGATGTACCCAAATCGGGGAACCACTATAAATAGCTTGTGTACTCTTTTGTGCTGTGTTTTTTTATTTTCGTGTGCAGGTACAATTTAAATTCCGCAAAAACGCTGCACGTCACCTATTCCCCCCCCCCCCCATAGGTGAAGATAGTTGACACTAGGTGAACTTTCAAGTGGTATCTGAGCCAGGTTACTCATCAAAAAGGTTAACACCTTGAGTTGAATCCTGCCACCTGTGTCAAGAAGAAGGCAAACATCTACTATGGACGGGCTCAAGTTCACAGGCAAGATCCCAGTGTGCACCAGGCTAAACTTTCCTATCTGGAAGGAAATAATCAGGTTCTACATGGAAGCAGTTGATCCTCGACTCTTCATGATCGTGGAGGAGGGACCTTATGTCCCCACTAAGGTCTCCACCATTGATCCTACCAAGAAAGTGCCGAAGAAACTTTATGAAATGGACAAGGACGAGATGGTGCTAGTGGGACTTGACAAGAAGGCGCAGAACATTCTGGTCAGCGCAGTTGATAACTCAATGATGCAGAACTTCTGCAACTACAGGATAGCACAGGAGATTTGGCATTGCCTGATCATCCTAATGGAGGGGACTGATGAAGTGAGGGATGATCGGAGATCCCTCCTGAACCAGAAATATGAGCCTTCAGACAAGGGCCTAAGGAAGAGATCAGAGTCACGTACGAGAACTTCCTCAAGATTGTCAACGCCCTTAAAGGATAAGGAAGAGTGTTCACTAATGGTTAACTCAATGATAAATTCCTTAGGTCCCTTACTAAGGAATGAGACACAAAGATCTGCGCCATCCGAGAGTTTGGCAGACTAGCTGAAACAGACCCGCAAATTCTGTTTGGGAAGATAATGTCATATGAGCTTCAACTGAACACTAAGAAAGCAGAAGAAGAAGCAGAGAAGGCTGCAGCCAAAGAAAAGACTGTGGCTCTAAAAGCCAGTCACTCCAGAAAAGGCAAGGGTGCAGTTTCATACCGTGCCAGGAATAAGGATGAGGAGGAGGACTCCTAGCCATGCTCCTCTAGCTCAGAGCTGTCAGAGGAGGATTTCTCCCTCATCGCCCGAGAGTTCAAGAAGTTCCTCAAGATGAGGAATCAAAGAAAGAAAGACGGCTCCTCCTCCAGGCATCAGAAGAAAAATTATTCTTCTGACAGGTATGCTTCTAAACCGAACAAACATCGCTCCTCTGACATAATTTGCTTTGGATGCAATAAGCCAGGACACGTCGTGGCTGACTGCTATCAAGGCAAGAGAGAAAAAGGGAAAGGAGAGGAGCACAAATCCTCTAGAGATAAGAAGAATGATCGGAGCTACATCGCCAAAAGGCCAAAGACACTGAGTGAGTCTGATTCCTCAGACTCCAGTGATGATGAGGAAGCCTACTTCGGGCTGGTGGGTCGCTCCGACTCAGAAGGAGAGTGCCCCCCATTTACTGGGAAGGTAAAAGCTCACACCCCTCTCTCCGACTCTGAATCTGATCCTGAGTCTCAAGATGATGAACCTGAAGATAGCCTTTTGGCCCGTGAAGCGGAGCTCCTCGAGAAGTATGAGCTTCTGCTCAACACTTTCGAGGAGTGTCGTAAGAGATTGAAGGCTGAGAAAAAGGAAGTGAAATTCCTTAAGGGTGAGTGTGTCTCCCTAAGGGAAGAGGTCACCAGTTTGATTTCTCTCCGACAGGAGCACCTTGACATAACTTCAAAGCATTCAGAGTCTCTCAAACTCCTTGGTCTTAAGCAGGAGGAAGTCGACAAGTTGGAATAATAACTTGCGGCAGAAAGGAAGATCGTCAAGAGCTTCTCTATGCCAAAAACTGTTCTTCCAGTAGTTGATACCTTCTCTGCTCAGGCCAAAGGAGCTGGCTTAGGGCATGTAGGGGTATCTGGTTCCTCATCCAAGAGAAACAGGAACCAGAGGAAGAATAAGGCCGCCAAGAAGGCCTCTGCTGATGAAAAGGGAAAGGCTCCTCTCAGTCCTGTTGCGTTCAGAAAGCCTAGCTTTCCTTGCAACCAACATGACTTTGAATCAACCTTTGGTCATCATTTTCGGCCCTCGGTTGCAAAGCCAAAGAGCCGATATGATGGTTGGACCTTTCCCCGGAACTTCGGTGAGAGTGCCTTCAAGGCACCTTATGAGGAAATCCACATGGGAAATTATGGTCATTTCTCTAGCGACCATAATGGAAAGCAAGCACCAAGAGTCAAGCCTGTTATACTGACGAAACAGAAGGTGAAGAAGTCATGTGACTGCAATCACTATGAGGCCTCCACCTCCAGATCCAAGGCCCCAGCTATACCCACCATTCCCAGGGTAAGGCAGGAGCCTATGAAGAGGTACAACAGATTCGACTGTTGGTGTTGTGGCAAAGTCGGTGACTTTGCCGTAGATTGTTGGTTTAATCCAAGGTATAACGAGACTCCCTATGTTAGCACTGCGAGGACGACCACTCGTAAGGTTAACCAACCGAGGGGGAGTATGCTAACCAGGAATCTAGGACCCAAGTTCGATTGGGTTCCTAAGGGAAATTAATTTTGTTTTCCAGGAATGTCCAAAGGCCACCAAAACGCCGATCTGGTATTTGGACAGTGGATGCTACCGGCATATGACTGGGACAAGAAGCCTGCTGCGTGATTACACTCCATTCGAGAATGGACCCAAAGTCATCTTTGGAGGGTTAGATCGAGGAGTCACCAGAGGTTACGGTATGATTTCCAACGGTATAATCTCTATCACCGACGTGGCTTATGTTGAAGGGTTAAACCATAACCTGATCAGTGTAAGTCAGTTATGTGACAAAGGTTATGACGTTAAGTTCTGCAAGGATAAATGTCTGATAATTTCACGTACCTCTTCTGAGACGGTATTATCAGGCATTAGGAGCAGAAATATCTTCTACTTAGATTTTCTCAGTGTAGATTCATCTACCCGCGTATGCCTTGTGGCAACAGGCAGTGCATCTCTTTGTGATCAATGGCACAAGAGATTGGCACATATTAATTTCAAGACAATTAGTATGTTGTTTTCTAAGAACTTAGTAAGGGATGCGCCCATTATCAAGTGCATCAAAGATACCCCCTGTCCTGCATGCCAGATGGGCAAACAGACTCGGGCTACCTTTAAGAGCATTGCAGACAAAGACTCTTCCCGGTGTCTTTATCTTCTACATATGGACTTGTTTGGTCCAATGCAAGTTCATAGCTTGGGAGGCAAGTCCTATACGCTAGTGATAGTTGATGATCATTCTCAGTTTACATGGGTGTTCTTCTTAAAATGAAAGTCAGATACGTTTGACATCTTCACTAGCTTTATCAAGCAGGTTCAGAACGAATTTAACTGCTCAGTGGTCAAAATCAGAAGTGACCATGGAACAGAATTCGAATCTGGTGCTATGACAGAGTTCTGTGAAGAACAAGGTATCTTTCATGAGTTTTCCTCCCCGCGCACTCCTCAGCAAAATGGAGTTGCGGAGAGGAGAAATAGAACTCTCATTGAAGCCTACACGACAATGTTGAAAGACGCTTCTCTCCCAGAATACTTCTGGGCAGAGGCGGTCAATACAGCTTGTCATGTACAAAACCGAGCATTGATTAACAAGCATCATCGTAAGACGCCTTACGAGCTGCTGAAAGGCAGGAAACCAACCATGTCCTACTTGAGGATCTTTGGTTACAGATGCTATGTACTGAATAATGGGAAGTACCCGTGTACTAAATTTGGTGAAAAATGCTTCGAAGGCATATTCATGGGCTATAGTTCCCACAGTCGGGCATATAGGGTCTTCAATAAGAAAACCCTAGTGGTAGAAGAATCAATTAATGTTGTATTTGATGAAGGAAGTTTGCTTAACAGCAATTCTTACAGTGGTATTCTTGAAGATGCAGGTGCACGACTTGAACAGCTGGATCTCAATGAGACCGCTAAAGATGAAACTCCTAAGTACGTCAAAGTTTACACCTCCACGTCATCTGGGAATGTTGAAGATCAAAATGGAACAAATCTCTTAGAAGAAGGAGAAGCCCAAGAAGTAGTCGAAGTTCCAGACGCCAGACTTCTAGAGCTCCGGCACGTGAGGGATCATCCTAGAGATCAGATCATCGGAGATCCTCGTGTCGGTGTCAGAACTCGAAGAGGTACTATTAACGAAGTTTTGCATCTTAGCTTCCTGTCACAGGTTGAGCCAAAGAAGTTCGACGAGGTGAACAAAGACACGGCATGGATTTTGGCCATGCAAGATGAACTACATCAATTCGAACGATGCAACGTTTGGATGCTGGTTCCCAGACCACACAAGCAGAATGTGATTGGCACCAAGTGGATCTTCAGAAACAAACTGGATGAACATGGTGTCATCATAAAGAACAAGGCCTGGCTGGTCGCTCAAGGTTACAGACAGGAGGAGGGGATTGACTTCGACCAGACCTTTGCACCAGTGGCAAGGCTCGAGGCAATCAGACTGTTCCTGGCGTATGCTTCGCATAAAGGATTCATAGTCTATCAAATGGATGTGAAATCAGCATTCCTGAATGAAGACCTGAAAGAGGAAGTATACATCGCACAACCCCCAGGTTTCGTCAATCCTACTTATCCCAATCATGTATATTTTCTTAATAAAGCTTTATATGGGTTAAAACAAGCTCCACGAGCTTGGTATGAGACGTTATCTAGTTTTCTTCTTGAGAACAAGTTCTCTAGAGGTAAAATAGATAAAACATTGTTTCTCAGGGAAGTCAAATGCAAGATTTTGCTGGTGCAAATCTATGTCGATGACATTATATTCGGCTCAACGGACAACAATCTTTGCAAAAAGTTTTCTAAACTTATGCAAGGAAAGTTTGAAATGAGCAGTATGAGAGAGCTCAAGTATTTCTTGGGACTTCAAGTGAAACAGTGTGAGGATGGAATCTTCATCTCTCAGACGAAGTTCACAAATGAACTCCTTAAGAAATTCGGTATGGAGAATGCAACCTCTATGAGGACTCCAATGGGATCCACTATGTCTCTGGATAAGGATGAGAAAGGTAAACCTTTCGATGAAACCAAATACAGAAGCATCATCGGATCCCTGCTCTACCTTACTGCCAGTAGACCGGATATCATGTTCTCCACATGTGTCTGTGCCAGATATCAGGTGAACACTAAGGAATCTCACTATGTCGCTGCAAAGCGAATTCTAAGATACCTTAAAGGTACTCCCAATCTTGGCTTGTGGTACCCGAGAAACAATGATGTCGAGCTAATAGGTTTTTCAGATGCTGATTTTACAGGGAGTAGGGATGACAGGAAAAGCACCTCCGGGACGTGTCAATTCCTCGGACGAAGGCTT